>BSBM01000101.1:4582500-5254583 GCA_027924585.1 Larix kaempferi | reverse complement strand
AAGGTATAGATTTTGATGAAATATTTTCTCCTGTTGTTAAGATGACTTCAATTAGGACTATCTTAAGTCTAGTGGCGATAGAAGATTTGTATCTTGAATAGTTAGATGTAAAAACAACCTTCCTCCATGGGGATTTGGAGGAAGAAATATATATGCAGCAGACACAAGGGTATGAGGTCAAAGGTAAGGAGGATCTGGTATGCAGGTTGAAAAAGAGATTTTATGGCTTGAAGCAAGCTCCAAGGTAGTGGTATCTAAAGTTTGACAGGTTTATGACAGAACAAGGTTATAGTAGATGTCATTCTGACCACTGTGTTTATTTCAAGAAGCTAGACAATGGAAGATATATTATCTTGTTATTGTATGTGGATGACATGCTTGTTGCAGGGTCTGACATGCAGGATATAAATGTACTCAAAAGGAAGCTAGCTAATTCATTTGCGATGAACGATTTGGGTGCTGCAAAGCAAATCCTTGGTATGAGAATAACGAGAGACAGGAAAAATTGAAATTGACATTGTCTCAAAGTGAGTTCATACAAAAGGTGTTGGAGAGGTTCAGAATGCAGAATGCAAAACCTGTAAGTACACCTTTGGCTATCCATTTCAGTCTAAGTAAGGAAATGTGTCCCAAGACACAAGAAGAGACAGATTACATGTCCAAGATTCCCTATCAATTAGCAGTTGGCAGCTTGATGTATGCCATGGTGTGCACAAGACCAGATATTGCACATGCAGTGGGAGTTGTGAGCAGATATATGAACAATCCAGGTAAAGAACATTGGAAGGCAGTACAGTGGATTCTCAGGTATTTGAGAGGTACTACCACTGAGGCATTATGTTTTGGAGCTTCAGACACTGTTCTACAGGGATATGTTGATGCAGATATGGCAGGTGACAAGGATAGCAGGAGGAGCACCACAGGGTATGTGTTTACTGTAGGTGGAACAACAGTAAGCTGGATTTCAAAACTACAGAAGTTTGTTGCACTTTCAACAACAGAAGCAGAGTACGTTGCCATTACAGAGGCTAGTAAAGAGATGATTTGGTTGCAGAGGTTTATGGAGGAAGTGGGTAAGAAGCAGAAGGATAGTAGATTGTATAGTGATAGCCAGAGTGCCATTCATCTTGCAAAGAACTCAGCATTCCATTCCAGGACTAAACATATACAACTCAAGTACCATTTCATACGCTCTGTTCTGGAAGATGAACTGTTGAAGCTGGAAAAGATACATACTAGCCAGAATCCTGCAGACATGTTCACAAAGGTGGTGACCAGAGAGAAACTGAGTTCATGCTCGGTTTCAGTTGGCCTTCTAGCATGAAGGTGAAGAGGAGAAATTTGCCAAGTCCAAGTCCAGCAAGTGCATCATTGGTGGAGTTGCTGTGATCAGTCTACAAGTGGGAGATTGTTGGTTGTGGAGCCAGATCTTCTAGTCTCATAGATGATATTGTATCAACCGTGTTTGTACCCCAGTTTTATATGATATATAGGTGGACTGTACAGTCACCCCAGCGGGGGTTCGGCGGCAACGCCCCCGAAGAAAATTTTTGGGGCTGTTTTCGCCAGCTGTTTTGCGGGCCCATGGTTTTGGGTATCCCGTGGTATTTTCCCATTGTATTTCCCTTATAAAATAAAGACATTGTAATACGGCTAGGGATGATGATGTATTAGGTTTTACGCATTGTAAAGATCTTTGAGATCAAGAGAGAGACTGTGAAATAGAGAAGAGGAAGTGCAGCGGTTGTGCTGCAGGTTGTATCCCTTCACCTTGCTGGACGGTAATAATAATAAGGATTGGCAAATTCAGTGTGGACGTAGCCCAAGTTGGGTGAACCACGATATATCTGTGTCTCTCTTGTAATGTGTATGTGTGATTATATTTGCATTTATGTTTATTGTTATTGCTCTGCGATCCTGTTTTTCTAACACATTCCTAGGTCACTGTAATAGAAATCAAGGAGCTATCTCTGTAATTTAATGAGGTTGTATAGTGCATTAAAATCAGCAGTCCGTACAATGTGAAATTATTGCAGAGTTGACACAAGTTTCTATGTAGAGATGGCACCAACTTCAAGAATTTTTACTACTGTAAATGTTGGCAAAAAACCCAAGGTGAAGATCGTACAATGTACAAACTTTGAGGATAAATTCTAGCATTGTTTTCGAGGTAGAGTATTAGTATTTTGGGTTGAGATAATTTATTTACATTGCTGAGATATTTATTGCTATACAATTTCTTCTTGAAAAAGATACATAAAATTTCTCTCTCACAGGTTTTCCCTTCGGGGTTTTTCCTGGGCCATTTTGGCTAAAAAATCCGGGTCTGATTTTTATGTGTGGCTGATTTTAATTATGCTCATTCTAGTTTCTAAAAGTTTCCTTCATATTTTCATTTATGTTTTTTTTATGATTAAATTTCATTTGCAACAGTATTATTGAATGGGTGAGAATTAAACAATGTCTTAAACTTGAAAAATTGGTTGGGAGACAATTTTTTTTACATGGTATCGGAACCAGGTTGGGGGAAGAATTATTGATTGTGATTTTTTAGACTATGGAAGGAGTTTTCTTTTTTTCATCAGAGGAATATTTGGACTTACATTTTCAGTGAGATGGCCACAGGGTTGAGGTTGGAGGATAGGATGGATGGGGCAGCAAACTTTGTTCCTTGGAAAGAAAGGATAGTATTAATACTATAGGAGACTGAGTTGTGGGATGATGTGGTGAACAACACTCAAGCAAATCCTATTCATATTTTCGCAGCCACTGATGTAGCATCCATCATTGGAAACCTTCAATAAGAAGGACATAAAGGAGAATATGATAATAATTGATGCAGTGAAGGATCATGTGATCCTACACTTGACCTCTAAGACCCGATCTTATTTGATGTGGGATTCCTTAACCAAGTTGTACCAGAGTTCAAATGAAAATCAAAAGATGGTACTAAGAGAGAAGCTGAAAAGCATATAGATGGCAGAATATGAGAATGTGACCTCTTACCTTACTCAAATCACCCAGGTGAGAGATGAGCTTGCAACAATTGGGGAGGTTGTGCAGGGAATCGACCTAGTGAGGATGGCACTGAATGGAGCATTCAAGCAATCGATAGTCTTCGTGGAGGTGGTTGTTGCACAAGAGAACATGCCTTCTTGGCATCGTCTTTGGGATGACTTTGTATAGGAGGATACCTGGAGAGGATTTGTGCAGGGGAGATATTCAAACAGTAAGGAGGATGAGGAGAATATTTCCTTATCATCTAAAGGCAAGAATTCCAAGAAGGGCCCTATGGGTGGGGCCAAGCAACAGAGAGGTAAGCACATGAAGGACCTACGCAGTGTCAGGTGTTATGCATGCAATGATTTTGGCCATTATGATGGCCAATTTACTAAGAAGAAGAGGGGAAAGCATGAGAAGGAGGAATAAATTGCAGCTACAACTAATATAGAGAGGTACACTGCACAATTTGAGAAAGAATGCTCTCTTTCCATAGTTGTTTCTAGTTGCGGTAGTAGCAGAACAGTGGATGCTAGGAAGTGGATTGTGGATAGTGTGTATTGCAGTCACATGACCAGGAGGGGATATGTATTCCTCACTATTGAGAATATTCCAGAGTAGCTCATACATGATAGAGCTGGAACAGTGCATGAAGTCATAGGATTCAGACAAGTATGGTTCTAGCTAGATTTTAGAGATTTCGGGAGTACTCTATGTTCCAGGGCTGCAGGATAGCAGACTTTCAATTCCAACCTTGGAGGGTGCAGGGTATGCAGTGTTGTTCAAGAGTGAACACATTTTCATTTATGTAATGGGAGTGGATCCAGTTGAACCTGTGTGATAGGTCATCTGAGAGATGGAGAGTATGTAGTGCATGGATCACCTACATTAGGAGGATCTAGGTGGATAAACCCAAGTCTGAGATAGATGATGAGAAATATGCTTCCAAGATTGATGTGGTGCCAAGTAGTTAGTCCGTAGTTCATAGGAGAGAGCGAGATGCTTCGAAGATCGTTGCGATACTGAGTAGTCCGTCTTCGATTCAGGGGAGTTACTGAGAGGATATTTCTTCCAATGTTGGAAAGAGGATCAGCTGGTATAACTTGTCACTGATGGATGAGTGAGATGAGATGTCCTGACATGTGGCATCGATGCAATATATAAGGCTTGCAGAGGGAAAAATTCCATAGGAAGAGGGAGATTCTGCATCATACAGTGTGAGACTAGAGTGTGATTCTAGTGGAGGACATTCTAGAAGGTCTTCCTGCGTGAAGCGGAAGCATTAAGCTTTGTAGCTTAGGATGTCCTTCATGTGATGATGCCTTACATGAAGGGAAATTTTATTTGACCTTTATAGAGCAGAGTTAGAAAGTATGGGCACCTTACATACTGTGTGAGAAGCACATGTGGAGATTATTGTGAAATTCCAGAAGGATAGATCACTAAGCTAGAAAAAAACTCACAATTTCACACTGTTATTACTGAGAAGAATTAGACACAAACATGGATCAATTTATTCATAAAACTGAAACAAAGATGAAAAATTGTTGTTGATACATTAATCAACTATAATATGCAAATCAATAAGTGTTACAATAGAATGAATTCGATACACCTTGGAGGTTTCAAATTCACCTCAAGTATAGGCTTAGTTTGCATTGGAACCATCTCCTGATAAGGTTCAGTGGCCACCGATGATGAATAATCAGTTAACTGATGTAGAACTGAGCATAAATTTAACATGTGGGCACCAAAATAGGGGAGGAGACTCCAAGGGGGCGAAATAATGACTTATAGTGGTCAAAATAGGTGCTCCTATACTCAGTAGCGGTGAAACTAGGTGTAACAGTTAGTTAACTAGGCAATCAAGGGGACAAGGTGCCCTAAATCATGGAACTAATTATGCTAACTCCTAAAATCATGCATGAGGGTGAATTTGGACTTCAGTGATGTAACCAAGGCGCTCTGAGTGGATAGAAGGACTAATGATGGCCAAAAGCAAGCTCCGGGGGGCCCAAAGTAAGGGCTAGGTGCTAGGAGACTCAACTGCTAATGCATGGATGCATGGAATGCATGCATGCAAAGCATGGAAGGACCAAGATAAGATGGTGAGAATATTCCAACACCCCCCCTTAAGCCGAACTATGAGAAAAAATATAAGTAAATTAGGGCCCTTTACTGAGACCAAAGGTCACCCAGTACAGCAATCTAAAAAAGTGAGGGAAGAGGGAAAACCTAGTGGGAAACCCTCCCCCCCCTCAATATAGACGGAAACACACCAAAAATTGCTGCTCAAGACTCATGTAGGTGTGATGCTTGATTCAATTTCTGGAGGTATCTTCCTCTTGGGAAGAAGTGGATCATGCTCCAAAAACATGTGCTTGAATTCTCCTTCAGTGGATACAAGTGAATCTAGAGGCTTCCTGAACTTGCTCTTCAAACCAAACATGGTGAGAACAAATCCAAAAATATGAATATCATCCTGGAACCTGTAATTCGAACCAATTGAGGTATGATCAACTCCAATAAGATTTCATTTCTCTTGAAACTTGAACTTCTGATCAGTGGAAGTTAAATCAACTCCAAGAATTGATAGATGGTTTCTTGTGATATCCTTTGAACCAGTAGAGGTGATATCAAAACCAAAATCACCAAAATTTGCTTGAGACTTGAACCCAAGCGAATAGTAGTGTCCTCCATCTTCAGTGAAACTCTGAGAACATGTGCCAATGATAAAATAGAAGTTCATAAGAATCATGTGATCAAGGAGGGTGAATGCATCACCTCCAAAATCTAATTTAACATCCAAAACATTCAATAGATCATCATTCTACACACCAGCAAACTCATCTGAAAGAGAGGATTTAAGAACCTCTTCAGCTTTTAGAGCATGAACTCGCTTATCTTGCTCAGAATTCGAAATAGAAGACATTGAGAACATGCTTGAGGAATGGATAATCTCTACAAAAGGATCATCTTCATTAGTTGTATCACTTTCATCTGCATCAACTACACGGGAATGGGACAATTTGAAACTGTCTTCAAGTTCTAGAGAAACAAAGGTTCAACATGAACTTTTTGTGTTGAATCTAGAGCTTCTTCTTCATCTTGAATAACTTCATCATGAGAGATGATTGAGGCCGAGACATAATTAGAGAGAACACTTAAGGAGGTATCATTGGGATTGTTCTCCAAATAATTTGCACCAATCTCTTCATTATGCTTGCCAAATACTTTGTCTAGTTGGGCCCATAGATCACTTGGATATTCAACAGTTTCCATGAGGTAGCGCATACTAGGAGACATATCAATACACATTACTCCAAAGGATCTGTCACATTCATTTAGCCAATAATTCTCTTCTTCAGAGGAAGCAAAATATCTCATACCACCAATACACATATCAAAAAGACCTTGTCTCTTTAGATATGCTATCATATTTGGTTTCCACTCATCATAGTTGAATGGAGAGAGAGGAGGAATTGATTTCAGATTCATGGAAGCATTTATAGAATACCTGCAAAGACAATGGAAAATATCTGGAGGATTGTTACTGAATCTATTGAACACTGCTTTAGGACAGTAGGCACTTTTATCCAGATCCTTCACACCTGGATAGGCCTCAAAGGGTTTCTCCAATGAATTCAATGCAATGGCACCACGATTTGCTATGGAAATCCAGAGGCTTCTAGTTCTCTACTGAAAGTAGTTGCTCAATCTACTGCTGGAACTGCCACTACTGCTACAACTGCTGCTACTGCTGCAACTGTTGCACTCAAAATCTCTCACGATCTCTGATACCATGTGAAATTCCACAGGGATAGATCACCGAGCTAGAACAAACCTCACAATTTCACACTATTATTATTGAGATGAATTAGAGACAAACATGGATCAATTCACTCATAAAACTGAAACACAGATGAAACACTATTGTTGATACATTAATCAACTGTAAGCTGACAATCAATAAGTGTTACAATAGAATGAATTCGATACACCTTGGAGGTTTCAAATTCACCTCAAGTATAGGATTAGTTTGCATTGGAACCATCTCCCGATAAGGTTCAGTGGCCACCTATGATGAATAATCAATTAATTGAGGTATAACTGAGCATAAATGAATCATGTGGGCACCAAAATAGGGGAGGAGATTCCAAGGGGGCGAAATACTAACTTGTAGTGGTCAAAATAGGTTCTCCCACACTCAATAACAATGAAACTAGGTGTAACAGTCAGTTAACTAGGAAATCAAGGGGACAAGGTGCCCTAAATCATGGAACTGACTATGCTAACTCCTAAAATTATTCATGAGGGAGAATTTGGACTTCATTGATGTAACCAAGGAGCTCTGTGTAGATAGGAGGACTAATGATGGCCAAAAACAAGCTCCGGGGGGCCCAAAGTAAGGACTAGGTGCTAGGAGACTCAACTGCTAATGCATGGATGCATGGAGTGCTGCATGGAATGCATGCATGCAAGACCAAGATAAGATGGTGAGAATATTCCAACAATTATCATATCGTGCGAGAAGCACATGAGCATATTACCAGCTTTGGTGGAGAATCAATTTATCGTCTTCAAGGATAAGCTGGGAGTGAGGGAGAACACTTTCCTTGGTAAGAGGGAGTGTTGAAATTTGTACCAATTAGGAAGTGTTCCTCTAGTAATTTTGCCTGAGTCTTTAAGAGAGGGAAAAGTGACATGACCGCTGTATTAATTTCTTGAGATGAGCAATTAATTCACTTTAGAGTTATAAAGTGACTTTTAATATATTTAAGTAGTGCTTGAGTGAAATTAATTTATGGAGAGAAATAAAGTGCACTTATTCTCATCCATTGATATAAACCAATGTGGGCCCTTGGATTAGATGACCATTCAACTACCCTAGTGAGGAAAACCAAAATACATGAGAAATGTAATAAAAAGGCACTCCCTCTTCCATCTTTACTCACCCCAAGAGAGTTGGAGAGAAAGGTCGAGTTGCTTGTGAGGAGCAAGAGAAGTCGAGTTCATGAGAGAGAGAGAAGCTGGTTGAGATAGCTGGCATGATTTCCAAGGAAGTAAAGCAGAGATATTTTGGAACACACTCCAAGGACCAAACAATAGCTGGGAAGAGGCATGCTTTTCTAGGTATCTAGCTCAGAATCCGAGAAGAACAGACATCGTGCAGTCCTAGTTAGGAAACAAGCATTCCCAAGCCACTAACACATAAATCGAGGAGTTGTATATGAAATTTAATGAGGCCACACAGTGCATTAAAATCAATAGTCTGTATAGTCTGAAACTGTTGCAGATTTGACATGAATTTGCATGTAGAGTTGGCACGAAATTCACAAATTTTTATTACTGTAAATATTGGCACAAAACCCAAGGTGAAGTCCGTACAGTGCATAGACTTTGAGAAGAAATTCTGGCACTATCTTTGAGGAAAAGTATCAGTCTTATGGGTTGAGATAAGTTATTTAAATTGCTAATATATTTACTGCTAGACAATTTCTTCCCAAAAAGGATAAATAAAATTTCTCTCGCACAGGTTTTCCCTTCAGGGTTTTTCCTGGGCCATTTTGGATAAAAATATGGGTCTGATTTTTATGTGTTACGGAGTTTAATTCTGCTCATTCTAGTTTGTAAAAATTTCCTTCATGTTTTCAGTTCTGTTCTATTTATGAGAAAAATCCATTTGCAACAGTATTGTTGAATGGGTGAGCATTAAAAATGTACAGTTAAACTTGCAAACTGGGTTGGGAGACATAATGTTTTTTACAAAGATAAGAACGAACTCTCATGAGCTTCATAGTGAAACATGTCATTGGACAAATCCTAAAGCACCATGGGTGGAAAGGATTTTCCATCTCTTTGAGACTACGAACATTGAGGATGAAAGTAATTTTCTCTTAGAATGCATTGCATACACCCACATTAGATCACAATTTTGCTACAATACAAACCTACCTAACCTTCTAACTTGTCAAAACTATGGAGTCTTAGGAGCCCTTCTTTCCAAGTTTTTTTAGCATAGAAATACAATTCTACAACAATCACGGTAATATTTGTAAGTTTTGATAGACTAGAGTTGGTATCAGTGGATGCTAGCCATCATGATCATCATCCTGTTGAATATACTTCATTCTAATTGAATTTGTGATATGTCATTATTGTTTCAGTATGTTGATTGCATCAAAGAAGGAAACCAAGTAATAAATGTTGCAAAGTATGATGCCTTGCATACTAAAAAAGGGTTCATAAAGGCCTAAGCATATCATGCTTGAATATGGATCACTTGGTAGGTAAGACTAGTTGCTAAGAGTTAGAGTGGAGCTTGGCTAAAAATTATCCAATGAATGTAGAAGAAGACTAGAGTTGGATGAGGATTAAAGGTAGCTATAAGAGAGAAAATGCCAAGTTAGCCTTGGCTGAAAATGCTCAAAGAAATTGGAGCACCAAATATCAGAAATAATATAATGCAAAGGTAACTCAAGGAATCAAAGGAAGCTACAAGATGCCGATAATTGTTTATAGTAGTAAATGATGCATGTGACCACAAGACATATAAAGAAATGAGGGAGTCTTCTCACCCTAAAAACTCAATCTTGTTTTGATACAGAGTTGTATGCATTTGATATAGCATGTATAACTTATATGTATGAAATAATCTTTTCTAGTTGGGTGAGAATATCATAATTAATGATGTATAGTTTGATTGGCAAACATGCCATGTAGTAGATTAGTTATGCAATGGAATTCCAGCCTATGGGAAGGAATTAAAGGGGGGATGCCTTGACTCCTATATTGCTTTTTTATTATGTTTCTTTAGATTGAGAAAGCTACTATGTGTGAATAGTTAAGGCATGGGAATGCTAATAAATAAAAGAGAGTAAATAGTTGGAATACATTCGCAGTAATAAACATACAGGTGAATAATATATGGTAAAGTGTATATAGATATGCATGGAAATATATGATGTTGTGGATTAACTAAAAGTGGTTTGTTGTTATATGCAATGAGTATGGCATTGTAACTAATGAGATGGATAACTTGTTGTATAACTAGGGATGGTTGATAACATGATTGAAGATGCCGATGATGCAATTTCCTATAATAGACGACATCATGAAAATGATACTAACAAGACGAATGCTATTTTAGGAGGTTGATGAAGGTATCACATTAGTTCCCATGAGGCATCGAATGATGAAGTAAAATCAAGAATGTTTATGGTAATTGTAGATGTATGAGTTTTTTCATGCCAATATAAAATGTGACCTAAAATGATATGTATACTAATTCCTTTAGTCAAGCTTTAATATCTTAATTGATATGTTCATCGTGAAATTTGAATGCATGCACGTGATTGATGCTTGATGGGGTGTGAAAAAGGAAAGAATGTTTTTTACTATCGAGATTATTAGAGTCTTATTGATGCATTCATAAATCAATATGTCATGATTGAGTTGATTAAGAATAATAGCCGATGTGGATGGGTATTTATACTCATGTTATGAAATTTCAATCCATGTAAAATTGAATGGTATATGAGACAACCATGTATGAGACTATAGTGTGTTGTACTTGGGAAATGCTATAGCACTATGCAACTATCCACTAGTATCCTTTTTTGTAATTGATTCCCTAGATGATGACCTTTTTTCCAACACTAAAGAGCACTAAAGGAGTATATTCCTAGTGTTGTGTTTGGGCTGAAGAGAAAGGTAGTAATTGGGAGGTGACCCCCACGATGGGTGCACCCTAGCCAAACTTAAGCGGATCAATGTGTCAACCGCATCATGGAGATAGTGCAAGGGTTTCATGCAGATAGGAACATGGACAAATCCAGTGATGGACAAGCTCCAAACCTCATCTCACCATTATAGCTCGTCTGCGATCCAAGTACAACCCCTTCGTTTGATAGAGACCTCGGCCTGACCTATCCCTCATGCAAACCTTCATGGAAATTCATGGAAGTATTGAAACACAAGTTGGGATGATAGCAACAATCAATGGTGGATAAGTTGGAAAGGACGCTGCAGGTAGTTCACATGACACAATGTAGAATATATCTACGTGGGCGCTCTACCTAGGATATTTCATTTTCTAGTTTCACTACTAAACTATCCTCCAAGCAGATATCGGAACACCCTTATTTTGCTATTGGGCTCAATCCTCTCCAGGATGGTTCCGACCAAAACCACTCAGAGAAAGACTGCCAATGGTACCCCTAGAACTCATATGCCAAGGAAAATTTGAGTGTTGGAGAATGTGACGAGCTTTTTAATTCCCTTTTAATTAAATTGAAATAGAAAGCTGTGCATAAATTATCAACCCAGGGCCACACAGGCTTATGAGATACCTGACAAGGTATATGCCAAACACTGTAACTTTAAATGATTTTTTAACATAGAGGTGGTCTATGGATTACCAAACTAGAATTTAGATGCAACTGTTGGTGAATAGACTTCTAGGAAATTGCCAATTACAGAAAGAATCTTGCAATCAAACCAAAGCACGTAACTATCAAACTTAAGAAATGTTCTGCTATGCTGCAACGTTCTGCTATGCTACGGAAAGCAATTAACATCTAAATCTAATTTAGCAACTTGAGAATTTCCTATGGAAGCAATTCGATAAACCAAAGCTGTAATGAAGGAATTGGATAAAATAATTTAATTCTACAATCTGCTTCTATCATTACGCACTAGCAATAGAATCCTAATAATGAGCTTAATGCATCCATTCACCACATAAGTAATTTTAACTCAATGTTCATCATCCATATATTCCCCTGTATTCACTAACGATAATAAGAATGATTATGCAATCCAGTCATATCACTACTTAAACATTCACACTCAGCTATACTCAGCACACCAAATCTGAATACTAAACAATTAAATCAATAAACACTGCATCAAGCATTAAATTCATCAACATTAACAAAATGCATAAAGGAAAGAAATCCTAACTATAACAGCACCTATCATAGAAGGGGGCCCTGCCTTCGGCAACAGGAGCTGAATAACCACTCACTCACATGAAATTGATCAACACATTCGAATCAGGTAAAGATAGATTTTATAAAAAAGTCTGATAGCAGTGTTCAATAGATCTTATGCAAATTGGTGTCTAACCCTCTGAAAGAGTTTCCATGTTTTTATACATCAATGCTCATGAGAGAAATATGAAAGATCGTGCAGTTACAACAAATTTTCCAATAAGGTCTATCTATGGATCCTCAAATAAATCTCATGAGCCATTCCAGGATCCTATATCGTGGAAGGTGGAGATGATCCTAGAAATATCGGAGCGGTCAACTATGAGTCATCATAGACCCAAAATACTGAGTTGGGTGCAAAATCTCCGATCCTTGGATCAATTGCATCATCATCTATATGCTGGATTGGTGACCAAAGTGATGTAAGAAATACATCAGCTGGATACCTATCTGTTATAGCTCGAGACTGAGATGCACGTCCTCTAGCTCCCATAACTCCTTCATTCCGCAACCTGTAAGTAAAATGATATTGAACCTGAAACAACACTCCTTTAGTAGGCAATAAATGGCATCATAACTCTATCCAAATCATCAGCAATTGAAAAATAACAAAGAGAACGAGATCAATCCTTACCAAGTCCAAAATGTGACAAATGTGAGCAAGAGAGCAAGTGGTAATACCAAATTTGGTCAAAAAGGTCCACAAACAAGGCAAAATAAGGGAACAAAAAGGGTCATATGCACAGCCCATCAGAATGCATGCAGTTTCTTTGAAACGAAGGTGAAGAGATAGGTCAGGGAGCATATGGAACATTTGGAATGAAGGGTTAACACCATTAGGATCCGTTCGGATGCAAAGGAACTCAAAGAGGAGCTGAGAAGCATGGTGGAGGACACGTGAGCCACCATAACTCGTGAGACCCGTCATACTCGCATCTTAGGAATGTTGTGGAGCATTAAAGCTCTTATCATTCTGGCTATGGAGGACTGTGCGGGAGGAAACCGACTTGTAATTAGGGGGGAGGACATGATTGCAATAAGGCTTGAATTCCTAGAATATGACATGAGAAGGCTCGCGCAGAACCAGGTAACGACAGAAGAGAACACCAATGCAAGGATGGATGCATTGGATGTAGAAATTAAGGGGCTAGCGCAGAGCATTAATACCTCCACCATACATGAACCTCGAGGGAACAACATGCAATAAAGCATCCAAACAAATGATAACATGGTAATTCTAAATGCCTCAGGTCTTGACCTTCCCATTCTTCATATTCCTGATGATGAATAGAGTGGACTCAACTCTTTTGGTCTTCATGCTTAGTTTAGCTAATGACTGATAAAATAAGGGCTGGTTTAATTTCTCTTTTTTCTAAAAAACATAGTCATAACCCCCAACCTGTGCGAGATTTTTGTTGCTACCTTCTCAGACTACTAGTCTGTGGTTTTCCCAATGCCATCCCTAGGAAATCTAAGGGAAAGACTAGGACTTTTTCCTTTACTATGTGGACTCTCTAGACTATAATTATCATATGTACAATTTTTCTCTTTTTTTAATTTTAATACAATACCAAACCTTACAAAATAATAATAATTGGGATGTGGCTAGATGATGTGTTGATGTGTTGGTTGAGTCCTATAACTTGTTTTGGTAAAACACATGATTTTGGAATATGGTATTTTCAACTCAATGTGAGGTTTCCATTGAGTGAAAGCGCATAGATAAGATATGTAATCATGTGAATGATAATTCTGTATTTATGAATGCTAGTACATATGATTTATGCATTGAGTGGATGCATGCTTATATGGAAAATACATTCTTATAATTAAATTTCATGGAAGGGTTCTTGAGGGACTATGGAGTAGTGAAAGGAAAGACCTTCTAGTACTCCTAAGGAACTGTTGAGCAGTGAAAGGAGTGGTATGAGTTAGTGAACACAAAATTAATTTTAATCACCTCACATGACAAGATAAAGTTAACTAATAATCAATTCTAAAATATGAATATGGTGAATAGTGTGATTGTGTGACCATGAGTATTGACACATTTGTTGATTGCATAGATATTGTGACCACATTATGTAATGATTATTGTGCTACTAGTGAATGCATATATTATGAGTGTAGTTCATTGCATTAAGATAGTGACAACTGACAATGATTGAATTATTTATGTGTTATAATTCCTAGATCACTTCATAAGCTATTGCAAATGTCATAATAAAAGTGAATGCACATATAATGAATATATTTCATTTCATTTGAGGTATTGAAAACTGTCGAGGATTGAATTATTTGTGTTATAGTTATTAGATCACTTCGTGAGCTGTTGTAAATGTTGCAATGAAATGATTATATGCATGGATATTCATAGTTTGTTTGGTTAATTGAAAAGTTTAGACTACATGTAGAATTGTTTTGGATATGGAGACGAGTGTATGTCCATAATGAATATTATATGCTACTACATTCAAAGGCCAAACATTATGAGAAGGATCTAATATTTGTGAAATCTGGTTTCTATATGCAACTAATTTGACAAAATTTCTTATTGAAATTATTATGATGATATATCATGGTAATTGTGTGTATGCATAATACATGATAGATTTGTTTAGTGAGGACGGATAATGAATTCTTAAATCTTGTAAGAAAAAGGGGAGAATGCTACTATAATGATACTAGAACTCTATGATATGCCTTGATCACCATGAACTATGCTATATTAGAGTTTTCCAGTGGACACCCTGTCAATAAGACTTTGTAAGTCAGTGCTCTTTCTATGTAAGAAATCCTTGGAAAATGATGGATCATCTAAGAGACTCTTTAGAAGAGAAGGGGATGATTAAGACTAGATGGTGAGTGATTACAAGCAAGAGGATACTTGAATGAATCTATGGTTATATATTCATGTTATAAACTAGATGGGATCAAGAAGGCATTATATATACATTCCATGGGTGTGTCAAAAAAGATAGTTAGCTCATTATCACCCATGGCAGCCATATGGTACCTATATATGTCCATATAGACAAGTATTAGGATAATTTTCATGCTTTATTTTGTGTTATGAACATATATTATTTTATTATGAAACTTCGATTTTTATAAAAATCATATGAGTTGCTTATAATGGCTATGATATGCATGTTTTCCTTTGCTACTTGTTATAGGCATATGTTGAAATGCTAGAGGCATCTGAGTGTTCCAAGGTAGTGCAAAGGAATGATTGACATTGTTGTCCAATATAACCAACTGCAAGACAAAGTGGTCTTGAATAGAATCATATGTATATATATATGTATACATTACATTGCCTACTCCTTTAAAATGCTTTGTCCTCAAAGCATACAAAATTTATATCTTGGTTTTGGCGTGTAATGTCTTCTTATGATTATTAATTTTTAAAATTGTTGTGGTAGAGGATGAAAGCTGATGTCATCTTCTAAGTGTTGAGAAGAAATTTCAAGTTGTGAAAGGTTTTGCACACCCTAATTCGATCTTCTATGGAATTGAACATTTGTAGGATTCTTGCAGAGAACCTATTGTGTTGTGATTTCCAAGATGACCTGTACTTTGAGGTAGAATTGTACCGGTATGAGTATTCTTCGGAACATAGGTCATCTAATTTTTTTTATGTTGATATACTAATTCGTTAAGGAATCAAATATTATGGTTTGGATGTCGATAATCTATCTTAATAACCTCATATTTATTCTTCATATTTGTAAAGTATTCTTCATTCACCTTTTGTAGCAAGTCTTCCTTCCATACTTTTGTTTCCTTGTTGATCCTCAAATTTTTATTGGTAGAGATACTTGGATTTTCCTTTCTTTGTACTTCAACATTTGACGATATCCCTACTTCAACTGGATCAATCATTGTATCTTTGTCAACTGGTAATTATTTGTTGACATTTGGATCTAAATTTTGTTGTGTTTTCTTTTCGACCTTCAAATTATTGATTTGCAAAAGAAAACTTTGATTACACTTCCTCAGATGAGAAATTTCTTCATCATTCTCTAACTTCCTGACTTTGTCTTGAAGGTATTGGTTTTCTAATTGCTCCTCTTTTAATCTCTTGACTTGGTCAAGAAACCTTTTATTAAGGTTCCTTAGGCTAGAGGCTTCTTGAGATTTTTCGGATAACTTCTTCTAGAGTTCTTGATTATCATGTTCTAATTTATGATTGCAATGCTTCTCCTCTTTTAATTTCTTCGGTTGAGTAAGAAACACTTGATTATGATTTTCTAAGTGGGAATTATCTCCCTCTTCTATTTTTTTTTAATTTTATCTTTGTCCATATTAAATTGTAATTTTTTGTTTTCTCTATATATTAAATTAACAAATAAATAATAATGAATAATGATACTAATAATAACAATGATGAATAAATAAATAACCCCATGTAGGGTGTCTACCCCAGACATGAGGTGTTACGATCTCGATAATTCGTCTTATGTCCCTCCTCTTCTCATATTGCCACCTTCCCCACTACCGGTCCAAATGACCCCTTACCTTACATTATTGCTCGCACAGATGATCAGATTCTTCATATCGATGCTAGTACACATCCACTTACTCCTATAGATGAAACTAAGGAATAATAAGATTGTTCCTCACATGAACTGTTAGAGATATTAGGTTGAGGTTCAGAGCTCCGTCACCTTGGCATATCTCACCATGATAATTATCGTAATGGGTAATTATTGCATGTGGATGGATTTGGGGGTTTGGTATAGAGATATCAACTCTCCTGCATTTGTTCCAACTAGAACTGTAGCATTGTTAAAATCTCATAGAGAGTAAGGGCTGTGAATGGCAATTTGGTGCAGAGGGAGGGCGATCATTCCGTTGTTTGGATTTTGATGGCTCATCGCAGCAAGGGTGAAAAGGGGGTCTCAAAGGCCCCAAATCCAATCACATCTCATATGAGAAAATCCATTTACACAATGTGGGAATTCTAGAGAGAGATTCTTGAAAATGTTCGGTCTACCATTAACGAGGTGGAGGCATAAGCTCCTTTTGAGATCCAATTCATACCTAACAAATAAATTCACTTGGAGTTCGAGGGTTGGATAATAGACCCGACTAATATGAGAGATTTCCTCTCTCTCTCTCTCTCTCTTTCAATGTACAATGGATGAAATTTGGACACATAAATTGTAATGTCCCCATTCAAATAAGTGCATATTAAGACAATCCCATCAATCCTACTAGTTTCCTAGGTTGGATGGGCACATGTGGGATGGTAATAAGGAAGCTAATAAATGATATTTAGACATTAGAGGGGTTCAAGCATTTAATAAATATGGTGAATAAATAAATTCAAGATAAATTCTAAGTGGCAAGTGGTTTTGGAGACATATGGAGGTGGTGGGACCCACACTAGCTTGATTTTTCATAATACATGGTATCTCTCTTTTGCAAATTCGAATTAATGGGAATGTGAACACTCTTGGGTGAGTTGGTAAGTCATAAAACATGTCATTGAGCATCTTAGGTCGAATTGGGAAGGATTGGTAACCTCCATGGAAGATAAAGAGTCAAAGTAGAAGTTTGTGGACACTTGGGCTAGATTCCCTAGCCCCTATGACACCAATGATGGAGCATCTATGACAACTATGACAAATTGCAGACCTGACCTCTGACATCTGACCACTATGACATGTCAGCACCAAAAATAGGCTCAAGGAATGCGAATTTGGGAGTTGGAGAAGCCAAAGAGACTCAAAATCGAATTTGGGAGAAGATGGAAGGTTGGAACTAGGAGACAAGTGGCAAATGTGGAATATTTCCTAAATGGAAATCTATTGAATCTATTGAGAGGATTTAGACCCTTAGAAGGTTAATGTTGGTTATAAAATGTAGAAATGAAGAATGAGAATGGCTTTTGATGATTTGAGAAAAATTGCATTTGTGAAGAGAGAGCTAGTGGATGACTAGTTTCTTGCCTTAGCCAATTTCGAGGGTGAAAGATTCCCATCCAAGTTGGTGTTTGGAGAGGCCACTCAGGTCTTTCATGGTGCTTTAATGGAGTTTGTATTTGCAGGTATCAGCTACAGGAAGTTTCATGGTTTGGTTTAGTGCAGCACTTTCTCTCCACCGTTTCCAGTTTTGAAGGCATATTCATGCTCCTTGAGGGAGGGCATTTTTGGTGAGCACTTGTGCTTCTTGAGAGAGATTCTCATTATATATTTCTGATTGTAATAGCTTCATATCCTCTGTTATTAATATTCAGAAAGTCTCAGGTCGAAATACCCACTGGTTGTATGCAAAACTATTGATTAATGAGCAAACAATGTCCATTTCCCCAATGCATTGATGTATGACACTATAATGTTGATTATTTCGAATGGATGGATGATTCTCTGATATATTTGTGATACATATAATGCCATGGATGTCTTATACAAGTTTCATGTACTGTACTTGAGCATTTGAAGCGTTTTTACTCAGTTTAATTGTATTGGGAGGTGAAATAGTGCCATTTCCCCAAGGGTCGAATTGGGGGGTTTTGCTGTTGAATGTGAGAGAGTTAGAACAGTAGTAAAAATAAATTAATGGTGCATATGATACCTTAATCACATACTTAACACATTATATACCTCTGTTCATAAATTGTGGGAGTTTGGAGGCATTTGGAAGGCCATTTTCAGTGTTACCCGAGGGGGATTTGATGCACAAATTACTAGTCAAAATTACCTATATTGATCAGAATACAAATCAAGTTTGCAGCAGTATTTGGAGGGACATAAAAAATCCCTGAACCTGATATTCAAGTCTAAATACCATTAATACACTCCTACAGAAGATTTGGGAGCATTTGGGTTGATTTGGAGGTCAAAACAGTTAAACTAGTCAAAGGTCGAAATTGGGGAAAAAGTAGAAAAATTGGCATTTTAATAGAAATTTGAAAAAGGGTCATTACATAAATATCTGATTGGTAAGGCGCTCATCGAAAGAGGAGAGGCCTACAATGAAATATTGATGCAATAGGATGCCATGCAAACTCAGCTGGTCAACCTGGATGATAGAATGGAAGGCATTGAAAGGAATGTGAAGCAAATTGTTCCTGGCATGGGCATTGATATCATCATTCTCCCACACTCTAGATGTTCGCCTGATTATCTGGAAACCATCCACTCTGACAGTCTTGATGATCGCCCTTAATAACATGTTTTATTTGCATCTCTTGTATTATATTTCTGTTAGGAAATGCTATCTAAATCATTCCAGATGCATAAATTGGTTTTGTATGTAGGCTCAATTTAGATATATCATCTTAGAATCAACTACTTGGTTCTACTGTTTGTCCACCCTATGGGGAAAATGCCTATGGTTTACTTTTTAAATTGTTTCTATACAACTTAATGGTCAGTTTTCCAATAGGAGTGCCATTAATTGTAAATTTTTGAAGACTATGACCGTCTATGACTGTAATTTTGTTTTTAGGCAATGAAAGGATCTTGTCTCTTAGCTACAAAAATAATTAATAAATAGATAATATTAATCAATGCATTAATTAAGTGACATGACATAATGGAAAGATGTCTTTATTTATCCATGGTGACCAGTCAATGCTTATTTAAGCACACTGTCCCATGGAATTGTTTCATCTCTTATCTCATATTATATATATTTATCCATATGGATTCTTTTATACTATCATATCTATTTCAGATGTGTGTTGTTTAAATTGGATTGGTTCATTTCATTAACACTCCCTCTTAGCGAGGAAGGAATTCTACACCAATCCAAGTTTGTCTATGAATGCTTCAAACTTTCCTTTTTCTAAGGGCTTGGCTAGAATATCAACAACTTGCTGATTTGTGGGTACATATTGGATCTTTATTGCTCCCTTTTGAATCCTGTATTGAATGAAGTGATATATGATCTTAATGTGCTTGGACCTGTTATGAAAAGATAGATTCTTAGAGAGTTTGATAGGACTCCAATTATCACATTAAAATACCTTTGGATCCAACTCCTGATAATTTTTTTTTCAAGTAACTTGCAAATCCAAATGGCCTCACAACTCATTGTACTAGATTACATACACTTTGCCTCTATTGAGATAATATAGAAGTCTACTTTCGGATGAACTAGGATATCATCGCTAATCTTGAGCTAAAGAAGCACCCCAAGGTACTATTCTTGTCTGATGAAATGCATTCCCAATCTAATTATGTATACCCCTTCAACTTCACTTAACCATCTCCCATATATCTCATCCCATACTCCACTATGTCCCTCAAGTATTTGAGCACATGTTTTGGTTCTACCAAATGCTCTTGCCTTGGATCCACCATGAACTAACTCATATATATAGACTAGTGTTGACTAGATACATCAAGGAACCTATCAATTGCATGTACAACACGTGATTAACCATATCTTAATATAAATTTGTCACCATTTTCAAATTAGTGATCATAGGTGCATCCATAGCTTTGCAGTCCTTCATCGAGAATCTATTCAAAATATCAACTGCATACTTAACTTGTCTAAGGAAAATCTCCCCTAGTCTTTGTCAAACCTCCAACCCCAAGAAGTAATGCATCAAGCTAGTGTCCTTCATCTTGAACTCAACTTCCATATCTTCCTTGTACCTTGTGATGAGTTTCTATGAACCTATAAGAAACATGTCATCTACATACAACACCAAAATAAGTAGATCTTCCTCAACAAATATAAAATATAAGTTCGGATCTGCTTCACTTTTGGTGAAGTCCATACTCTGTAGGTATCCATCGATCTTGGAATACCATGTTTATAGTGCCTTATTGAGTCCATAAAGGCATTTTTCAACCTACACACATGGGAATCCTTCCCACTGATCTCAAATCCCCGAGGCTTCTCCATGTACACTTTTTCCTCAATTATCCAATTCAGGAAAGCTATCTTCACATTAATTTTATGCATCCTCCATCCTATAATGGATACTAAAGACATCATTGCTCTAATGGAAGTGTACCCTACGACTAGAGCAAAAGTATTCTCATAGTCCACTCCCTCCGTCGGGAAAACCCTCTTTCCACAAACATCGCTTTGTCCTTCTTTATGCTTATATCTGCATCATGATTGATCTTATAGATCCATCTGGAAGTCACTATTGGTTTCCCTTTCGATATAGGAACAATTTCCCATACATAATTCTTCATGATAGAGGTGTACTCTTCCACCATGCTATCCCTCCAAACTTGTTGGTCTATTGCCTCCTGAAAACTAGTAAGCTTAGAATCTATGATGTTTTTCATCAACATCATGTAATTTGGAATCTTCTTTAGAGGTATGCTTTCCCTAAATGAACTCCTAGGAGCCTAAACATTCTCTTGAGCATGCCTCAATGTCGAAGTGAACCATAGAGGTATCATGACAAAATTGGTAGGAGTTGGTGGCTCCTCCTCTACAGCTAAAGGATGATGCCCTGAATTAGAAGTCGCTGATGACCCTAGCTCAACCTTTGGAGCTTCCTTCTTCTCATCCTTTGTAACCTGAATAGATTCATGAGATTTCCTAAATGCAAAGTGTTCCTGAAACTATACATCCTTGCGTACAATTGTCTTTCATAGAAACCGTGAGTAGCTTTCGTATTCCTAAATGTAATCATGATGATGGTCATACCATATTGTTAAAAAGTCTGACTCTTTCATACTTTTGTTCTTTACATTTTATGTTACTTAACTTTCTTTGAAGTTGCATTTCATACTTTATTTCTAGTATTCAATTAGATCTCCATTCTTGATTTCACTTATCCTTATTATGTTATTTCCATACCTTCCCTATTTACAATTAGCTCTTTTTAATCTAAACATATAACCACGAAAACATGTGGAACACTAAAATTATTTGGGCAAGTGTTTAGTTTGTCTTTAACATCATTTTTCAAGCCATATGCTAATGATTTTCATATATTTTCTCCTTCATAATCTAAAACTCAAAAAACATATAAGTGAAAGCAAAATAGGAAAGGAGATATTGATAAGAAGTGAATTTTTAAGTTTTTAAATGTGGCTAAACCTTCTCCCTACGCTTTCAAATACAACTACTTTTTGTAAGGTACACAAAGGGATATAGAGTATTGGAAGGGGTGTCATGACTATTGTTCCCAAATTTTTATTGAATTAGCCTCATAAGAGTGTTTGAGTTTTATATATATGAGTATAATTTTGAGTATCAATCAAATACAATTTTTTTTATTTTTAGAATGTAGTAATCTTGGAATATAACAATATCTATGGATACCACCCCCTTGTTATATAGGATGGATGGAGACTTACTAGTTGTTGGAGCCAATAATTGATTAGGGATAGCCATGTATGGGGCCTTAGGTCCTGATGGTTGATTAGGGTTATCCAAAAATAGCTATAGGGATTGAATGGGCGGTACTGTCTTTAGATTAGCTTGGGACACGAGCATTATATATTGAATAAGATGATCTGAGATTTGAAAATGAAAGTAAGTGTTGGGAAGAATAATGTAGTGAACCAATTGTTTGTGCACCTAATTCCCTATCTAGATGAGCAAAAAATCCTTGAGTTCCTTGGAAAGTTTAACCCTAACATAGAATTGGCATTGAGGTTGAGGGTTAAAGATCCTTTTAGGTTAATTGAACTTGAACCTCATAAGAGGAGAAAATATACGTTCTAGGGTTGTCCAATGTTGCATTTTTAGGACAAGTAATTCCACCAGATCAGACAAAAAATTGAGCAACTTTACTATATGAAAAGTATCGAGACTAAGAAAAAAGACAACAAGGGTATTATTATAGACTAATGGGCCTCTATGCAAGAACTCTTGGAATATAGAATGATATATATATTTTTGGCTAAAATGATTTTGAATTTTTGCATCGAAAAATATTTTGTATATATTTTATTGGTTTCAAATTTCATTTCAAATACATGTATTAATTTTATATTTGCAAAGTTTAAAAATTAAAAATTGTTTATCATTGCATGGGAAAATAAAACCATTTTCAAGCCCCTTCCTTCTAAAGACCATGGGCATAAACCATTTTCAAGTCTCCTTCTTCTAAAAACCATGGGCGAAAACCATTTTCAAGCCCTCTCTTCTACAAACCACAGGAAAAAGCGATTTTCAAGCCTCTCTCTTCTAAAACCCATGGGTGAAAACTATTTTAAATCTCTCTCTCTCATAAAAACCAGTGGGATAATAGTTATACACATATTTTTTAAAAATAAATATTGGGCTAATTAGTTTTCATTTTTAAACTTACTACCATATCAAATATTCGCCCAGTCAACATTTGGGACCCTTAATTTTCACCCATGGGATAAATTTTGTCCCTAAACTTTTCCATGGTTAAAATCTATCTTGGTCTAGATTCCTTTGTTAAATCTCAGACAACATTTTCACTAGATAAGCGGATGTTGTTAGTCTCCCTCTATGCATTTAGCAAATTATTCTCACCTCCTAAGGATATGTCTATAGTCTCTCTTGCTACTCCAAAGAACCTTTTGTTTTTACAAAATCAACCACCTTTGTTTAGTTTTGATCTGTCTAGCAACCCATAATCACTCCATGAATGGTGCATGTTTAGGTGATTCCCTTGCTTTTATTTTACTTCGACATGTCTACCACCTCAAGGCTCTACCTTGGCATTTTCTCCTATACTACATGGAAATTGCGAGTTTTTTGTTGCAGGTACTCTCCAACTAAACTACGGAAATAATGGATGATAGAGTTAACAATTCATTGCACTGGTGCGAGTGACTATTTAATGAAGGGCAGGAGATTGTAGCACAAGCAATGGAAAAAATGGAGGAATGGAGGAAGAGATGGGAGATTAACTAATATGATAGGGGTATGCACAATTTTCAGAGGCAGTTGGATGCAAGCAAAGAGCAGGTCAATAGGTATAAAATGAAGACAATTTTGCTAGAAGTTGGACTTGAAGCTAAAATTGATAAGATAATAGAGTGGGAAGAATTAGTAAAAGAATTACAAGCCAAAGTTAAAGCTCTCTAGTTGGAACAATTTCTGGGTTTTCAAGTGTTAAAACATAACCCCTCTCCAACAACATTAATCGGTTCCTTTGAAATTCAACATCGTGAAAAGAAAGAAGAAGGCATGGTGGATCAATGCTCGCTCAGGATTGTCACAACAGAACTCTCACACTAGTCTTCAGTAGCCGGACATATAAGGAATGCCTCTCAAAGGCATGGTAAATATGTTGTATAATCTTTTTGGACATGTTTTGTAAGACAATTTTAATTTTAGGGAATTTCTAAAGGAATTATACATGCCATTTCGTAAATAATAGTAGTAAAATCCCGACCTCCCAGTAGATAGAAGTATCGTAATTAGCAAGATGGAAATGATGGATCAAATTTTGACATGCTTATCTACCAATTTGTAGATATGAATAGATGGTTAGGCCACAACTCCTCTTTTATTAATACGAAAATAGTCTTCCTATTTTTTTTTTTTTAATTCTTCTTTACATCCTAAATTTAAAACAGGAACTATTTTAATTTTAATTATGTAATGTAATAATTTTGACTTTAAATTAATCAATATTGGCATAAAATTTTAAAAAAATTTAAATATAAAAATTATTTAAAATCAATTTCAAATGGAAAAAATGATAATAGTTTATTATAATCATAATTTATTTATTTCTTATAATTGTAATTTTATTTTTTTTATATAATTTATTAAATTTTAAATTTAAATTATATATATATATATATATTTTGTAAGGTTCGAATTCTATTAAATAAAAAAATGAAAACTATACATAACCAAGCAGTCCAAAAATTAGATGGACGTGATATCATGCCTGATAGGTGGAACCAGAAACTAGAAACCGAGTCCACTATGCTGGTCTAAACTGGAAATGTCTAAAAGTCTTAAGTCTACAGAGTCCCCCCACGGGCTGGGGGTTATGGCCTGAATTACTCAAAATAGCAGAAAAACTAAAATTATGGAAATTAGCCTTGAGGATGTTCATCATTTGATTGAAGGATGGAGGAGGGACCAACACCTGGCATAGTGCATGTATCCTTGTTGCTTGCATTTTTTGGGAAGCGCCTATAAACCAGCTGAGTGTATGTGACTTGTTGAGGTGGTGGCCCAGTGAAGGTCTTCTCGATGATAGCTCGAGCGAACGCGTCCACTTTCGCATTGAGGTGTCCCATTTCTTCACGCTGAAACCGGAACAGAGTGCACAGGGTGGCGTTCAGGTTCGAAACTTGTTCCGTCAACGGCAAGGCTCCACGCTTAGAGCTTAAAATACCTTTGACATAGTATTCCATAGACAGATAAGGAAACACCTTGGTAGTCCATAGAAACCCAAGCATCTTTGTGTGCCTGGTGTCACGAGTGTTGGTCGACCCAAAATCAGCCACGATTCCGCCCATCTTCGCAGCCATAAGTCTAGTAGAGGGGCGTTCCTTCTCTCTCTTTAAGCGATTTTCCAGTCGCAGATTCCTTGCGCGAGATGAGTTTGGGACTTCATGTTCAAAGAAGCTCTGCACCTTGCCTAGTTCCTTCAGAGACCGCGACATGTGAATGCGCCACAATCCATTCACGGTTTTGCTCGGGGTTACCTTCATCCGAGCCATGTCTGTTTTGAGTGTGCAGAGGAACCAGCAGAGAAGATCTTCCTGGGAGAGAGCCGAGATACGAATAAGGCCACAGAAGGAGTGGTAATGTAGGTGAGAAGGAATGCCCAATTGGGGCCGAGCTTTATGACTTTGCATCCTTGTTTGATATCCCAGCGCATGCAAGGCGTGTGAGACACCAAATCTGCCACCCTCCTGCATAATTTCCATTAACACACTTGTAGTAGAATTAGTTGATCGTTGTACGGTGTGATGTGGACTTGTTGCACCGTTATGTGATCCTTGTCCTTGACAAGGCTTCCCTTTATAAATCTGCATGAGGTCTGTCCTCAGAGATCCACGCGGCATGCCGCATGAGACTACATTGATTTGATTGTAGAAGGTGGCCATGTGAGATGTCGTTGTCTTGGGTTGTGCACCCGCTGTAGGGGGATATCAATATCATATTTTAATCACTAAAACACATTTTAATAAAATATTAAAGATATTAAAATTTATATTTAATATTTTCTAAAATAAGATATACATTTATTAATTATTATGTTGATGATTAGATCAATTTTGGTTTATCAAACTTTAAGAAATTTTATTATGGTCTAATTAAACCAATTTTGGTCGATCAAACTTTAAAAAAATTGATCATTCTTTATTTAAACCAACTTTGGTTTATAAAGCTTTAAAAATTTTGACCACTAATTAATTAATTTAATATTTTGTTTTTATGATTCGAAAACTATATAGAAATCTTTCTAATTTTCTCTAACCAAAGTTGGTTTTAGTGGAGATTAATAACCATTATCATTATTATAAAGTAATATGAAAATCATTATTACTACAAATATTTTTCCCTGGAATTATTACTACAAATATTGTAAAATTAAATCTTAGATATATATAAAAAATAAACATTTAAAAAAAATGTTTTTCATTCTTTACCTTTAATATCACAAAAATATAATCTATTTATTATTAATTAATTAATATAATTTTCTTTAAATATTAATTCAAATAAATATACATAATTTAAAAACATACACCTAAACTTTGTAACAATATTCTACTCAAAATGTAGCTCTACTTAATCGTGAAAATTTTGAACATTGGAAATGTGATTCATAATCAAGGGACTTATTGTCCACTTGCTTCACCAACACAAATGCCATGCATGGTATTTTTTTTCTCAATTCTCAGTAAAATTCTTTGAATGGATTTGCTTCTCTGTAGCTATTCATCAACATACATGAATGGACTATGTTTCTTTGTTGGGTTCAAGACTTGGTTTCTTTGTTTATCGTGTCGGAGCAAAATAAATAAATGAGTCTTTGTTTATATTTCCAACCCAATACAAATTTGTTGATACCAAAAGTTCAATCCCAACACAAAGAACGAGTAATAAATTTGTTTATACAAATTTATATCAACCTTCTGTTCTTTTTAAATGTGCAGTCACAACCTTCATACAAGCATTCCTTTGTATACATATGCATGGTCCAACAATAATAAATTTGTTATGCCAGATGTATACCTTGTTGGTCACCATGCTTACACAATAGTTTTCACAACATATATATGTTCTCTGTGCTTGGAAAGTGAGGTGAACAAAATGTAGGTAATTAGGGGAAATGCACAACATGGGGGGGTATGGTTGTAGGTGAGTTTCCTAATGTTTAACAAAGAGCACAATGCGACAAAATATGATGTGGCTACCATTCAAACAACCAACGCTTTGGTGTGCCAGAGCCAACCAAGTAACGAGATAGTTATAATGCCTAGGCAAAGAAGACACCCCAACAAAGAAGTACAACACTCAACCAAAGAGGAAAACGTTCTTAAAAAATGGAATTAGTCCAACAATGATAAAAAAATTCCATTGGCACTTCTATATTCTCCCAACAATGATAAAAATTCCCCAGGCACTTCTAAATTCGCCCAACTATGATAGAAAACACCCTAGGCACTTCTAAATTCGCCCATCTATGATAAAAAAAAGCCCCAGGCACTTCTAGATTCACCTAACAATTATAAAAAAATTCCCTGTGCACTTCTAAATTCGCCCAACTAAGATAGAATTCAACCAACAATGTACAAAAACTACCGAAGCAATGAAGAGAATGCCCCAGGTAGGAAGAAATTTCCCAGTCAAGAGGAAAACATCCAAGTATAATTAAAACACACAAGCGAGGGAAATTCACCCAATATTCTTTAAAATGATTTGGAAACTTCTTACGTTAATGGAACAAATTTGAGATCCCATGATTTATGGACTTGGAGTAAATCAGATGGTGCAAGGAAAGGAGTTGTTTGGATCTCCATTGCACAAGAATAACCAACAATGCAACAAATATACAATTTTGTTTTCATAATTCTCTCATTCACATTTTCACCATTCACTGACAACCATTAATAACACTAAGGAGCTTCCATTAAAATCAGTGGTAGAAATTAAAAATGAAGTAGGAGAAATATAAAAAGAACATAATGGACACTGTATTTTACCCTGGAAACCCAAATGGGAAAACCAACATTCAATGGTTGCTCAATCTTCTATTTCGACAATATGTGGATTACGATGCAACTTCACTATAACCCATGGCTCTTTGTGTGTCTTCTCCTCCCTCTGGCCAAAGACCCCTATAAAGTGATAATACAATGAGATATAAGAGAGTTGGGGGTAAGTGGGAAAACAAATAGCCATGGCTTTTCATTTCCCATTCCCTCTCGTTTTTTTCTCCTAATCTATTTTTTCATTCAATTAATTAAATGCACATTCGTTTTCATCTTATTCTACAATATAATTGCATTTTCTTTTCCCTAGCCTATAGCCTTTTTACATTCCCAAAGTACTTTTAAGTACTAAGTCTTACAACCATTGTTTTTGTTCAGATCCATTTTTGGATCACACCTCCCAATTGAGAGGCTTCTTGGTCTCCAAAAGCTGAAGGAAACCAAACTGGATCAATGAGCATTCTATCAAATTCTCTAAAACATGGGCTCTAACTCTAGCTCTCGGCTACAAATCTAACTTTGGTCCTGGCTATCGATCAACTCTTCATTTTGACTTACTTGTTCCCTCTACAGAAGTCTGCTCATTGACTCTTAGCTCTGTGCAATCCTATGATCCAGACTCTAGACTCAACATCCATTCCCATCACCCTCTCAGACTTGGATACATTACATCTTGTTAGTTCAATGAACTCAAGTCGAATGTTGGTCTCTACTTGCTCCTATAATGCAAGGGTCTTCTCATTGACTCCGCTATAAGTAATCTCTAGACCCAAAATATTTAATCAGAATCCATTCACATCCTTAGCATGAAAGTCTCTTCCATTCTCTTTCTTTGAGAATGATCCATCTTTGTATTCAATGAAGCCAAGTCGAATGTTGGTCTTCTTTGGTTCACTATTGAATGTATGAATCACTTATTCAACAGTGAGATCCTATTGGGCATAAGCCATCACAAAAGGATGTGTGGGATTCCCTCTTTAGTTAGTATCCATTGATCCCTAGCACAGAAAAAATTCTATGTTGGTCAGTCATTATTCAACCAATTTTCAATGAGTAAGAGATCATCCCAGGCATGGTATATTCTTATGTTGTCCCCTTTCACCGAAATTCTACTTGCTTCAATGGTGAGACTGACCTCTCGTGCCACTACAAATTTGTGGACACTTTCTGCTGCTTGGGATGCCAAGGAAATGAGCTCTTCATTGCTAGAAACATTTGCTTCTTATCATGGTAGGAACTCTCCACTGTTAGGATGAATTACTTCTCATCATGGAAGAAATTCTCTGTTGTTTGTAGGTGTTAATCAACACTTAACTCTACAACAATGTCAAATGTATGAACTCCTTGGTGTGAAATCATAACCACCTACATGACATTATTCATGTGCCAACACCTACACATGTATGGATGTAGGTGACAACACCATCAAGCTATGGTGGTGGCCTTACCCACAATTCAATCATAAACAATGAATGCCAAGCCCAACATTCTCCACCATTATCATAGTTGTTGCTCCACACAGTTCTCAGGAATGCAATCGACTATTCACCAAAACAACCAAGCATATTGAGCAATGCATGCTTCATCCACTGTGATGGAGTTCCAAGGAACCCCAAGGTCATTGAAATCCGTGCACCAACCTTTGAAACATCCCCAAGAAAGGAATATTCTTCTACAATATGGAAGGAAACGATAATAGAAATTGGGTTTATCTTGATGTCTACATCAATCTGCTATCCTCGTCGATGGTGATAAAAACCTCCTTTGTTACTTTAGCACATCGGAAAACTATTGCTCCTTGGTCTAGAGATGCATGAAATCTTCATCTCCCTCATTCTTCACTCTCCACACTCTTCTCTTCATTGTGTAGTTTTTGGGGTGAAGCTTCAGATGATTTATCCAACACCTTGATTCCCAATGTCCACTCAACTTTACATCAGATGGTGTGAGGAAAATAGTTGTTTGCCGATCTCCATTACACAAGAATAACCAACAATGCAGTAAATCTACAATTTTGTTTTCATAATTCCCTCATTCCCTCTTTCACATTTTCACCATTCATTGACAACCATTAACAACATAGAGGAGCTTCCATTAAAATCAGTGGTAGAAATTAAAAATGAAGTGGGAGCAATATACCAAGCACATAATGGACACAATATTTTACCCTGGAAACCCAAATGGGAAAACCAACATTCAATGGTTGCTCAATCTTCTATTTCGACAATGTGTGGATTATGATGCAACTTAACTATAACCCATGTCTCTATGTGTGTCTTCTCCTCCCTCTGGAAAAAGAACCCTGTAGAGTGATAATACAATGAGATATAATAGAGTTGGGGGTAAATGGGAAGGCCAATAGCCATGGATTTTCATTTGCCATTCCCGCTCTTTTTTTCTCCTAATTTATTTTTTCATTCAATTAATTAAATGCACATTATTTTTCGTCTTATTCTACAATATAATTGCATGTTCTTTTCCCTATCCTATAGCATTTTTACATTGCCAAAGTATTTTTAAGTACTGAGTCTTACAACCATTGTTTTTGTTCAGATCCATTTTTGGATCACACCTCCCAATTGAGAAGCTTCTTGGTCTCCAAAAGCTGAAGGAAACCAAACTAGATCCATGATCATTCTATCAAATTCTCTAGAATATTGGATCTAACTATAGCTATCAGCTATAGCTCTAACTCTGGCATCATGGATTTAGCTATTGGCTCTAGTCTTGGATATGGCTCAACTCTTCATTCCGACTTACTTGTTCCCACTGTAGAAGTATGTTCATTGACTCTTATCTTTGTTCAATCCTTTGATCTAAACTGTAGACTCAACATCCATTTCCATATCACTCTCAGACTTGGAGACAATCCATCTTGGTATTTCAATGAAGTCAAGTCGAATGCTGGTCTCTACTTGATCCTGTAGTGCAAGGGTCTTCTTATTGTCTCGAAACTCTAAGCAATCTCTAGACCCAAAATATTTAATTAGAATTCATTCACATCCTTAGCATGAAAGTATCTTTCATTCTCTTTCTTTGAGAATGATCCATCTTTGTAGTCAATGAATCCAAGTAAAATTCTGGTCTTCTTTGGTTCACTATTGAATGTATGCATCACTTATTCAACATTGATATCCCATTGAGCACATGCCATCACAAAAGGATGTGTGGGATTCCCTCTTCAGTTAGGATCCATTGATCCCCGGCAGGGAAACAATTTTATGTTGGTCATTCATTCTTCAACCAATTTTCAATGAGTAAGAGATCATACTAGACATGTGATCTTCTTATGTTGTCCCCTTTCACTGAAATTCTACTTGCTTCATTGGTGAGGCTAACCTCTCGTGCCACTACAAATTTGTGGACACTTTCTATTGCTTGGTATGCCAAGGAAATGAGCTCTTCATTCCTAGAATCATTTGCCATCAAATCATACAATCGTTATGTTATGCTATGTGATCAAATTATGTAATAATTCACAAGGGCGGGCGTGGTTGTCATTAGATGTATTATTTTGGAAGAGGTGCAAGCTTTAAATATCTTTTTATATGTTAAAGTGAAGATTTATTATGTGTTAACATGGAGTTGGGGTTTATAAGTTTTTGTTAATCAATCAATAATGTTTACACATATAAAACAAGAGGAGATGCTAAAGGTAGCAAGTCTCTGCCTTAAGAATTTGAGAGAATGTAATAGTTCTAAATGAACAATGGTCAAATTTTAACTAAGTTAATGTTTTATTGATTTATGATATAAATAATGATAAGTTTGAGACACTTTAAGAACACAAATATTGCTAAATTTAGCATGACTTGCCTTCACAAACTAAATTGACAAACATAAAATGCTTGTGTAAAAATGCCTATTCCTTGCTTGAAACATGTTTTTAGTTTAAAGATATGTGGAAAATAATTTTTGCAACCTAAAAGATAAATTGTATTCATCTAACATTTTAACTACAATAAAATTTCACTTAAACTTATAGATTAGTATGTTCTAAGAAATGAATAATCCATTTTCTTCATATCATTACGTGCAAAAACATGAGTCATATTTCATTATTCGGTGTTGCCCAAATCCCACGATGACTTGCTATGTGCAACCATTATGAGTCATATTTTCTTGAAGTAGCATATAGCTTTAACTTAACGCTTGAATCCTTTATTTCCTCAGCTTTGTTACAAAAATATTTGCCCGAAGGATTTGCAATAGAAGTGTACGAAAGAGGATAAAAGATCGACTATGAATTGAGTATTTGGCAGAGAGATCAATTGTTGCATCTACTAAGGATTTTCTTTATTATGTATATTTGGCCTTGAATTTCATTTTCACAAGGGAGAAACAATCTTTTCACAATATTTTAATCCAAATTTATCAAAGAGAGTCTAGATCCATAAATTGCTTATAATGTTGTTTGAGTTTTTGCAAAATATTAGAACATAAACAATGAAATTGAGCTTTATAAATAACATAGTTCACACTGGGACAGATAATCCTTGTAAGGGACATGTTTGAGTCCTTAATGGGCATATTTCATGCACTTGTTGAGCCAACCGCACTTGATGTTAGTTAGACCAGGTTTAACCATAGAATAGAATACTTGTATATAAACAAAAAAAAAAAATATAATAAATGTAGAATGTGCAAAATACACAGGATGTTAAGAAAAAGTTTATCTGAGCATAGGAAGGGTATTGTTTAACCCCATTTTCTCCCACACAGCTAAAATAACCGAGGGTATAAGTATATAATTAAATAAGAAATTTATATACAGAGGAAATTATAGCTTAAATGAAGTTAAAGTTAAATTAAATTATGAAGTTCAAGAGGCAATTTGGCATGATAACGTCTGCTTAATTAGAACCCTAGCCTGTCTTCACAGTGAGCCTGTCTTCACAGTGAAAATGCTGGTGTATTATGCCACCGTAAAGAATTCCAGGGTTGATAAAATGCCCTAAGTATCTTGAAATTTTTTATTAAAAAATTTATCCATTTTGAGAAAGAAAAGGATTGAGGATTTTGTTTCGTTTCATTATCTTTACAATGATGGCATAGAAATTTAACATAGAAAGCTGAAAATGATATAAATGTTGACATGAACTGATCACTGCAAATTATAGAAAGAAACGATCAAGCATATTTCCAAAAAAAACCCCATTCTAGCAAATTATGAAATCTAAATCATTCAATAAATGTAACCTACTACACTTGTGTATGTGCCTTATTTCGACTACATATCTAGCAAAAACAATTGTGTATGTGCATTATAAAAACAACATTGGAAAGATTTGTAATGAATTTTAGGATGAGTTTGAGAATACTTCCTTAATGAAATTGGGCTTCAAGTTACTATGTATGTGAAATTGCACTTCAAGCTTAAGTCATCTCTTCTTGTTGGGATGAGAAAGGTCTTTGTACATACAAGCTACCTGGTGATCCTCCAGTGTTTTTGTAGCATGGGTTGCACGATGTGCTACAACATGCCATTGTAATACAAGGCATAAGGAGCAGGAATCAGCATGTGCTATGTGCTAGTGCAGATAACGCATTACAATTTAAAGGAAAACATGTTACAGTCTAGTGATGACAAACATTCTCGATGAGTGTAGGCAATTGTCTTGTTAGTGCAGTCCTGGCAAGTGCACCAAATGAGAGAGCTGGATCATAATGCCACCTTGAAAGAAACCTTATTGCACCTCAATACGAGGCCAAATAAGGCCTCAAAGATGGCGATTAGTCCAAACATCAAAAGGGAATAAAACCTTATGATATAATGCATTGGAAAATGCATTGACTTAATAGTATTCCACCATATTGATTCCAAGAGTCCTTACTGCTTCGGTATGGACTAAAAAATAAAACAAGTTGTTTTTATAATTTTTCATGAATGACAACTATAACATGTATCCTGAAACAAGGTGTTTTATAAATTTTGGTGAATGACATCTATAACATGTCTCCCCATCTTTTAAACACATGAGGTTTGATTTAAGTATTTTTATAATTAGAGATTTGTATCTAGGTATTTTAATCCCTCTCAATGTTTAATAAAACAAGGGTTTAAGATGATTTTATACTTTTTTATGACAATAAAATGTTAGTTATTGTGAATGTATATATAGATATAGTGCACACTGCACTTTCATGGAAATCCCCATGAATTTAAAGACATTAGTGCTTATTAACTTAATTTAAAAGAGGTTTTTGATTTATAATAAAGAGTATTTATATCAATTGGCATAGATCCATCTTAACCTTATCTATTAAGTACCAAGAAAGATAAAAAAAATCTATGTGCAAACTTAGTGGTGCTTAAATTTTTAGGGTTAAGATGAATCTATATTAATAATTTTTGAAATTGAATTTTTTTAGGTCATGTCAAAGTCTTTTTTGTTTTAGTTTATACACATGACACAGATTATGTGAAGCATATCTTCCACCCACAGTTGTAAGAGCACCTTATTTATTTGCAATAATTATTCTAACTAACAAAGTCTCCATTCTCTCTAACCCTCAACCACAGACTCTCACTCATTAGAAAGATCAATTGATATCTATCCACTGATACTATTATTTGGTTTATATAGTTCTAGGAAGACGAGGAATGATAGTATTTTTTTTGTAAATTAGTTACTTATCTATTCATATGCACATGGAAATACATGCAAATTGAGTTTTCATTGTCTAGAGGAAAGCCTCTCACAAATTTTCAGGAAAAAAAATTGTATCAACAAGCTTAATGGTATATCTAAGAGTCTAATGCAAAGCATAATCTAGAGTCTAAGTTATGTTAACATTGACCTAAACTCATACCGATACAGGATTAAATCAAAATGACTCACAAAGATAAAATATAAAAAGTGCACTAGCATAGAAGAAGTCTGAGAATCGGTCCAAGGGGTAGATGTGTTCACATCAATTGGAATTGTTGGATTTCCTAGCACCTCCTTGCACTGGGTTTCTTCCTCAATTTTATGTTGCCTCATACTCCTCTTCTTTTGTTTTTGCACCATTTTCGTTTTCTTCATCACTTCTAGTATTCAAACACCATATTATTGTGATGAGTGCATCATACTTATTATCTAGTTGGATATCTTGTTTTTGTGACACAATGACATCTTGAATTTCCCTTTAGGCTTCAATTCCACAAGCAATGAGTTCCTTTACATGCCAATAGAGGTCCGTTGTTTTTCTGCATTTTAATTCTCTACTTCTAGAGTTGCTACTGTTTGATATAAGCTCCCCGATATCCTCATCCACCACAACACTTGGAGTGCTTATTTTCTTCAACCTTACCCTATTCTCCATGGCTCCCACTTCCCTTTTCATAGGGCTTGAGTAATGTGTATAGTAAGAGGCAATAATGACATTTTCTATATAAACCTTCTTTCTCCTATAAGAATAACCTTCTTCCCTTTACCTCCTAGCCTTACCACTACAAGTTTCCTACACTTATCCTTGAATTTTCCGCTCTTCTCCATATCCGTAACTTCATAAAACTAATTGTTATTTACAATAATACGTGGCATTGGTAGGAGACCTTGCCTCAACACTTGTAGACCACTTGTGCCACCAAAGTTCCAAATGAAAATTGGCAATCACCAATACCTCAAATGGAATATTCCTTCACCAACTTACGAGAAAAAATTGATTCTCATATTCTCTTAGGCTTCTCATCATGACAAGTAATGGCATTTATGGGAGCATTGTCTCCATGGTTTGATCTGATTAACAAGGTACTGGTTCAATATAATCCATTGTATCAAGTGGATATGATAATTTGCGGTAGAGTGCCCAAAACAATTTATCAATGCCTAGATGTTATGATCCCATCAACCATTTTCCTCTTGTCCTCATGCCAAGTGGTCATTGTCACTATTCCTTTCCCTAGCACCCCATATTAAGGGACAAGGAATGAAAGTATTAATGTGGAAAAAAATCCTAACATATACATTGACCACAAGCCAATGATGGTCCACAAGGCATGATGTTGAATTGATGATGGTGATACCACTAAAGTGAGTGTTAACACCTAAAAAGTGCTCACTAGCTCATTCCCTTACTCACATGACCCATTTGTCCACTTTTCCACCATCTGAGCCTCTGAAACCAACAAAAGGTCACCAAAAGACCTTGGTACACCCCTTTTTCCATTAAAAAAGATTATTTTTCCAAGAAAATCATAAAAAACCCTCAAAAAGGGTCCAAATTCCCAAAAATATTAAAAAGGGAATTAAAATATTATTTTTATTCAAAAAAGGAAAAAGGAGGGAAAAGTACCTAAACCATGTTGGTCAATACCATTTGGTTTCCACAAAACCACAAATGGTATTCCTCACCACCAAAACCTATAAAAAGGTGGTAGGGGCTCCTCATTTCAATATCCTTCCATTATCTCATCCTTATGCTGCTGAAATCTCCCCTGAGCACTTTTAGCCATTGAAGCAACCTTGGAGAAAGAGACCTATTGGAGTTTGGAGCTACTCATCTTGGGAGTTGCTCAACATCAACCTTCACCATTGAAGGTAATATCGCAAGCACTTGCTTGCCCCCCACTTTTCAATACAAAAAATTATTTCTTATGTTTCTTGTTCTTGATTTTGAAATATTTACATTATTTGCTTAGATTCTTGTTTAGATCCATGAAAAGTATTGTTTATTTAGTTTATTGTTTTTATTTCTATTGAAACTGCTACTACTAGTTAGTAGGTGCCCATAGCACTAAGCTTGGTTGCAAAACCGAGCCAACAGTTTTTGGCGACTCCGCTTTGGTTTGAACTTTAGATCTCTAGCTTTGCCATTAAATCTTAGTTTTTATGAGTTTTTAACCTTTAGATCCATAGATCTGCCATCTTAGACAGCAGATCCATTGCTGATCTGAGATTTGGCCCCAAAAACAGCCCTAAAAAATCATTTTTCGGGTTCGTTTCTCGATTTCCGTGCACGGCTTCCGCCTCGCGGATTTTGTCCAGACAGTCGCGCGGTCCATCGCGGCTTTTCTGCGTTTTTCCGCGCGGTCCATCGCGGCCTTTTTCCAGACAGTCGCGCGGTCCATCGCGACTTTTCTGCATTTTTCCGCGCTGCTCATCGCGGCTGTGCGGCCAAAACCTGCGCGGCTCATCGCGACTGTGCGGCCAAAACCTGCGCGGCTCATCGCGACTGTGCGTCCAAAACCCGCGCGGTCCATCGCGACTGTGCGGCCAAAACCCGCGCGGTCCATCGCGACTGTGCGGCCGAAACCCGCGCGGCCCATCGCGGCTGTTCGTCCAAAACCCGCGCGGCTGAATTTTTTCATTCGGCCATCCCGATTTTTGAAAAATATTTTTTACTGTACTTTCTGCCCATAGCACATTTTTTACAGTATCAAATTCTGCATATTTTCCAGTTTTAGAAATTTTTTTTACTATTTAAAAGTGCATACATAGAAATCTTTTTAAAAATTTTCAAGAAAGTGAAAGAAAGATTCATTTTGCATTCTTTATCTAGATTCAAATTTTTTCTTGTTTACTTCTTTACAATCTTGCCCTTAGCAAATTTTATTGAAACGAAGAAATCCATTTATTTCTTTTAGAAGTTTATTATTTACTTTCATAAATCCAAAAAATCCATTATTTTTTGAGTTATTTTTGAAAAAGCAAATTAATTTCTTTTAGTGAAAAAAGTCTTAAATATTTGCTTGTTATTTTTCGAAAAGTCCTTTATTTTTTGAAAAATTTCCCTTAAAGCATTTAATTTTTTCAAGTTCAGTTTACAACACCTCACGTGCACTCACACGATCACTTAATTGAACTAAGACTTAAAACTTACCCTAATTTGAACACACTCTTAACCCCACTTGGGGAACACGAAAAGAATTCTTGTAGCTAGGTAGTATTGGGGGGATAGGTGTTCCAATAACACCCCTCAGTTCATACATCTGAGACATAGAAGTTGTCCAATTAGGGAGCTAAAATCTCTTAGTACTTTTTGGCGCGGTCACAACCGGTTTGTGGGAAGGCCTCTCCCCTAGGAGGGTTGAAGTCGCGAGGATGGTTCCGGAAGCCTGAGTGGGATACTGAAACCCATTCAGTAACCGAAGGGCTACCATTCGCAGTTCTCGGGATATCCCTGTATTGGGATATTGCGATCAAAGGACCAAACGGCAGATTTACCTTTTCTCGACGCGTCATGAACGGAGTATCCTAGTAGCCTGTCTTTTTAGGATTGATTACCCGGTGTCCCTCCCGGTAGGGGGATATCTAGCCGTTGTCTCTACATTCATATTGTCTGACTTGGATTTCATCACCTTGCAGGGGATATCGTCTGTTTGAGTCACAATACTTTTAGATTAGGTGTTTGCATGATCTTTACCACCTTTTGAGTCTAGTTACACCTATTTTTTCTAGGAGCCGCTTGCATGTTGGTATTCTGACCGGTTGTTGCATTCCTCCACTTATTGTAGCACAGCTGCTAGAATAAGTGCACTTTTTGAGGATTGATTTTTTGGCCTGTGAGCCTTCTTTTTTCACTCCCCTTTTTGCACCCTTGGTTGCATTAGGGATTTGAGTCTTTTACATACATATATCACCACCTGATACTTAAAACAAATCTTTACATAAAAAACATATCCTCACCATTGAGAATTTTAGACGTTCTCGTCGTCTACAGGGCGAACTCCCAGAGTTCAGTCCACTTGGCTCTCCACGTCACGGACGCAGAGCATTATCCCTTGATTCGACACATCGTCGATCATCTAGACGGTCATCCGATTCTGACATACCCCACTTCACCTTTGATTTGGAGGTAGAATCCGAAAACCCCACAGAGTTACCACCGACCACAATTATGTCTGGAACACCAGATGATCCACAATTTACATTAACCATAGGTCAGACATCCGCAAACCCTTCTGCGGGAGTACCATCCATGGCAACATCCACCCCCTTGGGCATGCCCAATATGGGTACCACTCCACATTCAGGAATGCCTAACACAGGACCACCACCTGTCATGGGCATGCCCAACATGGGGGTCATACCCCCTTCGGTTTCCACAAACCCTATCCCAGGAATCCCTAGTACGATTCCTAACCCAAGTGTCACTCCTGTTGCACTTGGGAATGCTATCCCAGGAATCCCTAGTGCGATTCCTAACCCGAGTGTAACCCATGTTGCACTCGGTAGTGCTGTACCAGGAATCCCTAGTGCGATCCCTAACCCAAGTGTAACCCAAGTTGCACTTGGGAGTGCTAACCCATATCAGCCCACACCCTTTGGAGGGCACATACCCGCCATACCTAGCATACCTATAGGAGCTACTGGACCCCTACACCATACCACAATGGCTAGGCAAATCCCGGTTCCGGTCACCACATCCGCTAGTCTACCATACATGGCAAGTCTCAACTTGCCAGATTTAGCTAGGCTTACGAATGACCCCATTAGGCATGATCCTGCTTGGCCCCATATGCCCACTAAGCTTCCCTCTGACATCCCTAAGTTTGAGGGAAAGGCCGGAGAAGACCCCCAGAACCACATAATGTCCTTCCATTTATGGTGTTCCTCCAACTCCATAGTGGACGACTCTGTCCGCCTCCGTTTATTACAGCGCACCTTCACTGGCTCTGCAGCCAAATGGTATATCGAGCAACCCCATGGGACGCATTCCACATTTACCTCCCTTGCCTCGACCTTCCTGCAGTTCTTTCAGCTACCGGTCCGCTATGATGCGGGCGTCGAGATCCTACTGTCTTGCAGACAGAACACAGCCACGCACATCACTGACCATATTCATGATTGGCGTCGGCGCCGAAGCCTATGCAAGATCAAATTAGACGATCGAATCTTTTTAGACTGGTTCCTTAAATCCCTCCTTCCCCTCATTGCGAAGGATGTAGCTTCTGAAAGACCCCAGTCTGAAGAGGAGGCCATCCTTAAGGCCCAACAGTTTGACCTTATCTATGCCCAGTCAGGGTACCTATACACCATCATACCTGACGCCCCACGAGGTGACTCTGCACGCGGTGACACACCGGGGGCATCCCATGCCGCTGATGGCATTATTGGCCAAATTACACCGCAAGCAAAACCTTTCAGTATGGTGAGCACCATGCCCGCCCCAGACCTTTCTAGGGCTACATCCAGTTCCGGAGCGACAACTTCTTATGCTCCAACAAACCAGACCCATCATGTTCATGGACCCTCTTGTCCACAACACTGTTATGGCCAAGCGCCATCAGCATATGTACCTCCTACATACTATGCTCAACCTACGGCACAAAACCCCATGCAGTTTCCACAACAGCCCATGCATTACCCACAACCGGTTGCACCGGCTAACCTCACACCTCCACCAGCTCAGGGGTACCAACAACCCCAACAGGCAACTGGACCACCTCCAGCTCCACCTGCATACTATCCACCGCAACCTGCTCCCGCACCTGCGGCTCCCCAGAATCCCCCCAATGCTCAGGGGCATGTGTACGCACAACAACAGCAGCCCCAATATCAAAATAACCAACGCAACCAGGGTGGACAACCCAACCGCGGAAGAGGACGCAACCGTGGAAACAATCAAAACCGTAACCAAGCTCCACAGCCTACCCAACCCCCGCAAAACAATAACGCGGCGCCCGCTCATCAGAATCCTGATCGGCCACCTAAGCAACCTAAAAATGCTAATTTACGGACAAACCATCCTTGTTCCATTTGCGGTGTCTATGGCCACTATACCCACGCTTGCCCACATCTCGAGCGAGCTCGACAACTATGGACAAATGACGCCCATCGTCAAGGGCAGGCGGCTCCTCAGCCACCACCCAACCCCCCACCACCTCCACAACAACCTCTGGTTCTCCAAAACCCCTTTCCAACACAAGGAGTGGTAAACACCCAACCGTTAGCCCCCCAACAGGGCAACGTGCAACCACAACAAATAACTTACACAGCTCCTGATCAACCCATGTTTGATTCAGGCACCCACCACTTGTTGATGATGTCCACCGCTGACGTCAATATCCAAACCCGTCGGAATCAATACGGACCGACTTCTGAAGCCCCCCCCCGCCGAAAAGGATACCACTGCTAATCCCACTGATCAGACATTGCGTATACCTCAGGTTCCACTTGATGGCGCTTCTAAAGCACCTCGCTTCCCCCTTCGCCGAATCAACAACAACCCCAATGCACGAGCTGCGTCCAATTACAACATCGTAGATGACTTAGCTCAATCTCCCGCAGCCATGTCTGCGTTAGAAGTCTTAAAAACCTGTCCTACTCAGCGCAAGACTTTACTTTCCGCCATTGGGGCGATTGACCCAAATGATTCGAACTTGATGACCTTTGATTTAGACCAATCTGAACCACGACTGCCTTCTACCATAGCAGTCCAAGTTTCCGTTTCTATTCGGAATCTTGTCATTCATCGATGTATCATCGACGAAGGTGCATCCACCTGCGTCATGTCCACTTTTGTTTGGCAGAAGTTGGGCTCCCCTGCTCTCCAGCAATCCACCACTGCATTGCGGGCCTATGACGGCCGGTCAGCTCAACCTCAAGGTTTATTACCCAAGGTACCCGTCCAATTAGGTGGGAAGACTGTGCTCATCGACATAGAGGTCATTAACGCCCAGCTTGACTATAACCTTTTACTTGGCCGCAGTTACATGTACGCCATGAAAGCGGTCGCCTCCTCCGTCTTCCGCACCATGATGTTCCCCCATGAGGGCCGCGTGGTCAAAATTGACCAACTCACCTACTATGACCCCAACGCCCCTGCAGCACCGGAGAATGTTCTCCCCATGATTGAACAACCCGCTTCTAGTGCGGTTACCTCCTTTGTGTCTTCTGTGGCACCCGGACTGTATTCGGATACACCAATGACCTCTACATTCCAGGCCATCCCACCACCGACACCGGAGACACAGGTCGCAAATCTCTGTACTGTTTCGCAGAATACGCAAACAGCCGGCGGTCAACCACCATTGATCCCCAGTCACATTGGTGTTACACCCATCCACACCATCCCCTTCCTATTTCCTCCTTCGGGTGTAGTAAGCGCCCCGGTTATGGCTACCCTTAGCCTACCCGGGCTAACATTGGGATTACCCGTGTGGTATATTCCGCCTCCCGTTCGATTACCGACACCAGACGTCATCCTCCAACCGGTACAACCTATTGTTACCACAAATCAACCTCCTCCTGGCGTCGCGATCCCTTCGTCGGCAACGACACCTCCTCCTAACCTCAATATTCCTTCGTCGTCAATGAAACCTCCTCCGGGTCTCACGATTGCGTCGACGTCAAAGGATCCCCCTCTCCTTGCTAAGCCCACTGGGGGCAGAGGTCCACAACCCTACACTGCCATACCACCTCCTAAGGCAGCCAAACCCCCACCGGTGTTTCGAGCTCCCCCCAAATGTTCATTATGCGATGAAATTGGCCATCCAACCCATCAGTGCCCACAGTTACCTGCATTGCAGGAACACATGCAAATGTTGGACGACGACCCCAACATCCCGGTGGTCAAACTAGATCCAAACCCTATGCCTCGTGATAAATCACTGCGTACCAACCACCCATGTGCGATATGCGGTATTTATGGCCACTACTCGCATAACTGTCCTGACATCCCAGACTACAGAGCAGCTCTCTACGAGATGAACAATTTGGACCTAGAGACGGCACCCTCTACTATCGAGGAGATCTACCCTCCCGCATCATCCTCATCCGGAGAGATTAACACCATCTATATGATCTCTTCGACTACCACTACCTCATCACTCGATTTGACCACTCAAAGGTCCCGCAATGATGAAGAGGTTCTCGAGACTCCTACTATCTTTGATTATCCCGAGGAAGACATGCACCATCGTCCATACTTCCTCCTGGAAGAGACTTCATCCACCACCGCTACCCAATCTGCGGTTGAGTCCAAGGATTTCCTTCCTACTAAAATCGACTGGTTAACGGATCCCATGGCCGATATTTCTCCCATCATCCACATTGACATCTCTGACCCACTTGGTGCCCTTCATACCATCACATTAGGAACCTCCCACAGTGAGCATGAGATCGGAGAATACCAACAACTCTTCCAAGAATTCACTGATGTCTTTACTTGGTCAGATACTGAAATGCCTGGCCTTGACCCCGCCATTTATATGATCTCCACTGGATACCCCTCTGTCCGGTCGGCCCCTTCCATTGATCCCTTTGACACACAGGTTCAACCCTTTCAAATCGACCAGGAAACCACATGTCCACAACATGGGGGCAGGCCCAAAACCTTGCATACTCATCATCATCGTGATCCTCGTCGGAGATACTGGGGGCATCCACCCCACAAAGGGAATCCCCCATCATCATATCATCACTTCAGTATGCCACCACGACCCACAGCCTCATGGTATAACACCCCGCCAGCAGTTGCTCAATGCCCTATTGATCTCTCTCTGAGACAACATCTGCACCACATTGACACCTCTGAGTTAGGGGGCATAATAGATTACCTCGACCCTGGGATAGGGGGCATGATCAATCATTTTGAACCTTCCCCATCATCTCTATCTCAACACCTCAATGAGCCCATCGTTCAAAACAACACATATGTGATCCACAATCACAAACCCCATGCACATAGCATGGGGGCAGGTCATTAAGCTTGCTCACTTTTTCATATTCGTGATCTCAACCATTTTTGAGGTCACGTGTCACTTGTATATTTCAGTTGATTTGATACACCTAGTATTTTGCCCCCACGGGTCATCATTTCTCCCCACCACTACATCCTTCGCTTGGTGGGATCACCTTTATTTGTAGCCATTTTTTAACCTAGTTCTTTCCTTTAACCATTCCGGAGTCCTTATGACCTCCGTTTTTCGCACCATTTGCACTGCCGGATTCATATTTCCGTGCCCGTGATGATGCTTGAGATCATTTCTCGCTCTCACCAGGACCAATATCAACATTGTGTCTCGACACCTTGTCGCCCCAGTTTGCGTACCACTTTGGCTGCTCTCTGTTTTTGATATATTTGATATCATCGGATTCATTTTTCCGAGCCCGTGACGATGCTTGAGATCATTTCTCGCTCTCACCTTTAGATTTTGTGGGCATTTTTCCCATGCCCCCCTCGTCGCCTCGGTTTGCGTGCCACATCGGCCGTTCTCCGTTTTCGACGTGCCTTATATAGCCGGATTCAGTTTTCCGCGCTCGTGATGATGCTCGAGATCATTTCTCGCTCTCACCTTTAGATTTTCAGGGCATTTTTTCCCATGCCCCCCTCGTCGCCTCGGTTTGCGTGCCACATCGGTCGTTCTCCGTTTTCGACGTGCCTTATATCGCCGGATTCAGTTTTCCGCGCTCGTGATGATGCATGAGATCATTTCTCGCTCTCACCTTTAGATTTTTCGGGCATTTTTTCCACACCCCCTCATCACCTCGGTTTGCGTGCCACATCGGTCGTTCTCCATTTTCGTCGTGCCTTATATCGCCGGATTCAGTTTTCCGCGCTCGTGACGACGCTCGAGATCATTTCTCGCTCTCACCTCTAGATTTTTCGGGCATTTTTCCTTGTGACCCCTTCGTCACCTCGGTTTGCGCGCCACATCGGCCGTTCTCCGTTTTCAACAATCCTTAGGTCACCGGATCCAGTTTTCCGCACTGATGACGATGCTTGAGACCTTTTCTCGCCCTCATCAATCCATTTTTGTTCGGTATAATTTTATCCCTTTTTCGGGCCGAGCAATCCCTTTTACGAAAAAGCCACTTAGGGAGTTTCTGTTAAGCTCTTTTCTGACTCCTAAAACAATGAAAAGATCGCCGAGCAATCTTGCTTCCTTTCATGCTCGCTAAACGTATCTGAAAGGGCGTCTACCTGGTATAAGTTTACCCCTTTTCCGGACCTTGTAGACTAATTACGAAAAAGGTATACTCTAGTCACATCGGCTAGAAGAGTTCTCCATCCGCATCATTTTATGCTTTTTCGGGCCTTGGAGACTAAACTTACGAAAAAGAAACACCAACAGAGTCCACTTACCGTTTTCAGACTCTCTAAACATGAAAGCAACCATGAGCATGCGTCGTCCTGGGCTCACAAAATCCACAGGACCGTACCATTTCAGAGCACACTTTTATCCCTTCTTGAAGCTCATTAAAACTATGAAGAAGGAAGAAGGGTGCCTCTTGGCGCCACGACAGATCATACCTACTCGCATATCAGCTTCCCCATTTTTTGGTCGCCTTTGTTCAGAGTATTCTGCAGTATGTCACCCTGAAACTCCCTCGACAGCTACCATCAGCTTGTCCTCCCCCCCCAGAGTCAATATATACCATTCAGTCAAAGATGATCCCTGCACCTACAAGTCAGTTCCCTACGCTGCCAGGTCAACCATGTCATCATGCTCTGAACAAAGGAAGTTTGAGTCTACCCATTTTTTGACCCAGTTATTTCCCATCCCCACAAGTATGTCAGTCCTACCAGCAGTACTACATCACTTCCGTTTACACCTCGCGCTCCTAGCAAGGAAACATCATTGCCTTGTTAGTTGCTGGTCTCCCTCTGCCGACGACAACCACATTTATTCCAGAGGATAGACCTAGAGGCCCCTGTGTCTTGGACTCATTACCATTTATGATGAGTGCCTACGAATCATTTCGAGAGGAATCCTTACTGCCTCTCCAAATGGTTGTTTCTCACATGCTCGACTTCAACACCTTGATCGCATCGTTGAGACTCGCATAGGGTATTGGCCTGTTCGTTCGTATCGAAGACCCCGGATACCTCCTGACTCCTCCACATTTGAGAGTCTTCCTATGGATAATATCAGTTACACTTTTCCTATAGTTATCCGGGCTGCGCATGGCGACAGTATTTAGATTCACACCTGTTTCATACTCCCTTGAGTATACAGTTACATTTATTCCCAGATTTGACTCATAGTCTTTGAGTCCCTACAGATGTTGGACACCTTCAGTTTCAGCAGTTCCACAGTTGATCCAGTGTATCAGTTATTGCGATCATTCATGATCATGAGTATATCCCACAATCATGTCCCCTCTGGACCATTATGATGTACCAGTATATTTCTTCACGTATTAGATCCCCCTTCTTGGGACTAATTGTTTTGTATATGCCTTGATACGAGCATGGGAATGCCCGCCTCGTCCTTTATCAGAGATTATACCTCATTCATATTGAGGCCATGTAATATTTTTTGTTTTTGCAGCTTCCAAGGGCCGTGGCTCCAGTCTCCAAACGGTCTCTTCTCTCCCCTAAAAACCCAGAAAAAGGACAAAAGAACTATGATGTCTATCGGCCATACGATGAGCTCCTGCCCTCACACATCAGGGGGCAATCTGTTAACACCTAAAAAGTGCTCACTAGCTCATTCCCTTACTCACATGACCCATTTGTCCACTTTTCCACCATCTGAGCCTCTGAAACCAACAAAAGGTCACCAAAAGACCTTGGTACACCCCTTTTTCCATTAAAAAAGATTATTTTTCCAAGAAAATCATAAAAAACCCTCAAAAAGGGTCCAAATTCCCAAAAATATTAAAAAGGGAATTAAAATATTATTTTTATTCAAAAAAGGAAAAAGGAGGGAAAAGTACCTAAACCATGTTGGTCAATACCATTTGGTTTCCACAAAACCACAAATGGTATTCCTCACCACCAAAACCTATAAAAAGGTGGTAGGGGCTCCTCATTTCAATATCCTTCCATTATCTCATCCTTATGCTGCTGAAATCTCCCCTGAGCACTTTTAGCCATTGAAGCAACCTTGGAGAAAGAGACCTATTGGAGTTTGGAGCTACTCATCTTGGGAGTTGCTCAACATCAACCTTCACCATTGAAGGTAATATCGCAAGCACTTGCTTGCCCCCCACTTTTCAATACAAAAAATTATTTCTTATGTTTCTTGTTCTTGATTTTGAAATATTTACATTATTTGCTTAGATTCTTGTTTAGATCCATGAAAAGTATTGTTTATTTAGTTTATTGTTTTTATTTCTATTGAAACTGCTACTACTAGTTAGTAGGTGCCCATAGCACTAAGCTTGGTTGCAAAACCGAGCCAACAGTGAGCGAGGCACCAAACCAAAGGCTTGCATCCAAACAAAAGTCATGATAATACTAGAGTGAGGGAGGGGGCTTGCACCCCAAGGAAATTCATGCTAGTACTGGAGTGAGGGAGGAGACTTATCCCAAAGCCATATAATGAAAACATGAGGCCTTCAAATTCAATCACACCCATCTCCTTGGAAACCCTTATTTAATGAAGAGGTATCAACTAGTTAGGGGTAAAAAATTCATTACAATAAGGGTTGGCAAAGTGGGGGTAAATATTTCGTTATAGTGGTTGGTGTTTCATTCTAGGCTTTCAAAGGCCATGTTTGCTAGTTGGTTGGGATGTTGGGAGTGTTACATGTCCTTAAGGGGTACTTAAGGGGTTGGGGCATTACAACCCCTCAAGGGGTATGTTGTTCCATGGTGCTTAATGAGTGAGGGCTTTGTACACTCCAAATCTTGGGAGGATGTTATCACACCAACACAAGGACTTGCAACCACGTTAGTACATGAGTGAGGGAGGATAACTAAGGTGGGGGTAAATACTTTGTTACAACAATCAATATTTTGTTATAGGCCTTGAAAGTCCATCTCTATTGTCCATTGGTTGGGGTGGTACACACCCTCAAGCTATACTTCATTCTAGGGAGACTTACACCCAATGATGAAGGCAATTTAAAACCCAAAGTTGGGGTGGATGTTTTCACATAAACCCAAGGATTTGCACCCCAAATCCATGTTAGTACGAAAATGAGGGAGGATGCTAGGAGCTTGAACCCCAAATCCATGTTAGTATGAAAGTGAGGGAGGATGCTAAGGGCTTGCACCCCAAATCCATGTTAGTCTCCTACTTAAAGGGTTGGGGGCATTACAAGCCTTTGATGGGTACAATAGTGAGATAGGATGCTAGAGGACTTGCACCCTAAAGGAAAGCATGTGCTATTCCAAGAGAGTGAGTGAAAGCTCCCTACAAGCCAGAGCTAGGGCGAATTTTATCACATCAATATGAGGACTTGTACCCCAAAGCCATGTTAGTCCTTGATTGAGGGCTTCATGCCCATGTTAGTACAAGAGACTGTAAGGGAGGATGGAGAAAGTGAAGAAGGATGCTATCAATTCAACAAGAAGACTTACGCCCCAAAGCAAGCTTCCAGAGTGGCGAAGCATTTGATGTAAGAAATGTTTGATTAACCATCCCCATTTTAATTGTTTTGTCGCCACGGAAAATTTTAGGGGCGAAATTTATCCCATGGGATATTTTTCAACCTTTAAAAAAAAAAAATTGCCAATCTGCCTTTGTTTCAAGATGATTCGCCCAAATTCCATGGGATAATTTTGTTTTACTCTAAAAATTGCCAAGATTGTCCAAAAAATATATAAAGTCCTTAGACATTTGAATATTTTTACAAAAAAATGGCAAACATTTTATGGTTGCAACTTTAAGAATTAGTAAGATTCACCAAAGTTTTTGCACTTTGAGAAATTTATGGATCCTCTTTATCACATGAGATTATTTACATTTACAGTATACCTCCAATTGGGATGTTATTAAAGTGCTATTAATATGAAAGGAAATTATTAACAAAGTTATACATATTGTTTATGGATACTGATAAATATCATTTACCCAATGCATTTTATGCAATAACATCAACATCTCTAAACATCATGTTTACAACAACCGCATTTTAGCAAAACAATGTATATACAAAGATAAGAATGCGCTTCACATGGCATCTCTATGTTATTGAATATGCTATTTGAATCATGGAGAGAATAAAAACAAGTCCAATCTAATCTTATAACTTACTCAGTTTCTACAATTGCATAAGATCCATGAGGAGGTGCTCTACACAGCCCAATATTTATGTCGGTTCATAAAATAAAAAAATATGGAAAGTATTTAAAAAAATCCATGTTGGCTTATAAAATAAAATATTATGAAAAGTAATTAAAAAATAGATGTTCGTCTATCAAATAAAAACTTAAAACTTAAACCGGATCTATCAATCAAGAGAGATATCAAATTTCTTGAGTTTAAATTTAAAAAAAAAATACACCTCAAGAAATTGGATCCTTCTCGGTGCTTGATAGATCCGGGTTTAAGATGGATCTATCAATCAAGAGAGATCAAATTTCTTGAGTTTAAATTTAAAAAAAAAAATACACCTTAAGAAATTGGATCCTTCTTTCCATTTTCATTAAATCAATTCCATAATACAATTTTAATTATTAATAATTATAAATTTTAAACATTATAAACACTAACCTTTGCTACTTGAACAAGATTGTTCAGGAGCAATATAAGGGCTGATTAAAACGCCCCGACTTGCTGGAATCATGCAGAACAAGAATAGTCGAAATGACAATTTGAAGACAATTTAGGTAGTTTTAAAATAGAACATTTAACCTAGAAGAAACAATTACTATTGCTGAAATTGTAGAATTGTGAAAATAACAATTTTCATAAACAAATTTGACAGATTTCTATAAAAATTTCGCAGCATTTTAGTTGTATTTTATCCTACGCGGACTGTTCGTTACCGGATTAGCCTGTTCCAACTAGAAATCGAACCATTATACTATCATTATTATTGATTGTGATAATGGGCTGTTAGTTGTGGGGATGATGTGATTCCAACCATTATTAAATTACACCGATAATAAAAAATTAGATGCCAAAGTCTACGTACAATCATTAAAATAAACTAACAGAATATGCCGAATATTCTTATCATCCCGAGGTAGCGAAAATGACAGGCAAGAAGAAGAATCCAATGCAGTGCGGTGGTCCTTCCCACCATTAACACCCAGGTCCCCCAAGCCCACATGTCTGACTCAATTCATTTAATAATATTTAACAGTTGTTTGAAAACCAGTATATAAATAAAATATCTCCTCACAAAACACGTTTATAGACAATTCAATCTTGACCAGATATCATCACCACAAAACTTCCATCTACACAAACCAACAAACAAGACATTTTTATAAACATGACAAATTATTTTCAGTATCCTACGTATGTTTCGATAATAAGTTTGATATATTTTACTGTAAAAAACATTGAAATAACAAGTTTTTTACTAAAAACTTTATAAATATATAGTTCCACCCAGTAACATGTCCTTCAAGATTTTAAACAATACTATAATTTCCAGAAAATCCAATAACATGTCCTTCAAGGTTTTAAACAAGACTATAATTTACAGAAAATCAGTCCTTAAACTGCAAACCTAACCTAGTATTTTGATAGTGCTATAGATTTAATGTATAAGCTTGTCTTAATTTTCATTCACACAAACCACCAAACATGACCACAAAACTTTCATCCACACAAACAAACAAACATGACATTTTGGTCAACCCTGCATTATTTTCAGAAAAATAGTCTTTCAACTGTAAATCTAGTATTGTGATGGTGCTATAGATTTAATGTTTTGATGATAAGTTTATGTATCTTTATTGGTTAAAACTTAAAACATGGAAGTAACACTTGTTTTAACTAAAAACTTTATAAATACATTCTTCCATCCCATAACACTTCACTTTAACACTTCACTTTAATGTTCCAAACAAATCTACTATATGTAAAAATGTATTTTTTAAGATAAGTTTACTATATGTGAAAATGTTTACTATTTGTGAGAAAGTTTTATAAAACCACTTACCAGAATTATATAAACTTGCTTGAATTTTCATCCACACACCACCACCACAAAACTTTCATCCACACAAACCAACAAACTCGACATTTTGTTCAACATGGCATTTTGCTCTTATAATTTTCAGAAAATTGCTCTTGAACTGTAAACCTAGTATTTTGATGATTAGTTTTATGTACCTCTAGGAAATATTATCTGGAACATTGAAATAACTAGCACAACCATTTAACTTGTGGCTGGTGAACAATGGTAGGCCACAAGTTAAGTGCCATGAACAAGTTATATGTTACTTGCTCTGCATGCATAGTTGTTTTTCATACATCATCTACCAGTTATCCATGCATCAGCTACCGGTTATTTTTTTTATAGTTTTTATAATTGTTTTACTTGTCTCATCCTCCTCTAATCTAGAAAGAAATCCACCCTAAATTCTAAAATATAAACACCTATCAATGTAACAATTTTTTTTAGTGTAAATCTTTATAAACTTATATAATATCAGTAACATGTTTTTACTTCAAACTTTATAAACATACTTTATAAACATAAATATAGTCACACATTTCAAACAAGTTTTGTGTTAAAAAGTTTCTTACAAACATTTCCAATAAATATATAAAACTTGCCATAACTCGAAAAAGGACTGCCACATATAAAACTTGCCATAACTCGAAAAAGGACTGTCACATATAAAACTTGCCATAACTCGAAAAAGGACTGTCACATAACTTGCCAGGGTTTGATAAAAATATCAAGTTGGGACATCCCCATTGAAACAAACACAGAAAATGAAAAGATGGAGCCTAAGATGCATTTGCTTTATATTAAGAATTCTTAGAGTGACCACTTCTGGTGGTTACTGGAAAAAAAAAATTATCAGAGAGGTAACTTGTACGCTTCTGTATGTAGTAAGTGTTTAGTTGTAAATGAAAAAACTACTGAAATGTCCAGAAACATTTTTTGTTTAGTTGTAAGAGAAAAAATGACTGAAATCTCCAGGTGTGAAAAAAAATTGAGTTTGGTCACATCAGGGTTTATGGTTTATGGTGGAACAACAGGCCCACCCCCACACCAACTGCATTGATGAACTCCAATAAGATGGAGTTAAACTGTCTAATCTTTGCCTGCAGATTATAAGGCACTACTGACCATGCCACACAGCTAATTTTAAGATGCTAAACATGCCACACAATTATTCTTCAAATATAACAATCCCATCTAAAAACCCACATTTTACTGACAAAAAACAGATATTCTAGTCCCTGTAATTTTTTTTTCCAGACAAGAAACACAACATTTTACTCTATAATTTCCAGAAAAAGAAACACAACATTATACTCTATAATTTCCAGACAAGAAACACAACATTTTACTTTGCTGTGTAACCAAATTCGAAGATGGGTATCCAATATGGACAGAAATAGTCTCAAAAAGTTTTTTTTTAATTTTTATTTTTCTCTTCTACATACAGTAGATAAAGCTAAAGCTAAGAGTTAGCAGAGGCAGAGCCGTGACATTAATGGAGATCCTAGTAAAATGCACTACAGTGTAAATCTACTGATAAGGAACAACAACATGTAAAATTACTCTTTCATTTCTTAATCTTTTTGGAGGCCGGCGGTTGAGCAGAGCCCTCATCGTCCTCCTCTTCTTCCTCGTCCTCGTCGTCGTCCTCATCGTCGTCGTCAGGCACGCCGTCTTCTTGATCTTCATCTTCTTGATCGTCGTCTTCGCCGCCGCCTTCTTCGTCTTCTTCGTCGTCCTCGTCGCCGTCGCTTCCAGCGCTGTTACTTTCTTCGGGAGCTCCTCCGCCCGTCTCGTCGTCTTCTGCTTCTTCCCCAGCCGGCGCTCCATCTTTCACGTTTTCTGGTTCCTCTTCTTTCTGAGGTTCCCCCTTCGGCTCACCTTCGCCCTGCGCTACAGGGGCCTGGGACTTCCCTCCGTCTGTTTCAGTTCCGGCAGCAGTTGGCTCCTGTGGAAAAAAAACAAGAAGATTCAGGAGAAAAGAAGAAGAAGAATAATAAAATACCGCTCAGGGCTTGGCTTCACTGGTCTAAAGGATTTATAAAGACTTACCATGGGAAAGAATGAGGGACTAGTGTTGTTGTTGTTGAGGATATGTGATGGTTCCACTAGAGCCATTGTCATGGTAACGGTGGTGAGGAACAAGGCCAGAGGACCGGATAAGCTTAAAGCTTGGTTGGACTCTTAAGGTTTTCAGCCCACACGCTCAGACTTCTTTCTCCCTGACCTCCTCCCAAGTGTGATTTACTTGCCATAAATTCAAAAAGTCAGGTTTAACTTAATATGGGTGCATTGGAATTCAGGATAAACCGGATAATGACATGACAATGGCCGGCGATTGCAAATGTAACAGGTGAGGGGTTGCTTTCATACTCTGTACTGCATGTGTCTAGTGGCTAATAGCTCGGATTTGTGTGGTCAAACTTTAAGGTTATTGGAGGAGATGTTGTAAGGCGTAATCGTTCAGTATTGAGGAGATGTTGTAAAGCGTAATCCCTCAATATTGAAGAGATGTTGTAAGGTTTAATAGCTCAGTATTGAGGAGACGTTGTAGTAATCGCCCAATATTGAGGAACTGTTGTAAAAATAAAAATAATATAGATTTAAACAAAAAAAATACCAATATTGGAGAGATGATGTAACACATGAAATAAGCTAGATATATTAAGCATGGAGAAAGATCAAATATCTTAAGCTGTAAACTTTTTCTCAATGTGTAAAAAATTAAGATAAAAAAATACATCTCAAAAAATTGGATCCCTCTAGGTGCTTGATAGATCCGGTTTTAAGATGTATCTATGTTGTATTAGATAAATTTTTGAGCATTCAAATCTCCTATCTTTAGTAAAGCTAGTCGGAATTAGGCTCCATTTTGTTTGATGAGATGGAAATTTTCAATTATTAGGAAATCATGGTTCTTTCTTTCAAGTTTGAATTTTTTTTTTTTAACCATGGGAACAACAACCTCCCAAGATGTCTTGAGACCCTTTATCCCAGGGGAGAGCCCCTATCCTAGGGGTGGCCTACCCTTCAAGCCTTGTCACAACCGACCAATGAACATTCAAGTTTGAATTTTTAAGGAAACATGGTTCCTTCTATTCAAAGTTCCATTTTATTGAGGTGTTTAAGTGTTCTTTTAATGACAATGTCTATGAAAACTCTTCTTACAAGGGAGTAGGTTATCCCATTAATTAGAACGGATAAGTGCATCAATAAATGTAATATATACTATATATAATTTATATATAATTGGATTTGAAGCATTTGTGGTGTACATTTTATTTATTGTTGCATTTTTTTGTGTATAATATTTTTGATTTAAGATATTAAAGTAGATAAGATAGTGAAAGGGATAGAGGATTTTATAATCATATAAAGATTTTCAAAGGCTCATTTATCTTTGGGAAATTTATTAATATAAATACGACAACCACCACATGGATTGGGAATTTTATAGTTAGATAACCTTTTCCAAGATCTTCATCTTAATGAAATTATAAAGTGTATAATACAAAGTAGTAATGTACATACGATAGTGATAGGGTTATTGAGGATTTTATAATCACAAACATATTATAATGGGGAGAGGGTATGTCAAAGGTGATCAAAGTATAAAGTGTATAATTTGGGCACATATATATGATAAGGGATTTTATAGTATGGACCCAATACTCTTGGTGTAAGGATCACCACACTTCATTATTCACATACAAGCGCACATCACACTATTGGCATAACGCACATAACACTATTGGCATAAGGATTGTGTCATTTCACTACACACACACACATTTGTGAGAGATAAGTCACACATAGGAGGAAGATGAAAGCCAATCAAGAAAGCATATCAATTTTGCACCCAATCAAACATTTAAACCATTTTGTTAATATGAGGGCCATTGCAATTGTGGGCATGACCATGGGCATAATGATCATGAAATATTGAGGCTTTTATATTCTCATAGATCAAACTTCACAACCAATATAGAGTAGCACTTTTTACAACCAATATATAATAACAAGTATAAAAGATAAAAGGTTTTATAGTTGTAGAGGAATTTCTAAGAGAATTCATCGCTTATCATTGTTCCACACGTGCACGTAAAAGACATGTCACACATAGCAAGAGGGGGAGGATGAGCAAATTAGCATATTAACATCTTAACCAATCAATCACTTAACTGTTATGTTAATAGGAGGGCCTCTACTACATAATAAAACAGGTCAACATTTATTTCCTTGAAAACCCTTAGGAAATGAAGAAGAAATCCCAAGAGTAGATATTTCCTTATTATAATCCTTATAATCCGCATAAAAATATAATAATGCAAAAATGCTTTAAAAGTTATCCTTTTGGTATCATTATTATTTATATAATAATATATAAAACAGGCTTATAATAATAAAGAAAATATTAAATTCCAATAAAATCTCATAGTAAAATTTACCATTATATTTATAACTTACAGACATCACATTAATAATAAATACAAATACAAAAGGTCCACACAATAAATGAATGATGATGATTCTGCATTAACATGTCATATTCAAGGACCACAACTTTCTTACCAGGATGTGAAATTGCCATAATGTGTCTTTCCTTTTTACCATTTTGTAAGCTTTGTAAAACATATTTAAATTTTTAAAATTATTTGGTAATTATGGATTTTTTAATAAAGTTATGAAATATCAAATTTGGATTAGTTAATTGGTTGGTTAAAAGGGGTGGTGATATTCCTCCACTTGAATTCAATTATTTTCCAATCGTATGATATGTTTGATTCCATAAAAGAGTAGATCTGACATAACCATTAAAATGGAATAAGCATAAAATTTGGCATACAATGAAATGACGTCCCACATATTCAGAAACAATGGATGCTTGGCATAAACAACGGATGCTTGGCACATAAGTATTAAAAAACATCTCTAAGAGTTTCCAACTTATATTAGTTATAATAAACTCTTACTAATATACAACACAACGACAACCTAACTAACAATTATGAATATTAACAAGATGATCTACAAAGAAGCAAGTCCCATTTGCCTTTAGCAGGGACTTAGAAAATAAGTATTACGTTTAGGTTTTTATTTTATAAAATAAGATATGAAAAATACTTAAACTACAACTAGTGACCAAATATATGAAGAATTAGGCATGTGCTTGCTAAGTAACATTGTTTAGTTTGTATAGTATCAATATTATCAATATTGCCAGAGATGAATGGGAGAAATAGTAAAGGCATATGATTGTAGTGCAGGGTGTGTACATGTGTGCCTTAAGCCTCTATGTTCAGCTTGATCAAAGATATGAGGGAGGCCTCTTGGAAAGCAAGGCATTCGTGAAGTAAAGCCTTTGTCATATATACTAGAAAGAGCCACTTTGAAAGAAGTCTAACTATTGGATTGGGAAGTAATATTGTCTAAAAAAGTCAAGATGCAACAATTGTTTATAGTGGGTCCACCAAAGACCCACCTAAAAACATTCTCTCATTCCTTTTCCCTCGGAAATACTAAGCCATTGGTGACCGTTAGGAGTGACTGATATGCCATTATGGATGTTTGGCAGTACCTAGAAAGCATTGCCAAATGAGCATTAAAAAGCACCCTAGATCATCCCCTTGGAAATAGGCATCATTGAAAATGACCACACATCAGTTTGGTGTTTTCCCTAGCCAAGTGACTTGTGCTTTGAAAAACTTGATGGAGGTTTATAATCCTTTATGAAACTGCTTGTTTACCAGTGGAATATATGCAAGATCTAATTAGAGATTTGTTGTTGGTGTTTTCACTTACACCAGTAAATGCATTTTCCAAATTTAAAACATGATTGTTTTCTAAATTTTGAAAGGGATCAGTTCTAGTTCTTGATGCTGATGTCATTGTTGCCATGATTTTTTATAATGAGATCAAGAGCCAATTTTAGTTTATGTCTGTGTGGGTGGAATTTCTAGTTCGAGATCAATTCCCTTGGAGTTTCCACTTTGAACTGGCTTAGGCGTTGCCTCTATAGCTTATATTGAAGCTAGTGGATCAATGAACTTTGACACTCAAGCTCCAATGGATACCTTGCAGGGTGCTTCTGAGATTCAATAAACAAGATCCATTGTTGCTTGTGTTGAGACCTTTAACTTTATAGAGGATTGTTCCAAGTTTGCAAAATCATCTATCATGGAGAAAATAGTAAAGTAGTGGAGGTGGAAATTAAGGTCATCAGTACCGGGATTCAAGTCAAGGACGTGCAACCTTTCATCTTGTCGCTTCGAGACAAGATGACTCGAGTTCAGGTAGCTATCTCCAGGGAAATTTTTAGGGGCGAAATTTCGCCAATTAGCTATTTTTTGGGCCTTTTTTCAAAAAGTAAATTCGCTATTTGGTCATTTTTAGTCTCTGATATCGCCTATATTTACATAAAATATTTTTTTTTTATCATAATATTCGCCAAAATTTACAAGTTTTGATAGTAAATTGTATGTTTCATATTTAATATTCGCCTACCAATCTATATATATGTTTATTTCAATCCAAAATAATCACCTAAAATACTATACTTAAGTATACTTTTATAATCCTTAAAAAATACCCTGGCTAGCTTGTTGGGAGCCAGCAACAACCTCTTCATTTCTTGACAAAGTGAAGAGAGATCAGCTCTTTATGTAATTTATCAATTCAAAATTATGTTAGAGCTCCTTCAGAATCTTTGATTCTGAAGGTGCTCTTAATCAAAGAAAAGTAATTAATGATTCTAGGGCTGATAGGAACTTGATCATTAAACTTGGTTTTTTGAACGAAGGTTAGATAAGTTTCGTAAATTCTCATTAAAGTTATTTAAAATATTGAAACGAATTTATGTGACTTAAGGGATTTGTGTCAAAGAAATATCATAAAACACATTGTTTAGGGTATTATTAGTCTTAAGACTAAGAGAATTTAGGAAGTTAATATCATAAGGAATACCCTATTATGAACTTTGTAAATATCATAGTTAATCGATAAATGAGGTTTGTATAGGAAACGTTTCACATATGATAAATACCCTATATGATGATATATACTATAGTGTGTTAATAGGATGTATAAAGGTTTAATTTAATGTTGTACATATATATATAGTTTTGTCTATATACATAAAATAAACACCAAGCTGGCCATTTGATTAATGCTTACTTAACGTTAAAACGCAATTTATTACTCTTCATACCACTACGTAACATCATAAAACAGGGATGATCGTTTGATGAACTGACCATGCACTAAATCAATGGTTAAATCAATAAACGTTTTGGATCGATGAGCTGGTATGGAAACGTGGCTTTCACCCCTTGACAGAGTCGACAATTGTATGCATTTGGCAAAACCATGTTGACAGTGTTAATTGCTAACAGTCATTTCAAACTACGCCATTGTACTATTAATTATGAACCACTGTCAATAATCAATGATCGTAATAATGGTTCTATCAGTCTTCGTATCGCTGGTTCGCCAAGTTAAGTGGTGATCTCACATTGCCGATTCGCCAAGTTAAGTGGTGATCACTACTGGGCATGGTCAAACGTAGATAAGTTGGCATAAGTCATGGTGTAGTATGAAAGTTGTAACATTTATCACTATCCCGCTAAAATGGTAGGTTCAGAGATTTGATTTTTGATCAGATTTGAAGCATGTGAAGATTTTCTAGCATGTCGTATGTGTGGATACCTATTCCCTCTGTTTTCACTTTCCCTTTCATTCCATGACTAAGCCCAGAAAGTGCTGAAGAAACCATGTCTCCTCTGAATCGTTTTGAAATCTCAGGGTATGAAATTATTGAAGCCAACCAGGAGGTTGCCCAGAAATTCGAAAAAATGGGATGGACACATTTCTTTCAAAGCTTTGATGGTCATCATGTGGAGATTACCAAAATGTTCGCAATGAGTTTTAAAGATGACAGGGTGCGAATTGGGGGTTTGGAATTTGTTATCAATGAAGACAAAATTGCTGAAGCCACGAAACTTCCTCAGGTGGGAGAACGCTGGTTTAAGGGCATTATGGTTGACAAGAAGAAGTGTCTGGCTTTGTTAATGCCTTTACCAGATAAAACGAAATTGAGGGTAGGCGTAGCTGTAAAATTCCTAAAGTCCGAGTGGAGAGCTTACTATGAAATCTTGGTAAGGTACGTAACCTGTTGTGGACGTTTTTCCCATTTGCACTTGTATCATTTACGGTTGTTGTTAGCAGTAAAGGGTTATAAACTTAATTTGCCCTTCTATCTTTGGCAAAGCCTTAAGAAAATGTCACAGTCTGTAAGGAATTTCAATAACCCTGACAATAGTCTGTGTCACCATGGATTGATCAAAATTTTACTGCAATTCCAATTATCCGCAAAAGGGCTGTCTTGGGATAAATTTCTAGTTGATTGTCAATTGGGGCCAACACAGTATTGGCCTAATCCATCTCCTCGAGCTCGTAGAAAACGAAAAATCATAAATCCTGAGGTTAATAGCTCAGAGGATAATGAACCAGAGGCCGTAAACATGTCCATAGACGATAAGGTAAATGAAGATGCTGATAGGGTTTCAGTTCCTTGCAATTCTAGGGAAATATTAAAAGAACCCGAACCTGGTAAGAATGATGGTAACCCTGTAAAATTAAAAGAGGGATCAGCCGAAGATGAAATTGTTAAACCTGATGACTGTGATAAAAATTCTATGCATAAGTTGAACCATTTGGCTCGGGTCTGTTGTGACAAGGAAGGGTTGAATGTTGGAAAATTATCATTTTCACGTAGAGTCACTAGAAGCATGCATAATCTCCATTCGACTCCAAGGTATAGGTCTGATCCACAGACTTCCAAATCTACTGCTACCGAACCTGCAGTTGTAGATATTGAGGATGATATTCCGATGCCTGTCCCTAACACCATGGATGTAGGGAATTCCGCTACTGCGCAGGGGAGTGATGTGCAATCAGGTGAGGTCGAGGGCAATCAACCAGAAATAAATATTGACACTGTAGAACTTGAACCATTACACAATCAGCATTGTGACAGTCCTCGTTCTCCTCATGTAGCTAGAGAAGATGAAACCCTACAACAGGTATTAGAAAATATCTATCAGGATAAAAACACAGAGTCCAGAGGAAAGCGTAAACAGTGTACAGCCTTATTGGAAGAAGAAAACAAAACTTTCAGGAAAGAGTTGCTAGAATGGATTGACAGGTGGAAAAGAGCCAACATGAAGAAGAATCAACTCAAGAAATCCAAGAAATCAATATTAAAAACGAACCAGCTGCTATTGGAACGAATTGAAAAACAAAATGTTAAAATTATCAGGTTGAAGGCTAAATTGGCCGAAGCTAGAAGAGTAGTCGCTCTTCATAATGAGGCTTAATATTTCTACCTTTTCTCATGTTGACAGGTAACGGTTATTTCGATTTTGCATGTCTGTAAAATCGGAGATTTTACAGGCATGCATTTATAATCTTTTTTAATATATTTCTATTAACTGTGTTAAATTGATTTTAATATGATGCATTGGTTGAATTTAATGCAGGAGGTTTTATCACCGCCTTCTTCCAGGAATGCAGGACGTGGTTGATGCGTTGGCATGAAAATGTAGCTGATCTGTTACAAGCTGGAGTTTTGTGAATGGGCAAGAACGTTCTGAGATGTCTCGACTCAGGCTAGTCGGTTTTATTTTTAGTAGTAGGTGTAATTAGATGCCCTTTTGGTTAAATAAGTTCCTATAATGTTGCATGCAACATTTATAGCGAAACTGACTCTCAGTAGTATATGAATGAAGATTTTTGATGAACTCGGGATGGATGGAGTGTGGAAGAAAACTTGTTGAAATATATTTTATTGTTAGTATTACATCAAACTTGAAGCCGAAGCTTTTATGTGGATGATACTGGATATCTGCGAATGATGCTGTGACTGGTATTCATTTTTGGATTTTTATATATATACATATATTTCGGTTTGTCATCTTCTGTTTATATGTAAACTCTGTGTGCTGTGACACATTGATGTTTAAATAATTTTCTCACTTTATCGTCTCAAGTTAGTTATTGAATGAATATGTCATTATGGTTTTGTTCATTAGTGTGTTCACTATAAACATTAGCTTGAATGATATACTTTCTTGTTTATTTAAAATTTCATGTGTATGTTAACGGTGAATTTTAAATAAGCATTATTTCAAATTTAAATGACTGTCTTGATAAATAATTATTAATCAGTTTTGGAAGTGAAATTTGACTATGTGTTTTAGGTTAAATCTCATCTCCATTTTTATATAGCAGAATTACTGTTGTTATGACTTAAATATGTTTTGTTTATATCATACTTCAATTTTCTGTTATTGATTAATGATTAATATTAGTTTCAAATTTGCTCTCAGTTGAGATAGGGTTAAATAGAGTAGATAGATTAATTAGTTTTAAAGTTTATTTTATTAAGCATTGTTGACTCATTCTGCATATTGTAATTAAGCTTTCATATTTAGAAAATTTCCCAAAAATTGAAGTCTTTCTTTACGAAAGCAACCTTAGGACATTTGTAGATACATAGATAGGATAAACATTAGAATAGGTTAGATTTTGCTAGTTTTAAGGTTTCCTTAAGAGACAAACTAGCTGGTAGCAGGACCATAACCTGCGAGGTCTTGTTAATTCAAACACACCGGACACTGCTTTAAGTTGATTGTGTGGATAAAACCTCTTTATTGGCTCTGATTCATAAAATCAGGCCAACATAGCTCCATGTCAAAAAGGTTTATCTCATGGAACCAACCAAGATTGAAGCTCCAAAACTCCCAACAGATAAAATAGGGCAGCTCCTTCCAAGATTTGACATTTGATACTTAGGATTTAAGGTAAGAGGAAAAGGAACGTGCAGACCAATCTTGAGAGAGATGGAAGTCTCTCTTCATAACCTACCAAACATGTTTAGTAAAAAGGTAGTGGACCATCAATTGATCCACATTTTCTATCTCCTCTTTATATAAATTACAAACAATTTCCCTTCTTAAAGAAATTATCCCAAGTACGAATTATGTTATCCAAATACAACCACATAAAGAGTTTAATCTTTAACAGAACATTCCACTTCCAAATAGACTAGTGCCACCATAACTTTTGGAGAGCTTCATAGACAAGCTTAGCACTCACCTAGCCATTGTTAACATTCTAGGACCAGACTAGGGAATCCTCAATTCCAGATCGCTCAATACGAGACCTAAATGCATAAACTAATAATGCCAATAAGACTTACTCATACTAATGGGAAGAGTGTTTTCCATTGTTAAATTTTGTTAAATTTATAATAATGATATTATTTACATGTCTCTAGTATCAAAGGAAGTTTGACTAAATATTTTTAAGAAGTCATCCGGTACGTTCATGTTTAAAAACATATTATATTACACAGATGGAAACTAACCGTAAAGGGGATTTTCAAATCACATACACAATTATATTGTATATATATTAAGTGGTTTCTATATCTACATTTTGATAGCGATGTGTTGCGAGTCTATGGAATACGTTACATGGGCTATTTAAACCTTAGGATAATGTTGTATAAATAGTTTAATTAAAGTTTATTTATATTCTTTTGTATGATATAATTTTATGGGAAATTTTTATATGATTTGTTTTTTTAAGTAATGTATTTTGAGTAGATGTTTTAAATGATTGAATAGTATTTGAAGTAAATGTTCGTATAGAATATGTATATGTATGTTTAACTTGAGTAACATCTCATAATTTTTTTGGAAAATATAGCTTTGTATGGTAAGTTGATTGCTTTTTAGTTAATTCTCAAGGTTTCACATATATATAGATGATGATGATGATAGCAATGGTGACGATGATAATGTTTCATACACACACACACACAATTATTCACACAATTATTGATGATGATGATTACAATGACAACATGTATGCTAGTATTCATTGAAATCGACATTGGTCTATTAAACCTAAAGAAAAAAAAATATTTCTTAAAATAGTTGTGTTCCTTTTAAAATCAAATAGCTTGGAAATTACACTATCGAGTTCACTTTGGTTTTTAGGCTAACAGTTTTTTTTCCTAAGGAAAAAAGATCGTAGTTTCATATATTGATAAAACCACATTTGTTGAGGCCCATGAACCTTGCTTTACATGATAGTTCATAAATTCATTGTCTGTCCATTTAGGACTACTACATCCGCATAAAGAAATTTTTTTCCAAAGCTATCAAAACATGTAAAGCATCTAATGACAAACATCAAAATTACTTCACCTACATCACATTGTTCATCCATAAATACTCATAAAAAATATTGCAGTAGATCCCATACAAGGAGATGGTTATCAAAAACCTTATAAATCTAGTAGTATACGGTTCTTCTCTAATCAAGTAACATAAATATATTGTTAGCTGAAAGAAAAACCCATTGATGAGACATGTTCTATTGCCAACCTGGGAAAGGTCTTGGGTCATGCTCCACAATCTAATCCCCATAAAACTCCACCCTATGACAAAGACCAAATAATGTGTGAATACGATCCTTTGACAGCCTATCTGCCTCTGTGTTCCTCTCTCTATAGATATGTTGGAAAGTGACATGATTAAATGTGCCAAGTAGTAGCATAACTTCTTCATAGAGAGGTCTAACATATATGACAATTTGTGAGTCACCCATAACTTATAAATTTTGTATCCCTTTTGATTTTGCAAGTTCCAGTAGCATTTTTAGAGTTGTCAACTCCGCCATATTATTTGTGCTTGGTCCAATGGGAGTCATCCATGTAAAGGACACCTCCAACTCCCCCAATTTTTGTTGTACCCTATGAAGCCCCATTAAAAGGCCAATGCTCCAAATTTATCTAAAATTTCTACCTGGATCCTCTATTGGTTGGTATCATCAACCACCTATGGGAAATTATTGAGAATGGAAACACCCTTTTTTGCATAAACAAAGGATGGAATACATACATCTTCAAATTTCACATTGTTCTAGGCCATCCAGACCACCCACATCAAGATAACAGGTAGAGCCAAAAAAATTTTGAAAGCTAAATTTTGAGTCCAAGTCAAAAGAGCCTCTTCGATGTCATTTCCAGTCCATATGAACTGCATGCCTAGAATATGAGAGGCATGATAAAAAACATGTACCATATAAGAGCACCTTATGAATAAGTGATCCACATTCTCAGAACTAGCTTTTCATAGAGGGCATATGTTGGGCATAGACCAAAATTTACTTTGAAGATGATCCCATGTGGGTACTTTTTTATTCAGGGCCATCCATAGGAATAACTTGATCTTTAATGGACATTGAAATTTCCATAATTACTTGTACCACCAAAGAATCTCATGGTGTTCTTCCTCTTCTCTCAACACTATATATCCAAGCTTTGGGTAGTAGGATCCTCCAGTGGGATTCCTTGTCCATATAAGTTCATCCTCCTTGTCAGAGTATCTAACATGGTTGTTCTGTAGTGTTTCTATATAGCTATTCCAATGAGCCAATTCAACATCTGTAAATTCAAAGTGTTCTCCAAGTATCTAGATATAGTACTGAGTCTTGGGTCCCCTATTTGTGTTAGATAAATGTAACCTTGACCCCTTAGCTCATGGACCATTACCTCTTGAATTATACAATTTCCCCCACATCCAACCCATGAATCCAATCCAATGCTAACTTTATCACCTGCCCCTATGCTCCAAGCAAGCCACTCTCCAATTAGATCAAAGGGCGATAGAACTTCCTTCCATATAACAAAGACATTGAAAGAAGGTTTATCTTTAGATACAAATCACTTAATAATAGTCAGAGGGTAGATGTAATTTTTCTTTACGACTATAACCCATAGTCCATTTCCTTTAAGAATCCTCCAAACATTCTTTACAGCTAGAGCCTATGAAAAGTAGTGTAGGTTATTCAAATCCTAGCCTCCAAACTCCTTTCGTATTGCTATTTCTCCCCAGGAAACCCAATGGAATGACTTATGATCAATCCCTCCTTTCCAAAAAAAAAAACCTGATCTTCCTAATCTATTTAAGAACACCTTTGGGAAAGTTGGATAATGAAACCCAGAATACAAGTATGGCCTCCAGGACAAACTTCATCATCACCAGCCTTCCACCCCTGGAGAGCCACTTATTACACCATAGAGTGAGTCTCTTCTCAACTTTCCCAATAAGCCAACCTCAATCTCTGTGGTTGTAATCATTTGTCTTAAGAATAAAACCTAAATACTTTAGTCTGGCCTACATATCTACAGATGGGAAAGTGAAGAGTTTATTCAACCAGTCCTTATGATCCTCCTCCAAATTCAAATAAGATATATTAGAGGAATTTTGTTGATTGAAGACCATCCCTGAAGCAGATGAAAGAAAATCAAAATTTCTTTCAACTTTGTAGCCTCCCTTCTCGTTCCATTACAAAACAATAAAATGTAATAAGCAAATAAAATGTGAGAGACAAAAACAGTTCCCCCCATTTTTATGCCACAGAAAGAACCTATAGATCTTGCATGATGAATGATTCTACTCAATCCTTCTACAACCAACAAAAACAATAGAGGAGCAAGAGAGAATCCCTGCCTAAGGCCTCTCTTAGGTTTGAAAAGACCTGATGTAGATCCATTGACTAATACAACAAAAGAAACTGATTGTATGCAAGACATGATCCAATTGACTAAAGGTAATTGAAAACCATCTTACCTTGTCATAGGATTTTGACACATCTATCTTAATTACCACGACATGAATTTTTTTTTTTGACCGGATGCATGACCTCCCGAGCCACCCCAACAACCCCATGAATTTGTCTTCTTGAGAGAAAGGAAAATTGTTCACGTGTGATGGATTTAGAAAGGATTCCCCTGATTCTCCTAGATATTACCTTTGCAATAATTTTATATATATAGTTACATAAAGATATAGTTCTGAACTCCTCCACGTGAATAAGACTATCAGACTTTGGTATGCGAGTAATGAAAGTAGCATTGAAAGCTTCCAAGAATCTTCTAGTGAGTCTAGACGCTTCAATGATAACTAATAAATCCTGCTCAAATAGCTCAATGACGCCATTGAAAAACTCTACTGGCCAACCATCAGGGCCCATGCCTTTGTCCTTCTAGAGAGAGTGAATGACTTATTTTAAGTCATCCATGGGCACTTCCTCCTTAAGAGGTACATTATCTTCCTCATCCACAAAAGAGGAAAAAAAAGGTCATTCTAACCATATTAGCCACGGATGCCCTTTCATCTTCTTTAAACAAGTCGTTGAAGTAAGAGACACCTGCTTCTGCCAGCCCACTAAATCCTATGGTCACATTCCCATCATCCTCCTTGAGATTCCATATTGAATTAACCTGTATCATGTGTTTGACATTATTATGAAAGAATTTGTGTTTTCATCACCCTTATGGAGCCAGATCGCTCTGCTCTTGAGTCTCAATGCTACCTCATTCTCATCTAAATTTTTCCTCCTTTTCCGCTGAAGGTCAAATACTTCCTTCTTCTGCAAATCATCCTTAAACCCAACAGGATCAACCACATATAACAACTCTAGAGCATCCGCAACCTCCCTCAACTCCTGGTCCAACTTCACTTTCCTATCAGCTACCCATTTGATAAACAACTTCTTCACATATTTCATGTTTTGTAGTTATTGTACATTGGCATAGATTCTACTGAAGTCATCAAAGGGCACACATGTAGCTTTAATCATACAAATATAATATTCATCTTCAAGCCATGTAGCATTAAATTTGTATGGACTTGGAGGTTTTTCTTGACCTGTGACAACCTCCAACAAGACTGGGAAGTTAAAATAACATATTATTAATAGCATTGGCATTACAAATGTTTTAAAAATGAGATTTAATATCCATGCAGATTGTGTACTCTAAGGTAAAATACTTCATCTTCTATATTGTTAGAATTGCCAACTTTACAAGTTCTTTCTTTCCATAAGTTTTCACTGTAAAGTTTATCAAAGCTTATTCTTGTTTTTGCAATACTTATTTTCTTATTACAAATGTTTTAAAATAATATTTAATATCCATGTACATTGTGTACTCTAAGGGAAAATATTTCATCTTCTACTTTGTTAGAATTGCCAACTTTACAAGTTCTTTCTTTCCATAATGTTTTCACTATAAAGTTGATGAGATTTTATTCTTGATTTTGCAATATTATTTTATTCTTGATTTTGCAATATTTATTTTCTTATTGATACTAACAACAAAGAATTAAAACTTTGATCTTTTAGTTTAATATCGATGACCTATTTATAGTAAATTAACTTTTTCTTATTCTCAATCTCATTGTGGCATCATATTTTTTCTTAAAATTAGTTATGATAATATTAGTAATAATGTTGATATTTTTTTAGATATATTAATTAAAAAAATAAGTGACATTTTTAACTCACCTCTTTTAAAATGTATACTTTAACAACATAAAAATAAATTTATATTAATTTATATAATCTCATAACACAAATTATATGAACCTACCAAATCAAATCATGTGCATACATTTATTATATATATACATATCCATATACATAAACACACCTTTTCATAATGATTTCTACATTCACAACTCCCTACTTTAAAATAAACTCAAGTAAAATAAAAAGTTATTTTATAATTTAATATTATTTTTATATTTGTTGAATGTGGTTGAAATAAGAAGTTGTGATGATAATGATCGTTAAATTATACAAAACCATTATTATTTTATAATTTAATTGTGTTTGAAGACCTTATATTAAAATGCACATAGTGACCTTATTGATATGGTGCCATAGTTACCCTAAAACCAAACCTAACCTACCAAATGTAATATTATTAAATAATTTATTAATCTATGTTTTTAACTATGTAATATATTATATATAAGTACAATTGGAGTGGGCCTAACGGTTAAGAATATGTGTTTCCTCTTAATAGGTCATAGGTTCAAATCCGAAGGGGATAGTGTATATACACCTCTATAAACTTTAGCAGTTGCATTGTTGTGTAGAGGGGGTCCCTTGTTCCACAGACAAGAGAGTCTCATACACCAAATTGGTATCTAGCTTCGTTGTGACCTTAAAAATAGATTATTATATATATATATATATATTAAAAATAGAAACATGTAATCGGATTTTATATTAAATGTGGAACACAGTATACAAAAGATTGCAATTGAGCTTCTCTTTGAGAAGTAGAAGAGCCAAGCCTGCTTGTTTGATTTCTGCTATTCTAATCTGTTCATGATAAGTACCTATTATAGGAAGCTTGTAGCTCCTGACAAACTGGCCTAAAAGAAAAGCAAAAGAGCATATCATTGCTTATCTTGTAATCAAAACACAAGAGGGGACTATAAAAAGCTTCCATCCTATACATTTGAACCATCCGAGATCTAAAACAAGCACAATAAACCAAAAAGTAGAGAATCATAGATGCAACGAGTTATGGGTGGTTGGACTCCATGTTTCCCACACCTCCTTTGAGCTCCTCGGAGAGGCTTTTGATATCAGCACACATTCCGTCAAGCTTTGCCTCCACCACCTTGGCTGTGTCATGAACTGCAAGGATCCTTGCATCTAGATTGTCAAGCTTTGCCTCCACCAGATTGGCTACTTGTCGAGTGATATTTGAGCTGATACTGCGAACCTCTGTATTTGTTGTTTTGACTAAAGAAAAGAGATGAGTGAGAGCCCGTTTCAATTCATAATTCTCATTAAGAAGTGTTCGAATCTGACCTTCCATATCCTTTAGATATGTTTGGAAATCTATTGTCAATCTAGAAAATCCCATCCCACATGTGGGCATACTAGACCCTACCCAAGAAATCTGGTTTTACTGTGGCTCGCCGCAAAGGGATGATCATTGCTGGTTCCTACACTATTCTGACTGGCGTCCTTCAAACCGGCCTGATTCAGATTTTCATAGTGAATTTTCCCGTTTGCAGCAATCTGCTTCATGCATAGAATACACTAAAGCGTGGAAGAATCTTCTTCCATGCTGTCGCTGATGAGAGGGCCTCGCTAGGGCGCTCACTCTTGTACAAAATTATACTTCTAACCTTGAAAGTCCTATTGCAGAGCTCAAAGATGTTGCTGAACTTTGTGGAGAGCTTGAATGATGAAGGAAGGGAGTCCTTTCCTATTTTAAAACCAATTCCGCCTTGGAAATTGAGAGCATTTACACCTTGTATGGAAGCCATGTCAGTCGAGTGTGTAAGTTGATTTGGGATCCTCAAAAGGACGCTAAGGATGACCTCAAAGATTTCTGTTGTGTTGATGTTGGAGAGCCCAATTTTGGGCGGTTTTGGGCTTGTGCTTTTGCATGAATAGCCAAGCCAAATCCAAAGGGATACATTGGGAGTGAGACTAAAAATTAGTAACCAAAGGGAAGTTACGGGACCAAAGAAAATCCATGAACATGCTGATTGCAAACCAAGACCCTACAAGTGAGCCTAACTCCGATGTTTGCCATATTATCTGCGTACTGGTTGTTGGATCTTAGGATGTGTAAAAAGTTGATTGCTTTGTATTCCTTGATAATGTTTTTCAGTAGATGGTGGGCCTTAGTAGTAGGAGTCTTTCTACTTTTAGCCAGACTCCTAGGTTCCCTGATAATCAGCATAGAGTCGCCGAATACAACCAGATCCTCAATTCCATCACTTCTGGCTAGTTTTAGACCTTCGATCAAAGTGAGCCATTCAACTCTGTTGTTGGACCTTTTTCCAATTCACCATGCATAATCTTTCATCTTATTTATATATTATTATATAATTGATCTACATTAAAATTATAGATATTTTATTAAATAGTTATATATTAAAATAAAAATAAAAATATATTAAATCATTCTAATTGAAAACAATACAATGTTATTGATATATCATAATTCCTATGTTGAAAAGCTTTACAAATCCATTGATGTGGTGGACAACATTCAAACCCTTTTTATTAAGGAATACACTTTTTCTTTAGAAGACATATAGTTTGGGGTTAAGAGGCTTGCAAAAGAGACAGATAAGGACCTCGAAGGATACTAATCATGAATCTTTAAAATTGGTGGGCATATCCATATCCCTAACATCCACAAGCTCTTCAATTTAGAAGTCAAGTGGGGTTTCCCTAGACCCTAGACACAAAGCCACATTGTTCCTATTTTTAAAATTCGAGATAAAAACAATACCTCTAATTATAGGACCATTATGATCATGCCTATTTTATCCAATTTATATGGAATTAATATTTAAAAAATAATATCGACATCTGGATATAACATTATGGAAAAAGAGCTAAAGGTTAGGTAGGATTTTAAAGCTTTCATTCAACTGCATACCACCCTTTTATGCTTAGCACCATTACTTCGGAGTGTCACAATAATAAAACCAATTTTTTGTGTTTCTTTGTTGATTTTAGAAAAGCATTTGACACAGTTCCTCCAACTAACCTTTGGAATGGATTAGAAGAGCTAAAAATTTATTTTGAGTTGAGATTTAATGCAATAAGGTTGTACTAGAATGTTATTGTCAAGTTTAGGAACTTTGAGGGATAGTTAGAAGAAATTAATTGTAATATAGGAGTCAAGGAAGGTTGTCCCCTATCCCCTACCATTTTTGGTATATACATTGTCAAGTTAGAGGGTTGTTTGGAAGAAGAATGTCGTGTCGACATTACTCTAGATGGTATAGTCATTATCCTTCTTTTCTATGTTGTTGATGATACTTTACTTATGGTAATGAGTCCCTATGATCTAAAAAACAACTAAAAATTCTCAATAATATTTTCTCTAGTACATGTATGACTGTTAACACTGACAAAAAAAATGTTATGATAGTCAAATCCAAAAATACCATTTATGCTAATGTAATATATGACAACAACAACTTGGAGAAAGTAAATTCTTACAAATATCTCAAAATCAATCTTCATCGCAAGATTAATATGCAAGGTCTCTTCACCTTACTCAATTAATACCATAATGGGGAACATGACGACAACAAATATTCAAAGTATAACATGAAATGGCGATTTAATTTATCGAAAAATACCTGTTTAAATGCCAAGTTTGTCTAAGAATATAGTAGTTCTCCCATGGCAACAAGCCTTCCCCTCCTTTGATGCCCAGAATGGAATTAACCTTTTTTCCAACTAGGAGCCTAGCCATATTCCTAGCTCCAAGAAACTGTTTGGTTTCTTGGCCCTCCATGCATGTCCCTCTAAGAACAATAGTGCATAGTATCTCTAATAACTTGTTCCATGAAAATATTTCTTCCAGAGCTATCAAAACATGTAAAGCATCTAATGACAAACATCAAAATTTACTTCACCTACATCACATTGTTCATCCATAAATACTCATAAAAAAATATTGCAGTAGATCCCATACAAGGAGATGGTTATCAAAAACCTTATAAATCTTGTAGGATACGGTTCTTCTCTAATCAAGTAACATAAATATAATATTAGCTGAAAGAAAAACCCATTGATGAGACATGTTCTATTGCCTACCTGGGAAAGGTCTTGGGTCATGCTCCACAATCTAATCCCCATAAAACTCCACCCTATGACAAAGACCAAAAAATGTGTGAATACCATCCTTTGAGAGCCTATCTGCCTCTGTGTTCCTCTCTATATAGATATGTTGGAAAGTGACATGATTAAATGTGCCAAGTAGTAGCATAACTTCTTCATAGAGAGGTCTAACATATAACACAATTTGTGAGTCACCCATAACTTATAAATTTTGTATCCCTTTTGATTTTGCAAGTTCCAGTAGCATTTTTAGAGTTGTCAACTCCACCATATTATTTGTGCTTGGTCCAATGGGAGTCATCCATGTAAAGGACACCTCCAACTCCCCCAATTTTTGTTGTAACCTATGAAGCCCCATAAAAAAAGGCCAATGCTCCAAATTTATCTAAAATTTCTACTTGGATCCTCTATTGATTGGTATCATCAGCCAACTATGGGAAATTATTGAGAATGGCAACACCCTTTTTTGCAAAAACAAAGGGTGGAATACATACATCTTCAAATTTCACATTGTTTTAGGCCATCCAGACCACCCACATCAACATAACAGGTAGAGCCAAAAAGTTTTTGAATGCTAAATTTTGAGTCCAAGTCAAAAGAGCCTCTTCGATGTCATTTCCATTCCATATGAACTGCATGCCTAAAATATGAGAGGCATGCTAAAAAACATGTACCATATAAGAGCATCTTATGAATAAGTGATCCACATTCTCAGAACTAGCTTTCCATAGAGGGCATATGTTGGGCATAGACCAAAATTTACTTTGAAGATGATCCCATGTGGGTACTCTTTTATTCAGGGCCATCCATAGGAATAACTTGATCTTTAATGGACATTGAAATTTCCATAATTACTTGTACCACCAAAGAATCTCATGGTGTTCTTCCTCTTCTCTCAACACTATATATCCAAGCTTTGGGTAGTAGGATCCTCCAGTGGGATTCCTTGTCCATATAAGTTCATCCTCCTTGTCAGAGTATCTAACATGATTGTTCTGTAGTGTTTTTATATAGCTATTCCAATGAGCCAATTCAACATCTGTAAATTCAAAGTGTTCTCCAAGTATCTAAATATAGTATTGAGTCTTGGGTCCCCTGTCTGTGTTAGATAAATGTAACCTTGACCCCTTAGCTCATGAACCATTACCTCTTGAATTATACAATTTCCCCCACATCCAACCCATGAATCCAATCCAATGCTAACTTTATCACCTGCCCCTATGCTCCAAACAAGCCACTCTCCAATTAGATCAAAGGGTGATAGAACTTCCTTCCATATAACAAAGACATTGAAAGAAGGTTTATATTTAGATACAAATCACTCAATAATAGTCAGAGGGTAGATGTAATTTTTCTTTACGACTGTAACCCATAGTCCATTTCCTTTAAGAATCCTCCAAACTTTACAGCTAGAGCATATGAAAAGTAGTGTAGGTTATTCAAATCCTAGCCTCCAAACTCCTTTCGTATTGCTATTTCTCCCCAAGAAACCCAATGGAATGACTTATGATCAATCCCTCCTTTCCAAAAAAAAAAAAAACTGATCTTCCTAATCTATTTAAGAACACCTTTGGGAATGTTGGATAATGAAACCCAGAATACAAGTATGGCCTCTAGGACAAACTTCATCATCACCAGCCTTCCACCCCTGGAGAGCCACTTATTACACCATAGAGTGAGTCTCTTCTCAACTTTCCCAATAAGCCAACCTCAATATCTGTGGTTGTAATCATTTGTCTTAAGAATAAAACCTAAATACTTTAGTTTGGCCTGCATATCTATGGATGGGAAAGTGAAGAGATTATTCAACCAGTCCTTATGATCCTCCTCCAAATTCAAATAAGATATATTAGAGGAATTTTGTTGATTGAAGACCATCCCTGAAGCAGATGAAAAGAAAATCAAAATTTCTTTCAACTTTGTAGCCTCCCTTCTCGTTCCATTACAAAACAATAAAATGTCATCAACAAATAAAATGTGAGAGACAAAACAGTTCCCCCCATTTTTATGCCACGGAAAGAACCTATAGATCTTGCATGGTGAATGATTCTACTCAATCCTTCTACAACCAACAAAAACAATAGAGGAGCAAGAGAGAATCTCTGCCTAAGGCCTCTCTTAGGTTTGAAAAAACCTGATGTAGATCCATTGACTAATACAACAAAAGAAACTGATTGTATGCAAGACATGATCCAATTGACTAGAGGTAATTGAAAACCAGGTTACCTTGTCATAGGATTTTGACATGTCTATCTTAATTACCATGACATGCATTTTTTTTTTGAACGGATGCATGACCTCCTGATCCACCCCAACAACCCCATGAATTTGTCTTCTTGAGAGAAAGGAAAATTGTTCACGTGTGATGGATTTAGAAAGGATTCCCCTGATTCTCCTAGATATTACCTTTGCAATAATTTTATATATATAGTTACATAAAGATATAGTTCTGAACTCCTCTAGGTGAATAAGACTATCAGACTTTGGTATGCGAGTAATGAAAGTAGTGTTGAAAGCTTCCAAGAATCTTCTAGTGAGTCTAGACTCTTCAATGACAACTAATAAATCCTGCTCAAATAGCTCAATGATGCCATTGAAAAAGTCTACTGGCCAACCATTAGGGCCTGTGCCTTTGTCCTTCTAGAGAGAGTGAATGACTTATTTTAACTCATCCATGGGCACTTACTCCATAAGAGGTACATTACCTTCCTCATCCACAAAAGAGGAAAAAAAAGGTCATTCTAACCATATTAGCCACGGATGCCCTTTCATCTTCTTTAAACAAGTCGTTGAAGTAAGAGACACCTGCTTCTGCTAGCCCACTGAATCCTATGGTCACATTCCCATCACCCTCCTTGAGATTCCATATTGAATTAACCTGTATCATGTGTTTGACATTATTATGAAAGAATTTTGTGTTTTCATCACCCTTATGGAGCCAGATCGCTCCGCTCTTGAGTCTCAATGCTACCTCATTCTCATCTAAATTTTTCCTCATTTTCCGCTGAAGGTCAAATACTTCCTTCTTCTGCAAATCATCCTTAAACCCAACAGGATCAACCACATATAACAACTCTAGAGCATCCGCAACCTCCCTCAACTCCTGGTCCAACTTCACTTTCCTATTAGCTACCCATTTGATAAACAACTTCTTCGTATATTTCATGTTTTGTAGTTATTGTACATTGGCATAGATTCTACTAAAGTCATCAAAGGGCACACATGTAGCTTTAATCATACAAATATAATCCTCATCTTCAAACCATGTAGCATTAAATTTGTACGGAGTTGGAGGTTTTTCTTGACCTGTGACAACCTCCAACAAGACTGGGAAGTTAAAATAACATATTATTAATAGCATTAGTATTACAAATGTTTTAAAAATGAGATTTAATATCCATGGAGATTGTGTACTCTAAGGTAAAATACTTCATCTTCTATATTGTTAGAATTGCCAACTTTACAAGTTCTTTCTTTCCATAAGTTTTCACTATAAAGTTTATCAAAGCTTATTCTTGTTTTTGCAATACTTATTTTCTTATTACAAATTTTTTAAAATAAGATTTAATATCCATGTACATTGTGTACTCTAAGGGAAAATATTTCATCTTCTACTTTGTTAGAATTGCCAACTTTACCAGTTCTTTCTTTTGATGAGATTTTATTCTTGATTTTGCAATATTATTTTATTCTTGATTTTGCAATATTTATTTTCTTATTGATACTAACAACAAAGAATTAAAACTTTGATCTTTTAGCTTAATATCGATGACCTATTTATAGTAAATTAACTTGTTCTTATTCTCGATCTCATTATGGCACCATATTTTTTCTTAAAGTTAGTTATGATAATATTAGTAATAATGTTGATATTTTTTTAGATATATTAATTAAAAAAATAAGTGGAATCTTTAACTCACCTCTTTTAAAATGTATACTTTAACAACATAAAGATAAATTTATATTAGTTTATATAATCTCGCATAACACAAATTATATGAATCTACCAAATCAAATCATGTGCATACATTTATTATATATATACATATCCATATACATAAACACACCTTTTCATAATGATATCTACATTCACAACCCCCTACTTTAAAATAAACTCAAGTCAAATAAAAAGTTATTTTATAATTTAATATTATTTTTATATTTGTTGAATGTGGTTGAAATAAGAAGTCGTGATGATAATGATCGTTAAATTATACAAAACCATTATTATTTTATAATTTAATTGTGTTTGAATACCTTATATTAAAATGCACATAGTGACCTTATTGATATGGTGCCATAGTTACCCCAAAACCAAACCTAACCTACCAAACGTAATATTATTAAATGATTTATTAATCTATGTTTTTAATTATGTAATATATTATATATAAGTACAATTGGAGTGGGCCTAATGGTTAAGAATATGTGTTTCCTCTTAATAGGTCATAGGTTCAAATTCGAAGGGGATAGTGTATGTACACCTCTATAAACTTTAGCAGTTGCATTGTTGTGCAGAGGGGGGTCCCTTGTTCCACAAACAAGAGAGTCTCATACACCAAATTGGTATCTAGCTTCGTTGTGACCTTAAAAATAGATTATTATTATATATTATTATATATATATATTTTTAAAACAGAAACGTGTAATCGGCTTTGATATAAAATGTGGAACAAAGTTTACAAAAGATTGCAATTGAGCTTCTCTTTGAGAAGTAGAAGAGCCAAGCCTGCATGTTTGATTTTTGCTATTCTAATTTGTTCATAATAAGTACCTATTCTAGGAAGCTTGTAGCTCCTTACAAACTGGCCTAAAAGAAAAGCAAAAGAGCATATCATTGCTTATCTTGTAATCAAAACACAAGAGGGGACTATAAAAAGCTTCCATCCTATACATCTGAACCATCCGAGATCTAAAACAAGCATAATAAACCAAAAAGTAGAGAATCATAGATGCAACGAGTTACGGGTGGTTGGAATCCATGTTTCCCACGCCTCCTTTGAGCTCCTCGGAGAGGCTTTTGATATCAGCACACATTCTGTCAAGCTTTGCCTCCGCCACCTTGGCTGTGTCATGAACTGCAAGGATTCTTGTATCCAAATTGTCAAGCTTTGCCTCCACCAGATTGGCTACTTGTCAAGTGATATTCGAGCTGATATTGCGAACCTCTGTATTTGTTGTTTTGACCAAAGAAAAGAGATGAGTGAGAGCCCGTTTCAATTCATAATTCTCATTAAGAAGTGTTCGAATCTAAGCTTCCATATCCTTTAGATATGTCTGGAAATCTATTATCAATCTTGAAAACCCCATCCCGCATGTGGGCATACTAGACCCTGCCCAAGAAATCCGGTTTTACTGTGGCTCGCCGCAAAGGGATGATCATTGATGGTTCCTGCACTATTATGACCGGCGTCCTTCGAACTGGCCTGATTCAGATTTTCATAGTGAATTCTCCCATTTGCAGCAATCTGCTTCATGCATAGAATACACTAAAGCGTGGAAGAATCTTCTTCCATGCTATCGCTGATGAGAGGGCCTCGCTAGGGCGCTCACTCCTGTACAAAATTATACTTCTAACCTTGAAAGTCCTATTGCAGAGCTCGAAGACGTTGCTGAACTTTGTGTAGAGCTTGAATAATGAAGGAAGGGAGTCCTTTCCTATTTTAAAACCAATTCCGCCTCGGAAATTGAGAGCATTTACACCCTGTATGGAAGCCATGTGGGTTGAGCATGTAAGTTGATTCGGGATCCTCAAAAGGACGCTAAGGATGACCTCAAAGATTTCTGTTGCGTTGATGTTGGAGGGCCCAATTTTGGGTGGTTTTGGGCTTGTGCTTTTGCATGAATAGCCAAGCCAAATCCAAAGGGATACGTTGGGAGTGAGACTAAAAATTAGTAACCAAAGGGAAGTTACGAGACCCAAGAAAATGAACATGTTGATTACAGATCAAGACCCTACAAGCGAGCCTAACTTTGATGTTTGCCATATTATTCGCGTACTGGTTGTTGGATCTTAGGATGTGTAAAAAGTTGATTGCTTTGTATTCCTTGATAATGTTTTTCAGTAGATGGTGGGCCTTAGTAGTAGGAGTCTTTCTACTTTTAGCCAGACTCCTAGCGTCCCTGATAATCAGCATAGAGTCGTTGAATACAACCAGATCCTCAATTCCATCACTTCTGGCTAGTTTCAGACCTTTGATCAAAGCGAGCCATTCAACTATGTTGTTGGACCTTTTTCCAATTCACCATGCATAATCTTTCATCTTATTTATATATTATTATATAATTGATCTACATTAAAATTATAGATATTTTATTAAATAGTTATATATTAAAATACAAATAATAATATATTAAATCATTCTAATTGAAAACAATACAATGTTATTAATATATCATAATTCCTATGTTGAAAAGCTTTACAAATCCATTGATGTGGTGGACAACATTCAAACCCTTTTTATTAAGGAATACACTTTTTCTTTAGAAGACATATAGTTTGGGGTTAAGAGGCTCGCAGAAGAGAAAGATAAGGACATCAAAGGATACTAAGCATAAATCTTTAAAATTGGTGGGCATATCCATATCCCTAACATCCATAAGCTCTTCAATTTAGAAGTCAAGTGGGGTTTCCCTAGACCTTGGACACAAAGCCACATTGTTCCTATTTTTAAAATTCGAGATAAAAACAATACCTCTAATTATAAGACCATTATGATTATGCCTCTTTTATCCAATTTATATGGAATTAATATTTAAAAAATAATATCGACATCTGGATATAACATTATGGAAAAAGAGCTAAAGGCTAGGTAGGTTTTTAAAGCTTTCATTCAACTGTATACCACCTTTTTGTGCTTAGCACCATTACTTCGGAGTGTCACAATAATAAAACCAATTTTTTGTGTTTCTTTGTTGATTTTAGAAAAGCATTTGACACAGTTCCTACAACTAACCTTTGGTATGGATTAGAAGAGCTAAAAAATTATTTTGAGTTGAGATTTAATGCAATAAGGTTGTACTAGAATGTTATTGTCAAGTTTAGGAACTTTGAGGGCTAGTTAGAAGAAATTAATTGTAATATAGGAGTCAAGGAAGGTTGTCCCCTATCCCCTACCATTTTTGGTATATACATTGCCAAGTTAGAGGGTTGTTTGGAAGAAGAATGTCGTGTCGACATGACTCTAGATGGTATAGTCATTATCCTTCTTTTCTATGTTGTTGATGATACTTTACTTATGGTAATGAGTCCCTGTGATCTCAAAAACAACTAAAAATTCTCAATAATCTTTTCTCTAGTACATGTATGATTGTTAACACTGACAAGAAAAAGGTTATGATAATCAAATCCAAAAATACCATTTATGCTAATGTAATATATGGCAACAACAACTTGAAGAAAGTAACTTCTTACAAATATCTCAAGATCAATCTTCATCACAAGATTAATATGCAAGGTCTCTTCACCTTACTCAATTAATACCATAATGGGGAACATGGCGACAACAAATATTCAAAGTATAACATGAAATGGCGATTTAATTTATCGAAAAATACTTGTTTAAATGCCAAGTTTGTCTAAGAATGTAGTAGTTCTCCCATGGCAACAAGCCTTCCCCTCCTTTGATGCCCGGAATGGAATTAACCTTTTTTTCCAACTAGGAGCCTAGCCAGATTCCTAGCTCCAAGAAACCGTTTGGTTTCTTAGCCCTCCATGCTTGTGCCTCTAAGAACAATAATGAATAATATCTCTAATAACTTGTTCCATGAAAATATTTCTTCCAATAATTCCTCCATGAATTCTTCCAACTCTCAACAAACTCAACCTCTCCACAACTCCTCATCCACAAACCTCACAGCTCCTTTTCACTCTCTCTATTTATCAAATTCTCATGCACATTTCCCCAAGTCTCCTCAACCACCCTCATTTATGGGCCATCAACTACTCCTAGATTTTAGGAAAAATATCTTAAATAAAAATAATGAATTAAATAACAATAAATATAAAATAAAAGTCTTTATTTTCATGCTAGCTTATAAATGAATTTGAAATTTTCCCCCAAAATTTGTTACACCCCACCATACCTATTTAATTCATCATATCGACAATTAATTAAAGTTGAGAATGGTATCTAATGCTACTAGATATTTATATGTACTCCATATACTCCCTACAATCAATAATCATTCATTCCATAATTAATACATAAATTAATCGTACTAGTGTACATGCACAATGTAGGTATACATAGCTAGTATATGCATACATGTGCGTTTACTAATTATAAACAATAATTCTTCTAATGCATAGTTCCTATATGTTCTCATTCTCATCCAAGTATGGAAGATAACAAATATAAATCTCAACATCTAACAATCACACTAGTTTACCATAATTCAATATAAATGACACAACATAATCATATCCTCGCACATAAGCAAGACTTTTAGAACACAAAAGTAATCATGGTTTTAAACAACTAACTTAAAACATAAAGTTCTAATTTACTTCCAACAGTCACGCCATCGAACAACCATTCTTGGAAATTTGTGCATCCTGTCAAAACCACACTTACCCACATATCATATCAACATTTGAAATCATAAGAAAACATATAATACACATTACTTTCGTCATGTCTATGGCATCCAATTTACCCCATCACTACATGGTTATACATAGCTCATCACCCTGTAGGTTGATTCAACATTAACTCATATTCATGCAGATATAAACAAATTTCGTACCTCGAACTATTTGTTTATTTTTTTAATAGTAACGATTGCTTGTAGGAGTTATTTATCGAAGACATTGGGATTTGATAGGAAATTTGGACTCGGCAAAAGGGTCCAATTAGGGCTAGGGTTTTAGTGTGGCGCAATCCCGGCGGATCTGAGCAGGGTTTTCGGTCAGAGCTACAGGCATGCCTGCCCCCTAGCTGCAGGCTGGCGGTAAGCCTCCTGACGGGACCATGGAGGCTTTGTCTAACACGGTGGATGGGAAGGTAGCAGATTTGCGGGGCATAGAAAGTGGAGCAAAGCAAAGGCTTGGACCAGGAGGATTTCTTCCCAAAACCTCAGTGATCCCGACCATCACAGTTCGTGTAGAGAAGGTAAGAGAAAAGGTAGAACAATGGAAGGAGAAGGCCTTGATTGGAAAATTTATTGGTACTTGGCCCAGGGAAAGAGATCTGGTTGGATGGATCAAACAGACATGGAACCCAAAAGGTCAATATGATCTACAGTTGGGAGCCAAGGGTTTTTTCACCATAATATTATTCAATGTGGAAGATCGGGACAAGGTTTTAGAAGGAGGCCCCTACTTCTTCTTCTCTGCTGGCCTGTATCTCAGACCTTGGAAAGAACGCTTCAACCTTGACAATGAAGATGTGAAAATTGCACCAATTTGGATCAGACTCTACTCATTACCATGCGAGTTATGGGATCTTGAAATTTTGCAGGACATTGGCAACACCCTCGGTGAATTTGTCAAAGATGCAGAACAAACCAGTTAGCAAAGACACATAGCTTGTGCCCGGATCTGTGTTTACATGGATCTTTCCAGAGAGTTACCTGAGGCCATCAAGCTGAATTGTGAAGACGAAGGATGGGTCCAACTGATCGACTATGAACAACTTCCCTTTCGATGTAGATCCTTCCATGAATATGGCCATTTCAGCAGGAACTGCCCTCGGATCTCTCTATCGGCCCCAGCTCCGATCCAGGAATCCCTGAGCAATAAGGATAAGGATGGATTTACCCAGGTTAAAAACAGAAGAAAGAACAAATCAGGGGATGTTCATAAGAAAGGAAAAGGGAAGGCCGAGAATGGTAAAACTAGCATGAATCCATTCCAGATCCTGGAAGAGGTGGATGATAGAGGAGAGAAATTGCAGACAGAGAAGGTAGCCCAAACCGAGGATCAGCTTGATGAACCAATTCCCCAAACCCAGGACCCTTACATGGAGGAACCGTTGGACGCCATGGAGGATGATGGGGAAGAGGAGGTCGATCTTGGGGATTTGGATCTAGATGAAATTGAGAAGGAGTGCGAAAAGAAGGGGAAGGGTTATGTCTCTCGACAACAGCTTGAACTCCTTAAAGAAGCTATTATCAAGTCCAAAGCATCCTAGAAATTTGGAATCAAGGTCGACGCCCAATCTGGTTTCAAGTGGAAATCCTCGAGTGATGACTCAAAGAAGGGCAGAAAATCAAACAAACAATGTATAGCAAAAGTAGGTGTCAAGCTAATTGAATCAGGGCTGTATCCAACGATTAAGGCGACCCTCTCTGAATCCACCAGAGTTTCCCAATGAAGGTAATCACCTAGAATATTAGGGGGTGTAATCATCCTAGGAAAATCAAGGCTTTGAAAAGGAAAGTTAAGCAAGAACGACCAGATGTGCTATTCTTGCAGGAAACTAAAAGTTCTTCTAAAATGATGGAGAAAAATGGTCAAAGAATCTGGAGGGGAGCCGGTGTAATGGCTACTGATGCCATTGGAATGGATGGAGGTATGGCTATTATGTGGAACCCTAGGTCTGTTGTGTTGTCTAATTGGAGGGCCAATAGGTTTTCCCTAATGTGTGATTTTAGCATAATTGATTCTGCAGTGAAAGGTTCAATGGTCAATATCTATGGACCAAGCACTGCTCCACCAAAAGATGCCTTTCTTCACTTCTATTCTTGGTTATTTGCCCAAGCTTTGGACGGTTTGTGGATTATTTGCGGGGATTTTAATTTAATCACCTTCTTGAATGAGAAAAAAGGCGGACGCAGACTTCTGGACAGATTCCAAGAAAGGTTCAGAGAGTCTCTAAGCCTCAGTCAACTGATTGACATTGAGACCAGAAATGGGTGGTTCGCGTGGAACAATAAGAGGAGTGGGCCCCATCTCATCGCTTCTAGAATTGACAAATTCCTGACAACAGAGGATATTGCTCGTGATAGGGGTGAAGTAAATGCCCGTGTCCTCCCCTATGCTGGCTCCGATCATTGGCTTGTGAACCTCACGTGGGATCTTTCATCTAACAACCTTTTCAGACCTTTTCGTTTTGAGCAATTCTGGTTGGATCACAAGGACTTTAAGGATCTGGTGGGACAGTGTTGGAAGGAGTTGGTCCCCCAGGAGGGATCTAGGATGTATCAATTTCAACAAAAATTGAAGGCCCTGAAGTCCAAGATCCGCATCTGGAAAAAGGAGGATTTTGGTAATATATTTGAAGACAAAAAACAGCTGATTGCTGATCTTGAGCTAATTCAAAAGATTGGGATGGAGGAGGGGTGGAGTGAGGAGTTGAAAGAGCGAGAACAAAACCTTCTAAGTTTCCTTGATGCTCAGGAAAGGCAGGAGGAAAACTACTGGAATCAAAAATCCCGAATCCAGTGGCTCTAGGAAGGGGAAATAAATACCACGTTCTTTCATAAATCTGTTATTCAAAACAGTCATTGTTGGGTGTATGAGCTATCTCGGAAAGAACACCTAATATTTAATTATCGACCGGGGTTGGTAATCTTAGAGTTGAGGAAAAATATATGCTAAGGTAGAATGGTACCTAATTTTTTCGACTTGTCAGACCTTCAAATGTTTAACAAAGAAAAGATCGAAAGATCTTTCAAAATGAAAAACCGAGTCAAACTTATAACTACTAAATATAATTGAACCAACAGATCAGAATAGTATAGATTATACTATACTCTACGTTTAGACAATGGAAAAGGATGAAAAATAAATACTAAGAAGCAACTACTTATAAATAAACAAGAAACTATTGAATTTAGATTTACAATTATGAGCAAAGTATGAAATGATTAATTCACAACTAAACTAGGAAAAGAACTGATAACTAATGATAATTATTAGAGAGAACTTGTAAATGTAAATAATCATTACTAGGGATAACTTGTAAATGTAAATTATTATTACTAGGGAGAACTTGTAAATGTAAATTATTCTAGAACCGAACTGCCAATTTTAGATTCAACTGTAAATAACTATCTACGAGATAACTAAATTCAATAATAAATTACATAAATAGAAACTATGCTAATCGAAACAAATGAACTAAACAACTTCAACAATTAATTCAAGAAAAGCATCTATTCCCAGGTAACAGGAACTGGAGTGAATGTATCGTAATGGCTTTCCAATGTAATAGCGAAACATAATGGAAGTAAATCTAATCTAACTTTGATAAAGAGATGTAAACTACAAAGGGACCAATTACAATTAACTTTAAACATGCTGATCTATCTACTATCCATGAAACTAATGAGACTAGAAGCAAGTAGAAAACTTGATAAAGATATTCACTTCTGAACTTGATTTAGAAGCAAGTAGAAAACTTGATAAAGATACTTATTACTGATCCAAATCTAAATATTATGAATGTCTCATTATTTACATGAATGGAAACTAGTCTTTACAATTAACTAATTAAAAACAACTTGAAGAAGGAAATTATTATCTATAACTTGGAAATAAATTATCTAGAAATAACACTGATAAATTTTGAAACAACAACTAATGATCAAAATTGAAACACAAGAAACTTAACTTTTGGAAGAAAGTTAGAAGAAGGTGAAGGGGAATGAGATAAAAAGAGGAAATAATAAGAAATCTTGATAAAAAACTCTATGAAACATATAACCAGATTTAAATTATACCTAAAATTGTAAATTAAAAACAGGAAGAATGATATCTAATAGGCAGAATAAACTAGATTCCAAGAAATCATAAAACTAGTGTAGAAAGGGTAAAAATATAAACGACGATCCGAATGCCGGTCCGAACGGCAGTCCGAATGGCAGTCCGAATGAGGAAAAACAAACTAAACTAAGGAAAAGGAAGGTTTAAATGATCTCGACGTCAGCTGGCGAATGCACATGAACCTATGATGCAAAGAAATAAGTTAGAAGACTTGTTGAGAAGCTATGTTAATAGAAAGCACCCTAATTTAATCATTGTCTAAAGGAGATAAACTGTTTCTATGATATGTAGAAGAAAAAGGTTGAGGTAGAAGAAAAGAGAGATTTAAACTACAATTATAGGAAGGAAACTAACAGAGAGGAAGAAGTTGAGGGCTAATGCTAACTAATGGAGGAATTGGTAGCAATATCTAATCATAGACGATGGAAGAAGAAAAGATTGAAAGCAAACTATGAATTATTGAACTATTGGTCTACCATTTACTAATCCTGTAAACACAACTATGTTAGCAGCATAACATAAATTATAGAGAAGCAAACAACATATATAGAAAAAACGAAATGATTACAAACAAAGGAAAAACAAACTAACTATTTGCAGAATAGAGAATACAGAAAACAAAGACGAAAACCTCTGGTTGATGAGGGGCCCTTCCTAGCAATCAGAGATGGAAAACGAAACTGGCTTAGCTACTCAGAATATCAATGAACTGGAAATTCTTTAATCTTCATAAAATTACAGACTGTCAACTATCTGGTTGTAAATCTACAAAATATCTACGGTCTTCTCTAACTATCAGCTAAATAGACTCTCTGTTTCTATCTGCAAGCATCTATTTATACATTTTACAAATAGATGAGAGGGTCGACAGAGTCGACCTCTCTAATAACAGAGACGTTTAATGCATAACAGGCTGCTTTGAATGGTGCGTGACAACATAGGGAGTATCTTCTAGGTTGAACGAAGCTGATTTCTTTAACGTGGGAAGAGAGATAGCACGTTGTCGAATTGAGCGAACGGAGGCGAGCAAGTGTGAGTGCTGGCAGGTTGAATCATGTGTGACTTGGACTCCTTCCAGAACCATGGCGTGAATGGGCGTGAACAAGCAGCGTGATTCCAGGCTGAACGCGAGGCTGAACGACACGTTGGAGTGTTAACATGGACGTGAGATGCGTTGTCAATCTTGGTGAACCTGGGGATGGATCTTCTAGAGAAATGGCTCATTAACCATGCCTATTGCGTGGCAAACAAAACCCGCGTGCCTGCTTTTGCATTTAACAGTCTAGGATATGCCAACCGTGGATTTCGGGAGCTGAACGCAGGGCTAAACGATGAGCTGAACGTGCTTGAACTTAACACGTAGCACATAGTCTGAACGAAGGGTCATTTGAAAAACGTAGCCTGTCAATTAAAACATAAGTGTTAATTATGCCCATTAAATGTCATTTTAACATAAATAAACCATGATATAATGAAATATAAACAAGATTTGCGTAATAGGTAAATATATGCATACCTGGACTGTTTGATGGGTTGAATGATAAGAAAACAACCTAATATAATAATGAATGATAGAAACAACGCCATTTTGAGTAGATTAAATGATAAAAAATAGTGACAAAATGGACACCAACAGGCATAGATCAAAAATCTTGAAAATTTGTAAAGCAAATGGGAACATTGTCGAATCTAGAGAAGAAATAGAAGAGGAACTGCTCCACCACTTCAAGAATGTCCTGAAAGAAGGAAGACCTGATCGAAGCCCTGACATTGTTCGGATCACTTCTCTCATCCCTCGTCTTGTCAGTCAAGCTCACAATGAAGCACTTATTAAGATGGTGACTCTGCAAGAGGTTGAGGAGGTAGTGCACCAAATGGCGCAAGGAAAGGCGCCGAGACCTGATGGCTTTATCTCCAACTTCTTTCACCACTTTTGGGATCTCATTAAGGTTGAGATCCACCAGCTGGTGGAAGAATCGAGAAGTAGTGGGGGGTTTCTGAAAGCTTTCAATGCTACCTTCTTGTCCCTTCTTCCTAAGGAGGAAGGGGCCGATTCCCCTGGTAAGTTCAGACCTATTGCATTGTGCAATGTAATCTACAAGATCATTTCCAAATTCATTGCTAACCGCCTCAAGCCTCTCCTTCCCATCCTGATCAACCCTCAACAATCAGGATCTGTGGAAGGCAGACAAATAGTGGATGGAATTATTCTGGTCCATGAGACAATTCACTCTCTCAAGACTTTGAAGAAACTTGGGATGCTTGTGAAATTATATATAGCTAAGGCCTATGATAAATTGAATTGGTAGTATATTTGGGGCATATTGGAAGCCTTTGGCTTTATCCAGGTTTGTATTAATTGGGTTATGAATTTGGTCACCACCCCCATTCTTTTCAATCCTACTAAATGGCACTCCAATGAAGTTGATACAAGCATCCAGGGGTATTAGGAAAGGTGATCCTTTGTCTCCTTTCCTTTTCATTATCATGGAGGAAGGTCTTAGCAGATTGTTGCACTCGATGGATGAATCCGGAGGAATCAGAGGTCTTAAATTACATGAGGGTATGGAGAAATAAACTCATCAACAGTTTGTCGACGACACCATGTTAATGGGGCACCCTTCAGTCCAAGAAGCCAGAACCTTCAAAAATTGTCAAGATATTTTTGCCAAAGCCTCTGGGTTGGAAGTTAACCCTAGAAAATCCCAGGTGTTCTTCAAGACCCTGGGAGTAACCCATCATAACATCACTAGGATCTTGGGCTTCTCACGTGGATCATTTCCTTCAAAATATCTTGAAGCCCCTCTTTCCGAAGGTATGATTCACAAAGTTTCATGGCAGGATCTTGTGGACAGGATGAAGAAAAAACTCTCCAATTGGACATTGTGCCCCCTCAACTTCCCCAGTAGGCTTATATTGGTCAAGTCCATTCTGTAGGCCATGCCTGTTTATCAGTTCTCTATGCTCTCTGCTCCCAAGTCTATCCTAAAGGATATTCGAAGCGTCCAAATATCCTTCCTTTGGGGTAGCAGGGAAAGTAAAGCAAAGTTCTCTCTGGTTGGATGGGAGAAAGTCTTCAAGCCCAAGAGTAAGGGGGGATTAGCTCTGAGAGACCCAGAGATCCTAAGTGAATTCTATGGGGAAAAAATCTGGTGGAGATGGTGTACTCACCAATCGGAACCTTGGGCTAAAATCTAGCTTACTAAATATGTTCGAGGTAGAGAAATTGGGCAGCTGGTCAAATACAATGAGGTTAAGCAAGGATCTCACATATGGACAAAGGCATTCGAGGAAAGGTGTTTGGTCCAGGATCATTGCTTTTGGGAAATTCACAATGGGGAGGAGGCTAACTTCTGGGAGGACTCATGGAACCAATTACCAATTCTGGGTGATGACCCCAGATGGAAAACCATAAAAGAAGAAGGCATAGCCTCAGGAAAAACCAAGGTATGTCAATATTGCACTCATAATGCTCCTGACTGGTATAGGGAATGGCTCTTGGTGGGAAGTTGGGATGGTATTTCTGCAGAGGAATCTCTATCTTCCTTTGACTCCAATATGAAGGAACGATTTATCCGCTCTTGTGCTTCCCTGGATAGGCTTCGCTGGGGTCTTTCCCAGAAAGGCACCTTTGGCATCAAGGAGGCTTATGATTTTCGAATTCAGGAAGAAGAGGAGGTTAGGACTATCTGGGGTAAGGTGGGGTATGAATAAATGGCCTAAAATCACCATTTTCAGCTGGCTTGTTGTCTAGAAAAGGATTCTAACTAGCGAAAACCTGAAGAAACGTGGGATCTGTGGCCCTTCTCGATGCCCTCTGTGCTCCAATGCGGAGGAAACTAGTGATCACTTACTTGACTCTTGTGTGTTCACTTCTGCTATTTGGGATAGGGGAGCTTCCATTTTCAGGAGATGTCATCGGGTAAGGGGTCAACCAGAGCAAACCTTGAATGCTTGGGACCTTAAAGCTTTCTCCAACCCCATCATCGGGATGCTATGGCAGTTTTTCCTGGAATGGTCTTTTGGTCTCTATGGAAAGAAAGAAATGAGCGCATTTTTAGAGATCACTCCAATACTGAAGAGACAGTTTGGCTAAAATTGGCTAAAAATATGATTGAGACCATACACAGCCAACAATGGTCTGAACAAAATGTTAACCCCTAGAGATTTGCGTATTGCAGAAGGCTGGGGTCTCAGCTGTTCTAATCTAGAGGGTCTGCGCAGGAAGATTTTGATTTGCAGACCTGAAATTCCATCACGATGGCTCCCCCCCCCAGCTATGGGTTTCAAATTAAACTTTGATGGTGCATCCAGGGGTAATCTTGGTTCAGCTGGGTTTGGCGGTGTATGCAGGGACTGGTCGGGGTCTATTGTGAAGGTCTTTTTTGGTGCCATTGGCCGTGATTCCAACAACTCTGTGGAATTGGAGGGTCTCATTCAAGGGCTGTGATTGGATATCTCTGAAGCTTGGAACCCTATGGTTTTCGAAGGTAACTCGTTAATCATCGTCCACATGGCTAGGAAAATGTCCTTTGGACAAACTCCGGAACAGGTGTCATCTAGTTGGCATCTTCTTGCTCGATTGGAATATCTCCATGAACTCCTTTTCAACCTTCAAGTTGTGTCCTTTTGCCACATCAAGCGAGGCACCAACAAAGTGGTTGACCATCTAGAAAACCATGGCATCGCGGATGGGACCCCTATTACGATTTGCAACATGACCGAGAATACTCATGATGAATGGATGAGAACGTGTCACCACCTGGCACCGGAAGATCTTGCGAATTTCAATAAGCAATCAGCTTCGGGTACGTCTCGCATGTGTAATGCTAACGTGGGTGACGCTGATGTTTGGAGGGAGCCTCGTGTCATGGCTCATCAATATCCGGAATGACACCTGCCATTATGATCCCATTTATGAGCAGGGTTGCGTGGTACTATTTCAAGTCTGATATATGTTGTGAAAAGACTAGGCTCATCCTTGGTTCATTCCTCATCTGTCCTTTACTTCGCATCATAATTGGGGCAGCTATTATGGTAATGGTAGATCTGTACTTAATGGCGGTTTTTCATTATCACACAGTTATTTCTATGACGTGCCACCCGGCTTCAAATTTGGCTGTCATAGCCGACTCCTATTTCATTTGTGAGGTCTGCTGCTGTGCTAGTTACTACAGAATTCGTGTTCTAAGCATTTCTGAGGGTCCTGGAGGGTGGTTTATCTGGGCAATTTAAACAGAACTTTTCCCTGTTTTCCTTATGGCGCTGAAACGCAGGCTTCCTTCGGTGTCGGGTGGCGAATCATCCATCCATGATAGGGCCAATATTGGCAGGGTTACTCGGGCCTCATCTAGGACCCGATTGAAGGATGCAGCTGATTTTTTCCGTAACCGTATTCCTTCTCCTATTCGGGATGAAATAGAAGGGATGGAGAAGGGACTCTGGGAAAATGCTCAGGCTTTGTCAGTGGGTGAAATTTACTAGGACTTGGAGGATTGGGTGGTAGACCCAGGAACTACAACGGGTCGGGCATCTCTTTATGAACGCACTCTTATGATCCATTAGGTAACTAAGAATCTGCTGGGTAGCGTTCTGATGGACTTGGAAAATAAACGTATGGGTGATGAGGAACCCGTCAAATCCTGGAAATCTCACAATCTAGATAGTAGGGTGATGCACTCCAAAGTGGATGCCATTGCAAAAAAATTGGGCATAACTTTTGTCATCCAAAGTGGTCGCGATGGTGATGGGAGTTGTTGCAGCCATGGTGGTATTCAGTCTTGGCCTGGGTCTGCTGGAGGCGCAGATTCATTCCAGGTCCTCTCGTCTGCTAAAACCCCAACCACGGACTCAGCTGGTCGGATCCCGCACACTGTCACCATTGACTGAGGTGCTTTGTTTCATTTTTTGTTGTTTTACTCTGTCTCTAGTTATAGGATGAAAGAGTGGTCGCCCCTGGAACTCAAAATATCTTTGTTTTGTTGGCATGATGGGTTTGTATTAAACTTATGGTCAGTCAGTCTTACTGTGATTATGTCATTTTCCCTTTTGGCATATAAATCCGGGAATACTGTGGGTCTTTTTCGTTACATTTGGAAGGATTATGGATTCCTGTTTGACCTGTGTTGGTCAGGAATGCCTCTGTCAGTGAAGTCTAGCTATGTACTCTTTTTCAGCACGTAATATATAGTTCTTTTTTATTTACAAAAAAAAATGATTGCTTGTATTTATATAAAAAAGAGGATGCGGCCTAATCTGACATCCCAGAATTACATCTGATGGCTCCATAGAGAAATGCTTGTATAGTAATTTTTACAATGATCAAAATCAGAGAGTTCAATACATCTTGCTACTGTGAGTCTACTGCAAAAATACCATTATTTCTTGCTAAGATATATCCTACAAAATTAACCTAACAAAAAAATACATTTATAAGGCATTTTCAAAACTTCAAAAAATGAAAGATTTGGCCATTACAAGCCTTTTCCAATCCCTTCCTTAGGGACTTCCTGGTGATCTTCATTTTCTTTAAATCCTTCTTCATCGCCACTTTATTTCTACTTTTTATTTATTGTTGCATTGTTTTGTGTATAATATTCTTGGTTTAAAATATTAAAGTAGATAAGATAGTGAAAGGGATAGGGGATTTTATAATCATATGAACATAGTAGATAAGATAGTGAAAGGGATAGAGGATTTTATTTATTGTTGCATTGTTTTGTGTATAATATTCTTGGTTTAAAATATTAAAGTAGATAAGATAGTGAAAGGGATAGGGGATTTTATAATCATATGAACATTTCCAAAGACTCATTTATCTTTGGAAATTTTATTAGTATAAATACAACAACCACCACATGGATTGAGGATTTTATAGTTAGAGAACCTTTCCAAGATCTTCATCTTGATCAAAGTATAAAGTATATAATACAAAGTAGTAATGTACATATGATAGTGATAAGGTTATAGGGGATTTTATAATCACATACATATGATAATGGGGAAAGGGTATGTCAGAGGTGATCAAAGTATAAAGTATATAATTTGGGTACATATATATGATAAAATATTTTATAGAATGGACCCAATACTCTTGGTGTAAGGATCATCACACTTCATTATTGATACACAAGCGTACGGAACACTATTGGCATACATATCATGTTATTTCACTATTCATACACACACACATCCGTGAGAGATAAGTCACACATAGGAGAAAGATGAAATCCAATCACGAAAGCTTATCAATTTCGCACCCAATCAAACATTTCAACCATTTTGTTAATATGATTGCAATTATGAGCATCACCATGAGCATAAAGATCATAACATATTGAGGCTTTTATATTCTCACAGATCAAACTTCGCAACCAATATAGAGTAACACTTTTTGCAACCAATATATAATAGCAAGTATAAAAGATATAAGATTTAATAATTGTGGAAGAATTTCCAAAAACAATTTATCACCTATCATTGTTCCAACACATACACTTAAGAGACATGTCACACATGGTAGAGAAGGGAATGATGAGCAAATTAACATATCAACATCTTAACCAATCAATCACTTAACCATTGTGTTAGTAGAAGAGTCTCTACTATATAAAATAGGTGAACCTTTATTTTCTTAGAAACCCTTAAAAAATGAAGAGATAATCCTAAGAATGGGCATTTCCTTATTATAATTTGCATATTTTTTTTTAATGCAAAAATGTTTTAAAGTTACCCCGTGATATTATTATTATTTATATGATGATATTTATAACACACATGATAATAATAATAAAAAAGAAAATATTAAAGTGCAATAAAATCTCATCGTAAAATGACCATTGTATTTATAACTTATAGACATCACATTAATAAGACACAAAAGGCCCACACAATAAATGGATGATGATCATTATGCATTAACATGTCATATTCAAGGACCACAACTTTCATACAAAGGATGTGAAATTGCCATTAATGTGTCTTTCCTTTTCACCATTTTGTAAGTTTGGTAAATCATATTTAAATTTTTTAATTATTTTGATAATATGTGGATTCTTTAATAAAGTCATAAAAAATCAAATTTGGATTAGTTAATTGGTTCGTTAAAAGGGTGCTGATATTCTTCCACTTAAATTCAATTATTTTCCAAGTGTATGATTTGTTCGGTTCCATAAAAGAGTAGATCTGACATAACCATTAAATTGGAATAAGCATAAAAGTTGTCATACAATGAAATGAAGTCCCACGTCTTCATAAATAGTGGATGCCTGGCACATAAGTATAAAAACCATCTCTAAGAGTTTCCAACTTATATTAGTAATAGTAAACTCTTACTAATATACAACAAAACAAGAACCTAACTAACTATTTATATGAATATTAACAAGATGAGCTATAAAGAAGCAAGTCCAGATGCTGCATCTTGGGCAGGGACTTAGAAAATAAGTATTATGCTTAGGTTCTTATTTTATAAAATAAGATTGGCAAAATACTTAAAACTACAACTAGTTACCAAATATATGAAGAATTAGGCATGTGCTTGCTAAGTAACATTTCTAGTTTGTATAGTATTTGGTAGACATGTGTGCCCTGAGCCTCTATGTTTAGCTTGCTTAAAGATATGAGGGATGCCTTGGAAAGCAAGGCATTTCTGAAGTAAAGCCTTTGTCGTATATATCAGAAAGAGTCACTTTCAAAGAAGTCTAAATTATTAGATTGGGAAGTAATATTGTCTGAAAAAGTCAAGATGCAACAATTGTTCATAGTGGGTCCACCAAGGACCCACCTAAAAACATTCTCTCATTCCTTTTCCTTCAGAAATACTAAGTCACTGTTGACTGTTAGGAGTGACTGATATGCCATTATGGATGTTTGGAAATATCTAGAAATTGTTGCCAAGTGAGCATTAAAAAGTACCATATGTCATCCCCTTGGTAGTAGGCATTACTGAAAATGCCCACACAATAGTTTGGTGTTTTCTCTAGCCAAGTTACTTATGCTTCGGAAAACTTGGTGTAAGTTTATGCTCCTTCATGAAACTTCTTGTTTACCAGTCTTAAATGGAATAGATACAAGATCTAACCAGCGTTTTGTTGTTGGTGTTTTCGCTTACACCAGTAAATGCATTTTCTAAATTTAAGCCATGATTGTTTTCTAAATTTTGAAAGGGATCGGTTCCAATTGTTGATGTTTATGTCATTGTTGTCATTATTGTTTATAGTGAGATCAAGAGCCAATTTTAGTTTATGTCCATGTGGGTGGAATTTCTAGTTCAAGATCAAGTCCCTTAGAGTTTGCACCTTGAACTAGCTTAGGTGTTGCCTCTATATCTTGTACCGAAGCTAGTGGATCAATGGCACTCAAACTCCAATGGATACCTTGCAAGATGCTTCCTAGATTCAATAAACAAGATCCATTGTTGCTTATGTTGAGACCATTGTCTTTATAGAGGATTGTTCCAAGTTTTCAAACTCATCTATCATGGACAAAATAGTAAGGTAGTGGAGGTCGAAATTAAGGTCATCAATATTGGGATTAAAGTCAAGGATGTACAACCTTTCATAGAAATAGAGGAGAGCATGTAGGATTTCATAGAATTAATGTAGGTATTGTGGCTCATGGGATGGATCTTCGGCCCTTTGAGGCATGAGGAGATAAGTTCAAGTAGCGAGCTCCATGTCAAAAGGGTTTATCTCATGGAACCAACCAAGATTGAAGTATCAAATGACTTGCATACTAAAGTTGTTTACGTGATCATAGTAATAACAAGTAGGGTTGAATTTAGAATGGGGAGTGTTTAGTTAAGAAAGAGACCATGCTGCATGTCTCTCACTGGTGGGGCTATACAATATAGATAGGTAACAAGTGTATACTAAAAGAGAAAACATTATGGATGATACTTGACCTTATTGCAACACATGGTAGCATGTATTTACCTCTTCTTCTTTCATGTCCACATAGAAATGGATGCAAAGGTTCCACTGAAGCAAAGGCATGAGGGGGCAACGAAGGAAATCCCATGTGAGCAAAGTTAAGGTCCCACCATGTCCATGTAGTTTTTCTTAGTTGGTAGAGCCAATAAATGGTTATAATTAGACCACCAAAGCATCCTCTTACAAGCCCAAGCCAATAGCCATTAAAACCATAAAGGTACAAATAGAGAATATGTATGCACAGTAAGGGTATCACTCACAAACCAACTTTGAATGTAATGTGCTATAACTCTTATCACCAAATTATGCTTCTTAGTTTTCATTATGTGTACCTCAAGGTGCCAGTTAATTTGATGTTATGTAAACCTATTTTGACAAGTACTACCTCTAAGTATAACACTTCATAGTGTCGAGCCTCATTCTATAAGGTCACTAATTTGGTATATCAAGGGCCTCAAACAAATTTGATACAGAGGGAAGGCATTATTTGATTATTGTGCATTGTTAAATGTCGAGTGTGAGATGGTTTTTCTTTGGAGCTTTTTGAGAATACAATGAAGAGGTTTTTCATTCACCTACCTAACTGGAACAATGAAAGAATCCTTTGCAACTTTAATGGTATCTTTAAGGATATCAATACAACTATGAAAGGGATAAGCCTTTGATTGTTTGATAATAATCGCTCGATGGAAAGGAAGGAAGATTAATTTGCTCATGTGTTTTTGTACTTAGGGGGTTTCTTCAAGTTGATTTCAATTCCATCAATAGTCGTGCACATGTTGTTGCAATGGACATCAATAAATCAATAAAGACAATATGAAGTTGTGATTCACATCAATAAAGCCAAGATGGAGCCACTAAATGTTTCCATCTTGGATACATGCCTCCATGCCAAGGACGCTTCTAGCTTCAATGTGAGACTACATGCTAAAGATCGCTTGAAAGATAGTGCAATGACTCCTACTATACATGTAGCATGGATAGGGATACATGGAGTTTTCCCATGGAGCATGACTAGGGAGACGTGCAGTATGCCAAATTTTTTTTGCATGTTGAATGATACTCATCGATGCCAACACAAATTCAATTAATGGGTGTAAACATTACCGAACAGAGAAATATAAAAGAAATAGAGTGAATTGATGTTAATGACTTCACAACATTACTCGACTTCCTTGTATGTAGCACAAAAATAGAAAACAACCTAAGTAATTTGACCTTGCCTAAGGATGATGCCAAATAAAACCACAAACAATTTTATCGTTAGAGGTAAAGGATTTATATATCTTCAAGCAAAAAGACTTGAACAACTTTACATAAATAAGTGATAAATGTTTTTCCTATTACTAGACTCCCACTGAGGACTCTAGAGGTGACTCGTTCGCTTTTGGTAGCAAAACAGTATGGTGCTGGTTCTTTTGAAGAAAGTCTCCTTGCTTGGGTATCATGGGACTATTTATGGCAAGATCTTACTGCTTATGTCAGTTGGTCCTTATGGAAGCATCGCAACTCAGTATTGTTTGAAAACAGACCTAGAAATTTGGGGAAGGTTTGTTAGTCGGTGCTAGTATTATTTAATTGTTATCACCAGCATGCTAAATGAAATAGTTTGCGGCATATTAGTCTTCCCTTAATAGATACGACTTACCCCTTTGCTTTATTTGATGGTGTGTCTCAAAGGGGTGGTGAGGTTTTTGGTGCTGGCATGATACTGAAACTTTCTCCATCTTCAATACTTACAAGTTATGGATGGGTTGTGGGCGGCACACAAATACCCACAGTGAATTGTTGTCTTTATGTGGGCTCCTTAATTTTGCTTCTCATTTGGATATTAAGAATTTAAAGGTTGTTGGGGACTCCATGGTTATTTTGGAGTGGGCACAACACAAGTGTGCTTTGTAGGCTGTGGTCTTGGATTGGTGGCAAGACACTTTTAGATGCCTCCAATCAACACAACACAAGTGTGCTTTGCAGGCTGTGGTCTTGAACTAGTGGCAAGACACTTTTAGATGCCTCCAATCAACTTTCTAGTGTCTAGTTTCCATCACGTACATCGGGAATTCAATGCGAAGGCCGATCTTTTGTCCAATCGGGTGCTCACCTCTCAAGTTGGCATTATCAATTACGAGGAGTGGTGAGCTAATATATTTTTTCTCTCTGGTCTCTGCAATTTTTCTAAGAAGTTTTGGTGTTATCATTTACTTCCTATTTCTAGTTAATTAAGGGATTACATATCAAGGTCAGTATTTTGTTTCTAAGTTGTGGTTGTGAAAAAATCCTCAGATGTACCGAAAAATCCGAATACATGTTTAAAATAGACCGTTGCTAATATCTTGTATATACAAATAATCATGATTTTTTTTTGTCTGATATCAAAATCAGTTGAAGAAAATATAACTCTAGAATTAGTGGATCATGTATTGTATTTCGATGTATACTTTGATTTAAAAAAAATAACAATTATAAACTTTTTTTGTTTGAAAAAAAAGTCCCTCTTAACCTAAGTACATAAATTATAATGCTAATAAGACTTAATTCATATTAATTGGGAGAGTGTTTTCCATTGGTAACTTTTTGATAGTGATATTCTTTACATGTGTCAAGTAACAAAGGAAATTAGACTAAATATTTTTAAAGATTTTAAAAAGTCATCTAGTACGCTCGTGTTTAAAAACATATTGTATTAAAAAGATGACAACTATCCGTCAAGGGAATTTTTAAAGCACATACATAATTTATATATTGTATAAATAAAGTGTTTTTTCTATCTACATTTTGATAGTGATGTGTTGCAAGTCTATGAAATAGTTTATATATGAAATAGTTTATATGTGTTATTTAAACTTTGTTGTATTGAGTGAAATGAGGTGCTCTATAGCCGAGTATGAGAGAGTTTCTCTAACGTGATATAATGTTAGTAACAAAATAATTAAAAAAATTCATGTCGGCTCATAAAATAAAAAATTATGAAAAATATTTAAAAAAAATCCATATTGGTTCATAAAATACAATATTATGAAAAGTAATTAAAAAATAGATGTTCGTTTATAAGATAAAAACTTAAAACTTAAACTCGGATCTAATCAAGAAAGATCAAATTTCTTGAGTTTAAATTCAAAAAAAGAAATACACTTCAAGAAATTGGATCCCTCTCAGTGCTTGATAGATACGAGTTTAAGATGGATCTATGATGGTATAAATTGTTGCACCCAGTGAAACGAGGTGCTCTACAGCCTAGTATGGGAGAGATCCTCTAACATGATATAACGTTATAAAGTTAGTAACACAATAATTAAAAAAATTCAAGTTGCTCATAAAATAAAAAATTATGGAAAATATTTATTGCACTGAGGTGCTCTATAGCCCAGTATGGGAGAGATCCTCTAACGTGATATAACGTTATAACGTTAGTAACAAAATAATTAAAAAAATTCATGTAGGCTCATAAAATAAAAAATTATGGAAAATATTTAAAAAAAAAATCCATGTTGGTTCATAAAATAAAATATTATGAAAAATAATTAAAAAATAGATGTTTGTTTATAAAATAAAAACTTAAAACTTAAACCTGGATCTATCAATCAAGAAAGATCAAATTTCTTGAGTTTAAATTTAAAAAAAGAAATACACCTCAAGAAATTGGATCCCTCTCATAGATACGAGTTTAAGATGGATCTATGCTGGTTATATATAGAGAGGGGTATATATATATATATATATATATAAACCTTAGGATCCAGTTGTATACATTGTTTAATTAAAGTTTATTTATATTATTTTGTATTATGTATATTTTTTTGGGAAATTTTTATATGATTTGATTTTTTTTAAGTATGGTACGTTGAGTAGATGCTTTAAATGATTAAATATTATTTGAAAAAAAAATTGGTGTTCAATATGTATGCACTTTGAGGAACATCTCATAATTTGTTTTGGAAAATATAGCTTTGGTATTATAGGTCGATCATTCTTAGTTAATTTTCAAGGTTTCACATATAGAACATGATGGTGACACTGATGATGACAACGATGATGCCCCTTACATGTGTGCACACACAATTATTGATGATGATGAGTACAATGATAACAAGTATGATAATGTTCATTGAAATTGACATTGATTTATTGGACCTGAATAAAGAAAAATATTTCTTAAAATGATTATATTCCTTTTAAAATCAAATAGCTTGGAAATAACACTATCGAGTCATAGTGGCTGAAATCATTGATAGATCTATCACTTAGCTATATTTTGATGGAGTCTCCCAAGGCACTCCATCTATGGGGGGAGTTGGAGGCATACTTTTCTTATTAGATTCTCATTGGGTAAAATTTGTTGTTGGAGTGGGGCCTAGCACCAACAATATATCATAATTGATGGTTCTAAAGTTGTCTCTTTTACTAGCTCATTAGAGAGGTGTTCAACATTTACAAGTGTATGGTGATTAAAATTTAGTCATGAATTGGGTCAAGGACAAAAGAACTCCAAAGAACATATACCTTCTCCCTATTTATGAAGAGATTATAAGGTTGGTGGGGGTTTAACAGTCCATTAATTTTACACATACATTCAGGGAAAGAAACTTCCAGGAAGACATTTGTCGAAGACTGGTATTCAGATGGATGAAGGAAGTTGGCATAAATGGGAGATTATAATGATCAAGTGATTGTTTATGACCTAGGAACTTTTTCGGGATAGCTTCATTAGCTCTTTTTCATCAATTTGCTGACTTTTTTTTAGGGCAGATAGCAAAATATCACTCTATGGATAGCATACTACTGTTTTTTTGGTTTGATGTGGACTGCCATTATGTATTTTTCTGGTTGACATGGTGAGGGCCTCAATTTTGTTTCATGGGATTGGCCTTGGATGTTAAAAATATATTTCGATCTCTATACAATGTGGTTTATCAATATAAGCTGCGGTTTTTTTCCATGGAAAAAAAACACTATCAAATTCACTTTGGTTTTTAGGTTAACATATTATTAATAGTATTAGCATTACAAATGTTTTAAAAATAATATTTAATGTCCATGTAAATTATATACTCAATGGAAAATACTTTATCTTCTACTTTGTTAGAATTACTAACTTTACAAGTTCTTTCTTTCCACAATCTTTTCACTATAAAGTTTATTATTGTTTTTGCAATACCTATTTTCTTATTACAAATGTTTTAAAAATGAGATTTAATATCCATGTACATTGTGTAGTCTAATACCTATTTTCTTATTACAAATGTTTTAAAAATGAGATTTAATATCCATGTACATTGTGTAGTCTAAGGGAAATTACTTCATTTTCTACTATGTTAGAATTGTCATTTTTACAAAGTTTTTCTTTTTATAAAGTTTATAATATAAAGTTTATGGAAGTTTATTCTTATATATTTATTTTCTTATTAATATTAACAATAAAGAATTAATTTTAATTTTCCAACTTAATATTAATGACCTATATATAATAAATCAATCAACCTGCGACATTATATTTTTTATAATTATAATAATATTATATGATATTATATCTTTTACAATTATAATTACGCCGTAGGCGTAGGTGTTTCACTGCCGAGAAGCATAACCATCCATATCGACTAAATTCCTCACGAAAGAAATGCAACCTGTTACATTCAATACCTGTATTCAATTCGGCTATTCGTCTAGATTACTCCGAGTTTCATTCACTACCTTCAGGGCATTCGCCACTACCCTGCTCGACTCCATTGAGCGGCTTCAATATCTTGAACGTGCCAAGTTCATTCTTATACGGATCTTTTAATTTGTCAACCTGCCAAATCCATTGTTTTATGTTTTGTTGGTGGGCATTGTAGACACAGTAAAAATCAATATATGCAGAAGAAGAAGCATCTAATTTGGGGTCTGGGGCTGCACAGCTCGCCATGACCGCTGAGGAAATTGGAGATAGGCTTCCAGGATTATGCCCGCCTCACTATTTGATAAGTGGCAACTATGCTGACCGTCTTCCTCTGCATGAAAAGATGGGGCTTAACGTTGGTTATTAACATATTTTTATCATTACAAGGAACTGTCAACCGTTTTCTATTGCAATACGCAGCAAAAACTTTGCAAAATGGATACATTTCCACACTATCCTTTCCCTCTCATGATCTCGGCAACAATCTCTGACAAAAATGGAAAAGATCGGGATAATTCAAGTCACATTAATCCATGCTCTTTATATACTTTTCCATCGAATTCTAAGACCTCATGGAACTTAATGAATATATGCAATGGTCATTACTATGATAGCCTTTCCCAAAAATGCAAAGCACAAATAAGAAGCAATTGACTTTGTGCAAATTGCAGAAGATAGGTATGCGTTGCAACGTAACCTTGTTATATATATATATATATATATATTATTTTTATTTACATGTGATTGTATCGAGTGTAAACGAGGTGCTTACAATTTAGTATGGGGAGATCCTGTAACAAATGTCATATGTCACATGTAACATTTTCAAAAGTAATAAAATGTAAAAAGTAACAGTATGGGAGAGATCCTGTAACGGATGTCACATGTCACATTTGTCACGTTTGTCACGTTACGTTACAGCCCAGTATAGGGGAGATGTTGCAACGTTTGTCACATTTGTCACGTTTGTCACGTTACGTTACAACCCAACATGGGGGAGATGTTGTAAAGTTTGTCAGATTTGTCACATTTGTCACGTTATGTTTCCATGTTGGGTCATAACTTATAAAAAATCAAAAGTAATTAAAAATTTCATGTTCACTCATAACTTATCAAAAATTACAAAAAATAATTAAAAAATTAAAAGAGAGGGATCCAATTTCTTGAGGAGTAATTTTTTTCTTAATGTGTAAAAAATTTAAGATAAAACAAAAAAAATTACACCTCAAGAAATTGGATTCCTCTCGGTGATTGATAGATCCGAGTTTGAAATGGATCTACGCTAATATAAAATTACCAAACATAATTAATTAAGTTGGATAATTTATAGCTTGCACAATATTTACAACTATACAAGAATAACAAGGTGATTCTATTATAAGCAATATTTAAATGGAGAAAATGTGATCCTATTATTTAAGTATGTTTTAAGAAAGCTATGCGATAATGTTTCATTAATCTTGAGCCTAAAAGAGAGCAACATGCCTATGACTTTAAATTAAAATATAAAAAATTTTAAAGTGAAAATATTTATTATGTATGGAATGTTTTGACTTTGATTTTAAATTAAAATATAAAAATTTTAAAGTGAAAATATTTATTATGTATTAAATGTTTTGATAAATATTATTTATAATTTTTATTACTTAATATTCATAGTTTCATTAATTGTGTTTATGGTTTTAGGTATTTCCAATAGCTCCATAAATATTTTTCATGGTTTTATGAGCATTGTTTATGGTTTAACTACTAAATGTTCACTCTTTTATTAGCATTGCCCACAGTTTCACTAAATGTTCATGCTTACACCAACATTGTTCGTGATTTTGTAAAAATTATTTATGGTTCCACCAACATTTTTTCATAGTTCCATCCACATTGTTTATGGTTTTGTAAACAATGCTCAAGGTTCTATATTTATTACTCATCATTCCAACTCATGGCCTTTTATGCATTGTTCCTTGTTCCACAAAAAAATATTCATAGTTCCAACAACTTTGTTTAAGGCTCTGTAAATATTTCTTATGGTTCCACAAACAAATGTTCATGGTTCTGCAATATGTTGGTTATGGTTCTATAAACATTCTTCATATTTCCACCAACAAAAGTTCATAGTTCCATCAAATGTTCATGATTCCACCAACTATGTTTTTGGTTCCACTAATATTATTCATAATTTTGTAAACATTTGTCCTAGTTCCATAAGCATTATTCGTAGTTTAAAATTCTTGTTATAAGTTATGAATTATGAGCCTTACATATTATGAATCTCCCAAATTCAATTATTGGAAAACAATCCACATGCATTCCTTGAAAACCCTAATGAGGGATAATTCTCTAGATCCAAAAACTCTCGAACTATTTGAGCAACCATCTAATATTCTAACCTTTATCTACATTAGAACCCTTCCTATCTTCAAGATGTGGGATCCTTGAAATGCATAAATTTACTCTTCCTTAGTAAGGACATCATCACTATTAGCATTCAATGGACATAATCTAAGTTGTAGTTAAAGATCCACACAAACCATAGGAATACATTCACCAAAGGAACCAAGCACATAGAACAACGAATGCTTCATTAATTATTATGGATTTTCAAGGAACCCCCAATGTCAATCACCTATATGCATCAACCTTTGACACATCTCCAACAAGGGAAATTTTTTTTGCAATATTGTAAGCAACAACTAAGTCAAGGATTTCCTTGGTGTCCACTTCATTGGTGAAGCTGACCTCCTATGCTATTGTGTATCTCTAGATAATCTCTAATCCTTGGGCTCACATTGCAATGAGATATTCATTCTCCACACTGTTCTCATGGTTGTGTGCAGTTCTTGGGATAAAGATTTCTACAAAGACTCAAACACTTGCGAGGCTTCCAAATTTTCATTTATCTTGTGATGTTGGAAACAGTTCCTATTATTGCTTGGAATTCTTGGAATTCTCTTTTTCTCCGTGTGGTCCTAAGTTTATTGTTGTATTATGGAAGTCTTATTTCCATTATTTCTTTCAAAAACATTTGAGCTTGTGGGATGTGGCTTACTTCTCCTAGTGATATTCCTCAAGATGGCCTTTCTTCCCATTGAAGGAACATACCTTGGAATACCAATAGTTGGCATCTCTAAGGCATTTTTTCTTGCAATTGTAACAAATGAGGCATGGCTTGCTTGATGCATACCACTTTTTATTTTTCCTCTTGTCCCTATGATATGCTTGCTTATTCTTCTAAGTGTTGTTGCAAATAGATTCTCCAAACGTTCATCATCCTTTCCCTTCTACAATCTGCCACAAGGATGGAGTGTTAGTGTGTTTCCATCTTCATTTGTTGTTTCTCTTTCTTTTAATGAGAAGGTAAAATTTTACCATGTATTTTACCTTTACAATGATTTGGGTGGGCATGGTATTTTCCTTTATACCACCAAAACATGGGCCTTGACTCTTGAGCTTATATTTAACTACAGTGGGGCTTATGATTCTTAACTTCTTTTGCCTATCCCTTTACCACTTAGAAATTTTCCTCCCCTTTGCCACATCTTACACCTCTCTTAAAACCAAAACCCTCTCACTTGTATCCTATGGTAATGACAAGATTGTTGGCACCTTGCTTGACTAGCGTTTGATAATGATGCACATTTTCTTTGCATGCAGCGAGAGTTGCTCTCATGCCAAATCTATTTCTTATGGACCCCTCCTCCTATTGTTTTGTTGACATGCACATCCACAGTTATGTTAGGTTGATGTTTTTTGAAGACTATAAAATGTTATAATGCAGCACAAAGCAGACATCAACACACCACACTAGCTAAGTAGAGGGACATCATGTACCAAAACTACTGATTATAAAGGAGCAAGCCATAGAGGTAAGGAACTTGCACCATGATACCTCCTTTAATACTATGATTGATAGATATGATATCTGTACTTTACATTAGGTAATTTATACTCTGCTTCGGTTTACCCTTTCCGCTTTCAATCAATCTACATCATTCTCATTTATATCGATAACAACTTCTACACCTCTCTCTCTCTCTAAACCCCCTCTCCCTCTCCCTAACCTCTCCCCCATCCCTAACCATCCTAATATTTCTATCTCTCTCCTACTCCCCCTAGCCCTAAACCCCCTCCTCTCTATCTCTCTCCCCTCCTCTCCCTAGCCCTTACTAACCCGGGCTCTCTTAGTCTCTCTCTCTTCCCTACACCTCCACCTCCCTACGCTTCTAAGTAAATCCTTGAGCATTGGTTTGGGTGCAGTATAAAAGGCCAATTTGCGGGCAACCTCCACTACAAGGTATTTCCATTGTAGTGAGAGAGAGAGATATAGGGACATAGGGGGGAGAAGAGGGGAGGGGGGTTACATAAACACACACACACACACACACACACACACACAGAGAGAGAGAGAGAGAGAGAGAGAGAGAGAGAGAGAGAGAGAGTGATTATAGAGAGAGAGTGAGAGGATCAGGTTTAGGGGGAGAGGGGAGCATGGTTAAGGAGATACTGAGAGAGGGGGGAGGGGGAAGAGGGGGATTAGGAAGAGATGGGAGGAGTGAGAGGGAGAGTGTTGGTTGTGGAGCTTGATATTCCAGTCTCATAGATGATGTTGTTTCAGTCGTGTTTGTACCCCAGGTTTGGTTATGATCCCAACACGCACAATAGGGGGTCTGGGGGCCAGTGGGTCCCCGAAAGAAATTTTTGTTATGGGTTTTTTTGTGCCAACAGATTACGGGCCCGTGGTTTTGGGTAGCCCATGGTATTTTCCCATGGTATTTTCCCTTTAAAAGGAAGACAATGTAATACAGCAGTGTAATGTATTGTAGCGTTGTAAAGATATATGAGATCGTGTAAGAGAGATTGAGAGAGAGTGAAGAGGAAATTGGAGTGGAGGAGGAAGGCCACCTTGGTAAAGGAACATGGAGAGACCATTGAGTTAAACACAAAATTACAGGTCACATTGTTTGAGAAAGACAATTTACTAGCTGCGTACAACAACCTTAACACAGAAAAGGAATCATTGATTGTTCAGTTAATGATAATGGAAGGGGAGACAAATGATTTTCAAGCAAAGCTTACAGGCTTTGAAATACGTGCATCAATGGCGAGCGACAAGGCCAATGAATTGAAGACTCAAGTAGATAAGTTGTTGAGAGATAAGGAATCACTCATGGAACTGTTCTGGGAAAAAGCATGCAAGCTTCAAGAGCAAGTATCAAATTGTCAAAAAACACTCTTTCAACAAATCTACAATATCAAACAATTCATGGCAAGGATGCAGGAAATTGCTGCAAGCTCAATGGTAATGCATCAACATTTGATTACTACTGGCAACAAGCTTAACAAACAATTAACTTGGAGAGAAAATAACCCAGCATTTCCTCCTCACCTCCCTAAAAAAGCACTAGCGACCCTGAAGAAGGATATTGCACTCCTTGAATTTTGTAGGAAATCCACTAATGGACTAAATGCTGAGATTGATAAAACTCTTGAAAAGTGCACAAAATTCTATGAGGAAATCCATCAGGTTCACCGTAAAGGTCAACTCCCTATGGCAGCCAATATCGATGAGCTCCCCCCCAAGGATCAACAGATGGAAGAACTCCAACAAGTGTTGCAATCAAACCTGGACTACATCAAGAAAATTGATGCTCTAACAGAAGAAGACATCGACTTCTACGTGAGGCAAACATCTACACATCTCATTTTCCTTGAGGATACCTGCAAGGCTGCACCAACAGAAGTTGAAAATATAGAAACAGAACTGTCTTATCATGAAGTGTCTCTAAAACTATTAAATCTTGACGAATATAATATCATAACTAAAGAAGCTACTGCATGGGCAGACTATATTTCCAATTTAGAAGCGTCCAACTAATTTTAATTGTAAATATCATTTGTATCTTCTCATATGTACATCACTCAAATGAAAACTTTTCCTACTATTCTCATTTTTGCAATTTCAGCAAATAACAAACTCTTCCAAGGCTATATAGTGGTGAACCAACCCTTTTTGTTGTTCATCTATTCTTCTTTGTCAATGAAAACAAAATTCCCTTCTTGAGAAACTATTGCAGAAATGTTTATATGTAATGTGTACTTTTCAATGGATATTATTGGGACTCCTTTTCTCTAAAAAACCTAAATGCTTGTTCATATTTTTGTAACAGTGCTATATTTTACTAATTTTTTAGTTCAATGCTCTTCAGTTTCCTTGTTGGAAATGGATTTTCAAGCTAAGCTCAAAATGGATTATCCCAAGCAGTAGTGATATAAATATTAATCTCAGCTGATTTGTAAACTGTGTACTCTCTTTTACATTCATAAAAACAAAGTAGCCAAGCAAAGCGACCTCTCCTCATCAACCTCCACATTGAAATAAGAGGTCGTGATGATAATGATGTAGGTTAAAACTTTAAATTATACAAAACCATTATCATTTTATAAGGTAATTGTGTTTGAAGACTTTATATTAAAGTGAATATAGTGATCCCAATTGATGTAGTGCCATAGTTATCCCAAAACCAAACCTCAAAACCAAACCTAACATGACATAATATTGTTATATAATTTATTAATTTATGTTTCTAATTATGTAATATTTTATTATATAATTATAGTTTGAGTGGGCTTAATGGTTAAGAATGTTTGTTTCTTCCTAAGAGGTCATAGGTTCGAATATGGAGGGGGTTAGGGTATGTACACCTTTGTAGACTTTAGTAGTTACATCGTTGCACAGAGGGGGGGTCCCTTGTCCCACAAACAAGGGATTCTCATACATAGGTCCCTTGTCCCACAAATAAGGGGGTCTCATACACCAAATTAGTGTATGGCTTGGTTATGACCTTAAAAATATATTATTATTATTATATTATTATATAACTCATGATGTATGCTAAAACAATAGTTATTTTATTAAATATTATATATTAAAATAAAAATAATAATATATTAAATAATTCTAAGTTATAAAATTAAAGAAAACAATACGATGTTATTGAGATATTAGAATTCCCACTTTAAAAAGATTTATGAATCCACTGATATGGTGGACAACATTCAAACCCTTTTTTATAAAGGAAGACAATTTTTCTTTAGAAGACAGAGTTTGGGGTTAAAAGGCTCGCAAAAGGGAAAGCTAAGGATATCGAAGGATACTAAGCATAAATATTTAAAATTGGTGGGCACATCCTCATCCCTCACATCCATAAGCTCTTCAATTTAGAAGTCAAGTAGGGTTTCCCTAGACCCTTGATACAAAGCCACATTGTTCTTATTTTTAAAAGTCAAGATAAAAAAGTACCTCTAATTATAGGACCATTGTGATTAGGCATATTTTAGCCAAGTTATATGGAATTATTTGGAAAAGAAGATTGGCATTTGTATAGAACGTTACAAAAAAAGAGCTAAAGGCTAGGTAGGATTTTAAAGCTTTCATTCAACTGTGGACCACCTTGTTATGCTTAGGACCATTACTTAGTAGTGTCAAAATAATAAAACCAATCTTTTGTGTTTCTTTGTTGATTTTAGAAAGCATTTGAAAGAGTGCCTACAACTAACCTTTGGAATAGATTAGAAGAGCTAAAAGTTCCTTTTGAGTTGGGAGCTAATAGAATAAGGTTATACTAGAAAATTATTGTAACAATTTAGGAACTTTGAGGGCTAGTTAGAAGAAATTAATTGTAATATAGGAGTCAAGGAAGGTTGTCCCCTATCCCCTACCATTTTGAGTAAATAGATTGACAAGTTAGAGGGTTGTTTGGAACAAGAATTCTATGTCGACATGACTCTAGCTGGTATAGTCATTATCCTTATTTTCTATGTTGTTGATGGCATTTTTCTTATGGTAATGAGTTTGTATCATCTAAAAAATTAACTAAAAATTCTCAATGATGTTTTCTCTAATACAGGTACGATTGTTAACACTGACAAAACAAAGGTTATGATAATCAAATCCAAAAAGATTACTTATGCTAATGTGATATATGACAACAACAACCTGGAAAAAGTAACTTCATACAAATATCTCAAAATCTATCTTCATCACAAGATTAATTGGAACTATATCATTGAAAAATGATTAATGGAGGGTGGAAAGCTTAATATGGAATTGAAAACAATTGTAAATCAATAGACCCATTGCTTTGGGATAAGAAGAAACTCCTCTTTGGGACTCTCATCACTCCTATTATCTTATATGGATGTGAAGTTTGGATCTACAAAATATCTAGAGAATCATGGATAAGGATAGATTAAATCCAAAAGAGTTTTATAACATATAATATCAAAATTAAAGGCAATACACCCTATCTTATCCTCCTCGTAGAAGCGAGTCTCCCCCCATTGAGAGCATGGGTATGACTAGGTACCTAATATACACGAATAAGATAAACAATTTGGGGGACAAGAGGCTCCCTAATATTACTTCAAACTCCAATCAAAATCACATGTGGCAGCAAGGTTGGCGTAAAGATGCCAAGTCTTCGCTAAATCATTGGGGATTCGGGGAAGAGGCCACTCTGCACAATAGTGATATTAATATTAAAAGTAATATTACATCTAATTTTAAGGAAAAGTTGGTGTGCGATAAAGAATTAGAGGATAAGAGAAAATTAACACATTATAAGGAGGTGATCAACCCCAACTTAGAAGATCAAAAGTGTCTCTCTATTTTAACTAGCATAAAGAAGAAAACCAACTTTACTAAAATAACAACAGATTCTCATGTGTTCCATAGTGAAACAAGGTGATGGACAATTCCTAAAATGTCGTGGGATGAAAGAATTTGTCATCTTTTTGATACTAAGAGGGTTGAAGATGAAAATCACTTTCTCTCAGAATGTCCCGTGTACACCAACATTAGATCACAAATTCAAAATATTTAGTACAATACTAATCTTGCTAATGTTTTAACTCATCACAACTATGGTGAGCTAGGAATGTTTTTCTTAAAGCTTTCCAAGAACAAATAAAAATCCAAAGAAAACCAAGTGATACCTTACCTTTTTTTATAGTTAGATAAACCAAAGTTGGTATGAATGGAAGTTAATAACCATCATCATCATAATTAATTTAATGTTGAATTTTTTTTTTTATCTCTTCTCCATCCTAGCTTCCCCCAAATCTATTATAAAGGCAATGCAAAATATGCAATGTAGGTTCCTTTAGGGGGGTAACAAAGACAATCAGAAATGGGCTCTCATGGTGTGGCATAAAATAGGGAAATTTGTAAGGATCGATAATTTTCTCAAAGTGTAGAAATCTTGGCGAATCTTACTAATTCTTAAATTTTCAACCATAAAATGTTTGGCGATTTTTTTGTAAAAATATTCAAATTTATAAGGACTTTATATAGTTTTTGGACAATTTTGGCAATTTTTAGAGTTAAAAAAGATTATTCCATGGAAATTGGGCAAATCATTTTTGAAAAAAAAGGGAAATTGGCGAATCTTTTTTTTTTGGCAAAAGGTTGAAAAATATCCCATGGGCTAAATTTTGGCCCTAAAATTTTGCCTGGCATAAAATATGCAGGCCCAAACTAGAAAGCAGACTAGGACTCAGAGATATAGAAATAGAAAAAACCACCCTTGGATTCAAACTATGGTGGAGGTGTCTAAATAACTCATTATCCGCATGGGGCAAGATATGGCACTGCAAATATGCGAGAGATACAGAGCTGCAATCTAGTGAGAGGGTCACCGTCCAGGCTCCATGCTATGGAAAGATGCTTGGGGAAACCGCAATTTGGTTCAAAAGCACAACTTCTAGGAAACATGTGATGGCAGAAGTGCCCTATTCTGGGAAGACATGTAGAAAAAAACCTCCCCCTTATAGCCACATCCTAGATGGCAGTCCATATATGATCAAATGTAGACAATGAACAAAACTACAGTCCACCATTACTGGGAAAAATATGGCATTGCTCAAATCTTCATGACTTGGATTCCCCTTGATTAATGGGAACTCTAAGACGACCTGCCAGAGAAATATGAGCTTAGCAAGGAGCTTAACCAACATAAATACAAGAGGTGGGAAACCACAACATTCTCAAATGGGGCTTCCAATCGAGAGATAGCTTCAGTCTTAAAGAAGCTTACTCCCTCCTCGTTCAAAATGATGAAAGTGACCAGAGGAAGATCTGGAAGCAAATATGGACCTAGACCTTTGTCCCAAAGTATCCACATTATTCCACCTTCCTATGCTTGGTGTCCAAAGGTCCTTCTCTCAACTATCACTAAAAATCAGGAAACGAGGATTCGAAGGCCCATCGCATTGCCCCCTATGCATGGAAGAAGAAGAGTCTTTGAACGATCTCCTAAATCTATGTCCCTTCTCTTCCTCGATTTTGGATCATTGTGACATGGATCTCCAAAATTTGTATAGAAAGTGGGACTGCATCGAATCCCCCACATAATCATGGAAACCATCAACTTTTCATAACAAAATCCTGAATAGGATCTGGAAGCTCCTCCCGGGATTCACCCATTGGTAAACATGGAAATAAATAAATCGTAGAACGTTCAAGGGATCTAGATGTAATGAAGATTAGATATGGACACATATTAAGAGGGATAATATTGAAACATTCAATGCTACTGTCTCGTAGGAGGAGGACCAACATTGTTTGAATTCAGAGAAACCAATTTTAGAAACATGGCTCCCCCATCTTTCCCTCCTTTTGTGCAAGCCTCTCTCCATCTCTCTTTCCATATCGTCTCCTAGAAGTTGGACCCCTCCGACCCTGATCGGTTTTCTAAAGCTAAACTTTGACAGTGTGTCTAAAGGAAACCTAGGCCTGATTGGGTCAGGGGGAAGTTTCTGATACAAATAAGGAAAAACTATTTGGGTCTTTTCCAATGTGATTGGAAGAGATAGAAACAACACTGCAAAGTTACAAGCTCTCCTTCAGGGCCTCCTCATTGCTACCTTGCAAAGTTACAAGCTCTCCTTCAGGGCCTCCTCATTGCTACCTTGCAAAGTTACAAGCTCTCCTTCAGGGCCTCCTCATTGCTACCCGATAAAACTTCAACAAGCTTATTTTCGAGGGAGACTCCCAAGAAGTCATCAATATGTTCAAGAAACTGCAACATGGGGCTCCCATTCATAAGGTCTCCACTAACTAGTGACTTGAATCCAAAATTGAAAAGTTCATGGAAGTCCTTCAAAATATTAATCGTCAAGCTTCCCTCACCCCATATCACGTAAGGAGGTCAACCAATAAGCTCAGAGATCACTTAGCCAATAGAGGGGTATCCCTATTGGGTGATGGGATCAACTCAGAGTGGTCAAGGTTGGAAGTCAAAGAATTCAGTTAAACCTGTAACTCCATTGGGAATCAAGATCTGCATTCCTGAATGTGGGTGTACAATGGAAGGACAACGATTGGTAGTGGCGTTAGGACACCTAGTTCTCTCTCAATCACCCATCCTTAACACGATTGATACGAATGTCATGATCATGCATAAGACAATGAGGATTTCAAGTAGAAGTTTTGGTAAGTTGATGAAATGATAGAACATGTATTGGGAGAGTAGCCGAACATGATGGAAGGCGGTGGAAACTTGTTGCAATTATGGATTGAAAGGGTGGTTGATCATGGTACCAGTAATGGTGACGACACTTTAGTTTCAGGGGAAAGTGAGAGCATATGGAAATGATTTATCAAGCTTGTCCCCACCCTTGACTCATCATTCCATGGGGTGGGAAAATAATTTTATTATCTACCTCGACTGCAACCCTGAGAGCTTTGCTACCACCCATTTGACTGTTACAAGGGCTGCGTATGGAGGGAATGGTTTGTATGCAAGGTGGATTTGGGACATCGTTGGGACTCTTGAGAAATCTTGTCAAAACATGGCGTTCCCTAGAGTTGGAAGGAGCAGAGGTAGTTCAAGGTGGGGCTCTCCCATGACCAAAATTCAGCGTGAGGTGGTGGAAGCTAAACGAGAGTACTTTAATAAGGTATTGAAGAATGTAAGGAAATACTTGGAACATGCCGAAATAGATACTGACGCAAAGCAAGAGGATCTCGAGGATGTTGAGGAGAAACTCGAGTGGATGGCCAATATCATGGATGTTGGTTCTTCCTGGACTCAAGAGACAAATCATGGGAAGCCTATGCTGCTATACTGGAAGGTAAAAATGCTTCTTGGAAAAGCACTGATGGATGCTTAGGGGAACGCGTCCGAGTTAGGTAAGCATGGGGAAGCACTTGCTGAATGTAGTAAAACTCAGATTGGGATTGTTATCAAGGAATTGGCTCAATGCATCAACACCCTCGTTCAACTCATGATGGGAATAGTTTTCAAGCCCGAGGATCTGGAAATTCATCCTTAGAAGTAGCATCCCAAATCCAAGGTTTATGTGGTCATTATCTCAGACGATGTTTAGTGGTTCTTGTTTAAGTTATTTTTCTTTCTGTTCTAGTGTAGAGGCCTATTTTTTCTACCTTCAAGGCACTTAGTTTCATACAATCTGATAGTTGCTAGTTACTTTGAAGTAGTCTTCTAGACTAGCCTGGTTTCCCACTAAGCAAGTCAGCCATGTAACAATTGTTGGAGGAAACCTGAACAGTTGTCATCTGTATACCTTCTCTTGATCTTTAATATAATGTATATAGAGCTTTAAAAACAATTAATATTGAATTAATTATGCTGAAGGCATTTTTTTAAGGGGGAGGTGCCTTTGAAGAATTCATCGTCTATCATGAACCTATGACGAGCTGCCACCTGTCATTAAAACATTGATAGTCAACTCTGTTGAAACTTTAGCATGTGGCGTCCCGGGTTTATCCCTATCTCTAACTCGAGAATGTCAACACCGATTATAATTGTATTCTTGACACCGATTATAATTTTTATTGATGAGGGCCTAGATGAGCCTCATCTCCAACATTTAGATAGTTCTCTACGTGCCTTTGTTTATTCCCTTCCTCAAACTACAAGGATTGGAATTGTTACATATGGTCTCAGAGTGTTAGTATATGATTTTTCAGAAACTAGATTAGCATTTGTAGACATGCTTCTGGGTATTAAATATCCATCGCAGGATTCTTGAAAAACAATGATTTATGGAACCAGATTTTATCTTTCCCCTCCACATATCGATTAATGTTGAACACGTTGTGTTCTCCATGTTGAGACCATACAAAGGAGAAAACCCAGAGGAAACAAGAGATCAATGCCTTGGAAAAACCATTGATATTTCCCTTGCTCTGATTGAAGGCCCCTCAAGAGAGATGCCTCGAGGCATGGTGAAAAGGTCTAGAGGAAGTAGTTGAATTATGGTTTATGCAAGGGGGGATAACACCTTTGGGATTGGATTTGTTCCTTATTCATTAAGCCATCCAAACTATGCTTACATGGAAAATAATGCCATCAAATGGATGGATCATATGGGTCATGAATTTTGTCATCATGACACTATTGTGGATATCTTCTATGTGGGGACATGTCCAGTGCGTATTCCAATTTTGCACCCTCTTGAAAAAGCTTCAAGTGGTGTGCCAATTCTTCATGATGACTTTGGAGAGGTATTTCGAGTTAACTTGCAAAGGACCACAAGGAGAGCTACGTGGTGTTAGGGCATCTTCTAAATTGGTTGTTCTGATGGAATTTATGTGATTCCAATCATAGGACTAGCTGAAGAGGCTCACTTGGATGCTCACGAGACCTTCAAAAATGATAATTTAATTTCTATTCATATGCTAAGTATGGAAGACATACAAAGCTTTGTTGTCTCCATGGAACAAAAGAGGGTCATAAAGGAAAATCATGTCTTCTTTTAGTTTGCAGCTCGTTATACAAATGTTTATCAAGAAAATATTTCAAGGTTTATCACAATCATATTACCAACTACAGATAACCTATCGACTTGTCTTGAAAGTATTGAAGGTGAATTTTTAGTTGTTCTCATTGCCAAAATAGTTATTTTGCAAGCAAACAATCCTTCTGATGTAGTGAATATGCGTCTTGCAATTGATGAAAGGATTACATATATTAATTCAAAGTTTAGAACACAAGTGCCTAAAGTAAAATTCCAACGCTTTCCAAAAGAGCTCTCTTTACTTTCTAAATAAGTGTTCCATTTGAGGCAGGGTCCTCTTTTTGGAAGCATTATTGGTCATGAAGATGAAATATCAGTTCTCACAAACCTTTTCTTACAAGATTTATTTGATTTATCACTTTGTATGTTGGCCCCACATGTTTTAATGAACTAAGAAGGAGGTACTTTTGAGGAGTTTCCTGGATATGATATTGCTATCCAGTCTGATGCAGTTGTTGTCCTTGATCATGGAACTGATGTATTTCTATGGCTGTATGTATGATTAATCATATTGTATTGTTTTTCCTTGTGTGGTTTTCTTTTCTGATCTTCCTTCCATATGAGATGAAGTAAAGGTTGTGGATTACATGTCTTATTGCATCAAGAGAAGTGAGGTGTTACTTACAGCATGGGGTGGGAGAGATATTTGTTTACACACGTGAGTAATTCACTAATAAAATAAAATGGGAGAAAATTGATGTTCGACATCTAATTTCAAGAAAAGTTAAAAAGATGTAACATAAAAAAATATAAATAAAAAAAGCACTAGCATAGATCCAATTTAACCCCGGAATTTTAAGCAGTGAGAGGTTTAAACTTGGTTTTTTTATACCTCTTAGTGTTTGATAGATCCAAGGTTAAGATGGATTTAAAATATTCTCTGTATACTATTTATTGATAAGTAATTCTTTCCAATGCAATGGTGGCTTATCCTTTCCCCATGTAACACAACATTTTCTCAAAACTACGAACACAACTTAGCACTGAAAATTTAAATGAAAGAATACTTAAATCAACATGCCACGAGGAGGAAAAACATGTCTTGGCTCAATGCAAGACAATCTCACACAAGTTAAGGTGTGAGACACAATGTTGGAAGGAACCCTAGGAATATTGGAATATCACTTGCCAGGTATTCCACTAAGAAGAGGTATGCCACTAGGAAGAGGAAACTGCTTTTCTAAACCTAATTTCAACTGAGAACCAAATATGAATGCTTTGACAAAGGACACTTTCTCTCTTTGTGGAGCATTTTGAATTTCCAAATTTGCATACATAGTCTTTCCTAGAAGCTACTGCAACTTCTACCCCAAGTTCTAGTGATACCTATAGCTAAGCCATCACCTTCCTATAAGGTAGCCAAAGATTCTTCACTTTAACAAAGATGCTGGATTTACCATTTTTCCATGTGCAATTCATCCACAAAGGATTGCAACTAACGCTGACTAGTTCAATATTTTCATATTTTTTCTTTTAGTCTAAATTTTTGGCTCTAAGATTGTATTAGGATCCCATTATACCTTATTGTTGTTGTTGAAGAATTCCTATGGAATTTTTTTAGCCAACTGCATGGTTTGGATCTATCGATTCTCCATATCCCTCAAAGCCTTTCTAATTGACAGTGATATCATGATTCCAACATAAATAGAGAGAAGAGATTGAGCACCCGCTATGGTTTCATCATATTTTGATTTTTAGTTTGTGGACCTATAAATGTGGGATTTGTAGCCCACATGTCTCACCAAGATAGATCTCTACAAAATTAAACTTTGCTCTGTTCAATCTCTGCACAGTCAAAGATGGATTCAAGACTCTCTTTGCTAATTATCACTGGGCCAAAGACTCTGTTTCTGATGGATTCATTATTGAATTACCTCACTTGTGGTGGCCAAAACAAAGCTTATCAACTGATTCAAGTGGTCTCTTCCTTAATTGCCAGCAATAGATAAACCTCTATTTTATTCCATGAATGTGTAGTCACCTTCAAGTTGAGTTCAAGTCTTCGAGACTTCACTGGTTTGTTTCCACTACCTATTTATTGGAAGCTTTGTTTCTCCAACATTCAATCGACCATATCCTAGCACATTGGAGAGATATATGTATACATCCTCTTGAGTAATAAACTTTACTATTTGAAGGTGCCTACACAACACTCAACTCTACCAACAAAGTCCAAACTCTGTTTATTATAGATATGTAATGCTAAGTTATACCTGCATTCTACAAGAATGTTTCCAATTGAATTCCAATCAATGGAAAACCAATTCAATTCACGTTGTGTGAAGGGAATGAGCATTGCACTCTGTGTCTCTTCTTTACTGTGAAGACAACACTTTTCATAACATACACCCCCCAATGGAATTAATGGAATATATATAAGCAGTTACTTAGACACACCAACACATGGATGTAGTACCCAAAAGAATTTACCCACCAATGTTTCTGATACAGGAAAGTGTGGAAAGTCAAGCATTTCAAGTTTCCTTTACAAATTGATCATCGTGCTTGTGGCCTCAAAAGATTCAAATGGGTGCTATGTTTTCACACAAATGTATGGCTAGAGGTTAGCATGCTCATGGACATAAGTTGAGTTATTTGGTTGTAGCTTGCTATCGCATAATCTGAGGCAATCATGTTACAGTTGTGGGGAATGAATTTGTAAATATGCATGTTTGTCGCGGTGGTAGAAATGATGTAGATAAACCCAACGTAGAGGGTGAGTGAGAGATTAAACACACTAGCAAGTAAACAAACCCATACTTAGAATGACCTTTGAAAAGTAATGAGGTTGTATGTGTATTCAATTCCTAAACCCCACGATCCCATCAATAGAATTTTGAATGAATTGTGGAATTTAGAGAGTCAAATTTGGAAATGATTTTTTTCTTTTTTAAATTTTGTAGGTGATTATATGTGCAAAATCATTGTACGAGGTAGTTTAACTTTTAATCAACCAAAAAAATCACACCCATTTGAAGTAGTGACATACATATATTCACCATCTGAAACATATATTCACCATTTGAAGTAGTGACATACATATATTCACCATGGGAAAACCAACATTTGGTGTGGATTTTATCAGGCTAAAGAAATTGTCACAAAGGGTGAGATGTGCATTCTCAATCAAAGATTTAATGCATTCTTACCCTTTGGTGATATTGGAGAGTGCTTTGGCTCAAGGACAATAGTCTAACTTCAATTAGGTTTCTTCTCCCAAGTTCTTTATTCCTCTGTTGTTTCCCTTTCCTTCATTTCTTTTCCATCTCCTTTGGTTTGGTTGTTCCTTTATCCTACAATGCCCTCCTTTTTTCTTCTTTGTTATAGAGCCACCTTGGAATGATCCGTATTTGTGTGGGAATGAAACAAAAGATAACATATACAGAGATATATATTCACATACACAGATACATGGCAAGAAACACAGTGATACAATAAACACATATTCTATTAAATATCGGAAATAGAACAGACTGTAAATACAACAGCTAGAATGGTAGTAGCTATATCTAAGAAGAGATGTGGCTGTTGTGCTCATTCGTGCCAATATGATTACAAAGAGAGGCCGAAAGGGCCTATTCATCATAAGCATGAGGGAAAGAATCCCAAACATCCAAAAACCTAACCCTAGAAGATGAACTGTCATAAAGTTTGCGGTCCCAAGGTGGTTAGTTGAACAGTCAACTTCCCGGGGTCATAACGTTTGCATACGATCTTCGTTTGGGGCACTCGGTAGCCCGTTGGAAAGGTCTATCCAAGATTTACAACTTTCGAATGCAATCAAATGTATGTTGTTGGAAACCATTTGACCCCCCAAATTGCCAAAAAAAGTCGTTTATGGCCTCAAAACGGCCCCGGAAGTTTAGGACCCGAAAAACCGTAGAACAATTACTAGAAAATTAGCAAAACGGGAAATTGTTTTGAGCCAGTGGAATAGGTGGGTGGCCACCGGTAACCATCTGGATCATGGAAGCCCAACCATCAAGGTGATTTGTTTCATCTTCTCGAGGCCTTTGTCATTTTTTCTACAAGTTTATTTCCGACTTCAAACTTGACCTTTGGTTTGCAAGTGCAGTGATCTCTTATTTCCATTGACCTCGACTCTTCAAAATTATTTCTTGGATGTGCAGTTCACAGGCTGCATCTCACATTTCATCAAGAGAAGTGAGTTGTTTCTTACAGCTTGGGGTGGGAAAGATATTTGTTTACATACGTGGGTAATTCACTAATAAAATTAAATGGGATAAAAAATAATCTTCGACATCTAATGCCAGGAAAAGTTAAAAAGATGTAACATAAAAAAATATAAATAAAAAATATAATAGCATAGATCCATTTTAACCTTGATCTTTTAAGTAGTGAGAGCTTTGCAGGTGGTTTTTTATCCCTCTTGGTGTTTAGTAGATCCAAGGTTAATATGGATTTAGAATATTCTTTGTTTACGACTTGTTGATAGGTAATTATTTCCAATGGACTAGTGGCTTGTCCTTTCCTCTTGTAACACAACATTTTCTTAGAATTGTGAACAAAACATAGCATTGAAAAAATGCTAAAAATCTCCCATTATATAACATCATAAATGCACAACAATTGGCATGCTACATACCATAAAGGTTCTCTCCTAGACTTCCTTTGAGCAACAAATTATAGACCAAAAAATACTTTTTCTCTTCAACACAATAATCAATTAATGAAACAATGTGCTTATGTTGCAAGGTTGTAGTAATTTCAACTTCCAAAAAGAGTTATTGCAGAGCATCAATTAAATTTGGCATAAAGTTGATCAGAGGTTTCTATTCATACGTGACAGGCCCTATCAGTGTTCCAAGAAGAGATGAAACATATTCAATACATTCTCGTTGATGAGATGAGCTTCATAGAACCTAAATTGTTTGTGCAGATTAAGAGTTGCTTGCATGAGTGTTTTCTAGAACAAAACAATTGCTCATTTGACAACCGTTCAATAATTCTTGTTGGTGATTTGGGCCAAATCCCACCTGTGATGGACAAACCTCTATATGTAGGAGCAACTATGGGGAAGTGTTTGTGGACATACTTTACCATTGTCATCATTTTGGAAACTGTCTTCCATCAAAGGGGCATTGATGCTACCCAACTTTGTTTTCGACAGCTATTGACAAACATCCACAATGCTACACCAACCTTGGAAGACCGGAGACTCCTCTAGTCTAAGACTAATAGATTCTTGTCAATAGAGAAGCGCTCAAAATTTGACATGCCAATCCATTTCTTTGAAATGAACATTCTTGCAAACAATCATAACAAATATACGCTCCAAGCGTTGGCTATGCCTATTACACGACCTGTCGCAAATTTCACCAATAGTTCAGATGCATAGCAAGATGATGACTATCAGCTAGAAAAATAAATATTACTATGTTTGGGAAAACGAGTAATGATATCTTGTAATTTATAGGTCCAATCAGGACTAGTATATGGTGCACTTGGAGTGGTCATGCAAATTGTATACACACCTGGATCTATTCCTCCTAAGTTGCTAGCCTATGTTGTCATGGCATTTGATAAATACATTGGCCCTCCATTGGACCAATTTCAACCAAATCACATACCAATTCCACCCATACATCGAAGTAACAAGAAACAAAGCCCCCTCAAGATGGCTTGGGAATTGACTATCCATAAATTCCAAGGATTGACATTAACAAGGTCAACTATTAACATTAGTAACATTGAACATCAAGGCTTGACCTTCACGACAAATTCATGCACTACAACATTAGAAGGAATGTGAATTGCACCATCATTCCCCTTCGATCATTATGAAAAAATGAAAGATAATTCATATGTCACACTTCGAAAAAAGGAAGAGGCACACCTTCATTCTCTGTCCCTTTCACCCTTAAAATTGCATCCTCAATCCCTACACTCCCCCTACCAAATGAAGATACCAATGTTGATTGCCAATATAATTAGATTCAAACTTGATAACTACCTAGCCCTTTATTGTTTTACTCACATATGTGTACTTTCTCATATGACAAATTAATGTACATTTAATTTTACTCGCCATCGATTACATGGGTTTCTATTTATTGCTTATTATAGTTCTTGCACTAGAGTTTTCCTTTAAATTTCATCGACTACTATGCCCTCCATCGATTCACTAGACTTGCTTTCAACACATAAACTTATATTATCGGTGCAGTCTAAATATTCTACGTTTTCAACCTTTTCCGAGCTTATTTTCCGTTTAATTGTGTTCGTATTTCGAATGGAAATATTTAAAAAACCTTAGAATCACATATATTAACTATGGAAATTGCATAATTTAGGTGCCATGGGGGTATTTGAGGGTGCTGAATCTATTTATGGATTCAAAAATACAATTTAAACACGCATAAATTTGGATTTTACCAAAAAACATTTATCGGATTCCGATCAAAACCCACCGTAAAATTAAAAACGTAGAATAAATAGACTACTCCTATATTATCTACATACATGCAATTTTCTCTTTTTCAACATATTAAAGTTCTCTTCAACATTTAATTTCCCCCACTTTCGAAGTATACTAATATATTAAATTCAATTTATAATTTCTATGATGAAACTTATTCATCGTAGTTTACTCCAAAATTTATTTTGTTTTTGAAAAAGATGGATTCTATGCTAGATAAGAAAGGAATATTATATTTAGAACATTATATATGGTACCGTTTTTTCTTCTTTTAAAACAATAATATTATATTTACAATAATTATTTTATTAAATAATCATATATTTATATGTTAAAATAAATATATTTAAATAATTTAATTTTAAATTAATATTTCAAATAAATATTATGATAAATAAAACTTTTTTACATAAATATTCATTATAGTTTATTCATTTAAAAAGTTGACTTATGTTAGATATGTAAGGAACATTGCATTTACTGTAATTTAAATCTCTTTGTACAAACGTTACCTTTTGTCTTTATGATGAACCATATTGGTATGGTTGGAAAAGTTTCCTATACTAGCATAGATTCATCTTAAACTCGTATTTATCAAGCACCGAGAAGGATCCAATTTCTTAAGGTGTATTTCTTTTTTTAAATTTAAACTTAAGAAATTTGATCTCTCTTGATTGATAGATCCAGGTTTAAGTTTAATGTTTTTATTTTATAAACAAACATCGATTTTTTAATTACTTTTCATAGTATTTTATTTTATGAGCCAACATGGATTTTTTTTAATACTTTCCATAATTATTTATTTTATGAGTCGACATGAATTTTTTTAATTATTTTGTTAGGAAAAAATGTTACAACATCTCTCCCATACTGGGTTGTAGAGCACCGAGACACGGTGCAATAAATTGGAAATTGTTATTAATGTGTTATCCTTTTCCCTTTTACTATTATGCAAGTTTTATAAATCATACAAATTCTCAAATTATTTTGGTAAGATTATGGATAATTATTTGGACTTTCCAATAGAGTCATGAGAATCAGGGATTCAAAATGTATTGAAAAAAATCAAATTTGATTAGTTAATTGGTTGTTTAAGAGAAGTGGTGATATTTAAGTATTTGTCGAAGGGTGTGAATGTTTGATTCAATAAAAAAGTAAAATCAGTATGGCCATTAAGTTTGGTTAAACATAACATTTGAAATAAAATGAAATATCATCACTTCTTTTTCAACAAGAAAAAAATATACTTTTTCTATTCATTATGAATCAAAAAGTACATCATAAAACCAATCAGTCTAAAAAGTACCGATTGTCCAAATAAGAACCATCACAATAGGCATCAAAACTTCCATCCCAAAAATACATCAGAATTCATCTCAGGAAGACCTCAAAAATTAGTTTGATGATTCATACACACCCACAAAACAATCCATAGGGTTGAGATCCTGAAAAATGCATAGTCATCAGGTTACACCAAAAAGAAATTTTTTGATTCACTATCTTCTAGGGATTTTCCCACAAATTCCTCCCAAACTAGAAAGCCCTCTTCACCTTTCAGTGCTGCTTTTGGTAGAGAATAAACTTCATGATTAAGTTCATGGTAAATATGATTAATGTCAATATGAGCAAAAGAAGACAAGAGCTCTCTAGTTCTTCTACACTAGTTGATGAGAGAAATCACCTGAAGATTGAACTGAACATTGGCCCATTTCACAATCACCAAAGAATCCCCATGGAATTTTAAAGAGTCAATGCCGAAAAATAATGCCACCCTGCATAAACACCATAAATCCAACAACTTTGCCTTGGTGTTGGATCCATGACCACAATTTAATTTGAAATTGAAAAAGTGATTCTCATTAAGTTTGAGAACCGCACCAGCAACACATAGACCATCCATTGCAGCTCCATCAAAGAAACCAATAACTTCCTGAGAATGAGGTACGTACAACCACCACTTGTCTAATTTTTGGATTTTTCTCCCCAGCAAAACCATAATCTTTGTAAGGACTAATGATCCACATACATAACTCTTCAATAGCCAGATTCTTGTTTTAAAAAATGTGAGAATTTATGGCATTCCATATTCCCCAGGAAATAAAAGCTGGTAAAGTACTGAACTCCTTACAATTGTTAAACCAAAGGTAACCATCCCCCAGGACTAAGTTATGTTGAGAGAAGAACATAAGAAGTTCCAAATCTGAATTGTGAACTGGCATTTTACAAAAAAAATGTTCCATAGATTCCATTTCATTTCTCCATAAAACAAATATATTTGGCCCAATCCAACCTCTCCAAGAAAGATTATTCCAAGTTTTAAGACAATTTTCAAATGAGAGCCATAAAAAACAATTAATTTTTTATGGGATGTGCTAGCTCCACATATTTTTATACCACCATTTTGGAACTGTAAAGGTAAATTCTCGTGCAATCACATAATATGCATTTTTAGCTGAAATAGTACATGTAACAAAATTTGAATACCAAATGAGGGTATCTTTTCCATTGTTTAGTCCGCAGCCTGTAGAATTCAGATTAGAGATGTAATTGTCCCATTCAACATCCCAACAGCTTCCTAACCCCATATCAGAAGCAGAAAGCCAATAAGAACCAGAGTGATTAAGCCAATTTGGTCTTTTTGTATGTGCCAAAGTGAAAAACCCAGATCTGCAAAGTATTCCAACAAATAAGGAGATAGCTAAAAGTTCTCCTCCATTCCTAAAATAGGCTCAATTATAATCAACACATTAGTTCCCTCCCCCATGTTCCAAATAAGACATCTACCCATCCATTGGTAGACCTTGATAAAACTAGACCAAAAGTTTGAAGTGTTCCTAGTACTCTTCTCAGGGTTCCTAATCCACTTCAAAAAAATGCCTTTAATATATTTTCCATGGAGCACTTTGGTCCATAGGCCTCTACCAAAAAGACCTCGCCAAATTGTTTTCAAGCATAGCAATATACTGAACTGGTAGATGTTCTTTATACCCCAGCCATCCCATTCTTTTGGCTTGGATAACCTTTCCCCACTAGCCATCTATGATTCCCCCCCATCTATTGTTCCGGACCAAAGAAAATTGAACATGAGCTTGCATATCCAGTTTAGAATAGATTTAGGAACCTGTGCTAAATAAAGTCAATAAATTGTAATACCCATCATCATTACTTTTAACAGAGTCAATCTGCCACCTATAGAAAGAAGTCTGAATGTCCAATGACTTATCCTTTTCTCAAACTTTTCCACAAGCCAATACCAATCTTTGACCCTATAACCAACAAGTTTAAGGAAGTATCCTAGGTATTTGAAACCTCCCCCGAGATTGCTGACTTTAAAATGCAAGAAAGTTGTAATCAATTTATGAGCATCCCTATCCACCTTATGTTGAATCAAACCTAGAGTTGTAATAAGAAGAGTCTAGTCTATTGGAGCTTTGGAGAGAAAGATATCTATTGGAGAGGAAGATTCAACTGGACATCATCCTAGCTAGCACCAACCTTCCTAGCAGAACATAACCCCTTATTGGAGTATGAGTAAATCACAAATCATCTCTCATCGGATATTTAGCAAATCTATAAATCATCATATCTATCGGAGTTTGAGTAAGATTCAAATTTACCTATTATTGGAGTTATAAGAGAGTAAGATCTCATGGAGAGAAAGATAAAAGTGAACTCTTATCTGATAAGCAAATTTACCATCTTGTATAGGCCACGTTCACACTCTATATCATCTTGACCATGCCATCTTTTATTCCTTAATTTACCAGCAGTCCGCCCAGATTCACTGAGACCAGTTTGACTAACTGGACACATCATCTCCTGGATCTGCTGCTGTTGGATTTACCAGATATGCCCCACCTTTCCTTCCCGAATTTTCCATATTGAATGACTAGACTCATGCTCGTAATCCAAATAGACATGTCACCTTTTGTTCCTAGATTCATGGTTGGATGGCAGGTTGGACAGCAAGATCTGCTAGATTGAGCAGTTGGTAAATTGGGCGGGGTAGGCCAGATAGTAGCTTTTATATTATAAAAAAAACACTTGCATTTACCTCTCCCTTATGGTCAAGCGTGCTTACGCAATCCATTTTCAGCTATTGAAATTATATATATATTTTTAGCGCAACCTTCAGGTGGGATATACTGCGAAAACTTAATACATAAAATTAAATCCCTAATACTTGCGCTTTCTGGGCATCTCCCGAAGATAAACTCTGTCCACGTCTCACAAGATTAAAGAATATTATGTATATAGAAGGTAAATAAGCTAATGTAAAGAAGAGTCCATAATTGGATGGTTCAATCAATCAATAAGTAAGACAAGCCATGCCAGGTAGTTGTACCTCCCAAAGATAAATTAATAAAGTGAGGTCTAACAGGTCTAGGTCTTCGGGTGGCAGGGGTAACTATGCAAGCAGGTAGCAGGCATTAAATGAAAGGCAGGATCTATATATTCCTAGCTAGGGAGTAGTTAAAATTACTGAATCATATCTATTGGCATCAAGGCTTGGCTGGACCGGAATAGTCTAGTACCAAAGAAGCAACATCCATTTAGATTTAAGCAAGTGTTTTTCTAGTGACTGCTTGGAACGTGCGGTGAAACAACTCTATGGGAAGCTCTGTTCCGTCCAACGCTTTGTTTGGGGCATTACTAATGGTTAAGTGAAGTTAAGAATAAAAAGTTAGTAAAGAAGGTAACACAAAATTCCAGGTGCAAAGCAAAGATCAATAGTCAACCCAATTCCTCAAAAGCAAGTGGGAAGTCCATTAATATCTAAAAGTTCAGGTCTGTTAGTTTATTATAGGTAAATAATATAGGTAAGTTGTTAGTAGTAGGTTGAACTTACATTAATCCAGTATGCAAAGAAGGTGCGTAAGCAATGTTCTGCCCAAGCAAGCCTTTCCAACAATACCAATCTTTGACCCTATAACCAACAAGTTTAAGGAAGTATCCCAGGTATTTGAAACCTCCCCCCAGATTGCTGACTTTAAAATGCAAGAAAGTTGTAATCAATTTATGATCATCCCTATCCACCTTATGTTGAATCAAACAAGATTTTGTAATGCTTACCTCCATCCCAGATGCTGCACATAAACGATTTATAATTTCAACAAAAAAATTCCATTCTTCCAATGATCCATCGCCGAACAACATGACATCATTAACAAACAATAAATGTGTGATGAAAACATATGCTGAAATTTTTATTCCTTTTAATTTCCTTTCCAATTTGGATTTCGTAATTAGACGACTTAAACCTACAATAACAAGCATGATTAAAAGAGGAGATAAATGGCGGCCTGGCGGATTCCTCTAGGGATTTCGAAAAACTCAAAAGGAGAGCCATTGATAAGCACAGAGAATTGAGTTGAAGTCACACATGACATGATCCATTTTGTGACCGGTAAAGGGAGTCCAACTTCTAGAAGGAGAAGTCTCGGAAATCCCCAATCCACTCGGTCATAGGCCTTTACTAAATCCATCTTCAACAAAATAGCCTCAATATCCTTAATGTTGGTGGAATGAATACATTCTTGAGTAATACCAATTGCATCCAGTATTTGTCAATTATTCAAAAATCCAAATTGTTCTTTGGACATACTTCTAGACAAGAAAGGCTTTATCCTATTGGAAATGATTTTAGTAATGATTTTGTATGCTGGATTACACAATGCAATCGGTCTAAAATCATTAAAGGAACTGGGTTTATTATACTTAAGGATAATAGTAAGGAAAGTAGATATTGGAGAACTAGAAACATAGCTTTCCACTCTTGATTTATCTACCATAGATAAAAGATCATTTCCCATCACATCTAAAAAAGAGAGAAAGAGTTCCACAGTCCAGCCATTTGGACTGGGACTCTTTTCTTTTGCAAACTGTTTTAAAGAAGCTTCAATCTCATTTAGGGTAACTGGTTTCCCAATGGCCTCCCCTTCCTCGGTGCTAAAGAATGAAGGTAAGTGTCTAATCACCTTCAACCGAGACTCAATCTGACAGGATCCCAAGTCTTTAAAGAGTTAATTGAAGTGTAGTTTAACCATCATTTGCAAATCCTTCTGAGATTTAACCAAATTTCCATTTCCATCTTTCACTCCCATATAGAATTTGTGTTTATTCTATAGAAAGCATAATTATGAAAAATCTTGTATTGTTGTCGCCAAGAGAAACCCAAAGAGCATCACTTCTTAATAAATGGTGGATACCGATAAGTATAAAAATACATTTTTAAAAGTTTTGTTTTCTAATTATGATAAACTCTTACCACAACCACACTCTAACTAACTATTTATAAGATGTTATAAATGTTAATAAAACTTTATTTTATTGGTTGTGGAAGTGAAGACAATGTTTTAGAAAATTTTTAATGATAATGATGATGTTGTTTACATGTTTTTAAGTAATAGTGATAAATTAATTAAATATCTTTCAAAATCTTATTTTTATAATTTAATATGATTATTTTTTACATGTGGTTCACAAACCCCCAGCGGGGCTGCTACGTCCACGGTAAGAAATCAAAGGGGGCCTACCCTAAGGATCCGCACCCCGTTCGCTCTGATTACGGAGCTATCTGATGGGGACATCAAATAAGGCCCTTATATAGCAATGCATAGCCACCTGAGTATTTGACCTTGAGACCTACTTACACCACTCAACCACTCGAGTTAATCCACCGAACTTTATAATTTAATATAATAAAAATAAAAATACCAAATTTACAATATTTCAATAATATAAAAGATTAATAATAATTAAATCATAAGATTATGCTTTTTTTTTTATAAAAAAATGTAATTTCATTTATTTTTAAAAAAATCAAAATTACATTTTTCAATTACATTGTAACAATTCTACCTCTAAATAAATACATATCTTGTCGCCTGAATTCTAAAATATTTTTAAGTTAACCAATAACCAATTTCAATATTAACATTTTGAGTTTTATATTTATATTACATTCCTCATTATCCAATTTTAACAACAAAAATGAACCAACTTAAAAACATGCTAAAACAATTAGTTATAGTTATGATAAAAATGATTATATATATATATATACTTGTTAACTTGAAGGATAATGATTGAAATAAGTCATCACTACACTAATAATTTTAATATAAATGAGTATGAAGCTTTCATTATTTCGCTGAATTTAATAATTTTATATTAAAATAAATAATAAACACTTTGTACATATGAAGTGGTTTCCATATTTACATCTTGATAATGATATGGTCCAAGTAGGGATTAGGGCATATGTGTTATTTAAATCTCAAGATCATTTTGTATTAATCGTTCAATTAATTAAAATGAGTGTGTGTGAGGTTTGTTTGTTTTTTTTTCCACAGAAAAAAAAGGCTGCAATTCATTAGATTTATAAATGAACCATATTGTTTATGGACCATAGATGCCATTACATTGGTATCTTTATCAAGTGAAGCTAATAGAGATCAAGGACCCCCAAAACTTGTGTTCAAAAACTTTTTACACTTAACGTATTGTACCAATATGAATTCAGTGAATTTCAATTGTTATCTATTGTAAGTAATAAAATAAAAGATAGCTACAAAATATCATGCATAAGATAGACCACCTCCATAGGATATATCTATTACAGCATATAAATGTATCATCCAGGATGAGGTCTTAGGTCATGTTTAGTGATAATGCCATTTTTTATTTCCCATAAATGCCAAAGTGCCATCACCCTCCTATAAACCCAGTTTTGATAATTGATCTCTCATGATATTCCTTCTCTGTATATATGATGGTAATTGATATCTTGGAATAAACCTATAATTCTTATTGTGTCGAGAGGCGCTCTATATCCCAGTATGAGGGAGATCTTGTAATGTTTGTCGAGTTTGTCGATATTGTCGGCCATAAATAATGTTTGTCTTTAACTATTCATTTGAATGAAATCAAAGGCTACATAATACACTGAAGCAAAGATAAGGGAACCAACAAAGACAAATGACAAAAAAATTAATTTGGGTCAAGAATCTGCCGCAAAGAGAAGGGAACCAACAAAGAGGGAATCTCAGCAATTTCTACGAACATGTAATTTTCGTTTTAATAGAAATATAAGAAGTAAAAATGATAAAGAAGTAAAACAAATATTAGAAATATAAGAAATAAAAAAGATAAAGAAGTAAAAAATATTATAGATGACATAAAAAGTAGAAACATAAGAAATAAAAGAAAGAAGTAATAATATATTATAGTAGCCATAAGGAGTAGAAACAAAAGAAGTAAAATAAATACTATAGCTGACATAAGAAATAGAAAAATAGAAGGGATTTGAACCTTAAGCTATGAGTAAAAGATAAAGAAGTAAAAAAGTAACATGGTTGCATTGATTTCAACAATGTGTAAAAGATAAATAAGTAAAAAATATTATAGTTGACATAAAAAGTACAAATATAAGAAATAAAATAAAGAAGTAAAAAATATATTATAGTCTACCTAAGAAGTAGAAACAAAATAAATAAATAAAAATTACTATAGCCCACATAAGAAATAGAAAAAATAGAAGGGATTTGAACCTTAATAAAAAATATGATTGCATTGATTTCAATAATGCGTAAAAGATAAAGAAGTAAAAAATATTATAATTGATATAAAAAGTAGAAATATAAGAAATAAAATAAAGAAGTAAAAAATATATTATAGTAGCGATAAGAAGTAGAAACAAAATAAGAAAAAAATTACTATAACCGACATAAGAAATAGAAAAAATAGAAGGGATTTGAACCTTAAGCCCAATCATCTCACTACTTACTAATAGACAACAAACAAATGTTTTTAAAAAATACAAGATATATGTTGATTTGATTAGTTGCATTGATTTCAACAATGCATTGTTTTTCCTTTTTACATGTATGCATTGAATTCATCAATTTAATAAAAAAATATGGTTGTACTGATTTCAACAATGCGTAAAAGATAAAGAAGTAAAAAATATTATAGTTGACATAAAAAGTAGAAATATAAGAATAAAATAAAGAAGTAAAAAAATATTACAATAGACATAAGAAATAGAAACAAAATAAGTAAAAAACAATTACTATAACCAGCATAAGAAATAGAAAAAATAGAATGGATTTGAACCTTAAGTCCAATCATCTCACTACTTACCAATATACAACAAACAAATATTCTTAAAAAATACAAGATGTATGTTGATTTGATTAGTTGCATTGATTTCAACAATGCATTGTTTTTTTTAACATGTATGCATTGTTTTTTTTAACATGTATGCATTGAATTCATCAATTTAATAAAAAAACATGGTTGCATTGATTTCAACAATGCAAAGATAAATAAGTAAAAAATATTATAGTTGACATAAAAAATAGAGATATAAGAAATAAAATAAAGAAGTAAAAAATATATTATAATAGACATAAGAAGTAGAAACAAAAGAAATAAAACAAAATTACTATAACCGACATAAGAAATAGAAAAAATAGAAGAGATTTGAACTTTAAGTCCAATCATCTCACTAATTACCAATAGACAACAAACAAATGTTCTTAAAAAACACAAGATGTATGTTGATTTGATTAGTTGCATTGATTTCAACAATGTATTGTTTTTTTTACATGTATGTATGCATTGGATTCATCAATTTAATAAAAAAATATTTTTGCATTGATTTCAACAAGGCGATGTTTAAGAAACCAAAACAAATGTTTTTCAAAAACACAAGATGCATATTAATTTGATTATTTGCATTGATTTCAACAGTGCATTGTTTTTTTTGTTATTTACATCTATACATTGAATTCATCAATTTAATAAAAAAATGTTACAAAAAAATATATTATAGCACATAAAAACTAGAAATGTAAGAAGTAAAAAAATATTATAACTCACAAAAAAAGTAGGAACATAAGAAATAAAAAAAAAAAAAAGTAAAAAAAGTATTAGAGTAGTCATAAGAAGTAGAAACAAAAGAAGTAAAAAAATACTATAGCCTACATAAGAAATAGAAAAAATAGAAGGGATTTGAACCTTAAGTCCAATCATCTCACTACTTACCAATAGACAACAAACAAATGTTCTTAAAAAACACAAGATGTATGTTGATTTGATTAGTTGTATTCATTTCAACAATGCATTGTTTTTTGTTATTTATCAATTTAATAAAAAAACATTGTTGCATTGATTTCAACAATGCATTGTTTAATAAACCACAAACAAATGTTCTTCAGAAACACAAGATGCATATTGATTTGAATGGTTTGTTCTTAAAAAACACAAGATGCATATTGATTTGATTCGTTTGTTCTTCAAAAACACAAGATGCATATTGATTTGATTAGTTGCATTGATTTCAATAATGCCAGCTGTAATAATAGTTATATTTTATAACTAAATAAAAATTCAAGCAAAAAGGGTTTTGAATCTTGGTCTCTAGGTTAACACAAGCCTAATAACCTTACCAATTACCAATACACCACACACAAATGGTGTTAAATAGCACAAGATGCGTATTTATTTGATTCGTTGCATTGATTTTAGCAATGCATATTTTCTTTTGTTTTTTACAGGTATGTATTGAGTTTATCAATTTAATAAAAAGTAAAAAAAATGCATTGATTTCAACAATACATTGTTTTTTGTTATTTACATTTCTAGTTTGAATTTATCTATTTAATACAAACACTATATGTAATGATTTCAACATATTAAATTTTTTTTTTCTTTCTCTATTTTAGGGTATATTGTGGATCCTCATGATAATATTGTAAATAATGAAGATATTGATGATAAAAAATAAAAGTACGACAAATGTATAGAAGAGAAAGAGAAAAAGAATCACTAGAACATCTAGAAGAACATAGAAAACACGACCGGTTGACTTTGGTTGATCTAAATGTTCTAAACCGTGAACTAAAAACCGGTTTTTAGAAGAATGTATTGAATTTGGATTAGTTGGGTTGACTTTGGTTGATCTAAAAACCGACAATTGAATGCCATTGTTCATAATAATTGTACTGAAAATTATTCAATTGAAATCTTAGTAGAGAAGCAAATAAAATAATTTGAGATTATTCTTGAGCATTATAGAGGTGGGAACAATGAACCACTACGAATGATTATCCAAGGAACTGTAGGTACAATAAAATCTTACTTGATTGGAGCTATTAGACAAACACTAGAAATTTATTATTTTCCAGATAAGTCACCATTACTTCTTTTGGCCCCAACCAGTGTTGCAACGTTTAAAATATCTACATCAACAATGCAAAAAAAAAAGGGGGATTACATTAGAGAAGGAAACTATAAATATTGGAAACAAAGAACGACTAGGACTCCCATTTACAACAATATCATGAGTAAAAGGTCTGGATGGTCTTCCTCCTTTCACATATGATCGATACGAGAAGATGCCAAAGGGAGCATGAGTGGAATTAAGAAAAAAAGAAGAAGAATTATCAAAGTTGATCACATTGTAATATATTTGTATTTAAACATTATATAGGCTTATATTCTTTGATAACTTCAACCAACATGTTGACATATATCATATTTAAACATCATCTTATTTGATTTGTATTCGTCTACATTGTTAAACATTTTGATGAAATAATCCTCATAATACTTACATTATGATAATCCTCATAATTCTATCTGTGTTTTCAACTTAACTTGTTCCTTACAATGCTGATCAAACTCCAATTTTTTGTCACCGCCCACGACTGGAACCAGCCTAGATTCAAATCCTAGGCTCTATCAAGCGCCGAGAGGGATCAAATCTCCCGAGGTGCAAACCTCAGCTTAGGTATTGCACTCAAGGAACTATTCAAGGAGAGGTTATAGCTCCTTGAGTGCAATAACTGAGCCAAGGTTTGCACCTCAGGAGATTTGATCCCTCTCAGCGCTCAGATAAAGCCTAGGATTTGGATCTAGGCTGGTAATATCTTCATACAAAGACTTTAGTATGTTATTCTTAGGATGTCTCTTCATCTTTAACTAGTCAACAACTAACTTGGAGTCCCCAAATACTTGTAACTTTTGCACCCCCTTTGAGAGAGCCAAAAGCATAACTATTTTTAGTGCCATCATCTCTACTTGATTATTTGTGCTCCTCCCAAGACCTGCTGAAAACGTTGGGGGCTTAACGTTGTAATATTTGTTGATAATTTTGATAATTTGATTTTTTTTGTAAGGCTCATACCCATAGAGTTTCGAACCAGTGACCTTACACAAGGAGTGCATTAACAATACACTCATTCATAGTCTATTCTACGCTCAGTGTGAAGAAATTTGATTAAATTTGAATGAGTAATTTATAACATTTTTGTTAGATAAATGATTTAACCAATTGAATTAATTTTTAGGGTTGTCATACACACATACATACATATTAGCATTTGGAGTTGATATACATACATACATATTAACATTTGGAGTTGATATACATACATATATATTCATGGAAAATTTCATTTCAAAACACTCTTTCACATTGTGAATGGTACTGAATAAATGCCATTGGACAACATCTATCTTAAGGTACCCATGTGTATTTTACCTTTTGACCTCCTGAAAAAATAGATCTTTAGCATGGAAAATCAAACTAATATTTAGATAACTCTATAGGTTCCACACATACATAAAAAATAATGACCAACAATGCCATCCATTGAGATGAATATTAGTTTGTTAAACCTTAACAAATACATTTTTATTTTTAATTTTTTTTCATGTGGTTCATGGAACTGGAGATTGGTGCTTACTACGTCCACGGATAATCCCCTCGATATTCAATGAGGAATGTGGGAAGGAAGAATATTTTCGATGTGAATGTGGCTCAACGAGGGCATCCAGCATGCCCATTTAAGGGCTCAACATGTAACTTACAAGGAATTGAACCTGGGTGGGGAGGATAGCAACCATTCCTCTCAACCACTCAAACTACATCTAATGGACATTACTATGTTCTCCTTAAAATCAAATAGCTTGAAAATAAGATGATTGAGTTCAATTTGATTTTTGAGATAACATATTATAAATATCATTGATATTATAAATATTTTTAAATAAATATCATTGATATTATAAATATTTTTAAAATGATATTTAAATTTTACGAAGGTTGTGTATTTGAAGAAATATTTTTTTTCATCCTTTACTTTGTTAGAATTGTGATCTTTACAAATTATTTCTTTCTATAACTTTTTAGGTATTGTGCACCTCCAATGTCAACACGAGTCTCATGGAAATTTGTTATATTTATTTTCATTTTGACTTTAACAAGAATACTTTTGATCTTCTAACTTAAAAATTAAAATTAATAAAATCTTCATAATAAATTAACCTTTTTCTCATTTTCAATTTCATTACACCTTCATAGTTTTTTTTAATTAACTATAATAATATTTTTAATAATGGTGATATTTGATTGACATACTCTTTTACTACACCTCTTAAGGAAGTAACATCTCTAATCCACAATTTCTTAAAAGTTATACTTTAAAGAAATTAAAATAGTTCTTAAGTTGATTTATAATATAATCTTATATAATACAACTTATGAAGTGACATCTTTACTCCACAATTTCTTAAAAGTTATACTTTAAAGAAGTTAAAATAGTTCCTAAGTTGGTTTATAATATAATCTTATATAATACAAGTTACATAATAGATTTTAAATTGATTTATAGTCGTATATTGTATAAGTTATACGATTCCATTCATCATTTGTTTATCTCTTGCTCTTATATTAAAAAGGTACGGGGACATGCTTTGCACGTATGTGGTCTTCGGTTTGTTTGTGCAGGTCAGTCTACGAACAAGCATTAGAGTTTTGGATAAATAATTAGGTTTTCAAGAGTTATTTGGTGCTATCTGTTATTTTGTTTTTGGGTGTTTGGATTTCTAGGAATAGTTTTTTTTAATGATGTTGTTCTCTTTTTTTTGATCCTTGTTTCACAAGGATTTGTTGTTTTAAGTCATTTTCCTTAGGAAGGAAAGAAGATACCAGATCGTATCATACTTATTGAATTTATTAATCATTTTATCCCTTAGCTTTATTTTGATGGAGCTTTCCAAGGAAATCCACCTAAGGAGGGTGAGCTAGGGGAATTATTTTCTTTTCAAATTTTCATTGGATCAAATTTGCAGTTGGAATTGGGCCAAGCTCCAATAATAAATCAGAACCGATGGCTCTAAAATTGTCACTTTTTCTTGCCTATTCGAGGGGAGTTTAGCAATTACAGGTGTTTGGTGACTCCAACCTGGTCATAAATTGGGTTAAAAACAAGACCCCCCTATGAATATATACCTACTTCCCATTTATGAAGAGATTATCGATTTGGAGTCTTTCTAGCCTATCAGTTTCAAGCACATTTATTGAGAAAGAAATATCCAGGCATCTCAACTCTCAAAGGCTGTATTACTGATGGACGTGGGCAGCTGGAAAAAATGGGAGATAATAAATGATGTCGTTATGTTCTTTATTTGGGACCTTATATGGTTTGATTTCCATCAATCCTTAGAAAATCAGAGTTTTTTCTGAGGATTGTACTCCTTTATTTTTTATTTATCATTCGGTTTGCAACAAGTTGTGTCATAGGGATGCTTTTTGGTCTTCTTTATGTAAAATTTTGGTTTTGTAAAAGGAGAACTTCCTTTGATTATGAAATGCTCTTGGATACGAGTAAGATCTCATAATCTTTATATTAAGTGGTTTATTTTAATTTATATAAACTGAAGTTTTTTTCCGAAGATTTTTTTATATAAATTTAGTAAATCTTGTAATGTTTAAGATATATTTATAATAGTTATAATTTTTTTTCAATTTTTATATAAAATTCAAAATTATCCACATTATGTTACATTACACTTTAAAATATTCATTATGTTATATTATACTAACAAGAAAGTTTAAAATTTCAATATAAGAAACTTTATACATTTTAATATATTTAATGTATCGCTATTTTCAACATATATTAAACACCTATCAATGCTTCACTAGTTTAGGATAAAAAATGAAAATGATTATAGTGAGGTCTTTCCATAAGAAAGAAAGAAAGAGGTTCTATTGTAATTATTTGTTTCCCCTATTAATACAATTTCCAATATTATGGTAAAAGTGAGGAGAAGAGTCATAAGACTAGAAAAAATTAAATTACATTTATTTTGAGGCTTCCCATACTCATTCTCTCTATTGGCCTCCCTCCCCCCTACCTTCCCAACTCCCTCCCTACATTCATTATTTTAACCTTCCAAGTGTGTAAATTCCCTACAAATTACAAACTCAAGTTTAATAAGTAATTTAACATGGGTGCACTAGAATTCATTATAAATCGGTAATGAAATTACAATGAGTGTTCATTTCAACTGGAAGAGGTGAGGGATCGTTTTCATATACTATCGTACTAAAATGTGGCTTTTATGAGATGCTATCTCCCATGCTATAAAAGTATATAGTGTAGAATAGTATATCATGTGGAATACAAAGTAATAAAGTAGATATAACAATGATAAAATGTGGCTTTTATGAGATGCTATCTCCCATGCTATAAAAGTATATAGTGTATGAATAGTATATCGTGTGGAATACAAAGTAATAAAGTAGATATAACAATGATAAGGATGTGACAGGATGAATACTAAATAGAAATTAGGGTGAAGAGGGAAACATTTCTAAGAGCTCATTTATCATGTATTTAAAGAAAGAGGGAGGGATAGGATGAATACTAAATAGAAATTAGGGTTAGGGTGGAGAGGGAAAGGGGATTTTATAGTTATATAAATATTGTCATGAAAAATAATTTTATAATTTATAGTATAAAACGATTGTTATAATTTTATTGGAGATAGTTAAAATGACTATAATTGTTACAAAGAAACTATTTTCAAAAGGTTCATCACTAAACTTTTGTACTTTCAATGACCATCATTAAAATATAACAACAATGATGTTCAATAGACCATCGTTGAACCATTATGAAAACACATTATTGATTATGGTTTCTAATGGTTTCCTTTGATAAGTGGGTCTTCCCCGATAACAACAACCAATAACTTTCACCCTGTGTAACTATTTTTAATGGAAGAAGCTATTGCCATAAAGGAAAATGCAAATTATTTTTGTTGATCATTATTAGTGGTGAATGAGAATATCCATGAAAGGAGCCCTTGATTTTACTTTAGAAAAATTTGATTACCACCACCAAAATGGGAATTAGTGGAAACACATTAACCATCACAATAGAGGCATACACATCTATCATTGAAAGTACTCCTTTAGTGGTCACTGACCAACACCATATTGAAAAATATATATTTTTAATAACAAACAATGAACATAATCGATATGCATTTTTTGCAATGGTTAACAACCATCCCCATAGTTAAAAGCACAACATCTTTGACAACAATAATTGTTTTTTGTTATTAAAATATCTTTAGAGATATTTGTTGACCATCATCTTACAAAAAAAAATATTCATATTTTTTTGCTAGAAATGATCAATCTTCATTAATGACACTCTTACACGATGGTTTATGTTTATTATCATAAGTGGTTTTTTGGATTAAAATAAAAATGCTATATATTGAATAATCTTGTCCTCTTATCCATGATGCCACCCTAGCCTTAGCTCCTTGAAAATGAACATACATGTAAGCCTTTTAGTTGAAACCCCCTAGCACCTACCCTAGTAATCATGAACCCCTTGGCACCTAACTCACTAACCCTGAAACCCCTACACCTAAACCACTTATCCCAAATCCATTGGCACCTCTTCTAAAAACTCGTCTAATCATAACCCCCTTGGCACCTAACCCACTAATCCTCTTAAGCCTAAATGATTGATACCTAACACATAAACCTTGTACTACTTAACACATAATCCACTAATCTCGATCCCCTGCAACATTGAACCCATGAACCATAATTATCATAACACCTAGTGCACTACCCTCATATCCCTCGATACCTAAACCACTATCCTTGAACCCTTTGAAACCTTACCCATTACCTATGAACCCTTTGACACCTCACACACCCCCTAACCCCAACCCCTTGATTCTTAAACAAAATGAACCCCCTAACATAGACCCCTTGACACCTAATCTACTTATTTTTGTAACTCAGACAATTAGACACCTAACCCACTACCCCTATTTAATCCACTTTAACCTCTTCATATGGTGTTAAAATGGTACTCACCAATATAATATGAGAAAGTAGTATTTAATGCATGACCTCCTTGGTGAGAATTTCTTGATTCCAATTTGTGTTGGTTTCTTTGAAAAGGAAAATACATGCATGGAGTCTTTGAATTCATAACTCATTATATTTATATCAATGAGAAGTGAGATGTTATAAAAAATATGGATTTATAACACAAGTGGCATGGTGATGGAATTGCTCACTTAACATATTCACCCATATTTCTAGCCTATGTCCATGACCCACACATGTAAGTCATACAACTAACCCATGCACTTAATCCTCAGAAATAAGTTACACACATAAGTGACATATTTATGGACATAATGATGTGCCTAACATATGGGAGATAACTAATTTATGCACATACACACACTCTTAACCCATGCAAATAAGTGGCACACCTAGCCTCTTATCCACCTATCCAACCCTCTAACTGGTATGCTGATGGAATTGTTCACTTAACATATCACCCATGCTTCTAACTCGTGTCCACGACCCACACATGTAAGCCACACAACTAACACATGCACTTAATCCTAATAAATATGTTACACACATAACTGACATATTTATTGACATAATAATGTTCCTAGCATATGGGAGACACCTAATTTATGTACCTACACACACTCCTAACCCATACAAATAAGTGGCACACCTAGCCTTTTATCCACCTATCCACCCTTGTAAATGGAATGCTGATGGAATTGTTCACTTAACATATTCACCCATGCTTCTAGCCCATGTCTACAACCCACACATGCAATCCATACAACTAACCCATGCACTTTATCTCATAAATAAGTTACACACATAATTAGTGACATATTTCTGGACATAATGATGTGCCTAGCATATGAGAAACACCTAATTTATGCACCTACACACACTCCTAACCCATGCAAATCAGTGGCATGCCTAGCCTCTTATCCACCACTCTCATAAAATTTCATTGAGTACCAATTTCTTATTCCTACAAATTTGTACAATGTAAAAAAATTACAAATTTATCAATTTTTTAAATAAGAAATTAATGAATACCATATAAGAAAAAACAATAAATCTAATTTTATAACTCTATTTTTTTGTCCATATTGGATAAAGTCTCAACACCACTAATTTTGAATATGAAAATCATTTGAATGAATAGCCCATATTGGATAAATTCTTGGGACCACTAATTTTTCATATCAAATTCATTTGAATGGTTTACAACTCAAAAATTTTAAGACTCACTTTTTTTTCAAGCAGAAAAAAAACGATACTTTTGTTATGCCACAGGGAATCAAAAAGTACATATCCATGTTAAATAGTCCATGCTAGTGTTAGAAAAACAGGATCGCAGAGCAATAACAATAAACAGGATGTAAATATAATCACACAAACACATTACAAGAGAGACACCAATATAACATGGTTCACCCAAGATGGGCTACGTCCACACAGAAATTTCCAGTCCTTATTATTATACCATCCAGCAAAATGAAGGGATACAACCCGCAGCACATCCGCTGCAACTTCCTCTTCACACTCTCTCAGTCTCTCTTAGACGATCTCAAGGATCTTTACAGTACACAATCCATCAACCCTAGCCACATTACAATGCCTTTCTTTTAAAGGGGAAATACCATGGGAAAATACCACTGGTTACCCAAAACCATGGGCTCGCAATCTGTTGGAGAAAAAAACCCAAAAATTTCTTGCATCACCCCCCCACACGCCCCCACACCCCCCCCCTGTTGGGGTGACTGTACAGTCCACCTACATATCATATAAAATTGGGGTACAAACATAGCTTAACAACAACATCTCTGAATCAGGAAGATCAGGCTCCACAACCAACAGCTAGGTGACTGTGGAATGCTCAAAAATTTATGTGGAGAGATAAAAAATTCCAAAAAAAGACAACATCCAAGAAGAGCCTAAAAATCCCATAGCAAAAATGACCCAGGATAAAAAAAAAAAAAAAACAGAGCAAGCAAAATAACTACAAATCAGAGGAAGAAAGGGATAGACCCATGCATTTCCAAAAGGTCCTAAATATATTCTTCCCATTTGAGAATTCCTGCCTTTAGCTTCAAATCCTTTTTCGATAGAAAATCCACACACCCATTTTGGTCCCTGTAGATATGTGATATTTCCCATTCATGAAAACTATCCAATATCTTTCTGGTATGCTTACCCCAATGAGTAAGTTCAAGAGATTGAAGCTTGTATCTCTGTTGCGCCCATTTCACAATGACCCGGGAGTCGCCAAATATTTTGATAGATTCAATTCCCATCAAACTTGTGAATCTAATCAAGCACCACAGTGCAAGCAACTCTGCTTTTGTATTGGAACCCAAACCATGATTTAGCTAGTTGATGTTGAAATAATGATCACTATTAAGTTTTAAGATAGCACCCACAACACATAATCCATTGACAGATCCTCCATCAAAGAATACAAGAGGTCCTATATAGTGTGATTATCAACCATCACTTTTTATTTTTTTTCCTTAACGACATTTATCTCCCTGTATAAATTTACAACCTTGATCATACCCATGGTAGCATTTGGGGAATTTTCTTCAAAAATAGTCGCATTCCTTTGTTTCCAAATTTCCCATATTATATAAGCAAGAAGAACATTGTGTGTTTTAATAGAATTATACCAAGTCTTTAGGTTTGTATTAAAGGTATCCTTTCCTTAAGACATCAAAATATTCAAAGCGTCACAAACCAAGTTCCAGATATCAATAGAAAAAGAGAAAAAATGAAAATATGATCAATTGTTTCAGCTGTCAATCCGCACAATGCACATCTGTTTGGCCCCGAACATCCTCTTTTTATTAAATTATCCCAAGTCAAAATAGTGTTTTCTAACACCATCCAAAGAAAGCAAGTAATTTTCTGTGGAATTTTCCATTTCCACAGCTTTTCAAACCACCATTTTGAAACCTGTAAATTATCAAATTCTACCAAAAAATTGTAAGTCGTCTTTGCAGTAACCTGACCATTTTTTACATTGCTAGTCCATACAATTTTGTCTTCAGTAGAAGTGAGTCATATCCCTGAAGTATTCAGCTTGGAAATGTAAAATTCCCATTCCAAAGCCTAGCCATTTTCCAATCCCATGTCACATGCAGTATACCAATAATTTGAATTATCATGCATCCAATTTGGCTTCTTAATACAAGCAAGAGTGTAATAAACAATATCAGAGAGGTAGCATTGAAAACCATCATAAAGAGCACAAATTTATTCTATAGACACTATCGGGTCTATACCGATGTTAATACTTTTTCATGAACCCACATCTCACACCAGTTTGCAGCTGATCCATTTAAAATATTTTACAAAACCGACCCAAAAATTGGAAGGGTTTCTAACAGTAATCGTGGGATTCCTTATCCACTGAAGAATATCAGTTTTGATATATTTACCATGTAAAACACTGCACCATAATCCCTCCCCAAAAATTCCCCTCCACTTGCTTTTCATATTCAGGGAAGTACAAAACCAATCTAAATTTTTAATGTTCCAACCACCCTTTTTCTTTGGTTGTGATATGTTTTCCCAATTAACCAGATGTATCTTCTTTCCATCCACTGAACCAAACCAAAGGAAATTAAACATCAATCTACGAAGGATATTAATGATAGTTTTAGGGATCGAATCGAGAGAGAACTAATATACAAGAATGCTAGTAAACACAAATTTTAGGAGAGTTAGTCTTCCCCCAAGAGACAATAATATGAACGTCCAATTATTGATCCACTTTTTAAAATTCTGGATGAGCCACATCCAATCCCTGATTCTGTAGCAATTTGGTTCCAAGAATTAACCCAAGTATTTAAATCCTTCTTCCATGGGTGATGATAGATATGGAAAAAAATCAATAATCGAATCCAAAACCTGACTGTCTACCTTATGACATAAAAAAGCAGTTTTTTTAATGCTGATCTCCATTCCCAAATCATCACAAAAGGTTTTTATTATTTAAGCAAACTGATGCCACTCCTCAATAGTACCATGCCCAAATAATACTACATCATCAACAAAAAGTATTTGAGAAACAATAATAGACTTTGAAATCTTAATTCCCTTTAACTTCCCATCATTTCTAGCATTATGGATCATTGTACTCAAACCTTCAATAACCAAAAGAAATAGTAAGGGGGACATGGGACAGACTTGTCTAAGGCCTCTAGAGTTGTTGAAGGTAGAAGTAGGAGAGCCATTAACAAGAACATAGAATCTTTTTGTAGTTACGCAAGCCATAATCCAATTTGTCACCGACAAAGGCAAGACAATCTGTAATAGTAATAACCTCAGATACACCCAATTCACCCTATCATAAGCTTTTACTAAATCCATCTTGAGCATTAAAGCATCAAGGTATTTTTATTTGATGGAATGCAATACTTCTTGCGTAACCCCAACCACATCCAAAATCTTTCTGTTATCGAGGAAACCCAATTGCTCCCTTGTCATCATATCTGCCAATTTTGGCCTTGATCTACTGGCAATGATTTTTTGTTATAATTTTATAGGCAAGGTTGCATAGGGAAATAGGTCTATAATCATTCAAGCTAGCAGGTTTATTGATCTTTGGTGTGAGAGAGATGTAGGTATGGTTTAGAGATCGAGAAACATATCCTTCAACCCTTGACTGTTCAACCATCTATAATAGCTCATTCCCCATAATATCAAAAAATGCCAAAAACAGTTCGAGAGTCCATTCGTCCGGACCCATATTTTTATCCTTTGCAAAATGTTTCAGGACCCCCTCAATCTCCTCCAGAGTAACATGAGCCCCAATGTTTTCCCCTTCTTCTTTATTAAAAAAATATGGAAAGTATTTAATGACATTTAATTGGGACTGAATATTATTGAACCCAAATCCTTAAACTGTTTGTAAAAATGTAATTAGGAAGCAAATACATGTTTAGTAAAACCATTTTTTAAAGTAACCATTCCCGGTATCTATGATCCATATTTGTGCTGAATATTTTTGATAAAGGAGGGACATAGTAATATGAAACATTGAAGGTAATTTTAACATTTAACACTTAAAAGCAACTTCATCTCTTGCACGCTCTAGGGTTTGCTCTGTGTTTCTGATAGGGTTTGTTCCGATCTTTCATGGTGGCCACCTTGGCCACCTCTCCAGAGGGGGTCGCTTCTCTTGAGGATCATTTTAAGCGATCCATCTCTGCTACTATTTCTGTGGTATACAAGATTGATGCTGCTTCTAAGGCAAGACTTGTCAAGTTGGATGCGACTCCTAAAGTCTCCCTCTCTTCGGTCGGCGCCTAAAGCAAGGTTGTTGCGCTCTCTGAGAAAGGGCTTGTCGGTCACTTCACGGGCCAGTGGCCATCTCCAAAATCCATTGAAGTATGGTTAAACAAGAAATAGAGGCCTTTAATCAAAGGAGAGGTTATTCATAATTTTTGTGGAAACGTATTTTGTGTATTTTTGTTTGAATTTAAGGAGGACAAAGATCTCATCTTCCGGAATGGACCGTATTTCATGGGGTCGAGAGGGATGTACCTGAATCCGTGGAACACTTCCTTTGAACCGGAAAAATACATCCCCAATGTTGTTCCAGTATGGGTAAAGCACAAGAGGATGAGTTTAATGAAGAAGAAGGTTGGAATGTGGTCACGAAGAAGGGAAGACAAGAGTCCTAGAAGACTCAAACTCCTCCCCCCCCTCCACTACAAACAAAAGAAGAACCCTCCAGGAGCAGATATCAGGCACTATCCTCTCAGGAAGGATAAGAGGAAGGAGAAATAAGGGAATACAAGCTTGAGGAGGAAAAAGAGGGACAACTAGCAACAAAAGTAGAGGAAAATGGAAGCATTCTCGTCCCTACTTTGGATGCTCAACCAACCATTGAAGTTCGCTCATAATCATCAGGTTCAGTGACCAAGTCGAAATCAAAGAATTATCAGGAAGAATTATAAGAGATGGGGGAAGAAGAGAAATAACAACTGGGGAAAAAGGGAAGGAAATCAAATAGAAATCACAGAGAACATAAAGATGAGAAAGAAAAAGCGGAAGGGAAACAATCCAGTCTAGAACAACACATAAAGATTATCTCCACTCCAGGAAAGAAACCAGCTAGGGTTGCATAGAATCTGAAGGTAAGGGACTCCTCTTCTATCTCTCGTAAATGATGAAAATAGTCTTCTGTAACTGCAGATGATTAGGAGGGAAGACTCAAACATAAGCCATTAAAAACATGATCATAAATGATAAAATATCCATTGTCCTCATCCAGGAGACAACAATGAGTGAAGAATAATGTAAAGTAGCAATGAAAAAGGTTAAGAACAATGAAAGTAGCTCGGTTTCAACTATAGGAAGCTCTGGAGGAATTTCCATCTGGTGGGATACTCACAGATTTTCATGGATAGAAGAGTGGAAAAACCCGAATTGGGTAATGGTTGAACTTAAGGACAAGGAAGAGAATGAGACAATCCGAATATGAAATGTATATGGGTCGGTCCTCCATCATAAGAAGCAGTATTTTTGGCTTTCCCTTGAAATTATTCAAAGGATGGATCTACATCATTGATGTATTGTTGAAGGGGATTTAAATACTACCATTTCTCCATCTGAAAGGAGAGGAGGGACAAGAATCAGGGATTCCTATGGGGAAAATAAGGAAGAACCGCAAGCTTCTTGGAATCTGACTGATATCAACTCCTAGAAGGTATGCTTCACTTGGATCAACAAGAGAATAGGCCCATGCCATATATCGTCCCACCTCAATAGGATTTTAGTGAGTGACTTTTTTATGCTTAAAACCACTATTCCTTCTTCCATTACTCTGCCCTCCTCAGTTATGAATTCGTACTCTTGGAGTTTGGTGGCCCTATTCCCTTTAAATTTTGTACGACTTGGACCAAAGAGGAATAATTTTTCAACATTGTTAGCGAAGCTTGGAGGCCTCATGTGGCAGGCACCCCGGGTTTCATCTGGGAGGATAAACTCAGAGCCACCAATGAAGCCATTAAAATTTGGGAAAATTCCCATCATGCTCTGATTGCAGATTGGAGATGTAGGTTACGAGAGCTAGAGAAGTTACAGGAAGAAATGGAGCAATGCGAGGTCATTGAAGAAATTATAGCTAAGGAGAAAATCATGAGAGAAGAGATTCAGAAATTGGAAAAAAAGGGAGGAGGAGGAATGGAGAATAAAATACATAAGTCTTTGGCTTAAGGAAAGGGATAAAACAACTAGATATTTTCATAATCAACACAAAGAGAGAATGAGAAGAAATACTATTCTAGAACTTGAGGATGAAAATGGGGAGAAAAATTCCTCTACTCAAATAATTAAAGAGGTTTCCTATAGACACTTTCAAGCTATCTATCAAGAAGATGAGGAGGAGGCGTTGGTGGATAGTGATTCACTCTGTAGTCATATCCCTGCTCTAGTTTCAAAGGAAGATAACACCTTTCTCTTCGACCAAGTATCAGAAGAAGAGGTCAAAGCTGCTATTTGGTCCTTGCACCTTGAAAAGGCTCTTGGGACGGATGGGTTTCCTATTTGATTTTATAGAAGATATTGGAATATTATTAAAATCGATCTTTGTAGAATGTTAAATTGCTCAAAGGGGAGAGAGAAGCTTGGAGGGGCCACAAATTCTTCCTTTTTTTCCTCGATTCCCAAAGAAAAGAAGCCTTATACTTTGAAAATATTTCATCCCATTTCTCTATGCAATGCTTCATATAAGAATCTAACCAAAATTATTGCTAGTAGATTAAAAAAGTTAATTCCTAAGATCATTTCTGAGAACCAAGGAGGATTTATTGCAGGGAAGTAGATCTTTGATAATATTATTTTGGTACAAGAATCTATTCACTCTAGATTTAACAGACATGAAAGAGGCATGGCAATTAAATTGGACTTAGATAATGCTTTTGATAGGGTCAAGCATCGCTTCCTCTTCAAAGTCTTGGAACACTTTGGATTCTATGAAAACTTTATCAAGTGGATCGGTGCTTGCATCAATCAATCATGGATAGATCCTTTGATTGTCCGCATGACCCATAGATTTCTTCAAATATTCTAGGGGGATGTGAAAAATATGTCCTCTGTCTCCTCTCCTGTATAATATTGTGGCGGGCGCATTAAGCAGGCACCTAAATTGGTTTCCTGAACACAGGCAAATGCCAGGTATTAGTATTTAAAGAGGATTTAGAGCAATCAATCACTCTCAATTCATAGATGATACCATTATTCTTGGAAGTGTTTCTGTAGTCATAGTAAGGAACTTTAATCTCTCTCTCTCATCCTTTCTGAATGCCTCTAGAGGGATGACAAATAAAGAAAAATGAAAAAAATTCAGCTTGAATTGTCCTCCCCAGATTTTTTCTGAGATTTCAAGAATCCTTGGCTTCTGTGGGGCTAGTAGATGGTATTCCTTTAAATACCTTCGCGTTCCCATTACTCTGAAGAAGAGTAGTCTAGGGGATTGGGATGAAGTGTTACAAAAAATTAAAAATCGTGTCCTCTCCTGGGGATTCAAGTGGTTGAATCTAGAAGGAAAAATAAATTTTCCTAAAAGCAAATCTGTCCTCCATGCAAATCTTCCTCTGCTCCTCCTTTTTGGCTTCGGTGGTATTTTTGAATAGTATGAGCAAATTACTTAGGAGCTTTCTATGGCAGGGAGGAAAGGAAGGAACCAAGAAATTTCATTTGGTTAAATGGGAGTCTGTTAGAAATGAAATTAGCAGAAGACGGGTCGCTATAAGAGAGCCAAGGTTGGTTAACATCGCAATGGCAGACAAACTTCTATGGCAACTTGTTACAGGTAACAATGATTGGTGGAAGCAAGATATGCACAAGAAATATATTAGACTCCCAAGGCTGAGATGTTTGGATGGTGACATAGGAGGGAAAGGCTCTTGAATATGGGATCTGTGAAAATCTTTTGTCAATATAATAAGAGAGGAAATTCATTGGGTCCCTGGTAATAGAAAAATGATAAACATTTGGAGTGATAGGATCCTTCATAATCCTCCCCTTGAGGAGAAAGAGGATCTGAATGAAGTGAAGGAGTGGCTTTGTGGGAAAGGCTTCAACACTCTATACGATCTCTCAACATGGCACATAAATGGGAATTGGAAGAGATGGAAAAGTATTGAGATACCTGAGCACCTGTCCACTTGATACAACAAGCTTATCCTTGAATTAAATGGAAGGGCAGTTGTTCATAAAAAAGAGTGGGACAACAGAGGTTGGGGTCATAAAGGTTTTTATAGCATTAAGGAAGGATACTGAAATTTTCTAAACATTATTCCGGCCCCTCCCTATGATGGTGTTTGGAAAAGTGTCTAGAAGCCATATTGTCCTCCGAAATTGAATGCCTTTTCTTGGATTCTTGTGCATGGGAAAATACTAACTACTGAAAACCTGAGGAAACATGGCATTGAAGGCCCCAATAGATGCATTATTTGCAAATAAGAGGAGGAATCCATCCAACACATGTTTATAGAATGTCAAATTTCAAAAAATGTTTGGGATGGATTTATGAAGTATATTGGGCATTCTCTGCAAGAACAAGTCAGTGTTTTTTATAGGGGATGGGACTATCACTATTCCAGGACTCTCAATCAAAAAATTTCTTTGAAGCATATTTGGTGCGCAGCTCCTAAATATATCAATTGGCAGATATGGCTTTCAAGGAACAAGGAAATCTTTGAAGGAAGAAACGTTGATGCAAATAGAGTAGCTTTGAAAGCTAAAATGCAAATGAAGGAATTCTTGTCTTCACAATGTAAATCCATCTCGATGGTGGAGGCGATTTCTTCTATTGAACTTAATTGAGCACTCAATTTTGTGGGGATTAGATCCCTTTAGTCCAAAAAACCTTCCAGGAAAATAAGTTGGGTCATTGATCTTTCTCCTCGGGATTTCCAAGAATGGGTTAAGGCTAAGAAAAATTCTCTCTTTTCTTTGATGGTGCCTCGAAAGGAAAATCCAAGGGAGGCAGGCATGGGTGGAGTCATCTTTGATCCAGGTGGAAACATTATTAGAACTTATGCATGGGTTTTAGGAAAGAAAACGAACAACTATACTGAATGGGAGGTTTTGTCTCAAGGAATAGAGTGCATGTTCGATCTATAGGTTGAATATTTCATGGTTTTTTGTGACTCTCAAATTGCTATTCAATCTATGAACAATTTGCTATTTAGAAAAGTTGTAAAGAATAGCATCCAAAATATAATTTTTCATTTCTTTCCAAATATTTCCTATATCTAATTCTATCATGTTAGAAGGAACCTAAATTTGACATTGGATTGCATGGAAAATGTTGGTGCTAGATTAAAGGAGGGGTAGTCATCCCTTGATGAACATCACTCTAAAGTTAAATGGTGTTGCAACTTCCGAAGTCTCACTTAATGACTATGCTTCCCAAGAGAAAGTGCTTTAATGACGGAGATCGCCGCTAGCTATGCGGCTCGACATATGGATTTTTTTATTTTAAATATGGCACGAAAGTGTCCTGTCTCTTCATCCCTTCATTAACGTTGCACATTCCCCACCATGTTGTGCATTTGGGTAAAGGGTACGAAAGATGCTGGAGAATAATGGCGTTCCCATCGTCACTAATGGTACGGGAGGATTTATGGGAGATTCAACTAATTTTTCCTCATTTTTATTCTCTAAGAACTCTGTAAGCAACGAGAATTTGCTAATTTCAAAGGATACTGAGGTGGCAGAGAAAGGTTCTATGAAGAGAAAGGAATCAAACTGGCACCACCCTGAGGAAGACCCTAGTTTGAAATATGTCATGCAAGAGATTGTGGCAATTAAAGAAGGAATGACGGACCTCCAAAAAATGAACTGATGCATTTTCAAACTTGTAAAGGCTTGCTTGGAGGAGTCTATGCAGACGGGATTAGATTTGACGCGTTTTGAAATGCGTTTAGAGGATGCCGAGACGGGGGTACCATGTTCAGATTGACGAAGTGGAAGAGCTGAAGAGGAGTGTGGTTGAAATGGAGCAAGTCTTAAGTTCCAAGCTAGATGGGGTGAGTTGAAAGTTGGTGGAGCTGTGCCGGACTACTCAGGGCATCGACATGAATGTCGCTGAACATCAAGAAAACTGTTTCATTCAATTAAAAGAGATAATAGAAGCAGTGCAAGTCGATGTTAATGGAATCTATCCTTGGAATCGCAAGCTCGAAGGAGAACATGCAGAGGCCCCCCCCCACGGATGAAGCGTTGGTTTCTCAGCCCGAAGTTGAAGAAGTTATCGCTCAGGAATGAAGACATTTTCTCCCTTTTTGTATTAAGTTTCTAGATGTTTTTTTGCATTGTCCTGGTAGGTCAGTTTATGAAATTTTATATAGTTAGAAGTAGAAGGTCAAATTTTGTTAAAAGATGTAAAACTATCGAGCAAATACAGGTTTATGTAGCTCTTTTTTACACTGAAACCTTATATTTTGGACTCCTATCTCTTATTTTGTAGCCCTATGGGTGTATGTAATTCCTAGTCTTTTATAATATAACTTTTCTTCTCGTTTCTGTTAAAAAAAATGAAACATTAAAAGTATGTACTTATTTTCTCAATATGAAACATTGAAAGTATGTACTTATTTTCAAACCCTAACATAATATCAAAACCACTCTAGTTAACATAAATTTTGTTATCAAAATCACTCTAGTTAACATAAATTTTGTTTTAAATAAATTAGTTGAAGGAACATCAATATTGGGAGAAAGTGGGCCATGTCCAGAATGATCAATTTTTGTTTCCTATTACAATGTAATGTGACAAGATAAAGTAAAATATAAAGTTTTAAAGTCAATACGATTGAAGCATGATCCACACCATTAAATATAATGCTAAATTTATGAGTAAAGTAGGCACTTAATAGAAAACATAACTATGAATTGTTAACAAACCATTGATTGTATCGATAGTAATTAAGTGCTCTACATTTTAGTATGATATAGAGTTGTCATGTATATATGTATATGATAATATTTAAAAAAAGTTTAAATTAACATCAATTTGCTTTTTAGAGAATTTGGATGCAAATACTTTTTAGAAAATTTGGATTCAAATACAAATGAAGAATTTAATGACTTGATCCTATCAGAAAGTGAAAGAACACATTGGTAACATAATTAAGATATATTTTGAAAAAAACGTTAGTTATTACACATGCTTAAGTTTTACACAAATTCATAAAATACACAAAATTAGGAGAGACGACAAAGTTAATTGGTTTTCATGATGTTAAACAAGCAAAGGTACATGAAATGTATCATGAAATGTATCTAGAGTAATTTGATCATTTGGAATATCAATAAAACCCAATATATGAGTTGTGAGATGTTGGCCAGACAATTAAAACCAATGTTGTCACACTAGGGACTTCAAGAAGCTAAATAGTGACAATGTTGTAAGAAATACTGCATGTTTTAAGAAAAACATTGCAAAGACATACTAAATTCATAGTCCATTCAGAAGAAAATGATAAAACTTGCTTTTGGGACCTTATTTCTATGTAACCCTATTGTGAAAGGCTTCTAGAGGGTGTCATAAAGGTAGTAGAATGATGGGAATAAAGGGTGTCAGAGAGGTGGTAGAATGATGGGAAACTCATTCTCATGCTATACCAAATCGAAATAAGTTTTTGTGATGATGCTTATCTAGAGGTGTGTGTATGCTGAGCATTGCAAACCTTTTATGGAGATGAGGCAAGTTGAAATATTCAAAGAATTTCAAGAAAACAACCTCATTGTTAACATGGTTATTATCATATTTGATAAATTGAAATGTTGGTATATTAGGCCCCACAATGTTCATGAAACCTGTTGTCTTTAATACTATGCTGAATCCGTGTTCTATTATGACACTTATACTTTTTAAAAATAAAACTATCAAGGTGACTGCCCTCCTCCAACAGTTAGCAATTTTAATAGGGTGATATCATGCAAAGGGAATCTTGAATATGTTTTTATCAACAAGTGGAACAAGATGATATAAATGTAGTAATTTCATAGATACAATAATTGTATTATAATGTTAATATAATGTATATATTTATAAGGGCATTCAAATCTTCTTATCTTTAGCGAGTGCTATGTCGGAATTTAGTTCCATTTTGTTGATTGTGATGAAAGTTTTTAATTTTTAGGGGGACATGGTTGCTTTTGTTCAAAAATTGTATGATTTAACTACGGGATTGTTTAATCACATTGTCTATTAATATTTTACAAGGCTATGTTTGCATTTAAAAAAAATGATAATTTTAAATTTCTAATTTTTAGGGTGATTTCAAATGGTTCAAAATTTTTAGGGGAAAAGTTCAACTATGCATTGTGGGAACTCTTATCTATGTCAAAATTCCTTCCCTGTTTAGATTACAAAATTTTCTTATAAGAGAGTTGTTGATTCCTAGTTATCCCACTCATTACAAAGTATTGGCAATTAATAAGTACCCATAAGTGTATATATATATATATATCTATATATATATGGATTTGAAGCATTCGTTGTATACATTTTATTTAATGTTATATTGTTTCATGTATAATATTGTTAGCTAAAAATATTAAAGTAGATATGACAATGAAAGGGATATAGGATTTTATAGTCACATAATGGAAAAATTATTAATATAGATAGGACAACCACATGGATTATATATTTATAGTCATATACCCTTTTCCAAGATCATCATTTTGATTAAAGTATAAAGTGAAGAGTTTTGATAAACCTATGTAAGAAAAGAAATATCAAGCATAATCTAAAAACATGAGAATTAACAATAGCTCACAAACACATTACACATAGATTTACTCTAGAAACTCAAAACTAGGAAGACCAACATTCATGAGAGTTTTTCTAGCGTCTTTATCTCATTTTATATATTTTCTCTTTACAATACAATATTATAGCATCCAAAACCCTAATCCATTAACCCAAATTAGATTACAACCCTAATTCCTTAACTAGAATTAGTTTACAATGGGTCGAAAAAGCATGGGGTGAAAATAGTTCAAAATGAACAAAAAATGGACTCCAAAAAATTATTTTAGGGGCACTAGCCCCTCGCACCCCTCTAGCCGAGGTGGGGGTGTTATCAGCCTCCACTCACCCCCCTTTCTCTAGGAACCTATAAAGAGTACAACACATATCCAACATAAATTATATAATACAAAGTAGTAATGTACATATAATAGTGATATGGTTATAGGGGATTTTATAATCACATACATATGATAATAGAGAGAGGGTGCGCCATATGTGATTAAAGCATAAAGCACATACTTTGGGCACATATATATGATCGAGGACTTTATAGTATGGAACCAACACTCTTGGTGTAAGAATCATCGTACTTCATTATTCACGCACTAGAACACACATCATTCCTAACATAAGGATAATGCCATTTCACTATTCACATACTACACACACCCGTAAAAGATAAGTCACACATAATAGGGAAATGAAGAGCAATAAAGAAATCATTATCAACTCCACACCTAATTAAACATTTCGACCATTACATTGATAAAAGAAGCATTGCAATTGTGGTCACCACCACTGGCATAAATATCATGGCATAATGAACCTCTTATACTCTCAAAGACCAAACTTCAACACTTTTTATAACCAAAATAGAATAACAAGCATAAAAAATATAAATTTTATAATGGTAAAGAATAACATGCATTTAAGAAACATGACATACATTGGAGAGAGAAAAAGGTTAAGAAAATTAGCATAACAACATCTTATCCAATCAGTTACTTAACCATTATGCTATTGAGAGGGCCTCTACCACATAAAACGAGTCAATCTCCATTTCCTTAAAAACCCTTAGGAAATCAAGAGGTAATCCAGAGAATAGGCATTTTGTTATTGTAATTTGCAAATAAAAAATATTTGTGTAGTAATGTTTTAAAAATTATCCATGTTCTATCATTATTATTTATACCATAAAATTCAAAATGAACATGACAATAGTAAAGTAAATATTAACGTGCAATAAAATCTTATTATAAAATGTACCATTTTATTTATATCTTATAGACATCATATAAATAATAAATAATAAACATAGAAGAAGGCCCACGCAATAATGAATAACGACGTTGGTTCATTAAGATGTCATATTCAAGGACCACAACTTTCTTACAAATGATGTGAAATTGCTATTAATGTGTCTTCCCTTTTCACCATTTCGTAAATGTGTAAATCATATTGTTCAAAAAGTTAATTATTTTGGTAATATTATGGATTCTTCAATTAGGTCATAAAAAAATTGAATTTAGATTAGTTAATTGGTTGGTTAAAAAGGTAGTAGTATTTCTCCACTTGAATTCAATCATATTCGAAAAGTATGATATGTTTGATTCCATAAAAAAGTAGAACCAACATAACCATTAAATTGGGCTAAGCATAACATTTTTCATATAATAAAATGACATCCTGTCTCTTCGTATATAGTGGATGCTTGGTATATAAGTATAGTTAAGAGTATGTTTGTACAACTTAAGTGGATCTAATGGTTAAAAGTATGTGTTTCCTCTTAGGAGGTTATAGATTCAAATCCGGAGGTGGGTAGGGTATGTACACCTTTATAGACTTTAGCAGTTAAATCGATGTACAGAGGCGGGTCCCTTGTCCCACAAACAAGGGGGTCTCATACACCAAATTGGTGTCTCGCTTGACGGTGACCTTAAAAATAGATTATTATTATTATTATTATTATAAAAAAACATCTCTAAAAGTTTCCAACTTATATTAGTTATTGTAAACTTTTACTAATCTACAATATAATGATAATCTAAGTAACTATTTAGACAAAGATTAACAAGATAAGTTGCAAAGAAACAAATCCTTGCCTTGAGTAAGGACTTAGAAAATAGGTAAGGAAAAATACTTAAAACTGCTACCAATTACAAAATGTTTGAAGAATTAGGCCTGTGCTTGCTAAGTAACATTGTCTAGTTTGGTATGGTATACATATTGCCATATATAAATGAGGGAAATAGTAAAGGAATATGATCATAGTGTAGGGCACATAGTGGTAGATAATTGTGTTATGAGCCTCTATGTTTAACTTGTTTGAAGATATGAGGGAGACCTCTTAGAAAGTGAGGCATTTGTGAAGTAAATCCTTTGTCTTATATATTGGAAAGAGTCACTCATTAAAAATTCTACATTATTGGATTGGGAAATAATATTAGTTGAGAAAGACGAGACATGGTAACTATTCATAGTGGGTCCACTAAGGTCCCACCTAGAAAACATTATCTCATTCCTTTTCCTCCACAAATATTGAGAATTGATGATTGTCAAGAGTGACTGATACGTATGATGGATGTTTGGCATTGAAAAACTCCCTAGGTCATCCCCTTGGCAACAAACATTATTTAAAATGGCCACACAACAGTCTAGTGTTTTCCCTAGCCAAGTGGATTGTGCTTTGAAACAATTGGTGTAGCTATATACTCCTTCATGTAGCTCTTTGTTTACCGATATTGATTGGAACAAATGCATGGCCTGAACAAAGTTCTATTGTTGGTGCTTTTTCTTGCACCCATGAATGCATTCTTTGAAGTTAAGTTCATGACAGGGATTGATTCCAGTCGTTGACGTTGATGCCATTGTCACCATGATTTTTTATAGCGAGATTGAGAACCCATTTCACTTTATCTCCATGTGGGTGGAATTTATAATTCAAGACCAAGTCCCTTGGAGTTTGTGCCACAAATTGGATTTAGGTGTTGATTCGATAGCTTATACTAAAGCTAGTGGATCAATGAACTTGGGTACTCAAACTTCAAGGGATACCTTATGTGGTGCTTTCGAGACTCAGTAAACAAGATCAATAGTATTGATGGTGTTCAAATCTTTGTCTTTATAGAGGCTTCTTCCTTAACAATCTCATCCATTATGGAAAAAATGGTAAATACATGGAAGTGGAAATCAGGGTCATCAAAATCAAAATTCAAGTCAAGGATGTGCATGATTTCATAGAAATAGAGGAGGATGTGCAATCTTTCATGGAATTGATGCATGCACTATGGCTCAAGGGTTGGATCCTAGACCTTTTAGAAAAATATGACTCGAGTTCAGGGTAGCTAATTCCATGCTAGAAGGGTCTAGCTCATGGAACTACCTAGGCTTGAAGCATGGAATGACTTGCACACTAAAGTTGTTTGTGTGTCCATAGTAATAAAAGGTAACGTTGAATTTAGAATGGGGAGTGTTTAGTTAAGAAAGAGACATTGTTGCATGTTTCTCCTTAATGGGATTATACAATATAAATAGTTAACAAGGGCATACTACATGAATCCATTAAAGATGATAAGCCCTTATTGCAACACATTGTAGCATGACCCGACCGCTTCTTCTTTCCTATCCTGGTAGAAATGGATGCAAAGGTCCCATTGAAACAAAGGCACATGGGAATGATAAAGGAAATCCTATGTGAGCAAAGATGAGGTTCCACCATGTCCATGTATCTGTTCTCAAATGGTAGATCCAATTACTGCTTATAATTAGACAACCAAAGCATTTTCCTGCAAGCCTAAGCCAAAAACCACTACAACCATAAATGAAACTAGAGAATATGAATGCATAGTAAGGGTATTGCTCACAAACCAACATTGAATGTATGCGCTATAGATTTTTTTACCAAATTATTCTTCTTTGTTTTCATTAGATGTACCTCAATATGTCAATTGATCTAATCTTCTATAACCCTAGTATGAAAAGTACTGCCACTAAGTCTAACATTTCATAGTGTTGATCTTGATTCTATTAAAAAACTCATTTGGTAGATCAAGGGCCTCAAAAAAATTTGATACAAAGAGAAATCATTATTTGACTCTTGTGCATTGTCATGGGCCAAGTGTGAGTAGGTGTTTCTTTGGAGATTTTCAAAAATATAATAAAGAGGTTGTTTGTTTGCTAGCTTTATTGGAACCAAGCTTTGCACTTGAATGGTATTTATAAGGACATCAATACATTTATGTAAGGGATATAAACCCTCGATTGATTGATAATAATCAATTGATAGATAGGAAGATATCTTAATCCACCCTCGTGTTTTAGCACTAAGGGAGTTGCTTCAAGTTTATTTAAATTCCATTAATGGCCTCAAGTTTATTTCAATTCCCAAAATGGACTTGTGTATGTTGTTGCAATGGATATCAATAAATCAATAAAGCCAAGATAAAGTTGTAATGCACATCAATAAAGCCATGATGAATCCATTGAACACTTCCAACTTGGATGCATGCATCCATGCAATGAAAGTTCTAGCTTCAACACAAGCCTCCACGCTGAAGATCCTTTGAAAGACAGTTCAACAACTCTTACTATACATGTAGTATGTCTAGGGATACATGGAGTTTACTTGTGGAGCATGGCTAGGGATACAAGTACTATGCAAGATTTTCTTCACATATTAACTGAGAAGCCATCTAAATATTCAACGATTTGGCTTGGACGGGGGCTTTTCGTCAGAATCTGGAGTTTCTTATTTTGCAAAAGTTGAATTTAATTGTGTTTTAATGGCGATTTTGATGGTAGAAACAGATTCAATGCCATAAAAAACCCCCGGGACACCCAACATTTCAAAGTTTGATAGTTGTAACCAGGATTTAAAAAAAAAATTGCTGAATTTTTTCAAAATCGTGCAAGAAAATCAAATTTTCTATTCAAAATCGTCAAACTTTTAGACTACATATATTAAATAACACATATTAGTAGCAACGCATATTTAAGTTAATAAGTATAAACATAATTGTGCACATAAGAATTAAAAAATGGGGCAAATTAATATTAGTGACTTCATAACATTACTTGAATTCCTTGCCTATACCATTAACTATTTTACAATCTCGATGTTTTCAAAGCACAAACATAGAAAATGACTTAGGTAATTTGGCCTCGCCTTTGGACGAAGCCAAATAAGACTACAAACAATTTTATTGATGTAGGTAAAAGTTTTATATACTTATGAGAAACGATCTTGGAAAACTTTGCATAAATAGCTAATATATATGTTTTGAATTGCATGCAAAATAATATGAAAAATGATAAACCCATTATTAGAATCCTTACTAACATTAAAAAAAACAAGCGCTGCATGCAGTTTAGTCCGTGCCTTTTGAGTTAAAAAAAATATAAAGAGTTAAGAAGAACAAATTATGCAACCTCATTAATACTAAAAGTACACCAAAATAATACTTATGATTTATTTTAGTTACATAAAGGTAGAGATTTTAAACATACTTTTCCATTGAAAAAATTCTTCACATTCGCCAAAACAGATTTGCATATTTGGAAACATGCTTTTTATTGTATAGACTCTGCACATCTAAAACCAAAAGTGAAAGCTTCTCAAAGACATCTAGTCAAAAGTCAAAGATGTTGTCACCTATGTAGGTGACAACAAAAAACTAAAGCACATCTAAAACAAAAAATGAAAGCTTCTCAAAGGACATCTAGTCAAAAGTCAAAGATGTTGTCACGTATGTATGTGACAACAAAAAATTAAAACCAGCATAGGTCCATCTTAAAACTAGATAAAACTAGATGGATCAAGCACCTAGAGAGTTCCATATTTAAGATGGATCTATGTTGGATTAACCAACAAATCACATTTAGGAATTGACCACAACAACTGAATATCTACATTAAAAGAATTCAAAATTTACACCATTTTAAGCATACTTTTAGTATTAATGAGGTTGCATAATTTGTTCTTCTTTTAACTCTTTATAATATTACAAGCAGTAACATGAGAAGTTTTGGTATAAATGACCAGTTAGCTTGTATTGTTGTTGCAACAATAAGAGGTTTTCCACCCAAGTACTCAGAAGGATCTATTGCAAGACAATGAACTTTCCCTTTTAGGTTGTGGATCAACCTGCTCTTTGCATGGCTTGCCACTGGGATCTGGGTATCAATGATCAGCAAAGTTCTTACTTTATTTCAGCTACATTCACTTTTATCATCAAATTCTTAATTGGGCATTCATAAAACTTATTCATATTTATTATAATAAAACTTATTCATATTTATTATAGAAATGGGGAGAAGGTTTTCCGTTGGTAAATTTCTAATAATGTTGATGATATTATTTACATGTATGTAATATGCAAGGGAGTTTTATTAAATATTTTTCAAAAGGTCAATTCGTTTAGTACTCTCGTTTTTTAAAACATATAATATTACAAAGATGACACTAAACGGGATTTTCAAAGCACGTACACAATATAAATTGTGTATATATAAAGTGGTTTTTATATCTACATTTTGATAGCTATATGTTGCAAGTCCATGGAATAGTTAACACGTGTTACTAAATATTAGGATAACGTTGTATAAATTGTTTAATTACAGTGCATTTATATTATTTTGTATGTTGTATAATTTTTGTTTAAAGAAATTTTTATATGATTTTTTTTAAATATATTTTGAGTAAATGGTTTAAATGATTGAATAGCAGTCTAGATAAATGTTGGTGGATAATATGTATGTTTAACTTCGAAGTACCTTATGATCTCTTTGGAAAGTATAGCTTTGATATGACGAAATATAATTTTGATATGGTAAATTGTTTGTAATTTATATATATATATTTTTGATATTGATATTGATGTTGATGTTGATGTTGATGGTATATATAATGATGAAGATGCTGACGATAATAATGACAACCATTATGATATTGTTCATTGATATCAACATTGATGTATTAAACCTCAACCACATAAGTTGGGGATTGTATAGTTAGAGAACCTTTTCTAAGATCTTCATCTTGATCAAAGTATAAAGTATATAATGCAAAGTACTAATGTACATACGATAGTGATAGGCTTATAGGGGATTTTATAATCACATACATATAATAATGGAGAAAGGATATGTTATAGGTGATCAAAGTATAAATTACATATTTTGGGAACGTATATACAATAAGGGATTTTATAGTATGGACCCAATACTCTTGGTGTAAGGATCATTGTACTTCATTATTCACACACAAGTGCACACAACAATATAGGCATAAGGATCATGCCATTTCACTATTCATACACACACATTCATGAGAGATAAGTCACACATAGGAGGAAGATGAAAGTTGATAAAGAAAACATATTAATTATGCACCCAATCAAACATTTCAACCATTATGTTATATGAGGGCCATTGCAATTGTGGGCATCACCACGGGCATAAAGATCATGGCGTATTGAGGCATTTATACTCTCACAATTCAAACTTCACAACCAATATAAAGTAGCATCTTTTACAACCAATATATAATAGCAAGTATAAAAGATATAAGATTATATAATGGTAGAGGAATTTCCAAGACAACTCATCGCCTATCATTATTCACACACACACACACACTTAAGAGACGTGGCATGCATAGATAAGAGAGGAAGGTTAAGCAAATTAGCATACCAAGATCTTAACCAATCAATCACTTAATCACTTAACCACTATGTTAGAAACTTAATCACTTAACCGCTATGTTAGTAGGAGGACCTCTAGTACATAGAACAAATTAACCTTTATTTCCTTGGAAACCTTTAGGAAATGAAGATGTAATCCTAAAAGTAAATATTTCTTTATTGTAATGTGAATAAAAATGATTTTAATGCAAAAATGATTTAAAAGTTATCCTTATAGTATCATTATTATTTATATGGCCAAACACACACAATAATAGTAAAGAAAATATTAAACTGAAATAAATCTCATCGTAAAATGTACCATTATATTTATAACTTATAGACATCACATAAATAATAAACCCATAAGGCCCACACAATAAATGAATGATGATCCTTGTGCATTAAGATGTCATATTCAAGGACCACAACTTTCTTGTAAAGGATGTGATATTACCATTAATGTCTCTTTCCTTCACCATTTTGTAAGTTTTTAAAATGATATTTAAAAAATTTAAATTGTTTTTTATCGACATCGTAGTTGGCATTATTGTCGGATGCTAACTTCGACACAACTTTGACAATTCATTGATTTCGACATAACTTCGACAAGTTCCGAATTCGACACGACTTCGACAAACTCAGCAACTTCGACAAGTTCTGCGACCTCAACAGTTTCATGATGTCGACATGCAGCGTCGACCTGCGACTTGCGACTGACGTAATACGACATAATGTCTCTCTATCTTCCAGTCGATTGTAATGGTTGAACTTCCAAACCATTCTAACTTATTTTGTAACTGAATGTAATGGGCATGCACCCAAGCATCTCAACATTCTATATAAGCGTGTATAATATTGTAATATACAAGTCATGAACTTATATCCAGTAATAGAGAAATCAGTTCTTATTCCTGCATATTGTCTGTGTGTATTGTGTTCATCTACGTAGTGTATTCCTTCTTTGCTTCTTATGCTTCTGCCATAACAGAGCCGAATCATTCAGTTGAACTGTTATCCCCCTCGTGCTTCCTGGCCACGTGCGGATCATTGGTATCAGAGCAATCAGTTTTGTTTGTGCTTAAGTTTTGCGTGGAAACTTTCAGCAAAGTTACCTGACTTATGTCGGTTCAAACATGCTCGCAATCTCAACAATCCAAGTAGACACTACCTCCAAAGATGGAAAAAGAAACAAACGATAGACATGCAGTTGACGAGACAACACAACTTATTGAGCAAGTGCTGAATCGACAACAAACTGAAATGTTTGCCCAGTTCAATTAAATTCTCATGTGATTTGCTTCAACATCAAGAGGATTTTCGACAAGAACTAACTCCGAAAAAATTAGCCCCTTCAAAGTGCAAATGAATTTGGACATACCAAATCTAGAAGGAAAGATTGACGTGGAATCCGTTGACAATTGGGTACAATAATTGGAATCCTATTACTATGTGAATCAACTCTCAGAAGCTGAAAAGATCACCATTGCATCCTTAAAGATGCCAACATCTGTGCATTGCTGGTGGGAGAACCTCTCGAAAAAGATGGAGAAAAGCGGAGACCCCATCGACACATGGGATAAATTTGTTGAATACATTCGAAAGGAATTTTACACGCCAAATTACCTCGAACAACAGTATAAGAAGTAGCAAAAGCTAAGGCAATGGAAAGACCAATCAGTACAAAGTTACACTGACGAGTTCTATCGACTCATGGCTAGAATTGGCGTCCAAGAAGAAGAGAAACTAATTTTTTTGAAGTACATCAATGGATTTTCCAAGTACATTCAACAGGAGATAGAATTGCTGACTGTTAATATGCTCATAGATGAATTCCACTATGCCAACAAACTTGAAACCAAGCAGAAAGGAAAATCACACTTCACGACAAAGCCGACATTAGGACGACCACCCGACAAGAAGACACCGACCGAATTCGACAAGTCGAAATATTCTCAACCGACCTCACCAAAGCCAGATCAAGGCAAAAAGGCTTTTCAGAAAAGGGAACATAGCAAACAACCACCTAACGGGAAATGGTGTGATTACCACCACTCACCTTGGAATGATACGTCTGAATGCAAAGCTCAAAAGACATTTTGGAAAAAGTGTCAACATCCGATGCGTTCGACAAGATGGTGGAAGAATCTGATCTAGACGCAACGACCCTTTTGACATTGAAATCGACCACTCTAGCAGCCTCTACTACCGTTGAGGAGGAGGAATGAGCTTGTTCCATACACGGATATGGGTTCAACACAATCCATTACATCTGATTGTGGATAACGATATCTAGAAGAACTTCATTTTTGAAGATCTCGTGAAGAAACTAGGTCTTGTCACCATTCCGCATCCTCAGCCTTACAACTTCGGTTGGATGAAGGATGGATAGGAACTATGGATCATCCGACAATGCAAACTCTCCTACTTCATAAAACATTTTGAAGATGAAGTACTTTGTGACATGGCACCACTCTCAGTGGCTGATTCCTTGTTTGGAAAACCTTACTTGTGGGATTGCCATGGAAGTTATTAGTCACGACCTTAGAAGATGATGCCTTGTTTGAGAAACCCTTAGGAAATGAAGATGTAATCCTAAAAGTAAATATTGTAATGTGAATAAAAATGATTTTAATGCAAAAATTATTTAAAATTTATCCCTGTAGTATCATTATTATTTATATGGCCAAACACACACAATAATAGTAAAGAAAATATTAAAGTGAAATAAATCTCATCGTAAAATGTACCATTACATTTATAACTTATAGACATCACATAAATAATAAACCCATAAGGACCACACAAGAAATGAATGATGATCCTTGTCCATTAAGATGTCATATTCAAGGACCACAACTTTCTTGCAAAGGATGTGATATTGCCATTAATGTCTCTTTCCTTTTCACCATTTTGTAAGTTTTAAAAATCATATTTAAAATTTTTAAATTGTTTTGGTATTGTTATGGATTCTTTGATAAAGTCATACAAAATTAAATTTGGATTAGTTAATTGGTTGGTTAAAAGGGATGGTGATATTCCTTCACTTAAATTCAATTATTTTCCGACAGTATGATATATTTGATTCCATAAAAGAGTAGATCTGACATAACCATTAAATTGGAATAAGAAAAACATTTTCCATGCAATGAAATGATGTCCCACATCTTCATAAATAGTGGATGCTTCGCAAATAAGTATTAAAAAACATCTCTAACAGTTTCCAACTTATATTAGTTATAGTAAATTCTTACTAATTTATAACACAATGAAAACCTAATTAATTATTCATATAAAAAACCTAACTAATTATTCATATCAATATTAAAAAGGTAAGCTATATAGTGAGATCAAGATCCCATTTAAGTTTATTCCCATGTGGGTGGGATTTGGTGTTCGAGATCAAGTCTCTTGGAGTTTGCACCTTGAACTGGCTTAGGTGCTGCCTATATAGATTATATTGAAGCTAGTGGATCAATGAAGTTTGGCCCTCCCTCAAATTCCATGGGATTCTTCGTAGGGTGCTTCTGAGTTTAAGTAAACAAGATCCATTGTTGCCCGTGTTAAAACCTTTGTATTTATAGAGGCTTGTTCCAAGTTTGCAAACTGATCCATCGTGAAAAAAATAGTAAGGTAGTGGGGGTGAAAATTAAGGTCATTAGTATTGGGATTCAAGTCAATGGCGTGCAATCTTTCATAAAAATAGAGGAGGGTGTGTATGGTTTCATGGAATTGATGTAGTTATTGTGGCTCATGGGATGGATCCTTGGCCCTTCCAAACAAGATGAACTTAGTTTAGGTAGCTAGCTCCGTGTCAAAAGGGTCTATCTCATGGAACTGACCAAGTTTGAAGCATGAAATGATTTGCAGACTGAATTTGTTTGTGTGCTCATGATAATAAAAAGTAGGATTGAATTTAGAATGGGGAGTGTTTGGTTACGAAAGAGACCATGTTGCATGCCTCTCCCTAGTGGGGATATACAATATAGATAGGTAACAAGGGTATAAAAGAGAATACATTACAAATGATACTTGACCTTATTGTAGCACACTGTACCATGACATTACCACTTCTTCTTTCATGTCCACATAGAAATGGATGCAAAGGTTCTGTTTGTGCCAGAAATTGTTTCTAAGGCTAAGGAAACAAGCTAACACAATCTCAAGAATAAACTCAGTAAATAAGACAAAGTTTTTAGGGTTTTTGAATATAATTTGAATGGTTGTAAGATCTGGGCACAGTCAGGGAATACATCCAATAGAAAAGTAACAACTAAATCATAAGCATAAACTGATAAAGATGCATAACATATCACAAAGATCCAACAAAAAGAATGTGCTGAAGTTCATACATAAAAGATAAGCATCACCAGAAAATATACATCAACTAGCAATGAAATTACCATTTAAGAAGCTAAAAAAGCTTAACAACAAAGCCAGTCACAATAAAAGATGAAGGAGAAAAAGTCATATGTTTCATTATATCATCAGCTAAAGCTCATAAGAGTCACAGTACTTATCTTTTGAACAAGTCTGAAGTTACAATACAATCTGCAGACCTCCTGCTGTCCCCCAAAAATCAGAACCTCCTCAATGACCCTTTTTCCCTCTTTTATAATTACAAAGAAGTCATTCTATTTCCCCTTCATTAGGTCGAAATTGAAACCACTGAGCAGTTACATTAACTAACTAACTCAACTAATTAACTAAAAATAGTAAATCGGATTCCTGGCAAATATGGCGAATTTCTGGAAAATAGGTGTCAAAGAAGCTTCCATATATCTCAATTGGTGACACCTGTGTAAAAACTGAGAGAGGTTTTTGTAAATGAGTTCATGATGGACAAAAACCTCTCTGGGTTTTTAAAAATTCATCTCCAATCAATCAGAATCTGCCCCGCAAGATGAACACTAAAACAGGAAAATATTAAATCTTTAAAATCCCTGGAAAATAGGCTGCAAAGATTAAACTGAATCTTTCAATCCTTGATAGCTGTTGAAAAACTGAGAGAGGTTTTTGTAGATGGGTATCTTAGGAACAAAAACCTCCTTCAGTTTTCAAAAATTCCTCTCCATCAGCTCGCGGTCTGCATTTGACTTCAATCACTCAAAACAGGAAAAACGCGATATTCCTGTAGCGCGCCCTTTGTTAAAATTTTGTCTAGCGCTACAAGAAAGTCTCAACACTGTTTTGTGGCTTTTAAACCACTTTTTATCAATTTGTATGGGATTTTGAGGCTATCAGGGTTATGATTGTACCTGTTCTCACTTAGATTATGATTTTATGAGTTTTGTAATTGATATAATGAACTTTTAAAACCCCTCATCATCAACAAATATAAAGCATTTAAAATCTAAAAACAACAAAAACAAGTCCAAAATATTATAAAATCCTAAGGGAAACTTACTAAAGAGGAAGAAATCAAAATTTAAAGAAAATAAATGACTTAAAATAAAGTGCAATAAAACCAAAAAGGACAAATCAAACCAAAATTGAAGAAACACAATACTGACTTAACATCTGGCTCCAGCTGCGGGATGAAGTCCTCCCTGTGAGGCTTCAAGAACCTGTAGACTAGTGCCTTCTGTCTTCAATCTAACTGCCTGCTTGAAAAACTTCCATTGGGCTATGGAGTCTTTATTCAATCCTTCACACACTGATATATGTACAATGAAAATCAAATCTCTTTCTCTGAGGAACCTTCCATTTACTGAATCAAATCGAAATCCGATTTCCAATGTAACCAAGAAAAAATTTGGTCAACCCACCAAAACTTGTTTCCAACTCCAAATATATATATAATCAGAAATGTTGGAAAACATGAAGAGCAGAGATTTAACCACTTATACTCACTTTCATCAAATAATGTCTCTGAAATGACAGATTTATAATCTGCTACTGGATCAATAAAACTTCCACAAGTTACTTCTTCCTGCTCTATGAAAAAGACAAGCTGTCCAAAAGAATATTTTGTTCCATGAATTTCAATCAGGCATTGGCGATAAAAGACATCAGGATCAACCTGAATTTGCTCTGTAAATTTTTGAACAGTATCACCAATAATGTCAACACTTTGAACCTCCTTTTCCACACTCTCTTCAAATAAATGACTATCAGGCATTGGCTTTTGTTGTTCAAGGATAATAGACTGAATGCATTCTTGAATCTGCTGATCAGATTGTGACATATCACACTCCTCACAAATTTCTGGGTCTTTCTTTTCAATTTCATCATCATATTTATTAAAAATTAGACCATCTTCATAATGATTTTGAACAGCAGATTTATCATAACCATGAATGTAAGCAATTTCTGAAAATTTTTGAACAGCCTGGCCTTCATCAAATTTAATATTAAAACCAAAAGGGATAGAGTCTAATTCATCACAGAATTCTTGTCTTGGAACCCTAATCTCTTCATCATAGCAAGGAGTATTCTGAGAAATTTTGAATGATAATGCTAAAGATTCATCTTTTCCTTCATCCTGATCAATTTGATTGTTTGAAAATTCATCTATGAGCTCAAGAATTTTTTTTATTTCAATGTCATCTTCAAAAACCCTCCAATGCTTCACATTATCTGGAACACATGGTCTATATCTCACTTCTATTGGATACCTTAATTGAGTGGTTTTTGGAATTCTGAAATGTGTGGCAGCCAGGGCTAAAGAATCTGCAGTTTCATTATGATTTCTGGGAATATGAGTGATATTAAATGCTATAAAATAGTTCTCAAGCATATCCCATACCTCATTTCGATATACTTTCAGCAATCCCTGCTTTACTTGATATTTGTTCTTTACTTGTTGAATAACTAGTTCGGAGTCGCCAAATGCAGAAATCTGCTGAATTCCCAAATCTTTAGCAGCCTTCAGTCCCAGTAGCAGGGCCTCGTACTCAGCAGTGTTGTTGGTGGTAGCAAATTCTAACTTATACATAAGTTTCACCATTTCCCCTCCGGGAGAAATCAATAAAGCTCCAGCTCCAGCACCTTCTTTGCATGAAGACCCATCAAAATACAACTGCCACAATGCATCCTGCTCTTCTTTGATGTGTTTTACAGGCTGTTCTTTTTGTACCTGTAACAGACCAGCAGAATTCTCTTCTTCACTAAACTGTAGTATGCATGAACCAAGGTCTTTATCCACAGAATACATTGGGTGATTCGTAGGATTTTTATCATCTGTGACTATGTAAGACAGCTGTAGCTCTCTATAAAGTCTCCTGTTTTCCCCACCAAAAACAGGAATGGTGGCATAAGAGAGATCCATCTGTAATGTTCCTCCAACTTTCTTAGCCCATGACCTAGACAGAAGTAAGCCAAATTTTGGTGTGATGTCAGCTACCACAACATCCATTATTACACTTTTCATGGGTAACTGAGTAAGATTGACAACCATGTCTTTTATCACTCCTAGACATTTCACAGCTCGGGAGTCAAAGGCATATAGATCATGATAAGGCTTAGTGACATTAAGACCCAAGGCTTCCATCACAGATTTTGGCATCAAATTATGGGATGCTCCTGAATCTAGCAGACAGTTATGAATCATCTGCTCATGCACAGTCAGAGTTATATAGAAAGGAGGAGAAGCACCAGCTTCGTTTTCAGTCTTCTCAGCCAAAGCTGATCCAATAAAAATTCTAGGGTTTTCCTCCTGTAGATTCACTGTATCTGAAACTGGCTGATTATTGGGCATATTCATTACTTTCAAAACTGTATTCTTGTATGATGGATTTTTTATGAGCTCAGAAAATGGTACAGGAATTTTAAGTTTTCCTAACTCATTTTCCAAACTAAAATTTTGACCTGACTTATTTACCTCTTCAACTTCTGTATTCTTCTTAGGTTTTTCTGCAGGTTGCTTCTTTTCTGCTACAGGATCAGCAGTTGGTTTGTCAGGAATAACTGGGGCAGGAACAGGAGCTTTCTTCTTAGGAGCTTGAACTACTTGTTTCGGGCCAGTTCTGAGATTAATGATTTTCTTAATTCCATTCTGATTAGTGGCAGCATTTACACCAGTTTTATCAAACTCCAATTCATCTTCAACCTCATATAAATCTGCATCATAATATTCAGAATTTAAAAAATCTTCTTCTGTTACAAAACCTGTAAACAATCCATCTCCAATATGATTCATATCCTGATCAGTCTCATTTTCTTCAAAAAGCAGCTGCTGATCAATTTCTTCTTCATCAACCAAATTATTTTGAAAAGGTGGGGGCACTTTTTGATCTTCATTTTCTCTCCTTTCTTGCTGGATGTCATTATTTCTTCGTTCCCTTGGCATGAATCTAGGTGCAAATTGTCTTCTAAATTGATTTTGGTTATTTGGGTTCCTCTGAGCTTCTGGAGCAGGTTTAGCAGAATTCTTTTCCAGCTCTAGTTTATTCAATTTTGCAGTAAGGATCTTAACCATTTTTGCCATCTCATCTATCTTGGCCTCAGCAGATTGAGAAGTAGAGCCTGCTGTGACAGCTTCTTTCTTTCCCTTTCTTTCATACAGCTGCTGAGATGTTTCATTCTTAAGTCTATTTGAAGCTAACAAATTAGACTCTACCTCTAGGGCTGCATCTTGCATGTTCAGCAGGGTGATAGGTCTTCTCTCTCTGAGTAATAAAGAAAATTCATGATCAAAAGCATTGGCATAGGTCAACTTGGCTGATGTTTCAGTGGGTTTAATTTCTGCTGGAATTCTACTGTACATCTTATTAAACCTCTTGGAAAAATCTGCAACAGTCTCATCTTTCTTTATTCTGAGAGCTCCAAACTCAGTTATATAGTATGTGTGATCTTTAGTGTCTCCCCACTGTCTCATGAAAAGCTCATGGAGTTCCTCAATAATAGTAATGGAGTTAGCAGGCAAGTCTCTAAACCATTTTCTTACATCTCCATCTAGACTCTGAACAAATACCCTCATCCACACATCTTTAATCTCAATATTCTGATTGTCAGCATAACTCAGGAAAGCCTCCCAATGTTCCTCAGCAGTGGTTTCCCCTTGTCCATTGAATCTAGGCATATATTTTTGGTAATCACCTCCAGGCAATGCATGTAGAGGCTGAGGTAAAACTACTGGTGCATACCTAGCTGCTACCATTCTATCCATCATATCCATAGGTGGATTTTGGGCTGCCATTGTGGACTGAGGTTTAGACTGAGATTTTGAGGAGGAAGATATTTGACTAAAACTTTTTTGAAAAGGATTTCTTCCTACCTTCAACTGAAAGATTGGTATTTTATCAGGGGAAGAGGTTTTAGCTTTCAAAAAACTTTGAGGATTGGTGAAAACCTGAAAAATGTTCTCAGAAAGGATAGGTTTTATACAGGGTGAAATTTCAGCTGGGTCTAATGATTCACCCAACTGGTGAGAGTCACAGGAAGCTGGCAAAGATCGAGATTTTCTGAGTTTGTTTGCTGTTTTCAAAATCTGCTCAGGGTCTGTCACACCCAGTTTTAATGGAGAAACAGGCTTATTCCTGGTCCCAATCCCTTTAGAAGCCAGTGTGACTTCTTTTTGGTGAAAATAGCCTTCAAAAACTGCTGGTTCAAGTCCACCTCTTAAACCAGAAAAATGATGAGTATCCCAGGGAAGATATGCTTCAGCTTCGTCCCCGGCAACGACGCCAAAGATGTTTGTGCCAGAAATTGTTTCTAAGACTAAGGAAACAAGCTAACACAATCTCAAGAATAAACTCAGTAAATAAGACAAAGTTTTTAGGGTTTTTGAATATGATTTGAATGGTTGTAAGATCTGGGCACAGTCAGGGAATACATCCAATAGAAAAGTAACAACTAAATCATAAGCATAAACTTATAAAGATGCATAACATATCACAAAGATCCAACAAAAAGAATGTGCTGAAGTTCATACATAAAAGATAAGCATCACCAGAAAATATACATCAACTAGCAATGAAATTACCATTTAAGAAGCTAAAAAAGCTTAACAACAAAGCCAGTCACAACAAAAGATGAAGGAGAAAAAGTCATATGTTTCATTATATCATCAGCTAAAGCTCATAAGAGTCACAGTACTTATCTTTTGAACAAGTCTGAAGTTACAATACAATCTGCAGACCTCCTGCTGTCCCCCAAAAATCAGAACCTCCTCAATGACCCTTTTTCCCTCTTTTATAATTACAAAGAAGTCATTCTATTTCCCCTTCATTAGGTCGAAATTGAAACCACTGAGCAGTTACATTAACTAACTAACTCAACTAATTAACTAAAAATAGTAAATCGGATTCCTGGCAAATATGGCGAATTTCTGGAAAATAGGTGTCAAAGAAGCTTCCATATCTCTCAATTGGTGACACCTGTGTAAAAAATGAGAGAGGTTTTTGTAAATGAGTCCGTGATGGACAAAACCCTCTCTGGGTTTTTAAAAATTCATCTCCAGTCAATCAGAATCTGCCCTGCAAGATGAACACTAAAACAGGAAAATATTAAATCTTTAAAATCCCTGGAAAATAGGCTGCAAAGATTAAATTGAATCTTTCAATCCTTGATAGCTGTTGAAAACCTGAGAGAGGTTTTCGTAGATGGGTATCTTAGGAACAACAACCTCCTTCAGTTTTCAAAAATTCCTCTCCATCAGCTCGCGGTCTGCATTTGACTTCAATCACTCAAAACAAGAAAAACGCGATATTCCTGTAGCGCGCCCTTTGTTAAAATTTTGTCTAGCGCTACAAGAAAGTCTCAACACTGTTTTGTGGCTTTTAAACCACTTTTTATCAATTTGTATGGGATTTTGAGGCTATCAGGGTTATGATTGTACCTGTTCTCACTTAGATTAGGATTTTATGAGTTTTGTAATTGATATAATGAACTTTTAAAACCCCTCATCATCAACAAATATAAAGCATTTAAAATCTAAAAACAACAAAAACAAGTCCAAAATATTATAAAATCCTAAGGGAAACTTACTAAAGAGGAAGAAATCAAAATTTAAAGAAAATAAATGACTTAAAATAAAGTGCAATAAAACCAAAAAGGACAAATCAAACCAAAATTGAAGAAACACAATACTGACTTAACAGGTTCCACCGAATCAAAGACAAGAGGGGGTGACAAAGGAAATCCCATGTGAGAAAAGATAAGGTCCTACCATGTCCGTGAGTTGTTCTCAACTGGTAAAGCCAATATCTAGTTGTAATTAAAACACCAAAGTATATTCCTATAAGCCCAAGCCAATAGCCACTACAATCATAATATGACCCAAGCATACACATGCATAATAAGGGTATCACTCACGTCGAACCAACTTTGAATGCATCCACTATAACTCTTATCACCAAATTATGCTTCTTAGTTTTCATTAAGTGCACCTAAAGATGCCAATTGATTTGATGTTATGTAACCCTAGTTTGACAAGCACTACCGCTAATTCTAGCTCTTCGTAGTGTCGAGCCTCATCTTATTAGGTAACTCATCTGCTAGATCAAAGGCCTCAACCAAATTTGATACAAAGGGAAATCATTATTTGATTATTGTGCATTGTTACATGTTGAGTGTGAGTTGGTGTTTCTTTGGAGCTTTTCGATAATAAAATGAAGAGGTTGTTTGTTCACTTGTCTTATTGGAACAAAGAAAGAATCCTTTTCAACTTTAATAGTATCTATAAGGAAATCAATACAAGTATGAAAGAGATAAGCCTTTGATTTTTTTGATAATAATCGATTAATGGACATGAAGGAACCTTAATATACTTCCATGTTTTGGTATGGAGGGAGTTGCATCAAGTTTATTTCAATTCCATCGATAGCCTTGCACATGTTGTCGCAGTGGACATCAATAAAGCAATAAGACAATATGAATTTACAATGCACATCGATACAGCGAAGATGAAGCCATTGAATGCTTCCATATTGGATGCATGCCTCCATGCCAAGGATGCTTCTAGCTTCAACGTGGGCCTACATGTTGAAGATTCTTTGGACTACACCATCACCATCCATTGATTCATTCTCTCGATTTTCCATGATCTCTTTCTTGCTCATCTACTTGCTTGTCTTCTGCCATGCTCCCTTTTTACCTGCATCCAACCTTGTCATTGATGTCCATATAAAGAAGAATCCATCTATTGGATTACATGGGTCCTTAGCTGCTATAACCGTCAGTTCTATAGGAATTCTATTTACATACATGGTTCATCAATCTTGCCCCCAAAACTGAGAATAAACCATCTCACATTCCTCCCACAATCGAAGACTCAACTTCTCCAATCCACATCAAGCTAGGCTAGGAGTAAACCTGCCACCCTTGTATCTACCCAATGGTTCATTCCACACTTGATGCAAGATCCCTTCTCTGTACATAAGAGGACTACCCTTTTTCTATGCTTCTAGCACCCAGAGAAATTCAAACTTACCTTTGGATAAGTTACTCAGATTAAAAATATCGCTAGGGTGTCAGGTACCACCGAACGTGCTCCCCACATTACATTAATTAACAAAAAATCGGGTACAAAAGAACATTTAAAATGCTTATATGTGCAGAATTTTCATGCTACCTTTTCTTCTCACTCAACCGAGTGGATATTCTTCTTTATAGCCCTCAATATCATATACCTGCTATCCAACGACAAACAAACTGTAGACCACTAAACACAACCACATCATAGTTGTAAAGTGAGTTCATCACTGTTGTGCTTTCTCAACCAGATCTAACAAGCATGTAATCAAACTTCAAGTTGAGAGGCCCTCCATCCCATATCTAGACAATGACAATTCAATGCTATTCACACATATCCGATGTTGAATTTTTCCCCTCAGACATCGTAATCCAGGGATCATGCACATAATGGCGTCAATGTTGGAGATCAACCATACGTTCTAGGTCACCGTAGTCCGTCCACATCATAAACAGCATGTTTCAATTGTTTATTTGGATTCTACGCAATGGTCTGGCATGCCACAATATTTACACCAAACCCATGCATTTATCTCAGTGTTCTGTTAATCATCTACCATGGCACTCACTTACTTCTGAGGGAATTTATAATAAGAGATCCACAGTGATTTCTCCTTGGATTTGATAATTCCACCATCTCGTCCAGATCTCAGAGCCACACCTTTGTCACAGCTACGATCTGCAATCATTATGGCGGCCAATGGATTTATTCATGGGAACATTGGCTTCTCCAATGATTTGACCACGATTTCATGGTTTTCCTTCACGCAAGTGTTTGAGATCTCCTCAGTCTCACGCACAACCTTCACTTTCAGGTCTGTTTTCCTTCGGAGCCAAAAAAAAAATGCAGAAAAAACTATTATCACCACTGAAAACTATCCATACAACCTCATATCTAAATATCCGCTCCCTCAACCAGTTGAAACCCTTTCATTTCTGTCTGATATTGAGCATCCACTGTGTGGGCCATTTTTCATTCACCGATGACTATAATTTTGCAGCGTTTTACCTCACGTCCTGGCCGTTTTCTATTCGGCAAAGTCTCCCATTGGATCTGCATTTTTCCTCCACGGCCGAATAGATATCAAAACGCAGGCCACCAGTGTCTTCTTCCATAGATGGCACAAATCCTGGACACTTACAACATTCTTAACGAGCTCAACCAAGTCGCCAAAAAGCGAAAACCTGTCCTTTTTTTTCTTCTCGAGGGATCTCGCCCCCAAGCCAGATATACTAGTAACTTGTCACTCACCAGAGGTCGAGACGTCTCGAAGCCCACCAGGGTGAGTCTCTATCCCAGTGGTCACCTACCCTTCCAGCCTTGTCACAGCGGGCCAATGAGCAACCCTACCCCGCCGGTTTTGAACTTGTGACCTCCACTAAGATAACACATGTTCTTAACCATTAGCCCACTCACGTGCTCTCGAACCCCCATAAACATTAAGGTCGAGGGGTGGTCCACCCCCAGGCCCCCCTATAGATTGTCTAGGAATTCATAGGTCTCCTTCCATAACATATCCACACAATAACCTTGACTAACACAACAACACACCAAACAAAAGCTATGATACTAGTTGTTAGGATTTAATGAGCATTAAAATATAATAAATTGCAAGAAAAATAAAATAGATAAGCAACCATACTTTTGAGACACATTGTTTACCCTGGAAAACTCCATGTGGGGAAAAACCAATATGAATGAATATCTTCATTGCATGGCCAAAACTAGCCAACTAGGCCAAGTGAGCTAGCCACCACTCACCTCTAGGACACTTTACCATGGAGCTTCCTCAAGCCTTATAAAGGCTTCTTTACATGCAATACCTTGGGCCAATACCATGGGTTACAAGAAACCATGTTCCTAAAACTATGTGCTAGACATAAACCACCTTTCACTCATTCCCCTGTCAAGGTTAACCCTAATGGGATTCCCATCCAAAAACTCATTATCATGTTTTCTCCCTTGTACACAGGAAGAAGACTCACCAAAAACCCTAATTTTGTTTCACAAAATGACAAAATAGTATGTGAAGGATTGCTTGATAGACCTGAAGGGCCCAGATGGGAGGTCTTGTCAAAAGAATTTTTTAATGCTCCTTTTGACAAATACCGATCAATAAACCTCGACAAGTCTCCCCACTAGAAATATCTATCGATAAGGAAAACATTTCCAAGTGTCCAAAACATGAAGGAAAACAAAGTTCAATCATTAAAATGCTTATACATCAAGAGGTACATGCTTAGGTTTAGGAGAGGGTAGCATTACAATCTATTAGAGGAACCTTAAATTAGTCATCATCTTGAGAACCAACATAGATCCATCTTAAACCCGCATCAAGAGGGATCCAATTTTTTGAGGTGTATTTCTTTTTTTAAATTTAAACTCAAGAAATTCGATCTCTCTTGATTTATAGATCTAGGTTTAAGTTTTAAGTTTTTATTTTATAAACGAACATCTATTTTTTAATTACTTTTCATAATATTTTATTTTATGAACCAACATGGATTTTTTTAAAATACTTTCCATAATTTTTTATTTTATGAGCCGACATGATTTTTTTTAATTAAAAAAATTATTTTTTACGTTTTATTAGATGTAACGCTACATACACGTTACAACATCTCCCCCATACTGGACTGTAGAGCACCTCATTTCACTCGGTGCAATAAAATAGCTCGGATTTTCAAAATGAAGTCTATAGGAAAATTAAACTCACGTCTAGGGAAAAAACCCTTAAAGCCATCTTACTAAAGCGATCACCATTCTTCGATTGCCATTAAAACAGGGGAACTGCTCTGTCAACTCCTTCAAACAGAAATATATATAATATATATGTTCAACAAACAAACAAATAAAATAGATATAACATGTAAGAGGCATTTGCATTCTCTACTATAATGGGGAGAATGTTTTCCATATGTAAATTTCTAATAATGATGTTCTTTACATGCCTCTAGTATCAAAGGAAGCTTGACTAAATATTTTTCAAAAAGTCAATTCGTTTAGTACGCTCGTGTTTAAAAACATATTATATTACAAAGATGACAACTATCCATAAAGGGTATTTTCAAAGCACATACACAATATAAATTGGTTTATTGTGCCGAGAGGCGCTCTATAGCCCAGTATGAGCGAGATCTTGTAACATGTGAGTGTTTGTCGAGTAACAAAATAATACAAAGTAAACAAAAAGGAATAATACAAAGTAAAAAATAATAAATATTATGTCGGCCATAAACAAAAAAGAATAATACAAGGTAAAAAGTAAATATGAGACTTAAACTAGAGACTTTAGAACTTAGGATTAGGTGGTAAATATTATGTCTCCCATAAACAAAAAAGAATAATACAAAATAAAAAGTAAATATGAGACTTAAACTAGAGACTTTAGAGCTTAGGATTAGGTGGTAAATATTATGTTAGCCATAAACAAAAAAAAATAATACAAAGTAAAAAATGAATATGAGACTTAAACTAGAGACTTTACTTTTTACTTTTAATACAAAGTAAAAAGTAAATATGAGACTTTAGAGTGTTTGTCGAGTAACAAAATAATACAAAGTAAACACAAAAGAATAATAAAAAGTAAAAAGTAATAAATATTATGTCCGCCATAAACAAAAAAGAATAATACAAAGTAAAAAGTAAATATGAGACTTAAACTAGAGACTTTAGAGCTTAGGATTAGGTGGCTCAGGTATTGCACTCAAGGAGCTATTCAAGGAGAGGTTTGCACCTCGGGAAATTTGATCCCTCTTGGCGCTTGATAGAGCCTAGGATTTGGATCTAGGCTGGTATATCCACATTTTGATTGTGATGTGTTGCAAGTCCATGGTAGAGGTCATATGTGTTATTTCTTACAACATGCAACTTTGGAATTCGTTCTATGACACTTTGAATATTACACAGGTTTGGGGAAATAAGTTTGTTGAAGAAAATTTCCCACTTTGGTATAAAAACAGTCATGAACATAAGGTTTTTCCAGCCTTCATTTACTGGGATATTCGAAAAACTAGACATTATGCATTTTTTTTAAGGAAAACCTGTGAACCAGTTCGCTAGCTGGTTGAAGATTATTAGCATGTATAAGGAATATGCTAGCGTGGATATTGAAAAAAGGAGACCGAGATAGTTTCTTAATATTCCTGTTTCCTTTTTTGCTACAGGCTATTTTGATGGTGTTGCTCAAGGGGGAAAATGGGGGGCTAGTATTTTTCTCAATATTAATAATGGTCACTATTTCAAATTGAAGAGGAATTATGGGATGGGAACAAATATCACTACAAAGGAAAGGCCCTGTAGCAGTAGCAGAGGTTTTTAGTGTTATAAGATTGGAAAAAATTGAAAAAAAAACCTCTGCTACAACCTCCGCCAATGGTGGCGGATATTTTACGGAGGTCATTATGGATATATTTTATAGCTTAAAAAAAATCGGCGGCCAGAGGTTTTAGTGGATTTTTTTTTACCGGTGCACTTTGTTGAAATTATGCACACTAGTGCATGTCGTAATAAAAAACACCAGTGTTGTACGATGTAAAATATCTGCACCGACGCACTCAAACATAACAAGTACTGGAAAGAACCAAATTTCAATGCTGCACTGGTGCTTGCGTATAGATTATACGCACTAGTGCTTACGTACAACATAAACGCACCGATGTGATATTTTACATCATATGCACCAGAAAATTTTTAATATTTTTAAACTTTATTGGTGCTGTCCATTTATCCAAGCACACCATTGAATTTCATCATCAAATGCATTGGTGCTTACAGACTATCAAAATAACCCGATGCATTTAAACACCTCAAACGCATTGGTGTGCTTAAACACCAAAAAACCAATTCATATAAGATTGATAGTTCTCGGTGCGAATAAATCATTGACATGCACCAGTGCGATAAACAAATGCAAACGCACCAGATAATCCCTCTCGCACGTGGACATTCTTATTTTTAAAATTTAACAGTGCATTTAATTTACATTGGAGTGCTGGGACTGTCACTTACATAAACAGACTGGTGCGTATTGTTCGGATAGATGCACCGGTGCGACATCAATTATCAAAAGCATTGCATATCATTCTTTGAATAATGGCTACTGACATTGCAGTCAAATATATATATTATATTTTTTTTATTCCATTATTCATCTGAAATTGAAATATTTCTTTATAGTATATTCATTTCAATTTTAATTATTGCGTTTGGTTGGATTAATTTCTTATATCATAGATGAAAGCATATATTGTAATATTTAATCATCCAATACATTTAATTACCAATGTACCATTTTACATGTAACATTTGACAATAACATTGAAGAATGCAATAGAATAAAAAAGTTTATTTGATTATATATCAATAACAGTGTCTTTTCCATACAAAATAGGACATCATCGAGACAACAATAATCAAAATGTAAACATGCATGTAATCATTACACTTATTGGTAACCCATTGTTTTTCAATTCGGACACTATGTTCAGTATATTATTATAAAAAATGTTTGATTTTCACTGACAATTTTTCAAAATATATAGCAAGCTACAACAACTTGCATTAACATCAAAATTAAATATGGATCATCATTCTTCGCTGTAACTGTTATTGATGTTTGAGCCACTTGCATCAATTAGGTATTTGGCCGAATGTTTTGTTAATTGGATCGATTATTTTCCTCTTCTTCAACTTCCATCTGCAAACATAAAAATAAAGTGTACTGAGTGTATCTACATTGTCGGGAATAATGAAAAATAAAATAGATAGTATACATGAATGTAAGTTGAAAAGCGACGTACCATAGAAATATTTGAGTCATGAATGATGCACATTATTTCAAAACGAAATCTCATGCCTTCTATCTATAAGTCTTCTATTGGTTCCACTTCATACTTTATTTCTTGCATGTTTTATGTCCCGTCACAAATCATATATTTAATATAAATGATTTTTTTTGTTTTATTAATTATAAAATGAGAGAAGTACAAAAACATAGATACTTACAAAATCCACAATTAATTTTTGATATGCCAACATATACTCACAACCCTTACTTAACCCAATGTCAATCAATTATTTTGATGGTTCCTCTTTGTATGTTAACACCTGTTTCAATACATCCAAGGATTTCCAATGAAAACAAAAAAATTAAATATACAAATCAGAACCAGTACGGAATCTTAATTTATTACAAGGAAATCATAAATACTCACAAACTTTGCTATCAACCCCTTTTTTCCTTGTCGTCCTGTCTTGTGTGCTGACTTGGTTCCATTTTGTTTTCTTTTCTGCAACAAAACAATTGAAAATTAATATTTAATGTTGAATTAATCAATGAGATGTACATAATCCTAAAAACCAATGATTTCATACATTTGAAGTACGTTGCTATTGAGATGGATCCTCCCATGATGCAATTATGTCTATTTTCTTGACCATCTCCTTGCACACTTTTTTGAACATCCCTACTGGCACATTTAGCATATCAACTCGTTCATTCTTTGGGATTTTCATATTCTTCCTAGAAATGTAAAATGACATTAAACTATTTTTCTGTTGAAAGGAAAAATAAATATAGCAAAATTAAAATTAATGAAGGAATGATGCTTTGTAGTAGTTATAGATACATATTCTACATAAACATGTTTATGAATATTAGTTTTTGAATGATTCCTTTTTGTTGTTGTATGTTTTTGCTATTTCAATTATGACAGGTCTCATTGACCATTGCTCAAGGAACACCTCTTGTAGTTTACATATGACCTGATTCTTCAAATCATTTGATTGGTTTCTGTATTGTAAGTGAAAAGTATGTTTGTATGTTATTTCCACTATATCCATCATAGTATTATAAAATTATTTTCCCCTTCTATTAAATTCCAGCACCACTCCAAATAAGTTAAGGACCAATTGATCATCATATGCATCTTCCATAATTTTTTTTCTTATGATGACATTGAATTTTGTTGTTGACAGTCCCTAGATAACATTCAACATATGTGAATTAGATTATTTGAAACATATTAGTGAATATACTTAAGTAAATTATTACTCAAATTTGATGAAATAATTCATATTGACTTATTTTTTATTCACCTAATTCATCCCTTTGCAACTTTTCCACCATCATTTTATGCTCTTCTGGACTTAGATTGGTAAGAATCTTAGCCTTCTTCTTCATTTTTTGGCTATGTATGTCGCACATTAACCAATATATATTAGTTAAATTTACAAATAATTCAAACAAATTAATTAAAATCACTTTCCTTCTTTGTAATTCTGGATGTGCTCCCATTATGTTGACTAAAGTTGTTGTTCATTGAACTCATACCATGTATTTTATATCAATAAACAACTGGCTAGACCATTAAATACAGAAGCTATCAATATATTATACAAATAAATTACAAACCTTCAAAATATAAAACAAGTATGCTATCAGTGCGCTTAAATACCTAAAATGCCCCGGTGCGTTAAGAACAACAATTCATCGGTGCATTATTATAAAACCAATGCACCGCAAATAGAGAATCGACAAATGAAAATTGATTTTTGTATTTTTATAAAATAAAACAGCACATGCCGCATATCATATCCGGTGCGCTTTCTTTATATGCACCGATGTGTTCTTGTAATACAAACACACCGATATTGACACATGCATTTTTTTATTGAAAAATTAAAAAAAAACTTAACATGGTCGACATGGTTACAGATTTGACCCAAAAAGTGGCCCCATCTCACCCTACGCTTTCTATATATAATCACAATCTTAACAAATCTAAAATCCGTAAAAGGTGAATTCGTAATTGTGTATAACAATAGAGGGATTTAAACCCTAATGTAAAATTTTGAGCCACATAAAATGAAAAGAAGTAGTGAGAAAATAAGGGCTTCAACATTGAAGGTAAGTATGAAGTTATTTTTTCTAAATCTAGTTAAACTCTAAATAAGATAATAAGATCAAGAATAATATTTACATGAAATTTTTACTATGCATGTTTTTATTTGATTCGCCATACTAACAAATTTCGATCCTCAGAATAATCCAATTGCTCCAAAATCCTTCCACGTAAGTCTCTCTTCCAAAACTCTCCCCTGAAAAATTTGGCAAAGTAATGAATTAATGTTTAGGTATTTTGATTTTAAACACTATTTAGAATTAGTTTTTGAACTTAAAATTGTCCCCCTTTTTCAGTTTAGGGCAAAAATAACTTGTGTGATTTTTTTTAATTTTGATTTTTTGGCATTTCAGTGTGCTTGTGGTCATGTTGCACTAGTGTGGTCATATATGAAACACACCGTGACCTGAAAATATTTCAGGACCTTTTTAACCATAAAATTGCATGTGAAATTTGCATGTAAATACTCATAAAAATGGCTTTAAAGATGAATTTTAAATGCTTTGGATCAATCACATAAGCAAAGAAATAGATATGCAAACCAGAAATTGTAGACAACAGATGATAATGGAGTTCACCCTTCTTGGGCTACGTCTCCGGGCCACTTCCAATGAGAAGGCCAATCTTATTAAGTCTTCAAAGCTTACATATATGAGTTTCTGGAAATACCTCTGAGTTCTGTCAGTCAAAATTAGAAACGGCCTACATGACTGCATTCCTCTTGAAATTCTGAGAAAAATGAGTATAAAGTTGACTATGTTTGCCTGAGGCCTCCTCTGGCACACAAATCAAGAAAAATATGCCTTGCAATTGTATAGACTATACAGATTACCACCTAGGGAAGCGAGACCATTAATGGTCTGTACCTTGCCTCGGGATCTATGCCGTACAATGTCTTGGGATCTTTGTAAATTGTGGTCACTGAACGTTAACTTTCATGGCCCATAAGGTGGTTTTTATAAGGTTTTTGTAGTGGTTTTGGGCGTGTGTTTGGAGAGCCACGCGCCCTCTTTTGGGCTCCAAATTTTCCTTCAATTCATAAACTAAAACCAACACATCCTAACCAACGTATGGGCTGTGGCCTAGTGGTTAGGTGGTGGAGTATGGGGGGAGAGGTCCCGGGGTCAAACCCGCGGGCCTCTCCCTTTCCTACGTGATTTTGTTTGTTTGTTGAACGGTGGTTTGGTTTGGTTGTAATGTGGTGGCATTGTTTGGACTGTGACTTGGCACTGGTGTTGGATCCATCGTATTGGACCGTTGTTTGTTGACATGGAACTGTGTTGTTAGTTGGCGCTCAACGTAGCAACTATGGCCTCGGTGTTGGCCAAGGGATAGAGGGCTTAGTGGAGACGCTGGTGGCCTTGGAGGTCATGGGTTTGATTCCCATGGTCTCCAACATTTTTTGTAAACTGTACACTATATTTCCAATAGGGATGCCACATGGAAAACCCTGATTGGTCCAAATCACCTTCCATGTCATCAACCTATCCACGTGGAACCCTGTGGGGCTACCACGTGTCTCCAATGTTGAGTTTTCCATGTCACGTGGCACCTTGTGGGTGTGCCACGTGGCCCCTTTTCCCTCCCTTTTTACATCATTTTTACCCTTTTTGCCAGATTTTTCAAACTCAATATCGTTTGCGTCTGGAGGCCGTTTCACGCGAAACGAATGTTTCTGGAAAGCTCCTGACAATATCTACGCGTCTGTAAGATTATTTTAATCTTTTGAAGACTTTAATTTTGTTCGAAATCTAAGATCCTTTTGGATCAAACCTTCCTACTCGAAAGCGTTTGGGCCACCATAAGCATGAAATCATTCCAAAAAAAGGTGAGAGTACAAATCCCTCACTCTTCCAGTCTCTAGCCACTATTCTTTGCTTGGATGAATTCCTTTGAGTCCCACACGATTAAATTCCATGTCACCCCTTCGTGATGATCTGACCCTCTTTGCCAATATAATATATTCTTGAAGCTCATTGAGATATTCAGGAGCAAATTCATCAACAAAAGGTACTTGAACCTATTCATCTGGGTCCATAATCAGAGGAGGCTCATACAGTTTCAAGTTTTCCACATTAAAAATGGTATACATTTGCATATAAGGAGGAAAATATAACCGAAAATCATTATTACCAACTTGATCCAAAATTGTAAAAGGTCCATACCTGATAAGTTTCAACTTTCTATATTGACCTTGGAGTCAGTCTTTACTGATATGAAGCCATACTTAATCACCAATTTGAAAATGATGATCCACCCAATGTTTATCATGTCTTTCTTTATACTTGGCATGAATTGATTCCAACTGCTCTTGTACTACTTGATGTACTAATTGGATCTGCTAAATAAACTTCAAAGATTTATTTGCATCAACTTGACCATATCCCACTGGATATTTCCCATAAACAAAGTCTAAGGGAGACTTTGGAAAATAACCAAAACATGTCTCGAAAGGAGACTTTTGTGTTGAAGAGTGCATAGATCTGTTGTAGGCATGCTGAAAATAATGCAACTATTCATTCCATGGCTTGGGATGCTTAGCACAATATCCTCCAAGAAGATGTACTGCTGTCCGATTGACCACTTCAGTTTTTCCATCTGTTTGTGGATGAAATGTTACGCTCTTATTTAACTTTGTGTCCATAAGTTCACATAAATATGACCAAAATTTCCCAAGGAAGCAGGAATATCAATAAGATATAATAGAACTAAGTAGTCCAAAATGGACCCATACATGCTGGAAGAACAAATGACCAGTCATCTCAGCTGTGATATGCTTTTTACAAGGCATTAAAATGCACATTTTACTAAATCTATCCACAACAACATATAAGTAATCATGTCCTTTTCTAGACATTGGTAACCCTCCTACAAAATCCATTGAAACACTTTCCCATGGATGGGAAGGAACATGAAGTGGAGTGTACAAGCCTAACTTTCTGTTACTTGGCTTACTTGTTGCACACATAACACATCCTTTTATATACTTGGAAATAGTATCATTCATTCGAGGCCAATAACAAAACTTTTGTAATTGTGCTATAGTTTTTCCTACACCAAAGTGTCATAAAATGAGAGAAGTGTGAGCTTCACTTATCACATGTACTCTTTCACTTTGTGGAATACAGATCTTTCCAAGATGATACAACAACTTGTCATGAATATGATAATTCAATTCTTAATTTTGAGAGCCATGTTTTAGTGATTCATATACTTCTTTGTAGCTTTCATCCTTAGTGTATTGTTCAACATAACTTGAGTGTACCAAAGGACTTTGTTGAATAACAATAGAAGCATTTGTTGGAGGTCTTGATAACATATATACAACTTTGTTCTGAATACCTTTCTTATACTTAATGATCAAATGAAATTGTTGTAGAAAACCCATCCATCTTATGTCTTGATTGTTGCAGCTTAGTTTGAGACTGAAGATATTGTAATGGTTGATGATCAATATGTATAATTGTTTCCTTACCCATTAAGTGATGTTTCCACTTCTTCAAATTTTGTACTAATGCATACAATTCTTTATCATAGGTTGGAAAGTTAATTATTGCTTTAGAGAAGGTTCCAAAATGATAGCATATTAGTTTTTTAAGTTGCATTAAGACTGCTCCCATGGCATAAGCACTGGCATTAGTCTCTATCTCGAATGGATGTTGTAGATCCAACAGTGCAAGTACTGGAGCTATATTGATATTTTCTTTCAAAGTGTCGAAGGCCTTTCATGATTTTCCTTCCCACTGAAAGACTCTGTTCATACATGTCAAAGCATGTAATGGGGAAGCTATGAAGGAGAAGTTATCAATAAAATTCCTCCAGTATTAGGCTGCTCCCAAAAAGCTTCTTACCTCGGTTACATTATTTGTCTTGGGCCAATTCACAATGACCTCAACTTTAGAGGGATCTATTTTGAGTTCACCACCTCCTACAATGTAACCTAAATACACTAACGATGTCTTCCCAAACTCACATTTGGACATCTTTAAGTACAATTTTTCTTTTACAAGTACATCCAAAACTTGTTTGACATGCTTGACATGTTATTCCAAAGTACGATTGAAAATCAAAATATCATCTAACTAGACTATCACAAATTCATCAATGAAGGGCTTAAACACATCATTCATCACCTTCATAAATGTCGCGGGTGCATTACAAAGCCCAAAGGGAATTACCATCCATTCATACAATCCCTATTTAGTTTTGAAAGCAGTCTTCCAAATTTTATTGTTGTGAATTCTAATTTGATGATAGCCACTTCTTAAGTCTAACTTAGTGAAATAATTTGCATTCTTAAGCTGATCCAAAAGATCATCAATCCGAGGAAGAGGATACCTGTTCTTAATTGTGATTCTGTTTGGTTCCCTATAATCAACACACATATGCCATGTGCCATCCTTCTTTGGCCCCAAAACAATTGGTGAACCAAATTGAGAGGAGATTGGTCGAATGTCCCCTCTTTCAAGCAATTCCCGAACCTACTTCTAGTTTATCTCTGCATTTTCAATTACTGAATACCTGTACATGCCAATGTTAGGGAGTGGTGCATCTTGTTGTAAGAGAATCTCATGTTGGATTTCTCTTTTTGGAGGAAATCCTTTAGGTTCTTGAAACAAGACATCATAATAAATTACAACCTTAGTTAAGTCTTTCTTAAGTCTTGGATCACATCCTTTAAAAGATTCACTTTGACCAACATCCTTTTCTTTAACAATCATAAGAACAAAATTTTTACTAGAATTTACTAGCCTCTTCATTTGACTCGCAGAAACTAATGGAAGATTAGTTTTCATGCGATGTGCATGGACAACATATTCAATACCATCTTTAGTGAGATGATATCTGTTATTTTTCTGTAAAATATATCCTTCCTATCATAAAGATAAGGACTTCCCAACACAATACCATAGATATCTAATGGAACCACATCCATATCTACTTCATCAATGAATCCAGAAGTAATAACAAACCTAAGTCTACACTGTTTTGTCACTTGTAATTGTGCATTATCACATACCCATCTGATAGGATAAGGTTTAGGGTGTAACTTAGTTTCCAAATGAAGTTTCTTAAATATCTCTTCTAAAATGAGATTGGCTTGTGATCCACTATCAAAAAGAGTATCTATTTTTGCATGATTAGAGATTACTCTTATGTGAAATAAATCACTTCTTTTTCTTTCATCAACAACAGATTCATGCTTTGTATTAGAAGTAGAAGGATTTTTACCTTGTATGCTTGTAGCAACAATCTTAGTCTCATTCCCTAAGTCAGATCCCAAATCATGTCGGATGGCTATAGAAGTGGTCTTCTTGTCCTCCTTATTCCGAAACTTCCCAGGATTGATCTCTCGATGAAGCCTCCAACATTTCGATGCATCATGACCCTTTTTTCTGGCAATGTGAGCATGTAGGTTTATCTCCTTCTTTCTTCACCGTAGCTGTATGCTTACCTTTCCCTTTACCTTTGAATTTGTTTCCTTCAGTTTTGTAAGGTTTCATTGAAAAATTTTCATTTGTATTCTTCCCCTTTGACTCCATATGAGTCGCTTGAACACATACCTCATCAAGGCTAGTTGGATTAAACATAAGCATCATATGGTGTAACTAGCTATGTTAGCCACCTATGAACTTGAGAATAATTTCTTGAGTGTAGAGAGGTATACAAGGTATTAAATATCTCTTTCAAAATTCTTGTGTGTACTCTTGCACACTTTGTCCCTTACCTTGCCTCAAATTCTGCCAATCCATCATGGCTTGCTGCATGTAGCCCAATGGATAGAATTGCTTCTTTAATGTTGAATTGAACTCATTCCAAGAGGATATGATGTTGCCTTTTGAGTTCCTCTCTCCCACCATATAAGAGCGGTCCCTCCAAGTCGGAGAGAAGATAACTGAATTTTCAAGCTATCTACAGTGAAATTTTGAATCCTACAATAAACCTCTATTTGGCAGATCCAATTATCCAACTTTTCAGCATTAAGCTCTCCATTATAAACAAGTAAATCAAACTTAATATCAGGCTTTAATTGAGGCATATTGAAATTAACTTTTTGTTTTTCAGGTGAAGAATGTAAAGATCCATCAATAAATGATGGTGAAGATGGAGGAGTTTTAGGAGGTTCCTCAACACCTCCTTCTTCTTTACCTTTAGTATGAGAAGAACCACCTTGTTCTCCCTTCTTCTGATCTTGATAAAGCTCTTCCGCCATACTTTGCATCTTCATGAAATATTTACGGAAGTCTCCTTCAGAAGGAATTGAAGAAGTCCCATCTTCTCCTTTTTCAGAATCCATTCTTCCTCTTCTTGAACCAATCTCTGGATCAAATTATTCAATCTCTCCTTCACCTCTCTAAATCCTTGCTCTTGTTAACATAAAAAAAACTCACAATGCAATGGTTAAGCTGCTCTGATACCAAACTTGATCTGAAAATATTTCAGGATCTTTTTAACCATAAAATTGCATGTGAAATTTGCATGTAAATACTCATAAAAATGCTTTTAAAGATGAATTTTAAATGCTTTGAATCAATCACATAAGCAAATAAACAGATATGTAAACTAGAAATTGTAGACAACAGATGATAACGAAGTTCACCCTTCTTGGTCTACATCTCCGAGCCACTTCCAATGAGAAGGTCGATCTTATTAAGTCTTCAAAGTTTACATATATGAGTTTCTGGAAACACCTATAAGTTTTGTTAGTCAAAATTAGAAATAGACTGCACCACTTCGTTCCTCTTGAAATTTTGAGAAAAATGAGTATAAAGTTGACTATGTTTGCCTGAGGCCTCCCGTGGCACACAAATCGAGAAAACTCTTCCTTGCAATTGTATGGACTGTATGGATTCCCACCTTGGGAAGCACGCCCATTAATGGTCTATAAAATACCTAGGGATCTGTGCCATACTCTATCTTGGGATCTGTGCAAACTGTGGTCACTGAACGTTAAATTTCGTGGCCCATAAGGTGGTTTTTATAAGGTTTTTGTAGTGGTTTTGGGAGCGCATTTGGAGAGCCACGTGCCCTTTTTTGAGCTCCAAATACGCCTTCAATTCATAAAATAAAACCATCACATCCTAACCAGCGTGTGGGATGTGGCCCAGTGTTTAGGCGGCGGAGTATGGGGACAGAAGTCCTGGGGTCAAACCTGCAGGCCTCTCCCCTTCCTACGTGATTTTGTTTGTTTGTTGAACGGTGGTTTGGTTTGGTTGTAATGCGGTGGCGTTGTTTGGATTGTGACTTGGAACTGGTGTTGGATCCGTTGTATTGGATTGTTGTTTGTTTACATGGAAGTGTGTTGTTGGTTGGCGCTCCACCTAACAAATATGGCCTCGGTGTTGGCCAAGGGATTGAGGGATTAGATCCTGCCGTTTTTTCCCATAAAACTTCCATTCAACTTCAAATACATGTTCTGCTGTATAGTAGTTAAGAACTAATGCTGGGAGCCCTAGATAGGAGGGCTTGGTGGATATGTTGGTGGGCTTGGTGGATATGTTGGTGGCCTTGGAGGTCATGGGTTTGATTCCCATGGTCTCCAACATTTTTTATAAACCATACACTATATGGCCAATAGGGATGCCACATGGTAGACCTTGATTGGTCCAAATCACCTGTCATGTCATCAAACTATCCACGTGGCACCCCGTGGGGCTGCCATGTGTCTCCAATGCTGATTTTTCCATGCCACGTGGCACCCTATGGGTGTGCCATGTGGCCCCCTTTTTTTCCCTTTTTACATCATTTTTACCCTTTTTGCTGGATTTTTGAAACTCAATATCTTTTGCGTCTAGAGGCCGTTTCACATGAAACGAATGTTTCCAGAAAGCTCCTGACGATCTCTACGTATCTGTAATATTATTTTAATATTTTGAAGACACTATTTTTTTTATCGAAATCTGAGATCCTCCTCGATCACACTGGCCCTTTAAATTTCAACGCAACACTAACAACATGAAGTTCAAAAACTTAAAAAAAATCACATGCCGTGGTGCATGTATAATTCAGACACCTTTGTGTGCTTATGTTTATGAAACAAATCGATATGAATTATGTTGTAAAATGCATGTATAAATATCTGCTACAAAATGTAGCAGATATTTTCTACTGTGGGGGATTTTGAAGATGTTCTTTCGTGGTTCGTTTATAGTTGTTACACACCGATGCATTTGGTAGATGTGAGCGCATTGGTGCGTGTATATTTTAAGAGACGCACCGGTTTAATTTGAAAATCTTGTGGTTTTATGTGTCCACTTAAAATTATATATTCATCTCAAATGTTCTTTTTGTATTCAACCACACCAATTACAATATTCCATAGTATATATATGTTTCTTAAAATTACCTTACTTTTACAAAATGGTTTCCAAACTATATTGGAAGTTATATTGTGATATAGTTTTTGAAACAAATTTAGGACTGTAGAGACGTATATTGATTGCCAATTTGGCTCAAATACAGGGATAAAAGTTTGTAGTATCAAATGACCAATTCTTCCTATTCTGGGTCATTCCATCTTGTTGAAAGTTTGACGAGTTCTCCCTTTCCATCCCTATTAAGTTCAGGTTTTATTTATACTTTTGACTATTTACTGGAATTTATGTTACTTATCTATGTGAATATGAATATCAATTTATTATTTATTGGAGAATCTCGATTTGGGTTCGAGTTCGGATGGACAAGACATTCCACCAATTTCAAAACATTGTAAGATATTATCAGGAGCAAGATACCACAAGAAGTTCGTAGATGAAAATAGGAAGCCACTTTACCCTTTCAATTGTAACATGCCCTATTCAAGCCACAATACCGGTTCATCGACGGTAATTCGTTGTGAGCTAGAACTCTTTTATGACACCCCAATAGTTTTTGGTTATTCAAAATGTCAAGGGTTGAAGGAGAACCCTCGGCATGTCACACTCACCCATTACACCAATGATAGATTACCCAATGTTGATGGTATAATACTCCATACTCTAGTAAAAAATCCAATAGTTGATATAGAAAAGACATTTAGGAACACTTCGGTATGCTCATTTTTGAAAAAGTTGGAATCCAAAACAACTATGTCTCATCCTAACTTGATGAACCCATCTGCTTATGTTCGGCCAACTGAAAGTTTTAGTGATCCAAAGTATGATATGAATGCCACCAAATGCATCTCTATTGGAAGATCCAAAAAGTTGCATGAGTTGAAAGAAAAACTGTCCAAGTAAGAGTTAGTAGCACTTATGCCATTTTGCGGTCCTATCTATTGTCAGTTTGATTACTTGAATATTGTTAAATACAAGCATAGCATTTCCATGTATAGTATGTGCATGAATTGTTTTGTTTATGGAAACATTAATAGGAAGAAACTGTTATATATAGATGGTCATCCATGCACTCATGGGAACATTGCATGGTTCATAAATAGTTCTAGGTGCTCTTTATTTCCTGCAAATTGTTCATTTGAGGAACACTTCAATTACAGAGAGTTATTTATGAAAATGAAAGCATCCATATTTGTTGTTGTACATGTAATACATAGTTTTTATCTTGCGTCCATCCTCACCAATTAGGAATTCCTACAGTAATAGTAGTTCTTCAAATGTTGGAAATGGAAGCAATGAAGTAGAGGTTGGTATGGATGAGTTATTATGACAAATGAGTTCCATGGATGCAATGTTGTTACATACATTCCATGATAATGAGCTAGGGAATGATGCTCATATCACTGAATCCTTCTTCGAAAGCCTTAAATAAGCTTCCACCACACCTCTCTTTGAACCTGTCCAGTCAAAGTCTACACAGTTGGGGACAACAATGTTATTGTAGAACTTGAAAGCAACGTATGGCATGTTAGAGGTGTGTTTCTCAGTAGTGTTGAAGAAACTGACCATCAACTACATTATATTTTGAGGAATCTTGTGACACAATCATCATTGAAAATGGTTGATTTTATGAACGTTAAATGACATAGTACATTTGTATTTCCCACTAACTATAGGTTATTCAAAGATAAGGTACTTCCGAATGATAATGTATTTCCCGACAACCGTGAAGAGGCAAAGCAAATGTTGTTCAAAATATTGTGTGTTGAGTACATATCATATCATGCCTGTCCCAATGATTGTATTATATATAGAGAAAAATATGCAAACAAAGAGATATGTCCAAAATGTGGGCATGACATGTACAAAGAATCGAATAACAAAGCTAAAGCACATGGTCCTCCTCATAAGATATTGAGGCACATGCCTATAATCCCAAGGATTCAAATGATATTTCATTGCAAATAATTAGCTATGCTCCAGGGATGGCATGCATCGCACCGAAGTGAGGAAGGAGTTATGTGAATCCCAATAGATTCAATAGCCATGAAGCATATAGAGGATACATGGTCCGATAAATTCAAGGATGAAGTATGCAGCCTCCGATTGAGAATAGACATTGATGGCATCAACACATATTCCCAACCAAACAACATCTATACTATTTGTCCTGTAGTAGTGATCAATAAAAATATCCCCCCATTGTTGTCCATGAAGAATGAACATCTTATGTTGGCTCTTATAGTCCCTGGTAGAAGACAAGTGAAGAATATGAATGTTTACCTACAACCATTGATCGATGATTTCAAGGAATTATGGGAAGGGATACATGTATATGATGTGTCGAGACCCATCCCATCACAGAGGAGTTTTATATTGTATGGCGCATGTGTGTACACCACACATGATTATCCGGGGTTAGGATTTTTCTCAGGTAAATATGTTGCTTGATTTGTTTATATTCAAAGAAATAATTTTTGGTATATTTAATTTGGTGTGGCTATCTTGGTCTTCAAGGCTAATGTTCTCTCTTTACTATAATATCGTAGGTCTTGTAACAAAAGGTTATTATGGATGTAAATGTTGTGGACTTTCTATGAAGGCTAGGTGGCCCAAATACCTACGAAATTCAGTGTACAAATTCTCTAGGGTATTCCTCCCAAAAAACCACTCTTATAGAAGAGCAAGATTTTCTTTCAATGGTAAACGAGAGAGAACCCAAAGGCCTGAAATAATGATACCGGCTGACTGGATTATGGAATATGAAAGAGATAACGAGAAGGAATACACATATATGTTCAATTCAAATGTGCAACCTGTGATCAATGATCCATAAGTCTTCAACACCTATGTTGAGAAAATGCCTAAAAGGATGAAAATGAAATCAATATTTTATGAGCTCCCATATTTGGATCATCTTAAGATTTACCACTTACTAGATCCCATGCATATATTTAAAAAAAAAATTCATTTTCTTTGTGGCATCACATATCATCCAAAAAAAGTGACAAGTTGGCTGACAGGAAAGATCTTATTTCTTCAAATACTAAAAAGAAGCATTGGCCAAGACAAGAAAATAGAGGAGAGGTTGACCCCTCTTTTTCATTTAAAAAATGCAATGCCCCATGGATTTTGAAGAAATATGATCTTTATTTGGAAAAGGAAGTTATATTGAGTGTGAAGGAGCCTTGTTTTTATGGGTCTACTCTATGATGCTGCTTCACTGCATACGAAAATTTTCCAGGCTTGAAATCACATGACCATCTCAACCTTCTAAGGGTACATAAAATGCCAAAAAATTGTTTTTACTTTTTATTTATATCTTTTACCACAAGTTAAAATGCAATTAAAATTTTGTGTTTAGTTTGAGTGTCATTATTTGTTGTTTGTGCTTGGGTGTGTGAACCACGACTTTCTTGATGACCCGTGGTATTCCATATATAAAATATCTACATTTCTATGGGTGATCAGATCAAAGGATATTTACATCGCTAGCATTCCACGGCGGGATCAAGAGATAGCTGAGATTGTTTGTATGTTTGAGAAGGAACTGCCATTGAGTTTCATGGAATTGTAGGTTCATCTTCTAATTCACCTAGTCAATGATGTTCAATTAGTTGGGGTGGTCTCATGTCACCGGATGTTCTTCTTGAAGAGGTTCATGAAAAAAGTGAAGGAATTTTTTTGACAAAGGGAAAAACCTGAGGGGTCTATGGCAGAGAGGTACATAGTATATGAGTCATTCTATTATGCTAGTGAGTACATCAACCAAATCGAACACACACCAGGCGCAGTGATTTGGGATGATGAACATGATGAGGACAAAAAGGAAGGGGAGGTACCATAAACAAATGGAAAAGGGCACATATTAAAGAGTAAGTCACTTATATTTCGATCTTCAAATTCTACATAGTAACTATTCACAAAAAACTTCAAACTCTATATTTGATCCCATACGTACTAAATGTGGTTTTGTTTCCATGAATACAACATAGAATTCAAAAATTGATGCAATTAATAAATTCAATCTTTACAACACGGAGGCAACATGACCATGGGTCACATTATATGAAGAGAAGAGGAGGAAATGGGACATTGATAGAAAATAATTCAGGAAGTTGCACGGTAGAAGCATGCCTTTTCCAGATCATTTAAAAGAAAATATGCCAATCATATGTGTTGATGTAATTGTAACTTCAAAATGTATTTCACCCATGTATATTGTACTCCTATAGAGATGTTATTATTACTCTATACGGAAGTGTCATCATTTGTATTGACAAGTGTCGCAACTTGCATGTGATGGGTTATTAGACCACCAAGTGTGGGGTCGGCCCTGATTAGTTAACCATGGGTTATTAGACTGAGTTAGACAAGTCGGCCCTGCTAGGTTATTAGGCAGGTCAGGTCATGTATAAATAGAGTGCGGGAGGCACTCTATTTGATCATCTCATTATTCACTTCTACACTACTCGAAAAGTGGCACACTAGTGGAGGAGGAGGTTCAGCTGCTAGGAGGACTATCTCTGTGTACTTTGGTTGTATCATTGCTCTTTCTATCTCTGAGGAAGTTGTGGGGTTTTTTCACCTTTATGGTTTTCCCCAGTGAAACTCTGTGTGTCTATTGTCTCATGTGATTGCTTGGTGTGATTGATATGCATTGTTATACTTGATATGTTGTACATGTTATTCTCTCAGTAAAGATCCTAGAGTATATTGAATTAATGCTAAAAAAATTAACATGGTATTAGAGCTAACCTGAGAAGAAGACACTGTGCAGTTGCGAAAACTAGGGTTTCATGTTTATTGGGTTTCTCTCCACAGATCTTGAAAGGAAGTAGGGTATTTTGACTCTCCTCAGCAAGGCTCATCTTTCTGTCCAATCAGAATTCAATTCTGTGCACTTTCATTTTTGGCCCTACAAATTAGGGTTTCCACAAAAATAGGAATTTTTGAAATCTGAGGACATAGCTGGAAGATCCTTGGAAAAATAAAATTTTAGAGCTTTGGATTGAGATTTTGGGTTGGGTGAAGCTCCGGGAAACTCAAACCCTAATTCAGGGCCTCCCTAGTGAATCTGAGAGATTGGAAAGCATTTATGAAGGGTGAAACTTTGCAGATTTCAAATTCTGAATATACCAGGCTGATCAGCTCATGAAGGTGCATCTTTCTATCCTTTCAGAAAGTTGAAATTCATATTTTGAATTTTTAGGGTTTCTCTGACAAACCCTAATCCAGCACCAGATCCGGATTTCTCCAAATCAAGTGGTAAGACCTAAATCTTTTATTTCCATTTGAGTTTCTCATTAAAATGTCTCACCACACCAAGCTTGAGGATAAGCTTGAAGGGGCTGATAAATTCTGAGCATGGAAGTATAGGATTGGGTTAATCCTGGACGAAAATGAATTGGACACTTACATAAGTGAAGAGGTCCCTATCCCAGAGGGAGAAGAGGCTAAAGCCTTACATAAGAAGAATTTGGTCACGACAAAGAGGATCATTGCTGATTCTATCAAAGACCATCTCATACCACATGTCTCATCTTTGAAGACACCCAAGGAAATGTTTGAATCCCTGACCAAGCTATTTGAAGGAAAGAACATAAATCAGAAGATGACCCCGCGGAATCAATTGAAAGGGGTAAAGCTTCAGAATGGAGAGACCATTCAATTCTATTTCTCCAAGGTCTCTAAGATCAAGGAACAACTTGAAGCCGTGGATGAAGTAGTGGACAATGGAGAAGTTGTCATGACCACATTGAATGGCCTACCTAGGTCATGGGACTCCTTCATCCAAGGAATCTGTGCAAGAAGGAAGTTGATCTCATTCAATAGACTATGGGAGGAATGCTCACAAGAAGAAGCAAGGCTTATGGCCCGAGAAGACAAGATGGGGAATGAAGATCAAGCTCTCACAGCACACACCAAGAAAGGAATGCCCAAGAGAGAGCCATCTCATAAGCTCCTAGGACTTGGTATGGTACGATAAACAACTTTCTATCCAGTTTGGGCTTTACTAAGAGTAAAGCATATTCCAACCTTTACTACAAGGTCGAGGAAGGCAATCCTGTGATATTACATCTGTATGTGGATGACCTGTTTTTTATAGGTGAGGATGGTTTGATTGCCGATTCCAAGAGGAAGCTTGCAGCTGAGTTTGAGATGAAGGACTTGGGGATGATGCACTATTTTCTAAGCATGGAGGTGTGGCAGAGAGCAAATGGAATCTTCCTTGGACAAGGGAAGTATGCAGTAGAGATCCTGAATAGGTTCGGGATGATGGACCGTAAGGCCATGGACACACCTCTAGAATCAAACCTGAAGCTTCTGTGTGATGCTTCATCTGATCTGGTTGATGTCACTGTGTATCGTCAGATGATTGGGTCCTTGATGTACCTGACGAACATGAGACCAGATATTTGCTTTGCGGTGAACACATTGAGCTAGTTCCTGATGGATCCGAGAGGTGTTCACCTGGTTGCTATAAAGCATATTCTAAGGTACCTGAAGGGTACAATTGATTATGGGCTCAAGTATGATGCGAATCAAAAGTTTAACCTGCAAGGTTATGTTGATTCAGACTGGGCAGGCAGTGCTGCAGATAGGAAGAGCACTTCAGGGTGCTTCTTCAGTATGGGATCAGGTGTGATCTCTTGGTTTAGTAGGAAGCAGTCCTGCGTATCACTGAGTACAGCCGAAGTAGATTATGTTGCAGCTTGTTCGGCTAGTTGTGAGGCAGTATGGCTGAGGAAGCTACTATCTGAGTTATTTGATCTTTCGTTGGATGCTACTGGTATCTTTTGTGGCAACCAGAGTTGTGTAAAGCTATCTGAGAACCTGGTGTTCCATGATAGGTCGAAGCACATAGAGATCAAATATCACTATATCAGGGATATGGTGCAGAGAGGAGCAGTGAAGCTCCTGTATGTTGTGACGAATGAGCAAATTGTAGATGTGCTGACGAAGCCACTAGCCAGAGTGAAGTTCAAGTACTTTAGAGAGAGGCTTGGTGTTCTTCAGATTGATGACACTTTGAGGAAGAAGTGATGGACACATTTGCAGGAGCCATTCTGAGCATGGTGAGAGGAGGATCCTTCCATGGCTGTAGATGTAAGCACTGGATGATGAGCATCAGGACGATGCTCCAGTTACTGCTTTGTATATTTATCATGTTGGATGCTTGTTATGATCAGTTGGATCATGTATATGTATATGCCTCATGTTGGATGCTTGTTATGATCAGTTGGATCATGTATATGTATATGCATCATGTTGGATGCTAGTTATGATCAGTTGGATCATGTATATGTATATGCATCATGTTGGATGCTAGATATGATCAGGTAGATCATGTATTTGTGTACGTATTAGATAGATACATTGTATGATCAGGATGATCATGGATGATGAGCTTCAGGATATTGCTCCAGATGATATGCATCAGGATGATGCTATGACGATGATCAAGGTGATCATGCGATGGTGATATGCATTAGGACAATGCACTGACGATGATCAGGATGATCATGTGATGATCACATGCATCAGGACGATGCAGTGATGATGATCAGGATGATCATGTACATCAGGATGATGTATGGTTGACACTCTGTGACTATGGATAGGTTGTGCAGATAAGCATATAATAGCAACCAGGGAGATTTGCAGATACTCTTTTGAGGTTTTGCCTATGGCATATAATAATGCCCTGGGATATCTGGCAAATGCTCTTTCGAGGTTTTGCTTGGGAGGACATATAATAGCACCCTGGGAGGTTTGTAGATACTCTTTCGAGGTTTTGCCTAAGGCATATAATAGTGCCCTGGGATATCTGGAAAACGTTCTTTCGAGGTTTTGTCCTATGGCATATAATAGCTCCCTGGGAGATCCGATAGTTTGAGATGTGTGCTTGTAATCAGTCCTGGGATACTCTTTTGAGGTTTTTCCATGACCACATATAATATCACCCTGGGAGATCTGATAGGTTGAGCAGTATGCTCGTAATCAGTCCTGGGATGCTCTTTCAAGGTTTTGTGGTGACCACATATAATAGCGCCCTGGGAGATCCGATAGGTTGAGCAGTATGCTCGTAATCAGTCCTGGGATGCTCTTTTGAGGTTTTGTGGTGGGGTCACATGTAATAGCACCCTGGGAGATCTTGCTGGTCGTGCTTAGGCACATAAAGGATCCTGGGATACTCTTTCGAGGTTTTTTGACGCAGGTAATAAGTCTTGAGGATTCCACAGTATGGCCAGTGATGATGAAGACCTACAAGTGGTGGGCCTACATCTACTATGAAAAAGGACTGGCTCTATAGAACTTCCTATGATGAGTAGATCAGAGATTGATTGAGATAGCAACAGTAGTGACAATGACGATGATTCGAGGACAATGATTCGATGACGATGATCCAGAGAAGAAGACTTGTGCTAGCAGATTTGGGTCGAGAAATACCTTCCTAGTTAAGAGGGAGTGTTGATGTAATTGTAACTTCAGAATGTATTCACCCATGTATATTGTACTCCTATAGAGATGTTATTATTCCTCTATACAGAAGTGTCATCATTTGTATTGAAAAGTGTCGCAAGTGTCGCAACTTGGATGTGATGGGTTATTAGACCACCGAGTGTGGGGTCGGCCTTGATTAGTGTAACCATGGGTTATTAGACTAAGTTAGACAAGTCAACCTTTCTAGGTTATTAGGCAGGTCAGGTCATGTATAAATAGAGTGCGGGAGGCACTCTATTTGATCATCTCATTATTCACTTCTACACTACTCGGAAAGTGGCGCACTAGTGGAGGAGGAGGTTCAACTGCTAGGAGGACTATCTCTGTGTACTTTGGTTGTATCATTGCTCTTTCTATCTCTGAGAAAGTTGTGGGGTTTTTTCACCTTTATGGTTTTCCCCAGTGAAGCTCTGTGTGTCTATTGTCTCATGTGATTGCTTGGTGTGATCGATATGCATTGTTATACTTGATATGCTGTACATGTTATTCTCTCAGTAAAGATCCTAGAGTATATTGAATTAATGCTAAAAAATTCACAATATGTCCCAACAGTTGGGTTGCAGACCAAGTCAGAGAGAAATATGGTGCATCCGGTTGTTACCCTCCTGAAGAGGAGGATGCGCTAAACATTGGGATTGGGTGTAGCAACATGGTAATAAAATATTTCTGTACATTTCTAACTTTATAATGAAACTTTGAATTATAACATCTACGTTTAATATATTAATGCTTGGGTTATTAGACATATGACACCATCATTTGTTAACTTTTCTTACAGGCATATTCATTCCCATATATGTGGGATTATGAACATCATTTTTGCACCAAGAATGTTGATGATGGACGCCTTACACAAGAGTGTGGAGTGGAAGTCGAGTTCGACCAATCTAGTCATGCTAGCTACCATGATTGAAACCTGATACAATGGATGCTGGGTTATGTTGGAAAGACACAAGAGATTATTCAAGTGGACTTCTCATCTTTCCAATGTGTTATTTTTAGGTGCAAGTGGTGGGACACATTCGACATGAATAATGTAAAGGAAAATCGTGATAGTGGTTTGATATGTATCAACTCTAGAAAGATGTAGGATGAAAGTAAGGAGCCTTATGTTTTCCAAAAACACTAAAACCAAGTGTTCTTTTACCTGAATGTGTTGGATAAATGTTGGTGGTTCATATTAATACACGACCCTAGATCTAAACATGTTTTTAAGAACAATAGTGCTATCATGCCAACCGAGGAAGATAATGAGGGTGATGGCAAAAAAGAGTGATATGTACATGTTTTATTTCATCATTTACATATTGAGATTTCATTTTGTTATTTTTATCTTTGATTGTCTAATTATATTGTTTATTTTTCATGTTATGATGGTAGAAATGGAAAGTTGATTACTTGATACAATGTTTAAACAATTTGAGTTTGTTAACAACCAATATGATGTGGAATATGTTTCATGTCTATCAAGTAATTTGATTGTATGTCATTCTCCATAGTTAGAGATGATATTTGTAGCTTTACATTTAGTTCATAATTGTAGTGTGGGTTTTATCATTTAATTTATTGTATTGTTACAGTTGAATCAGAATCAATGAATTAGAGTACAAATTATCATTGATGTTAATCATATTTATTGTTTGTTGTAATTTCATCTACTCTCATTTCATTAACATGGTCAATTTAATTAATATATTATACTTAGACACTTTTATTTTATATTTTAGATACTTCGACACATATATATAGTTAAGGAAAAAAAACTTATGTAAATATTAATAAAATATGTATATCCTTTAAAATTTATATGATGTAATAAATTTAAAATTTATATGATGTAATAAATTAAAAGTATCAAACAATATATATTTTTTAAATCCTATATTTGGAATATGCATATTAATATCTATATGTATTTCAATTTTCATTATTGATGGGTTATTTCATCATTTGACCTTGGTTAGCGTGGGTCATGGGAACATGATCCAACTCCCTTTTATCATCTTCTCCAATCACATTCAATGGAAAATTACGTAACTGCCAATATTGAAAATAATTGCAATTATTTGAACCCTAACTAGCTTTGAGCATCCACAAACAAATCATGTTAATTATGTATTAATCATAACCAAACCTCATTTTTAGAGGGTATAAAATGTGTTCCTTCAATCCAGACTAATGTAATATTATATAATGAAGATCATGATTAATAATAATAAGTTTGGAGAATGCAACTTTTGGGTTTACAATTGAGAGAAAATGATCTTTTAATTAAGTATTTGTCTTTCTTTCTATTAGAGATTTGATATTTTCCATTGTAAAGTGAGTTATTGTAAAAAAAAAAAAAAAAATCTTGAATGATACATTGATAGGTCATATTGATGTTCATATTTACATTTTTTTGTGATATTAATATTCATATTTTATAATAATATTACATGGTAATTCTTGACTTTGATGTTTGGTTAGACTTATAAAAAATGATTCATTTATGTTTATCATTTGAATAATTAAGTTATACACAACATTATACAATGAAGATTTAATTTCCTTATTAAAAATATTTATATATTATTTCGTAATGTTCAAGCCATTCGGCTCGCACCACAAGCGGTGCGCCCTGTAAAATTTTAAAGGGTTCACCGTTACACGGTGCGAGACGAATATCTCGAATGCACCGCATAATTTTTTATTTATTTATTTTTTAAATAGGACAATTTGAAGCTCAATTTTTAATAATAATCTGCTAAAAATTTAAATTATGAAGTAAGAATCATTTTACCTGCTAAACAACCCATCAGGGAGGCGTATTGGTGATGTATGGAAAATTTGAATTTTTGCCCACTGTTTGGAAAAATTCAAACTAGAGTCAGCAACCGATAGGAGTGAGGAATTTGTCCACGTGGACCACAGATGTGAGTGCATCCAAGTAGGTGAAGTGCAACACCGGTGCAGATGGGCTCAAACACATTGAAGAGGGTAAAAATGAGTTTGCCGGTGCGGTTATTTTATTATTATTAAACGTTGTTCCGATGCGCTCGACAATCTAGCGCACCGGTGCACTCAACAATGGGGTGTACTGGTGCAAATACGTGATAAAATAATAATTTTTAATAATTTTTTTTTTTTTTATTTTTTAACAAAATAATTTCAGGTGCATTTGGTTTCTTCACATACACCAGGGAATGTAGTGTCAGTTAGCACATCGAAATTAGTTTTTTAAAAGGTGCTAGTTAATAAAATTATATATATATATATTTTTTTTAATAAAAAAATGGTGTTGCGTTGGTGTATACTACACGCACTAGGACATATGTCCCAACTAACGCACCGTTTATAGGATTTATGTAAAATTTTGCGATTTGTTTTTAATAAAATAGTTTTATTATTTTTAATAAAATATATTTCGGTACGTTAGTGTTAATAAGACACACCAAGGTGGTTATTGTTATTTAATTCACCGGGATAAGTTTTTTGCCTAAAAGTTAACATGTTTTTTTTAATAATGAAAAAGTATTTCTTAAAATTATTATAATCCTTTTAAAATCAAATAACTTGGAAATAACACTATCAAGTTCACTTTTTTTTAAGTAACATATTATAAATAACATTAGAATTACAATGTTTTAAAATGAGATTTAATTTCCATGTAGATTGTGTAGTCTAAGGGGAAATACTCCATCTTCTACTTTGTGAGAATTGCCAACTTTACAAGTTTTTTCTTCCAATAATGCTTTCACTATTAAATTTATGAGAGTTTTATCTAGTTTTTGCAATATTTATTTATTTATTGATAATAATAATAATAAAGAATCTATTTTGATATTTCAACTTAATATTAATGACCTATTTATAGCAAATCAATTTTTTTTATTCTCAGTCTTATTATAAGTCTCATTTAAACATCATCAATTTTCCTAAAGTTAGTTATAGTAATATTATTATTCTCCGCATATACTTTTCGATGGAAAGTCAAAGTGCATTGACCTCTATTAATTTTCTTTTCCACACAAAAAAAATTGCAATGTTTTTTAAAGTTTTCAAAATTGTAATATTGAACATAATATTTTGAAAAATAAAATAATTTTAAAATTTTTTGAAATAAAATATTCTAAATTTTTGATTGGTTTAAAACATTCATGATGGGACATAAATCTCCATAGGAACAGTTTTATTTGAAAATAATTCCATATATATATATATATATATATATATATATATATATATATATATATGTTTTGATAGAAAGTAATTAAACATGCAGTTTGTCCATATAGTAATTAAACACACAGTCCGTCTAGTGGAGGCTGATGCCCGATAAGGTAATATGCATGGAGATGAAAAAAAGGTGGCTGAAAAGGGAGTGCAGGCGGATGACATGCTTCGTGATGTTGTTTTTTCGATGATTCCTCCAGCTCCAAAAGAGAAGGATCCATCCTTTCAAGAGATGTTGGAGGGTATGGAGATGTCAAGCAGTCAGATAGACCGCATGGTAGCGATTTGGCATGGCTATGGAACTAAGGAGGGGGAGTGGGGCCAGAATTCGAATTAGGTGATTCCAGCTTCAGAGGTAATGCTGGTTGTAGAAAAGGATGATGTTAGGTCGATGGATTTTCAAACTAGAGAGGAGGCAACAATCCCGGACTTAGAGTCTAATGGTGAGTTGGTTATTGGTCTGGATAGAAATTATTCACATAGGGGGAAAACGAAGGTGCCACTATAATCAAAAGATGGCATCCATTTCTTAGGAGTAAGTTCTCAAGGTACATATATATATTTTTTAAAACCATTGGAACAACAATCTCCCAAGGGTATATCCAACATCCTGCAAGCCAGATATACCAGAAACTTGTGACTCAGCAGGGGCTAAGACGTCCCGAGACCCTTTATCCCAGGGGAGAGCCTCTATCCTAGGGGTCGCCTACCCTTCGAGCCTTGTCACAACGGGCCAATGAGAAAAGCATTATAGATGTGGGTTAATTAACCAGCGGGCCAAGAGGTTTGGGTATGGAAGAGATTTTTTACTCTATTCCATGCAAGGTTAGTAAAAAATACACATGTTCCATACGAAATAAAAAGCGCAAAGAGAGAAATATCTCAAGGCCAACAATTAAGTATCATCAGGATTCTTAGACCATGAAATGTGAAAATCTAATCACAATTGGATCTAGCAAAACAAAAATTCCTCACAAAATGATTACACAAATATTGCACAGAAAGAAGAAAAATATGATAGAATTTGATAGTATAAACAAACTCTAACTGAACAACTGTTATTCATCAAAACTGGGCCAATGTGTTGGTTATGTAAATATAATACAATAGATGAAATTCGAAAGACTCTAAGTCCATTCGCAAAACCACACAAGTGTCAGGCTTACAAAATAGTAAAATCCCCCATCTATGGAAACATCTCACTCCAACTCATGTAAGAATGTTACGAATTGGCATGGAGAGTATTGGTGGACCATGAGTAACCAAAAGGAAACTAGTTGGAGGATTTTCAGGAGAAAAAGTAGGAATGGGTTGAGGAAAAAACATGCATACTTGCCTAAGTTAATCATATCGCACTTGCTAATCCTAATCCAATGTGAAAAGCAGTAACAAAGCTACCTTAACTCACAAAGATGGATAAAAGTAGGAATAAAGAAAGAAGGGTGCCTTGGCTCATAAAATCTCAATAAAAGGAGGAACTAGATCAAATGAGGGCACTATGGTGGACAACTATCATCGTGTGGTCAAGTTATGCACTAGGGAGCCTACTAACCATGGTATAAACACTTAATAATCAACCAAAGGTATTATACCAAGGTATATATGTGGGTTAATTATTCCAACATGTCCCCTTAAGCCTGAATTATGTGAGTGAACAATGAAAAACAAAATTAGGGCCCAAGCAACAAGGCTTATGGTCACCTTTTACAAAATTTATTTGTCCATGTAAAATGAGGAAAGAGGGAAAACCACATGGGAGGAAAAACCCCCCTCAAGAGTGGACATGGCACAAAAATGAACAAAATGTCTTCACACTGTCTTGTTTTTCACTTGGATGAGTTGAATGAGCTCCTTCTTGGTAAAATACTTGGTGAATATGTTGTGGATGTCATGATCATGCACCAATGTATCAATGTAGTGTAGAAAACATGTGGAGATGCCCCTTGAAACTCATCATCTGGTGATGGAGGAGCATCATATGAATTATTATTGATGTTAACACATACATGATCTGATATGAATACATAATGAATTATGGAAAAGAGATCTGTGCAAACTCCTTCCCAAAGAGCATCAATGGACTCACCTGGATTTGTTTTTTGTGCAGCTGCAATATGGTGAATAAAGCCATGTATCTTCTTTCCAAACTAACGGAGCACATTCCTAATTCTGTAGAGGTGCTCATGAGGCTCCGAAATATCAGAATAGCAATCATATGGAGCAGAAAACAACAATGGTATAGTGTCTCCATGAGTGAATAGGGTCACAGTAGGAAAATAGTGTGCAATTGGATCACACTGACAATTGAGTGAATCTGGTGGGTATGAGGACTTGAAATTCGAACCATAGGTGGTGATATCAGGTCCATAAATGTGGAAAAATAGTCCAATGATGTCCAATGAGATGGTTTTCCAACCAATGAAGGATATGAAAGACATATGAACAACAGAGACAAGTGACATAGTATCTGAAACCATGGAATTGTGAGGTTTGTCAATTGGAGAACTTGGGGGTTGTAGAGTATTTTTTGCATCCAATGGTTGAAGAAATGGTGTGGGAGGTGTCATGACCTGCATATCGGCCTACATATCATATTTTGAATTAGAATAGGAAGAATCTGAATGGAGTTGGAAAGAGATTTTAGAAAGCAAATCTGAAACTAGTGAAAAATGACTAGGATAGGACGGAGACTCTGGTGAAATGTTTGGAGATTATTCCAAAGAAGAGATGTAGGTTTTTGATTTTGATATATCAGAATGTGAATCAAAATCAGATATATGAGAAATATTTTTGACTCAAGCACCCAGGGAATACAAATGATTACCTTGGCGAGTAGCACATAGACAATGTTCTTTTTCAATAGAGAGCTTTCCTTTTTCTTTTCTTGCAAATTTAGGAACATCAATGTTATGCTCTTCAAGCATCTTGGTCATGATGCCCAATTTATTCTTGAAACATGATTTCTCATAATGGGAACCTCTGCTTCAATAGGAACACTTGGATCCCTCTTTCTTGTTGTTCATCTTCATTTCTTTGGAATCTTCATCAGTTGAATTAGAGTCCTCTTCATCTGACAACTTCTTCTCCTTCATCTTTCACTTTCCTTTGGATTTGGAATTTTTGGGAGTCTTGGATCCATGAGTAGTAATCACATGGTATTTTGATGGTATAATGGATCCCATATGGACCACTTTGTCCTACTCTTGGGTGAGAGACTCCATTAATCCTGCCAAGGAAGGAATCTTCCAGTTCGGAACAGTCAACTTAGTTGCATGAAAAGTAGATACACAAAATTGAGTATTATGGACTCAATTTTGAAAGTATAGACATAATCAATTGTTCATCTTTCTTATCGCTCCCACATTGCTTGAGCTAAAGAACCAAAGATTTAAACTTTGTGAAGAAATATTGTATAGAGTTAGAATTAATGGGACTCAGTGAAATTAATTCATTTTCTAGCTGATGACCCCTTAGCTCATCCTTTTTTCCAAATAATGACTTGAACTTGAGCCAAACTTCATTTGGAGTCAATAATACATCAAAATGAAAAAGGAGATCCCTGGATGTGCCGAGACACAATATACCATATGCTTCATCTCTTATATTATGCCATTTGTCCTTCTACAACTGATGTTTTCTCGAGCTCAGTACCCATGGTAACTCTGTAAAGGCCTTTACTTCTTAACAGAATCACCATCTCTGCTCTCCAATCAAAATAATTGAATGGAGTAAGAGTAGTTGAATAATATTGATCCATATTAGCTGTTGTGCTCATGGTGAGACTGATCTGAAACCTGCACTTTGCAAAAAAAACACTCAGAAGGAAGATTTGTTATCACAATCACACTCTACTTCGACATTGAGCACATTTGAGAGTGCTTCATGCTTGGGTAGACCCCAATGGACAAGCCAAAGGACTCAAGGCACTGACCCTAGGACTTATGTGGAAACTCCACTACTTCTGGTGCTTCAATGGAAGTATGTGAGATAGATTGTAAGCCTAATGTGCTTTGATACCATGTGAAAATATGATCACAATTGGATCTAGTAAAACAAAAATCCCTCACAAAATATTTACACAAAGATTGCACAAAATGAAGAAAAATGTGACTGAATTTGATAGTATTAACAAACTCTAACTGAACAATTGTTATTCATCAAAACTGGGCAAATGTGTTGGATATGAAAATATAATACAATAAATGAAATTCGAAAGCCTCTAAGGCCATTTGAAAAGAACACAAGTGTCAGGATTACACAATAGTAAAATCCCCCATATATGGAAACATCTCACTCCAACTCATGCAAGAAGGTTACGAATTGGCATGGAGGGTCTTGGTGGACCATGAGTAACCAAAAGGAAACTAGTTGGAGGCTTTTCAAGAGAAAAAGCAGGAAGGGGTTGAGGAAAAAGCATGCATATTTCATCCTAGTGCACTTGCTAATCCTAATCCAATGTGAAAAGTAGTAACAAAGCTGCCTTAACTCACAAAGCTTGATAAAAGTAGGAATAAAGCAAGAAGGGTGCCTTATCTCATAAAATATCAGTAAAAGAAGGAACTAAAGAAAATTAGGGTGCTATGGTGGACAACTTATTAGTAGTATGGTTGCTGTTACACCAAAACTTGCAGGTGATTGGTAAACTCACCACCGCCAGATTTCAAGGATCCATGAGAGGTGATTAGTCCCTTGTCACGATACACTGGGGAGTGCTGACTACTTGCAATTTCGTGCAACAATATCCTCCTCAGCACGAGCCGAGTGTGTATCAAACTTGTGACCTATAGCTTTGATACCAATTGTTGGTAGTATGACTACTGTTACACCAAAACCCGCAGGTGATTGGTAAACTCACCACTGCTAGATTTCAAGGATCCACGAGAGGCGATTAGTCCCTTGTCACGATACACCAGGGAGCGCTGACTACTTGCAATTTCGTGCAACACAACTATCATCATGTGGTCAAGTTATGCACTATAAAGCCTACTAACCATGGTCTAAACACTTAATAATCAACCAAAGGTATTATACTAAAGTCTATATGTGGGTTAATTATTCCAACAGGAAACACCCCTGTAGGTGTTCCTTATTGAAAATATCTTCCATAAATGTTCATGGATCAGGAGGGAAATGCAAGATTAGAGCCCTCAAGCAATTAGTGGAAGTGGAAAAAATGAAAATTTTGTTACTCTAGGAAACAATGATGGAGGGGAAGGAAGTGATTGTTAAATTGGAGAAAATACTGCCTCATATGTTGTTTTTGGTGTTGGATGCTAGTGGAAAGTCTGGAGGCTTGGTGTCAAGATTCATAATTTTTTTTGAATTGAGAATTCTTTTGTTGCTTACTCAATATTGGGGACTGAGGTATATAGCCAGGAAGTGAATAGAAAGTTTGCAATTTTAAATATCTATGGGCCTTATGATAATAGGATGGAGTTCTAGACATCTCTTTTGTTGAAAGAATGTTTCAAATCGGTAAGCCTTAATGTTGGTGGGGACCTGAATTTGACCCTGTCAATGGAATAAATATGGGGAGTGACCAATTTAGAAGACCCCTTAGCCCCGCTTATTAGAGACATGTTTGAGGAAAGCGACTAGATGGATATGAAGCTGAAATTAACCAATCCCACCTAGAGAAATAAACACACTAGAGGATAAGGTATTTCAAAAATTTTGGATAATTTTTTCATTCATGAATGTTTTTCTCTAGAATTGGGTTTATTTGGGTCTTGGGTAGGACCTTGTCTGTTCTTAGACCATTTCCCTATTTTTTTCAAGATTGGATTTCTAGAAAGAAAACGGGGCCCCCTTTCAAATATAACTCTGGTTGGTATGATGATTTGGAATTCCAAAACTTGGTTAATTAGAGTTGGAGGCACATTGTGGAGGAAAAATGGATTAATGTTGGTTACCAAACGATAGAGTCTTTGTGAAGGTTAAATGTGGTGGTGTTCAAGTGGAATCGGGGAAAACAAAGTGATAGGGAAGTGAAGCTTTTGGGGATTGAGCGGTGGTTGGAATTCTTGTACTCAAACTCCCTAGTAATATTTACTTCATAGGCTTTGAGAGAAGAGGTGGTATCCTGTGAGAATGAGAAGTATAAGTTTTTGGAGGATATTGAAGTGGAATGGAGGTTGAAGAAATGAGCTCTTTGGTTAAATGCAGTGGACCAAAATACAAAATATTTCCATAATTTTGCAGCTCATAGGAGAAATTATAATAGAATTTGGGAGTTGCAAGAACTGTCTTGCCTTGTAGTCAGGGGGTTCAAGAATTTGTCAAATCTAGTAGTGGACCATTTTAAGTTTCTTACTATGATCCCATAAATCAAGACAAAAGGGGTCTAATTCAAGTGATAGGTAAGTTTCCCCTAATGCTAGATCCTGAGGAAAATTTGGAATTATTCCAGGCCATGTCGGAGAATGAATTGTTAGCTATTATGAAATATTTCCAGAGAAACAAGAGTCTGGATCCTGATGGATGGCCTCCATAATTTTTTGTGGATTTCTTTGACTTGGTGGGGGGTGATCTATTGAAAGTGGTTGAAGTGACTCTCTAGTATTATTACACGGTCGCTAAGCTCCAAATTTGTATCTATGATCCCTAAGAGAGATCGACCAAACTCCTTAGAGGATTATAGACCGATCTCATTGTGCAATGGGGTTTACAAGCTCATTTAAAAAAATATTACTGTGTGCATAAAGCCCCACCTTTCTAGATATATATCCAAGGAATAATTTGGTTTTTTGAAAGGTAGATTAATTAATGAAGCAATAGGATCAACACAATAAGGATTACATTCTATCAAGACCCAAAATCTAAATGTGGTTGTTATTAAATTGGACCTATCAAAGGATTATGACAAATCCTCATGGTTATTCATTAGGTTGGTGATTCTTTAGATAGGGTTTGTTCTAGATTAACATGGAAATTTTAGGGGAGAAATGTCTCCAATTGGCTATTTTTTAGGTTTTTTTTCAAAAAATAAATTCGCTATTTGGTCATTTTTCGTCTCTAATATCGCCTATATTTACATAAAATATATTTTTTTTATCATAATATTCACCAAAATTTACACTTTTAGTAGTAAATTATATGTTTCATATTTAATATTCGCCTACCTATCTATATATATGTTTTTTTCAATCCAAAATAATTGCGAATAATACTATACTTAAGTATGCTATTATAATCCTTAAAAAATACCCTGTCTGGATATGAAGAACTAGATAGTGGGGTGTGTGACCTCTCCACACTTTACAGTATTGATCAATGGCTCAGGTTCTGCTTTCTTCAAATTCACACATGGGTTAAGACAAGGCTTCCCGCTCTCGCTTTATCTTTTTTTATTTGTTATTGAAGGCTTGAGTAGGATTTTGAAGTATGAGATATCTAGGCACATAATTACAGGGGTATCCTTCAATGCTAGAGAAAACATTACTCATCTTATGTTCATTGATGACATTTTTATATTATGTGTTCAATCCCTAATAGAATGTCATTGTATGGAAGAGAATTTGGATCTTTAATGTAGGGCATTAGGTATGGATATTAATGTAGGAAAGTTTGCTCTTTATATCCTAGAAAGTCAGTTGGTAGAGGGAGGGTTTTGGACGAGGTTTTTTCCCTTATGAAGTTAGACCAATGGAGGAAGGATTTCCTACCTAGGATTCTTGTTGAATCCTAACATGTATGGTAAGAGAGATTGGCTTTGGTCTATAGTTAAAGTGGAATCCAGAATCACCTTATGGTGTAACAAATGGATTTTTAGGGGAGGGAGGTTGGTTTTGATCAATTATGTGCTAGAAGCTATCCCTATGTATTGGCTCTTGATGTCCGCCATTCCAATCTCGACAATGAATACTATCAAAAAATTGTGTTTTAACTCTCTCTGGCATAATAGTAAGGATTAAATTGGATTCCATTTGGTGAGTTAAAAACTCTAGCATTCCCTAATAGCCTAATGGGTTGGGGGGATGAAATTTTTTTTTCTATTCAACAAAGTTCCATCTGCTAAATATCTATGGACTTTGTTAATGCATAAATCTCACACAGATGCAAAATTTTTGCAATTCACACATTAAGGAATCATCAAATTATAGCATGCAACTCACTGAATAAATCCTTTCGAGATCAAATTATAGCATGCAACTCACTGAAATTCCAAATAAAAACAAAAGATAGGACCGCACAACCTAATCTCTATTTAGGTGCACGACTGCACATGTTACCAGTTATGTGCGCATGCGACCCCTGCAAGGGTTTCCTTCGATATCCACATGAATTTCAAAACAAAAGAACCAAAACCACCCGCGGTGCATTGAAGGCTCATCAAAGCCCCATCACCTCCAAAAATTTGAATTTGGTCTCCCTATGTACTGGGTTCATTGAATGGCCCCCTTTTGTGTACTTGGAGCCAAATCGTGGAGTTAATGGGTTAACACTTGGATCTAGTTGTTTCTTGGCCACCTATTGGCCTATAAAAGAAATCCATGGGCATGCATATTAGAAGAGAAAACAAGAGAAAGGTTATGATGCAGAAATTGTATTGGAGCTTCCTCATAGATCATCTCTTTCATAGTTTGGAATTCTCCAAGCTCCTTTTCCTCCTTCCTTCAAGGGGAAAGTGCTTCTCTCCATTAGTTATTTTAGCTATCTAGCATCTAGTGTGAACAAAATAGGCCTCCCTAAGGGATATTGTTGGCTTCTCTTTGAATCCTTCACCTCCTTGGTGACACTACATGTATTGGGAAATCTAAAGTGGTTGATGCATTGATTCTTTGTTGTGGTTTGGACCCTCTTGTTCCCTTTTATTATTTTTAGTTATCTATTGTTTTTGTTTTGTTTTATTGCACTAACAAATCCTTGTAGGATCTACTTTGGGGATATCACATTTTCTTTATGTTTCTAAATACCGGGCCTAGTCAACAACCTCAAGGGATTTTACCCAAAGTGGGATAATTTCCCACAACAAACTTTCCTCATGAAGGACAATTTTTGGATTAAAATTTTGATTTCCAAATACATAGCACCAACATTGTTAATGGACTGGTTAAGGAGAAGTGAAAAAAAGAGACCAATGGTCTCAAATCACTAGAAATCTCTCTCGAATTCTTTTGCTATCCTGGCTCCCTTTTTAGCATAGAAATTAGGAAATGGAAAATTGGTTCAAGTTGGTTGTGATGCCATTATGGGAAGTAAGGGTGGAGATCGTATTTTTATGGATCTCATCAGGGATATTAAGTCCATTGGGATGGATGCTTTGGATAGAGTAGAAATGGTAGAGGGGACCACTCTTTGGAGGCAAGTGTGGATGTCTGTATAAGAATTAGAATTGTTAGAGGAATGGAAAGGTATTTGGAATGGTTACTATGGTATGCTCACTCATGCCCATGTACATATATCCAGGGAGGTGGAAAATCTAAAATGGATCTACAATTTGGATGGAGGAGCATATATGGCCAAGTTTGGTTACATGTCAATGTTTTCTTTGGACTAGAGGGTGCAAAAATGGTGGTGGAATAAACTTTGGAATTCAAATCACCTCCAAAGACTATGCTGCACTTCTGGTTAATTTTGGAAAGTAGAGTCCTTACCTCGGATAGGATGCAGAGGTTTAATTTTCAAGGTCCAAGAATTTGTTCTTTGTGTAAAGAAGGAGAGAAAAAAAAGATACATTTATTTGTGGATTGTGTGTTTACCAAAGGGGTTTGGTGTGAGATTGGAAGGAAAATAAAATTCCTATATCTATGGGAAAGGCCAACAGTGGAGGATTGCTTCAGGAATTTTTTTGAAGAGCCAACTTTTAAATCCTTCAGATCGCTTCCTTTGATGGTCTCCCGGGGTTATGGATAACAAGGAATGGGGTCATCTTCAAAGATCATTCAAGGCCTGCTATTTAAGTAGCATCTCGGGATCTCTCTCTTCTCCAAGTTTATAAGTTATCACCTGTTCCTTGAGCTGTGAGAGTGTTTGAGGCTCTAATGGTGGACGAGAGTAGACCTTGGGATTTCTTTGATGGGGCTAGTCAAGAGAAAAATTGTTATAAACATAAATAAGCATTAATTATATATAAGATAAATAATAAATAATAAATGCATATAATAACAATATGTAGAAATAAGACATGACTCTTTATGAAGAGTCACCTTGTGCCTTAGTAAATATATATGGGCACATTTACCTTTGTAAATCATCAATTCACTTATTCATTATTCAATTTCTATTATCCTTTATGGATTATTGTGGGATGTCATGTTTAGATTGGGAGTTTCATATATGAACCATATTGGTTCATACCAACAATCAGAAGAGTGGGTTTGGTTTTGTCCTATTCCTGTCAAAGGATCATTGGTTCTAGGGGAGGGGAAGCTTGGGGTTGGGCACAAATAATTTGTCAGAACTCAAGGGCTTGTTTTTCCTTCAGAGAAAAGCGGTTAGGTGTGATATTCTAGAGCTACAAGTGTTCAGTTTTATGAATTTGGTGATCAACTACATGTTAGGATCAGCGGAGATACATAATATTGGATTGGTTCCCCTGGTGGAATAATTGAAGCAGATCAACGAGTATATTCCCTTTGTGCAATATCAACATATTTTCCATGAGCTCAATTCAGTGGCTGACGATATGTCAAATCATATTCTAGAAATGCACTTGGGCTATCTCTGACTGGAAGAATTTCAGGGGGTACCTCTGTGAGTCTTAGATATTTCTCTTTTGAAAATTTTTGTGGAAAATCTTAGAATATGAATTATCAATTAATGATGGATGTTGGAATATGTAACTGTGATTTTTTGTAGGCTGTTCATTAGAATTTCTACCTCTCTTTATGGGTTGATTTTTGAATTGCTGCCTAAGGGCACTAAATATTGTATTCTCTAATCTTAATTGAATAGAAATACATTTTTTTCTTGGAAAAGAATATAAGCTTGCATGATACAAATTATATGAACCTACCAAATCAAACAATGTCTATACATCCATTATATATATACATATCCATATACATACACACCTTTACATAATAGATCAACATTCACAATCCCGCTACTTTTACGTTCATTATATATATACATATCCATATAGATACAAACCCTTGCATAATGACATCTACATTCACAACCCCGCTACTTTAAAATAAACTAAAGTTAAATAACAAATATATTTTATATTGGTTGAATATGGTTGAGATAAAAGATCATGATGAATGATATGATAATGACAGAGGTTTAAACTTTAACTTATACACAACCATTATCATTTGGAGCTGTGTAAAAATTCGACAATTTGGTTCGTACAAGGGCTTTTCACTAGAATCTAGCATTTTTCATTTTTCAAAATGTGAATTTAACTTTGTTTAAATGGCGATTTTGATGGTAGAAATGGATTCAACACCATCGAAAACCCTTGGGGCACCCAAAATTTTAGAGATTGAGAGTTGTAACTAGGATTTTTAAAAATTTATGTCAGATTTTCTCAAAATCGTGCCGAAAAAATCAAATTTTTATGTTTGAAATCGTAGAAATTTTAGACTATGTGTTATCATTTTATAAGTTAATTGCGTTTGAAGACATTATATTAAAGTGCACATAGCATGATTTATATATTACAACCTATCCTAACCCAACATAATACTTGAACATCATATTATTATATAATTTATTAATCTATGTTTTTAGTTATGTAATATTTAATTGATCTACGTTAACATAAGAATTATTTTATTAGATAGTTATATATTAAAATAAAAATAAAAATATATTAAATAATATTAAGTTATAAGATTAAAGAAAACAATATGATGTCATTGAGAGATCGAGATTTCTATTTTAAATAAATTTACAAACCAACTGGTGTTGAGGACAAAATTCAAACCCTTTTTATAGAGGGAAACCAATTTTTCTTTAGAAGACATAGATTTTGGGGTTAAGAGGGTTGCAAAAAGGAAATATAAGGGCATCAAAAGACACTAAGCATAAAATTTTAAAATTGGTGGGCATATCCTCATCCCTCACATCCACAAGATCTTCAATTTAGAAGTCAAATAGGGTTCCCCTAAATCTTGGACACAAAGCCACATTGTTCATATTTTTAAAAGTCGATATAAAATAAATACCTCCAACTGCATGACCATTATGCTTATCCTTCTTTTAGCCAAGTCATATAGAATTATTTTGGAAAAAATATCGACGTATGGCTAGAAAGTTATATAAAAAGAGCTAAAGGCTAGGTAGGATTTCAGAGTTTTCATTCAACTATGGATCACCTTGTTATGCTTAGGACCATTACTAAGGAGTGCTACAATAATAAAACCAAAATTTTGTGTTTCTTTGTTGAATTTTGAAAATCACCCGACACAATGCTTACAACTAACCTTTGGAATATATTATAAGAGATAAATGTTCATTTCGAGTTGAGATTTGATGTAATAAGGCTGTACTAGAATGTTATTGCCAAGTTTATGAACTCTAAGGGATAGTTAGAAGAAATTATTTGTAATATAGGAGTCAAGCAAGATTCCCCCTATCACCTCACCCTTTTTGGTATTTACATTGACAAGTTAGATGGTTGTTTGGAAGAAGCATGTTGTGTCGAAACAACTCTAGATGGTATATAGTCATTATCCTTCGAATTTTCTATGCTGATGATATTGTTATCATGGTGAGGAGTCCCCATGATCTCAACAAGCAACTAAAAATGATCAATGATGTTTTATCTAGTATGAGTATGACTATTAACACTCAAAAAACAAATTTTATTGTAATTAAATCCAAAAATACCACTTATGATAATTTAATATATGACAATAACAACTTGGGGGATGTGACTTCATACAAATATATTAGAATTAATCTTCATCAAAATATTAATTGGAACTATAGAATTGAGAAAAGGATAAATGGAGGGTGGAAATCTTATTATGGACTTGAAAAAAATTGTAAATCAACATACCTTTGGCTTTGGATAAGAAAAAAACTCCTCTTTGAGACTCTCGTCACTCCTATTATATTATATCAAGTTTGGGTCTACAACATTTGTAGAGAATCATGGAGAATGATAAACTAAATTCAAAAGTGTTTTATAACATATTATCTCAAAATTAAAGGAAATACACCCTACCCTATCCTCCTCATAGAAGCGAGTCTCCCCCCATTGAGAGCATGGCTAATGACTAGGTACTTAATGTATAAGAACAAGATAAAAAATATGCAAGACAAGAGGTTCCCTAAAATTGCTTCAAACTCTAATCAAAACCACTTGTGGCTTAAGCGAGGTTGGCATAAAGATGCAAAGTCTTGGCTAAATCATTAGGAAGCCAAGGAAGAGGTTACTCTACATAATAGTGATATTAATATTAAAAGTAGTATTACTTCTAATTTTAAGGAGAAGTTGTGCGATAAAGAATTAGAGGATCATAGAATATTAAGATACAATAAGGAGGTGATCAACCCTAACCTAGAAGATCAAAAGTGTCTCTCTATTTTAACCAACATAAAGAAGAAAATCAACATTGCTAAAATAACAATAAACTCTCATGAGCTCCATAGTGAAATAAAGTGCTGGACAATTCCTAAAATGTCGTGGGATGAAATAATTTGTCATCTTTGTGATACTAAGAGGGTTAAAAATGAAAATCACTTCCTCTTAGTATGTCCTACGTACACCAACATTAGATTTCAATTTCACTATATTTGCTACAATAATAACATTCCTAACCCATCACAACCATGGTGAGCTAGGAATGATTCTATTAAAGTTTTTTGAGCACAAATAAAATTCTAAAGAAAACCAAGTGATTCCTTACCTTTTAAAACTCAAATAAATCAAAATTGGTTTCAGTGACCATTAATAAACCACCACCACCACCACCACCATCATCATCAGTTTAATATTAAATTAATATATTAAATACAATCTATAATAAATAATAATTTATATGACCAGAACTATTCATTGTAATTTACTCATCAAAATTTACTTTGTTTTAAAAAAATCGATTCTATAATAGATAAAAACAATTATTGCTTAAGGTAGACAAGTTTTCTCATCGTTAAAAAAATTATTATATTTACGATAAAATAAATATTACAATAAATACAAATTTTATTACAAAATATTAATTATAGTTGATTCATTTTAAAAAGTAGATTTTATGGTAGATATGTAAGGAATATTGTATTTAAATATTTTCTTACAAATTTTACTCTTTTCCTTGATGATGGAGGGTGACTCGAATGGGGAAGAAATAGTAGGGTGGGTCCTTATTTTTAACATGGAATAAATGTTAAAATCCCTAAGAAGATATCCCTAGGAAAAAATGGTCCATAGGATGGGAGTATGCTACTAAAGCATCCCATCTCCCAGGTTAAGGATAACTCATTTGACCATTTTTTTGTTTCCTCGGAGCCTCCATATATTGGAAGGTATCCTCCTCTACTCACAAATTGTGAGCTGGCCCAACCCAAACCGATTTATAGCATCCATTCCCCATCTTTTTTCATCGGGGGTTGACTTTTATTCAGGAAGGAACTTTGAGGCCTGAGACTGCTACCTTAGAGGCCATTATGGACTCACTTGGGGGTAAGAAATTGACGAGTGGATTGGAATGCCTGAAGGTGGCTCCTTCATATTGTGCTATTGTTAAGAAGAAACCAATGAAAACATAAATTGGAACCATTCTGGTAGTGAATCTCACAAAAGAAGACAAGCTAGGAAATATGGTAAACAATTCTCGTGATATAAATGTTGCAAAGGGGGTTAGGCACGGGTGTATTTCACAAAAGTTTTCTCTAGTTGAAAACAAGAAGTGCAAGGAAAGGTAAACATAAATTGTTGGGTGAACCAAAGAAAAATACCATATCTTCGAATGAATTTGAAAGTTCTCCATCCAAAAACTCAAGGACCTTTAGAGATTTAAAATCCCTAGCCAGGGTTAAAAAATTATCTTCATGTCATTAAATATCAGAGGGATTGGGGGCCCTCATAAAAAATATCCGTCAAGATAATTTTGGATAAATAGATACCAGATTTAGTATTTTTGCAAGAAACCATGGTCTCAGCTGAGAAAGCTAGATGATTTTTTCATAACATTAAACATGACTAGGTAATTTGCTCAATTGATGCAGATGGGTAGTCCGGGGGTCTCCTTTATGATTGGAACTCTCGTTCCTTAAATATTTCTTACCATTATATAAATTTGGGGATTATTCACAGGGGAAACATAATTGGTTTTTCAGGTGAAGTTAATCTAATCAACTGCTATGGTTTGTATATAAGTCACGGGGGCTTCACTAGAAGGCAATATAATGCCAAGTTCATTCATATTGCGGTATTAAATATTCATGAAAACCTAAAAATTATATTGCTTATATATTAAGGGGCAAAGGGTTTTTTTTTATTTAATGTAACAATACAAAAATACTTTGTGGCCTTTTTTATATGGGCAGGCTGAAAAATATCCACCAAATGGAGATAGAGGGATCACGGTCAGATGAGAAATCGATTTGAGGCAAGGCTCAGGCTTACCAGTACGCAGGGAAATTGCGTCTTGAGGCATGATTGAGGCTAGGGGTTTCGTGGTGAAGTGGGTTTCCAGTCGATCATAGTTGAGAGACAATGGTCATTGATAGCCAGTTGTTACCAATAGCACTCAACCAATTGTTACCAATAGCCTTGGGAGGCTCTAAGCCTCCAAGGCCTGTTATAGGCCCTCGATAGGCCTTGGGGGCTTGAATACCCAACCACTCGTTCTTATTACAGGCCTTGGGAGGTTTAGTCAGCCTCCTAGAGCTTGTTACAGGCCCTGGGGGCTTGGTTACCTAGCCCACAACAGGCTTAGTCAATGATTGGGGAACCTCAACATGCAATCTAAATGTTGTACTATGTGCATTGGATCAAGTGACATACAATAAGTGATCTCATATCTCTTCATTAGACCATTAGATGTTTCAAATCATAATGATATGCGATTGAGTAATTGCATTGTGGGTGAAGTAATGTGCATCTAGAATATACATCGAAAGAAGCAAGGTGCATTGTAGAATGCATGTGGGGTCATAACAGGGGTATCATATCAATATACTAGGTAGAAATATAAAGGGGTATAAAAAATGTAAATGAAAAAATTATACATACAATATCTGGTGAAAATAGGGTTTTTTTTAAAATTGGGAAGGCATATTGGGAGGGCGTTAAAAAAAACGATTTTGGAAGGTATTTTCCAATATTTAGTGAAATTAGGGGTATCATTTCATATGCCACAAATGAATGTGCTACGATAACGGTTTATTGAGTGAAGCCCCCATGATATAAGTAGGAATCAATTTTGGGATCAAGTTTGTGTTGATGGTTTTTTAAATCTTCCTAACTTGATTTTAGCAGGATATTTTAACCTAATACTGTCAGCTGCTGAAACTTGGGGTGCATCTGCAATACTGGACTCATTAAGTGGTTATTTTCAATATATATTTTACACAGTTGGCTTGAATGATATCAAACTAGTTCCTATCTCTCCAACCTGGAGCAATAAAAGATCTGGCCCATAAGGTGTGTCAAAATGACTTGATAAGTTCATGATGGAGAAAAATTTAATAGAAGTAACCCTTAGATATTGTTCATGGGTGGATTTCAATTCCATTTCATATCACAATCCTATATTTTTAGAGTTGGAATTTGAAGGATTAAAGAATCCTTATCCTTATAAGTTCAACCATACTTGGTTAAATGATGAGGATTTCAAAATTTTGGTTAGAAAGGAATGGATTTCCTATGAGCCCGATCCAGTTGCTTCTCCATCCCATAAACTGGTACACAAATTAAATTTTTTGAAGAAAGTGGTTGTGAAATGGGAGCAGGACTGAAAAAAATCCCAAAGAGCAGACTTATGCAAGATCGAAGGCCAATTAGAGGTGATTTACAAGGAAAATAGGAAGGCTTTGTTATTTGAATAGTCTAGATTGATTCTACAAGGCCTATATCAAAGCAAATTAAAAATATTAATAAGAGATTAGGAGATATGGCGTCTCAAAAGCAGGGCTTTATGGATTTCATTAGGGGACCAAAACAATACATTTTTTCACAAGTTTGTCTATTGTATAAGAGCAAAAAATTCTATCTAGTCTCTAAAGAATGGGGATGTCGAATGGATTGGGGACTATGTTGATATTCAAAAGGAAGCTGTCTGTTATTTTCAAAATTATTATAATTACCTGGATGACCATTCAGTGAGGGACCAAATCAAATGTTATAAAAGAATATCCACACTTATTATCTGACCAGGAAGTCAAAGAGATCTATAACCCTGCGACTTTAGACGAAGTTCAAAATGTTTTAAAAGGATTTGAAAAATAAAAAATCCCTGGTCCGGATGGATGGACCGTAGAGCCATTCCTTGAATTATTTGACATCATGGAAAACAATATCCTTGCTATGGTTGAAGACACAAGAATATAGGGTAATATTTTGGTGGATTTGAACTCTACCTTTATTGCTTTAATACCTAAATATTATAAGCTTGAATATTTCGATGAGTACATGCCGATTTATTTGTGTAATTTAATCTATAAAATAATAGCTAAGATAATTGCAGCAAGAATCAAACCGGTTTTTTCAAGATGTCTGTCAAGGGAGCAGTTCGGATTCTTAGGAAATAGACAAATAATGGACGCCATTGGAGTGGAGAAGGAAGCATTTCATAGCATAAAGATGAGGAATTTAAATGGTTTAATCCTTCATTTGGATATGTTGATATCATATGATCAGGTAAACTGGGGGTTCCTTAGACTGTATCTTATGCAAATTGGTATCCTGTGGAAGGCTATAAGATGGATTATGGCTTGCAATACCTTAGTGAGTTATGCAATTCTGATAAATGACAACACTATAGATTTCATACCTTGTTATAGATTCCTCAGACAAGGATGTCCCCTCTCTCCTCTGTTATTCTTGATTGTCATAGAAGGTTTGAGTAGGCTCATCCCCAAGGGAAAGGAAAACAAAGAAATCAAAGGTAAAAAAATATCACCAAAAATTTCACTTACTCATCAATTATTCGTTGATGATGTAATTTTATTCAGGGTTAGTAAGTTGGGGGAAGGGGGACATATAAAAAATATTCTAAATTTGTTTTGTAGGTCATCTAGAATGGTTATAAATGATGCACAATCTATCATTTTAAAACATAATTCAAGGAAGAGCAGTAGGGGGTAATTATAAAACTCCTACCTTATAGAGTCTTCGAGCTCAAGGAGGGATAAAAATACTTGGTTTATTTTATTAATCCGAATGGTTACAGGGTCACTGAATGGCATTGGCTACTAAAGCTTTTCGATAAGAAGATGCATCCCTGGAGCTGGAATGGTTATCCATTGGAGGTAGACTTACTTTGTCCAAATCCGTTCTTTAAAATCTATTAGTGTATTGGTTGTCCCTTTGTAAAATTCTGAAATATATACTATTAGGAATTACAAGGAAAATATTTAATTTCATATGGTCCAGTAATGATAAACATAAGTTTCATCTTGTTGAGTGGAAAAGACTGGAAATCCAAAAGGATGGAGGTGGTTGGGCCTTAAAAAATATTTATAATTTTTCTACAACTTTATTTGCAAAGAGTTTATGGCGTGCTTTGACGGTTGATAGCCTTTGGAGATGCATCATCAAATATAAATATATAAGAAATCAGTCTATAATTCAATGGATTCGTACAAAGGAAAAAAACAAAAAAGACATTTCGAATATTTGGTCTAGACTTTTATAATCCTTTAATGTCTTGGTTGATTGGCTAGCGTGGTTACTCGGTAATGGGATATCAATGCTGGTTTGAGAGGACCCTATCATTGGTGGTCCTTTAAATTATAGACTCTCTCTAGAGTTGATTTTTCTATTGCGTTTATGTGGTATCAGGTTCCTCAACCTTGGATTGATCTCCAGCACATCAAACAATGTTACAAAAAAATGGATCGATGCCTCCCAGTTGGGTTTATATGGTTTCCAAGAAAAGGAATGGGCATAATATATTAGTGATCTCTATTGAGGTAGCATCCAAATTTCAGAGACTGAGATCCAAATCAAATTATCCTGGAACTCCCAAGACGGATCATTAACAACAAATTCATCCTACAAAGCCATTATGTCTGTAATTCCTATACAGAAGAAATGGTGGTACAACTCATGTTGGACATGGAAATTTCCATTGAAGGTAAGAATATTTATCTGGATTTCTCTGGAGAACGGGATTCTATCATGGGACAATCTGCAAAAAATAGGTTTGAGTGGACCAAATATTTGCTTGCTATGTAGACAAGATGCTGAAATTGTCCAACATATGTTTGTTACATCTTTATTCACTGCTCAAATATGGATTTCTATTAGTCACTCTCTCACAAACATCTTAGCCCGGTATGGGGATTTAGTGCAGAAATGCCTCTAGAATTGGTTCGCTCAGAATTCTCAATTTAGTGAAGTGGCTTGTTTCATACGTTGGGAAACATGGAAATCAAGAAATTCGAGCATCTTCGTAGAAAAATTAATAAATTATGAGTGGTGTGCAAGGAAATCGATTTCAGGTTTCTTGGAATTCACAAGGTCATCTTTGGGCTCCCCCCATGGCTCAGAAAATATTAGAAGTCTTCCTCCACTTCTTTTGACTGGATGCAAGGAAAAATTTGATGGAGCTTCACAAGACCAAGCAAACAAATGCAAAGCTAGTGCTATCATTGAATTAGGGTAAGACTGCCACTTTAATTTATGGATGAACTATCCCAGATGCGGGTGCCAGTGCAAGGCAGATGGGACAAGACCACATCCATTCGACACTTGGCCTTAGGATCACTACATGTCCCATTGTTGACGTTAACCATGTGACGTCAAGTAGTTTAGCCGTTTAATTTTCCAGCCTTCAACGTCATCTCAACCACCCTAGATACCACGATGCTAGAACTCAGGCGTGCGAAGCTTGGTCTCATGGATCTAGGCATAGGACTTTCGTCTTCCAGTACAGTGCAGCTCAATTTCCAAGTGACTCTCCAGGATCCTTATGTTCTCGGCGGTAAGCTATATGATCTCCCTGCTCTCAGTGCTCTCAACTCTTGGCATACTCACCCCTGCATCTGCTTCTCATTCGCGACAACCACTATGGGTAGAACTAGGGGATCCAAGATGAAAAACAAGAAGACGTATGACACACCAGAGGCGAGTCCCATGAGAAAGGGATACGGCCCTGAGGTCTCTATTCCAATTCGCCTGTTGTTGGACAATTGGGAAGCAAGAATCATCACAGACACCATGGATTTAGGGAACCCGGAGTAGATTTTGGACCCTTATTGGCTTGTTAAAAACATGATGGGGCAACTGATGGAAGACATGCAAGTGAATTGGGCCTCTGCATGTAATGCCACACAATCCCTGTGCGCCTCTCTGCCCAATTGGCCGTCCACTCTAGGCACCCTGGAGAACACTCATAGCTAGGAGTCTTATGCTCCCACCCGTCCTTTCTCCCGTGCTCTTCGCTCTGGAAGTAAAAACCCGGGAGCCAAATCGTCGGTAGTCAGAGAGAAAATGCCCCGTGGCAGTTGTGGCACTTTTGCTACTCTAATAGGTCTGGACATGCACCACCTTGGTGGCAGTTCTTCAGCTAGGACACGCAGCAGGGATCCTTTATCCAGTAAGGAAAGGCCACAAGACCCCTTCCCCATACCTAACACCTTAGGCCCTATCCTGGATAAGAGAAATCGGAACGAGCAGGCTGGATCTGTGCCTGTCATACCCAGAAAAAATGCTCCTCTTCCAGTCAAGCAACCAACGAAAGCCACAATGACTACTAGGACAATTGCTGCAACTCCGGGGACTGATGCTCTATTTTCTGCAAATGCCTGGAAGGACAACGCTGCCTATAGCTACCCTATCCTGGAGGAGACACTGTCAGCAACTGGATAAAGAGGTTTCCCTGATGTCTTTGGTTTATTTTTTGCCTTCTGTATGCCTCTATGGCCATGATCATTTTTGTATAGGATGCTGTCTTCCTCTATGGCTTTGAACTTTCCTCATTTCCATCCGGATTTGGCTTATTTTTTGCCACTTTTAGACATGCATAGAAAGATGTACGCCATGAATTGTAATGTTTTAATTCTCAACGGCACTTTGGATAGATATGGTTGGCACCTCTGGGTAATACCACTGATGACTATAACTCGTACTGTATTTCTACTTAACTAATATAAATTGCATCTTTTACAAATAAAATAATTTATGGATGAACTATGGGTATGGGACAAATACAAGAGGGGAACTTATGGCTCTTTGGCTAGTCCTCTGTTTTTCTAATCTTCATCATTTTTCATTACAAAAAATTGCAGGGGATTCTAAGCTTATTATAAATTGGGTAAGTGGATTGTGTAAAATTAAGGCTTTGGTGCTATCTCCCTAGATGGACCAAGTAAAAATATTCCTCAAGGACTTGCCACAGGTCTCCTTCATTCACATTTTTCATGAATATAATACACTTGCATATTCTCTATCGAGAAAGGGTATCCATGTAGATGAGGGTTCTATACATTTCAAGGATTGGACAGATGGCCATCTCCATTCTTCTTACAGCGTGGCCCTTTACTACCCTTGACCCTCCCTTTTTTGGTATCGACTCTAGTATTTTTGTTCTGGAGACTAGTTTCTCCATATATATTTTTTAAATATTGCGGCTTTATTTCCCACATGCCATCTTTCTCCTGGCATTTAGTTTCTCTGGTGATCGTCCCTTCACTTTTTGGGTCACTATATCTTAGTTGTGCACTGTGTTTATGTTTCAGATGGGTGATTTATTTGATCCTACTTTCAGAAATCTCGTTGAAGTTTTTTTTGGGACATCTTGGTTGTTAAAAGCATTGCAACTCTTGACATTTACATATACTTTTATAAATAAAGATATAGTCATTTTTTTGGTGTGATGATGGACCATATTGGTATGGTTGGAAATATTTACTATATAAATTGAATTGTTAGTAATGTATTTTTTTTCTTCCATATGTAAGTTTATGTAAATTATATTTAAAATTTTCAAATTATTTTGATAAGATTATAGAATTTTCACAAAATTATAAGAATTAAGATTTAAAATATATTGAAAATCAAATTTGGATTAATTAATTGGTTGTTTAAGAGGAGTGGTGATACTCCCCAACTTAAGTTTAATTATTCCTCTAATTTAAATGTAATTATTTCTTTAAGGATGTGGATGTTTCATTCCATAAAAAAGTAAAGCCAACATGACCATTCAGTTTGTCTTATCATAACATTCCAATACAATGAAATGACATCCTACCTCTTAATAAATAAATATGAAAAAATATCTTTAATTTTTTTTAAAATTATGATAAACCGTTATTAATATACAACATAACCACAACCTAACTAATTATTCATAACATGTTATGAATGCTGATAAAAAATTATCATATTTATTGTGGAAGTGGAGATAATGTTTTGCTTAGTGAATTCTAATAGTAATAATGATGATGTAGTGGAAGTGGAGACATTGTTTTGCATAGTCAATTTCTAATAAATAACTTGTTATGAATGTTAATAAAACTTTATCATATTTGTTGTGGAAGTGGAGACAATGTTTTGCTTAGTAAATTATAATATTAATGATGATGTATGTTAATAAAACTTTATCATATTTGTTGCGGAAGTGGAGACAATGTTTTGCTTAGTAAATTATGATGATGTCGTGGAAGTGGAGACATTGTTTTGCATAGTCAATTTCTAATAAATAACTTGTTATGAATATTAATAAAACTTTATCATATTTGTTGTGGAAGTGGAGACAATGTTTTGCTTAGTAAATTCTAATATTAATGATGATGCATGTTAATAAAACTTTATCATATTTTTTGTGGAAGTGGAGACAATGTTTTGCTTAGTAAATTATTCTAATAGCAATGATGATGTAGTGGAGGTGGTGACATTGTTTTCTATAGTCAATTTTTAATAGTAATGATGATGTTGTTTACATGTTTCTAGAATTAATAAAAAAAATTAATAAATAAAGAGAAGTTAATAAATAAAGAAAAGTTGACTAAATATTTTTCAAAAGAGAAATTGATTAAATATTTTTCAAAAAATCATTTTTATAATTAATATAGGAAAACTAAAAGTATCAAATTCATTATGGTTTGGTTATATGAGATATTGCTAATAATAATTAACCTATAAAATTGGATAGAATTATGCTTTATATTATAATAAATAGAGTTTAAAATTAAATATCATTCATCTTCAACTTTTACATAATTTTCACAAATGTATTTATTCTAAAATATTCGTAAATTAACCAATAAATAATTTTACTATTAAAATTTTGTTTTTTTTAAATATTCTTAAATTAACCAATAATGAATTTGATTATTACAATTTTGATTTTTTTGATGATGATGATGATAATTATTAATGCCTATTGAGACTAAATTTGGTCTATTAAACCTTAAAAAGGAAAGGATTCACTTGATTTTCTTTAGAATTTTATTTTTATGCTAAAAAAGGTTTAAGAGAAGCATTCCTAAATCATCATAGTTATGATGAGTTAAAGGTTAGGAAGGTCTATATTGTGGAAAATGTTTTGAATTTGTGCTAGACTAATGTGGTTGTATGCAGGACATTCTATGAGAAATCGTTTTATGTCTTAAACCCTCTTTTTGCCACAAAGATGACAGATTCCTTCATCCCATGATGTTTTAGGAATTCTCCAGTGCTCCGTTTCACTATGGATCTCATGGGAGTTTGTTCTTAATTTAGTAATGTTGATTTTCTTCTTTACGCTAGTTAAAATAGAGAGGTACTTTTGATATTCTAGGTCAGGGTTGATCACCTCCTTATAATATCTTAATTTTCTCTTATCCTCCAATTATTTATCCCACCACATTTTCCCTTAAATTTAGATGTAATAGTACTTTTAATATTATCAATATTATGTAGAGTGGCATCTTCCTCGACTCCCCAATGGTTTAGCCAAGACTTGGCATCTTTATGCGAACATTGCTTAAGTTGTAGGTGGTTTTGACTAGAGTAAGAAAAAATATTAGGAAGCCAGGCTTGTCTCCCATCTCGTTTATTCTGTTCTTGTACATTAGGTACCTAGTCATAACCATGATCTCAATCGGGGAGAGGCTCACTTCTATGAGGAGGATAGGATAGGGTGCATTTCCTTTAATTTTGAGGTAATATGTTATAAATCACTTTTGTATTTTCTCTATCCTTATCCAAGTTTATCTAGAGATGTTGCAACCCCAAACTTCACAACCATATAAGATAACAAGAGTCTCAAATAGGAGTTTGTTCCCATCCTTAAGTCAAAGGTCTGCATATTTACAACTATTTTCAAGTCCATAATAAGCTTTCCATCCTCCACTAATCCTTTTTGGCAATGCTATAGTTTGATTAATCTTATGACGAAGATCGATTCCAAGATATTTATTTGAAGTCACTTCCTCCAAGTTGTTTTTGGCATACATGAAATTATCATAAGTGATATTTTGGGTATTGATTATCATAACCTTTGATTTGTTAGTGTTAACAGTCATATCCATACTAGAGCAAAAATCCTTGATAATTTTTAGTTGCTTGTTGAGATCATAGCGAATCCTCGCCATAAGAACAATATCACCATCATAGAGAAGAAGGATGATGATTGTAACATACAAAGTCGTGTTATCACAACATGCCTCTTCCAAACAACCCTCTATCTCGCCAATGTAAATACAAGAAAGGGTAGTGGATATGGGACAACCTTTCCTAAAATCTATATTACAGTTAATTTCTTCTGACCATCCCTTGGATTTCCTAAACTTGGCAATAACCTTCTCATACAACCTTATCGCAAAAACTCTCAACTCAAAAGGGACTTTTAGCTCTTCTAATATATTACAAATGTTACTTCTGGGCACTGTATCAAATGCTTATTTCAACAAAGAAACATAAAATATTAGTTTTATTATTGAGAGACTCCTTAGAAATGGTCCTAAGAGTAACCGAGGTGGTCCATAGTTGAATGATAGCCCCAGAATCCTACATGGACTTTAGCTCTTTTTTCGTGCCCTTTTAGCTATATGCTGATATTCTTTTCCAGAATAATTCTATATAATTTGGATAAAAGAGGGATATTCAAAATGGTCTTATACTTAGATGGATTTTTTTTATCTCCACTTTTACAAATATAAACAATGAGGCTTTGTGTACAAGGTTTTGGGAAACCCTACTTGAATGATAATTTGAAGAGCTTGTGGATGCGATGGATGAGTATGGCCCACCAATTTTTAATATTTCTACTTGGTATCCTTCAATGTCCTTAGATTTCTCTTTTGCGAGTCACTTAACCCCAATATTTATGTCTTCTAAAGATACAAATTATTCCTTTGTAGAAAAGATTTGAATGTTGTCCATGACTTCAGGGGATTCATACCAATTTTTTAAGGTATGAATTCCAATCCTTTAAGGGAATCATATTATTTTCATTACTTCTACTAATCAGAGTTTTTATCCATAATTTATTAGGATCCACCCTATATGGGTGCAAGAGATTCTCTTATTTTTTACTTATATAACACCATTTTTTTCCTTTTGATTAGCGATTTGTACCTAGAGATCTTGTTGATTTTTAAGGACTTGTTTGATTAAGCATCCCTAATGGATTTTATAGCATGCTTTCACTCTGATCATAACAAGGGTTGATCGTTCTATTCTCCATTTTACATGGCTCCATGATAAATAACTTGTTAATGGAATTAGAGAGGGTTGTGGTATAATTATGATAGAGGTCTTTAATAATGTCCTTAGTTAATAGTATATTTAATTAATTATTTAAATCTCTTAAAAATAGATCAATTTTATTTTTATCGAAGATCAAGCTATTTTGGTTATTATAATTCTATATTAGGGGGATTATGTGCTTATCAAAGTTTAGATTTAGGGTTAAAGGTTTGTAGTAAAATTAGAGCTCATGGTCATTTAAGATGTCAAATTTACTATTTGGTTGTATATGAGGATATAAGAAATCACATAATCTACAACACTACTACCCAAACCATGGATACAAGTCATCTAGTTGAATTTTGGCCACTTCATAGGACCATTGCAAGTTATTAGATCTTAATAACTACAAAGATTGATTAGCTCAGTACCAAACAAATTCTCAACCAAGTCTTCTAGGTTTCTTTTGTATCTACTAGCTAAACCAAGGTCCTCATCTATTCAATATAGAGGATTGGGGTTATAATCATTTCTTAAGGTAATAACTTGGTTAGTTTCTATTCTAGCACTAAATTCTCTTAGAAAGAGGATATTTCCTTCATTTATTAAGATGGAAATATCATGTTCCAAGCCATTGATTATAGTTGATTTGGGGTCTAAAATGGGCATCATAAGAAGCAAATCCATTGATGAGTTGGAATTCAAGAACCAATATAATTTCAAGGAAATGAGTCAACAATAATTGTTAAGTTGGCATATTTGTCATAAAAAAAATACTTTTTTTAATTCGTATATTCAACTTATCTCCCTATAGTTTTTCCAGAGGGAGAACTTGTTGGATGTATAATTCAATTCTGCATCCAACGAGTACTTATGCTTCAAAATTTGAGTAAAACCACAGGGAGATAAGTTGAAAAATAAAAAAAAGTAGGTTTTTCTCCTTTCCTCCAAAATTTATAACTCTTATTTTATTATTATAACTCATATTTCATTATTTTCCTTAGGAGGCCCATTTTAGACCTCAAAGTGACTCTAATGTCAAGGAAATTTTTTATCTAGATTGTTCTTTTTATAATAAAGTAGAATTAATAGGTGCAGATAGCATATTGTTATATAAATATTCTTAGCATTGATATCTAAAATATCCATCCACATGTATCTATTGGATGATCTTTCTTGTGAAGCCTAATATAAGGAAAAATGTTATTCTTTATGTAACAAGATATTCCTTTCATCCCTCTATGGAAATATCTCTTATTCCATACCAACCACAAGAAAAATCCTTCTATGTTAGGGACCCTAGATTCTTCGTGCTCCAAAGTTTCAACAAGCAATATAATATCAATTTCACTTGAGATCCAACTCAACATGGGACCCTTACTCCATGGAAAGCCACTACAATTCCAAGAGAGGATCCAGAGTCTCCCAACTTGCTATTTGTTTTTACCCCTTTGGTATCTATCCCTAATAATAGGTTTTCTATTCCCAATTATTGCCCGTTTTCCTTCCTTTCTAGATTCTTTTACCCTTTGAACTTCCTTTCTTAATTTAGCTTGATCTTCTAGAATAAGATATTTCTTTATAAATATTCCTAGCCATTTTAGACTTGGAGTTTTACTAGGCATTCCATATTTATGGTCATTGGATCTCACCTTGACACGAATTAACCTATCTTTGTGCTCGATTATTTTGCCCAGCCTCTATGCTTCTATGAGACAAGTTGTTTCAATTTGTAATTTTTCCTCGACTAGTGCTAGAGTGTCCTCTTATTCTCCTATTTCAAACCAAAAATTATGAGTTTCCAGGTTCTTTTGCTACACTCATGGTATAACTCTATAAGCTTATTCATTTCCCCCTTGATGGGTTTGATATCCAATTTACCCTCCAAACTATTTAGGGCCAAATTGCTATTTAGTTTTTCTTCTAACTCTTTAATCTTGTTCTTCATGTTATGATTTTATAGATTATCAATCTCTCCTTGGATTAATCACTTATTTTCTTGGATTTTCTTTTTATTTGTTGTAATCTTATCTTCAACTTATTCTCCAACCCGATTATTTTAATGTCTATATGTTTTTGAATCGTGTCTTCAAATGATGTGAACTTATTGTCACATTTCCTTTAACTTTACTTGAAGTCTTGTTTCTCTTTCTTCCTTATGTTTATCTAAAGATTCTATATATTTTCAAAGAGTTTCTAGGGTTACCTTTTTAGGTCTTCCCTTCTGATATGTTTTTGGAAAATGTGGTGATGTGTTCATATTGGAATAAAGAAAGAGAGAAAATAAATAATAACCAATACTATGAGAAATACCTTGTGTCCCTTGTTAGTTCAATATGCCAATGATAATAACTTAATGAAAAAATATCAATGATAATGTATGGTAAAAATGCTTCAATGAAAAGGTGGGGTAAAAACTAGTTTTAAATAAATAAAATAAAATGATAAATAAAGTAGAGAGGGAACAAATTAGAACCAAGGTTGGGAGATGGAACTTGTACACCTTATTAGGTCGAACCAGTAGATTAAGGTTTTGGAGGCATGTCATGAAAATGACCAAATATTTGAAATTGCTTCCATGGAGATGCCCTAGTGAAAGTGCCTCTGTGAAAATGCTTCGTAAAAAAATGCCTTAATGAAAAATCCCAATCTTGAAAATACCCTGTGAAAGTGCCTTCGCGAAAAATGCTCCATAAAAGTTCCTTAGATTGTACCTTAGTGAAAAATATCTATCTTGAAAATGACTTGGTGAAAATTCCCTCGTGAAAGTGCCTCAATGAAAATGATTTGTAAATTAAATTGCCTTAGTGAAAATGCCCTAGATTGTGCCCATATCTTGAAAATGCCCCAATTTTATGTTTATGATACAATCTTCATTAACCAATTTTAACAACAAACACAAACCAATTTAAAAACATGCTAAAACAATTAAGTATGATAAAATGATTTTATTTATATAAATATATCTTCTATACATAGGTATGATTGTTTACAATGACAAAATGAAGCTTATGATAACCAAAACCCAAAAACATCACTTATGATAAGTTTGCATATGCCAACAATAGCTTTGAGGAAGTAAATTCATACAAATATTTCTGAATCGATCTTCATCACAATTTTAACTCGAAATATAGCATTAAGAAAAGGATAAATGGTGGGTGGAAAGGTTATTTTGGCATTGAAAAAAATTATAAATCAGTAGACCTTAGACTATGGGATAAAAATAAATTTCCCTTTGAGACTCTTGTCACTCCTATTATCTTATATGGTTGTGAAGTTTGAGGTTGTAGCATCTCTAAATATTCTTGGAGAAGGATTGAGCAAATCTAGAAATGTATTATAACATATAATCCAAAAACTAAAATAAATACACCCTATCCTATCCTCATAGAAGCATGTCTATCCCCGATTGAGAGCATAGTTATTACTAGGTACCTAATGTATAAACAAAAGGTATTTAACACGTATGACAAGAGGATTCCTAATATTGCTCTAAATTCTAGTCTAAGCCATTTGTGGCTAAAGTGGAGCTTCCTCAAAGATGCCAACTCTTGGCTAAATCATTGGGGTATCAAGGAAGAGGCCACTTTGCAGAATATCAATAACATAAAAAATATTATTACATCTGATTATAAGAAGAAATTGTGGTACAATAAATAATTAGAGAATAAGAAAAAACCAAGACACTATAAGGAGGTGACTAACCCCAATCTTGAAGATAAACAATATCTTTCTATTTTTACTAGAATAAAGAAGAAAAACAACATTGCTAAAATAAGACAAACTCTCATGAGCTCCATAATGAAGCTAGGCATTGGACAATTCCTAAAACGCCATGGTTCGATAAATTTTTTTTTCTTTGTGAAACTAAGAAGGTTGAGGATGAAAACCAATTTCTCTTAGATTGTCCTACTTACACCCACATTAGATCTCATTTTCAAAATGTTTGTTACAATAATGACCTTCATAACCTTTTAACTCCACAAAACTATAGTGACTTAGGAATGTTCATCATCATCATCGTCATCATCACCATCACCATCACCATCACCATCATCATCATTTTAATTTAAGTTGAAGTATAGTGATTGAAATTAATCATCACTACAATAATGCTTTAAAAACATGCTAAAACAATTAGCTATGATAAAAATGATTTTATTTATATAAATATATCTTTAAGTTGTAGTATAGTGATTGAAATAAATCATCACTATAATAATGATTTAAATATAAATGCGCATAAATACTTCAATATTTAGTTGAATTATCAATTATCCAAATAAATACTATCAATTATCCAAATTAATTTGTGAATTAAACTTTGAAGATATGTACTTATTTCAAACCCAACATAAAACCCCTCAATAATATCAAACTCACTCTATTTAACCTAAAGTATGTATTAAATAAATAAGATGAAGGAACATCAAAATTGGGAAAAAACCCCTCAATAATATCAAACTCTCTCTATTTAACATAAAGTTTGTATTGAATAAATGAGATGAAGCAACATCAAAAGTGGGAGAAAGTCAGCCATGTTGAGCATGATCAATTTTTGTTTCCTATTAAGATGTAGTGTGAAATGATTAACTAAAAAAAACAGCTTTCAAAACAATATAATTGAAGCATGACTCAAACCATTTAAATAAAATGCTAAATTCATTAGTAAAGTATGTACTTCAATGGAACATAATTTTGAATTGTTCACAAATCATTAATTGCATCGACAATAACTAAGTGTTGTACATTCTAGTATGTTATAGATGTTGTCACATATGTATGTATATGATAATATTTGGAAAGGGTTTGAACTAACATTTATATCTTAAACTTAAATTTAACTAGTTTTGAGAGGGATAAAATTTCTTGAGGTTTAATTTTTTTTATCAGTTAATATGAAGGAATTAATATAAATGTGAAATTAAATGATAAAAATTTACACCTCAATAAGTTTGATCCCTCTCGATGTTTGATATATCTGCATTTAAGATGAATCTAAGTTGATATGTATAATTTGGATTTTCGTGAATAACCTTAATACATCTTATCAACCATGTTTTTACACACATCAAACCTAGAAAAAAAGAAATATTGTATAATATTACATTCATAGAGATTCTTCAAATAACACAATACAAGTTTGGGTGAATTCACGAAGGTGTATCTCACTTTCTATTAGAATGTGGTGATGAAATTTCGACATTCTACATATTTTTTTAAAGTGAAGCTTTTGAAACTCATATACATTTCATGAATTTTTCTATGTAGTAAAAAGACAATTTGTAGGGATTGTGCTATATTTCTAATAATATTAAAAAATAAATTTAATGTGTTAATTTTTTTTAATTATATAGTTGTCCTTGCAAATTTATTAAAAAATTAACAACTAAATTTTTGTTCACATCAATTATTTTAGTGCTAAATATATTATTTAAAAAATTAAATTAAATTACAAGGGACACTTAACATGGAAGAGATTGACGGATGTCACTTCTTGGAATTTGCATATGAAAAAAATCTTGAAAAAAAGGTTAACATCTCTATTTTTAAACTATCAATCGAGGGTTTATTTTGATCTCAATCAAGGGATTAATATGGACTTTCAAATCACCTCCATTAAGGGTGTTGGAATATCAAGCAATACTGAGAGGGGGGTGAATCAGTATTAGGCTATATTTTAAAATTTTATCACATTTAAATCAAAATAAACAAAGAAGATAGAACACACAATATTATCGTGGAATCCCAATGGGAAAACCACCAATACTTTATATTACTGCAAAATTATATTTACAAATAGTTTGCAAGCACCAACTTGATGGATGCACCAACACCCAAATTTTCAGCTACAACTGAAGGATGCACCAACACCCTATTTACCAGCAGCAACTGGAAAGAGGCTACAACCCCCTACAGGCTTGCATCCTGTCCTTGCACCTCCCAACCACCCTTATTTGTTTTTATGAGATTTCAAGATATTCTTATTTCTTCTATTCTGTCACTGGTAATTCTTCATTTTCTTGGTCTCTGTATTTTCTTGCTTCTACTTCGATCTGGTCTTCATAGACACTCTTCTTTCCCTTCAAATATTTGTTTATATAACATCATGTATCTCACCTTTTTTAAGTCGCGTCTCTTCATGTTGAAACTTGTGTCTTTTCACAATTGTGTCTTTCCAAATGAATTAGATCTCTGTTTATTAATTAATAAATAATGTATTTTGTTTATTATATCTCTTGCGGGCATGTACAAGGGTCTGCAGGCATATATTAAAGCCTGCAGGCATATGCAAGAGCCTGTGGGCATATTGTAAGCCTTTCGAGCATGTACAAGGGCTTGTGGGCACATGCTAGAGCCTGTGGGCATATGCGTCCTCTTCCTGCGGGCATATGTTCTTTGTGAGCATATATTTATGCCTTTGTGTGGGCATAACCTTCTGTGGGAATAAGCTTTTGCGTGCATAAGCTTGTGTGGGCATAGCCCCTTATAGGCATAACCTACGGACATAAGCCCCCTTACGGGAATAACCATAAGTCTTTACGCAGGAAATCCCTTTTTAGGAATAACTATGAGCCCCTTGCGGGCATAACCATAAGTATTTATGCGGGCATATCCATACATTCTGTAGACATGATTTTTCTTCAACTTGGTAGGTCCATTTCTCACACATGTGACCTCCATAGGGAAAACTGAGAACATGAATGGATGGAAAATTCAACAAAGAACAGATCCATATCATTTGTTGAATTTATTGACACAAAGAGAGCATCTAGATGGCATTTGCAAATGACCTCTTAAACCCCTAATTTAACACTTAGACAATTTTACCAAACCCTAAGTCAACATGAGGTGATTTTTATTTTCAGCAATATTGGAAATATGAATCATCCACAGCATAGGGGACAACATGTTGATTCCATCCAATCCAATCTCATCCTATGAAACCTCATTCTCTCTCCTTGGCGGGCATTTTACTAGAGCGGTGCAAATCAAGTTAGAGGGCACTTTTGGCAGACCTATAACTTTGTCATAAAACACTCTTTTGGAGTAATGAGACCATGGTCAGATAGCCTATTCAACAAGGTATAGCCTGATATTTTTAGATAATTTTTATCATTCTCTTATGAGGTATGGTGGGAATTTTCCTGAGGCCATTTGGACCAATTTTCCAACACTTAGTGAATTTCCAAAATTTCTCCAAACTGACAAATCTTTATATAATTAGGTCAAATTGTAATAATGACATCATGAAGGTACTAGAACACCATCAAGTGGATTTTCATACTTATCACTCATGCCACATCATCATATATTCCATATCATCATATCCTTTGTCATTAATGAATACTTTTGGTATCAATGGCAATTATACTCAACATTCTCCCCCTTTGTCATTGATGAAAACAACTTCAAATTTTTTCCTCCCCTTGTTTGACATTAATGACAAAGATTCATAAATACCCCCTATCACTATTTCTCCCTTGTCAACTATGTCCCTTTTGTGATAGGGTTACAATCTTCATTTTATTTTAACGAAGAGAGATAACTACCATTTTTTGCCCGAGATATGCAAATGACTCTCTAGGCAGTGGTTTAGTAAAAATATCGGACATTTATTCCTTTGTATCAACATACTCCAGTTTGACAATATTTTGTGATACTTGCTCTCTTAAAAAATGATATTTGATTGGAATATGTTTTGTCTTGGAGTGCATACCAAGATTTTTGGATATGTTTATAGCACTTGTATTGTCACAATATAAAACTATGGGATCTTCATATTTTACAAGTAAATATTCCAATGTTTGCTTCATCCAAATGACTTGTGTACAACATGATGCAGCAGTAATATACTCAGCTTCTGTTGTAGATAGTGAAATGGAATACTTTTTTTTGCTTAGCCATGACACCAAACAATTTCCTAAGTAAAATGCTGCTCCACTAGTGTTTTTTCTGTCATCAATACTTCCTACCCAATCTGTATCAGTGAATGCTTTTAGAGTGAAGTTATTGTTTTTTGGATACCATAGTCCATAATCCATAGTACCTTGTAGATATCTAAGAATTATTTTTACTGCAGCCACATGTGTTTCTTTTGGGGCTGACTGAAATATGGCAACCAAACCTACAACTTGCATTATATCTGGTCTTGTATCTGTTACATATACTAAACTACCAATCATTGAACTATACATAGTATGATCTACTTCTAAGGATTCATCATCTTTGCTCAATTTACAACCAGTATCCATAGGAGTACTAAAAGGTTCGAATTCTTCCATTTTGAATTTTTTCAACATATCTTTGATATACTTAGTTTGAGAGATGGAGATCCCTTTTTCTGATTGAGATACTTGTAAACCTAGAAAGAATGTTAGTTCTCCTAACATTGAAATTTCAAACTCCTTCTTCATTTTTGAAGCAAAGTTTAGAGTCAGAATTTGTAGATCACTTCCAAATATGATATCATCTACATAGACTACAATAGTGATCATATTTTTGTTTTCAAACTTTCTGTACAAATTATTGTCAGTAGCCCCTCTTTTATATCCTTGTTGTTTTAAATACTTGTCAAGTCTTTAGAACCATGCTCTTGGAGCTTGTTTAAGACCATAGAGTGCCTTCTTAAGTTTGCAAACATAATCTCTATTTTCTGATAAGAGAAAACCTTCAGGCTTCTCTACATATACTTCTTCTTCAAGTTCTCCATTAAGAAATGCATATTTTACATCCATTTGATACACTTTGAAGTCCTTGTAGCATGCAAAAGCTAATAACATTCTAATGGATTCAAGTCTTTCCATAGGTGCAAAATTTCCTTCAAAATCAACACCTTATACTTGAGCATATCCCTTGCATACTAATCTGGCCTTGTTCCTTATCACATGACCATCCTCATTGAACTTGTTTTTAAAAATACATTTGGTCCCAATGAAATTCATGTCCTTAAGGCTTGGGACAAGTTCCCAAGTTTGGCTCTTTTTTATTTGATCAAGTTCATCATTCATAACATTGATCCAATCCTCACTTTTGCAAGATTCTTTACATTTTTTAGGTTCTACTATCGAAAGCAGTGCTTGTTCTTCATCATAAAACAATTTTCTCCTTGTTTAAACTCCTGAATTTTTGTCATCAATAATTTGAATTTCAAGATGATTCTTTTGAACTTGTTTGGGTGGTGTTTTTGTGTCTGATCCGGGGGAGTCTTCATTCTCTTCTTTTTCTTCTTCATACTTTTCAGGAATATCTTCTTCTTGTGAACTTTCTTATTTTTATTCATCATCTATTTCATCATCAGTTTCTTCAACATCCACATTTTCTTGGATTTGAATCCTTCTTGGTTTAGTGTCATCTATAGTTACATTTTCACTTTCTATAATCTTGTGAAACCTTATATTATAACATATGTATGCTATTTTGGTGGAAGAATATCCCAGAAATATGCCTTCATCTGTTCTAAAGTCAAACTTCCCTAGATTATCATCATCTCTTTTTATGTAGAACTTACTTCCAAAAAATCTAAAGTATTTAACTATATCTGGTCTTCCAAACCATAGCTCATAAGGAGTTTTGTCACTATTTACTCTGAGCTATTTTGTGTAGACAATCTATTAATGCGGATAGAAACGGATCTCTCTAGACCTAAATGATATGGATCTAGCACAAAAGAGTACACAACATAAAATATTTCCTAGTTAGATTAGATTGCAGGATAAATGAATTACTCAGTGATCGCAATCCCTTTCTCTTTGCTTGATTTTCTTTCAATCTGTTGATATCCGGCTGCAAAACAATATAGAAGAGATAGAAACAAGCAAATGACGTGAAACAATATATATATGAATCTAATTAAATAAGCAGTCAAAGAAGCAAATCATAAATGATATTACAAGACATAACACATTTATGGAAAGATGTTTATACTAATGTAAATTGCAGCAGATACAAAGTGAGAGGATTTACAACCAAATATTTGATGTCACAACTCCAACACAGACGATATTTCCTCAAAGATACAAAACCTCCTAACTTCTTATGGATTAAGAAGATGATCCTGAGTGAATTCCACTAGCATGAGGGTGCATAATCCTTCCTCCTCCTGAATGGAGAGAGAGGGGTTGTATTTATAGGGTTAGATGGATAGAATAGTTTGAATATTTAGGGGAGATATCTAAGGGATTATCCCAAAGGGTTAGGGAACCAAAGGTTACCTATCCACATATCTAGGTTAAAGCCTCCACATCACCAAGCTTCGAGAAATCGCTCGAAGCTTCCTTTTATCCACTTTAACCAAATCTGACGCACCTTGCACGAAGGAAACCTGCATCAGAATTATCTCACCGCATTCTGTACAAAGACACACTGCGACAACAACGTTCTCTTCTAAGGTGTAGAGTGTGTCACCTTGAGTTCGACGCTCCTTGCATGAAGGCAGGGTGCGTCAGGGTTACTACAAAAGGTGAAGAGAAAGGACAACAACCTTCCTTCTGATGTTTTATCCTAGGGAACTTCAGGGATTACGGAATGGGGGATGACACATAACTCATGATGATGAGATTTTGGTGTAACAGAATGCCCCCCAAAGCATGAAGCCGGTAAAATAAAACGAGTGAAGTGATTTTTTCTATAAAGGAATGAGGTAAGAATCATCGGTTGGAAACATACTTCTGCAGTACAACTAAATCTGAGATATATGTCTCACATGACTCATAACATGGATGCCGACCAATACATTGCAGATCCATGATAGCAAAGACTGACTGGACACAATTGTAGATCCATGATGAGATGATAACACATGCACGACCAATACATAATGGATCTGTGTAATATGACTCATAACTTTCTCTGTCACAACCTGGGTGAGATTCATGACCTAACCCCCGATATTCAAGCTGAACCCGCAATGATACAAATCTAACGATGTGATTACAATGTCTTGGAGTCGAACATGGTAGAAACCACTTGATTACTGGTCATTGATGTATACCTTTAATAAGCGCGAGGGAAATCACCATTTATGTCAATGATTCCCAAGGTATTATAGTACATACCATCGAATGTGAATCAATGAGTTGAGGTTGAACAATCGATGGAATATTTCAATCAAGAGCCAATGATGTGAACTCATGTTGAAAGCAAGGTAACCTACCATTAAGGCATGTAGGCCCAAGGTACTTGATTGGTTTCCAGATTCAATCCTTGGATGATGTGTTGAATTCAACAAGAATGAATCTGTCGAAGGAGGTCCATAATGTATCCCCCATCATCGACACTAAACATGACCAGATATGTTTGGAAGTGGATCAGACATTAGAGAAATATTTGATACTGGCTCAGGGAAGACCGACATGGTCGAAGGTAGTATGACTGCAGATAATGAATAGACGAACAGACCTTTCTTGAACATGGGCATGGCATGCTTGGAGGTATTGACATGACGAGAATGGAACCAACCCCTAATGCAACTGATAATGGAAGCATTCTTCTAATAACTCAAAGGAGTGAAAGGACTCATGGAACTGATGTGACTCAAGGAAAAACGGATTATCCAAGTATTAGATGCATATACAAACAAGTGCCATGTTCAAGAGTGACTAAGTATTGCCATAATTAATATGAAACATAAACTCTTTCCTTATCCCCATCATGATCGATGGGTAACTCTTTTGTCTTTTAACGAGCTTGAGCAGGGTAAAAGATGCTTGGTATAGCTCATCCTTCAAACGAGTCCAATCCAAAATGTTTTACAAACCTGAGATAGGAGGGGTTCATCCCAAAATGGGCCCTTCGATGTCAGTTTTAACGAGTCCAAAGAAGATAAAATCGGCGTCATTTCATGTTTCGCGAGTTTGAAAAGAACTAAAGAAGACTCCAAAGGTTCTTTTTTGTAAACGTTAGTCTCCTCATCTGAAAAAGGATAAAACAATATGAGAAGAACTCTTCCAGTCATGATTAACCATAGTGTTCCTTTTTCCTAAATAGTGCCTCCTAGTCTGAAAAAGGGGTAAACTATCACCAGAAAGACGATCATTCAAATACTTTTACAAGCATGAAGGCATCAAGTTCGCTTGGTGATCATTTCATATTTAGGGAGTCTAAAAGGAGCTTAAAGAGGAACTCTGAGGGGTTCCTTTATCGTAAGAGTTTTACGAGCCTGAAAAAGGGATAAAATACAACTCGGTGACTCATTCTCATCGTTTTACAAGCACGAGAAAGTACAAAAGTAAGCTTGATGCCATTAATATTTTGACTTTTAATGGACGAGATAATAGCATAAAAAATGCTTGAATATCCTTTCACACTTGGCAATAAGTATGAAATAACCACGATGACCGTCAAAACGTTAGAACACCACTTTGTCACAGTTGACTCCAAAAACTAAGTGAAAATGACAAAATTAGGTGTTTAGACCTAGAAATGTTACCAACTATAGTAAAAATGACCCACAAAATAAAAATAAAAAAGGAATATTCTATTTTGGATATAAAACGGGTCAAATTGTAAAAATTAGTTACTATTGCTTTTTACCAAGTTTGGAGGAGTGAAAACACCGTTTGGAGCCGATTTTCAAACGTCTGTTGTGGAGGCCAAGGTCCAGCGTTTTCTATCACATCGGCGATAGGTAAGCCTAAACCTTGTCCAACATCTTTTTGGCAGATTAGATTTTTGATTTATGGTATTTTTTTAGGGTTTTGGGCTTGTAAATGAGGGGATTATGTGCATTTTGTCCGACGTGCTTTCCCCTTACGGGAAGTGCATCGAGGGCTCTCTGACGCACTTATCATATGGTGGAAGTGCATCATCGATGCCCTGTATACAAATTCGGGGTGGGTCACGCAATCCCATGAGAAAAACTTAAACAATGGGGCAAAAATTGTCTAATCCAGTGGTGGAAATGATACTAATGCTTATTTAATTGGTGTTTGGACAGGTTTGGACTCACACCATATTCCAATGGAAGGAGAGAGAGCATTAAATGGATGATTCCCAAGTGACACATGACCTGAAATCGATGAACGCATTGCAGGAATGTGGCTTGTTGAAGTTTTTCCATGTACTGGGCATGAGGGCCCAAGTACAATTACTAGACTACCTAATCGGATTGTGGGATATAGATCAACAACATTTCAATGTGGGTGACCACATCCTTACCTTGGATGTGGAGGATATATAATTTCTGACGAGGTTATATAGGAGGGGAGCCCCAATTTCATTATCTGGTCTGCGGGGAAGCAATCAGTCTACAGAGAGCTTGGTTGCTCAGTGGTGTACACCTGGTACCCAAATGCTTGCTTAGAAAATCCCCATTAAGAACATACGAGACAGACCACTGCAGATGGTCCTGTTTACTATTGAGAGGGTGGAAAGGAATAGAGATACTCATCATGCCACCAAGGCCCACATGCTCTATGCCATTGAGTGCATGTCGCCCGTAGTCTTCAATTGGTGTGAGGGGATCCTCACCAATGTTAAAGAGAAACTCACCAGGTGCCACCGATGTGAACTAAAACAATTATGATATGGGTTTATCATGGTCTCATTCTTCTTGGAACGGGTTCCACTACTGAGGCCACAGGTGGAGATAGAGGATATCGATCCACGGGATCCTCACATGGTCAGGTAGTCTGAGGTTATGGCCCTCCATTGTGGTGGGGGTCCCATCATTATCTACGGTCCCACCTTCTGTAGGTGGTTATGCGGAAAACTCCCCATGATCAAGGGCTATCCGTATGTGGGTATGAACTTCAGAGGTGACCCAGAATTGAACCTACCCGAGGGCGAGCAGTGGGGGAACCTAGGTAAGAACGACACTTTGTTTTTTTTTTGTATTTTATAGTTTTTTGATGTTTTTTTAGTAGTGTTGATGTTTCATATGTGTTTTTTATGCAGATATTTGTCCATCTTGATCAGCAGGGTCTTCTCCCATCGATAGGAGAGGCGTGGTACGAGACATAAGGGCTACACAATGGGATGTGATAGAGGAACTAGATGAGTTGGAGGAGAACGTGGAGGGGACTAACGCTGGATATACCAAATATATCCATCGATGATATTCCTCATAGGTACCAATGCTGTACAACTGGAGTTTCTAGACGCTTCGGGTGGTTTCTCCGTAGAGTAGCCTGAGAGATTATCTGCTATCATGAGGATCCTCAGGGATAGCTCATACATGATGTATATGTACTGAAAGCTACGAGCTTCAAAATTTTTGTATCTATGACCTATTGAAAGCTCATATGCTTCAGATTTTGTACCAGTACTACATTTTTGTATTGTACAGACATGATGATATTTATATATATAAAACACTATTCACAGTTTTATACACTGTCTTTGATTGATGATTATGGGATCTTGTACATGTTTAGATTATACTATAAATAATTTACATGTTATGTCATTTTTTACACATCTGTTTGATAGAATGTTTATGAATTTGCAATGTACTAATCCAATATGAAATTGGCGAAGGAGTCAGCGACAGTGTTCATGTCTCTAGGGATATGCAGGTATTGAATGGATTCAAAATACCTCTCCAAGAGATGTACTCGTTGAAATAGATGGAGAAACATAGGGCCACAGATAGCATAGACATGGTTAAGATGAGAGACCACTAATTGTGAGTCAAGGTGGACAATAATGTGGTCCATACCTGGGGAAAGAGCATCGTTCAACAATCCAATCACTGCATGATACTCAATGGCATTGTTGGTTGCATATCCTAGAAAAATCCCTCCTGAGCTAATGAGCTCGACGGTAGGGGAATAGAGTACCTATGCTGTCGAAGCGAGGTCACGGGTATGATGGTTGGCGTCATCTACAAATCTAAAACATGTTTCCATCTGCACATCCAGGAAGAACATGGTATAAGCATAAAGACAATATATTAACACACTCGAAGTAAAGTGTCACACCACACAAAACACACATCATGTACAATATATACATAGTAATAATGCATAAAAGACTTAGGAATAATACCGCTTCAAGAAGAGTCATTGCGAGGCTCTCCTAAAGATATTCCGTCATAATCTTCTAATTCATATGATCCTTTCTCCAAAACACATTTAACTATATATGGACTGTGCCACATAGATTCAAGTTTTCCTGCCCGTAGCTTATCATGTTTCTAGTCGTAGGTAAGGACCAAATATCCCTCATTAAAGATATGAGGTTTGACCGATTTTTCATACTAGGCCTTGATGCGCTTCTTATGTGCTTCATTAGAAAATGCTACATCGCAGTGGGTTTCATCGAGTTTATCCAAGTACATAAAACATTCTTCCTCGACGGTGGTGTTCAGTAGAAGTTCGACTGCGAGTTTTAATGACGGAATCTCGTACTCAATAAGTAATCTTGCACTCAATAGGTAAGACTGCCTCTAGTCCATAAACTAATTGGGAAGGTGTGAATCCAGTGGCAGTTTTGACGGAGGTTCTATATGCCCATAGGGATGAAAAAATCATATTGTTCGAGTTAGACCTATGTGTACCCACCATGAGTTGGATCATGGTTTTCAAGACCTTATTGATGGCCTCTACTTGTCCATTGGACTATGGGTAATACGGAGTTGATTTCTCATGTCGAAAACCCCATCCGACGCTTAATTCATCCACCATCTTGTTCTGGAAATGCCTTCCATGATCAGTGACAATGGCCTGAGGAACTCCGAATCATGCAATGATGTGATTAAACATAAAGAGTGCAGCTATTTTTCCATCTTCATTGTATGTAGGCATGGCCTCGGCCCACTTGGTAAAATAGTCAATGGAAACGATGACGTAACTATTCCCCCCAACCAAGGTAGGATTACAATGCATGAAATCTATGCCCCATTTAGCGAAGGGGATGAGAACAATAACAGGATGTAGCGGGGCTAGATGAGAGCACTTTTTATGACAAAAAAAATGACAAGGAGGACACTTCTTAACTGCTTGAATACAATCTTTAAATATGGAAGGCCGATAGTATCCAGTGCATAATGTTTTCTGAGTTGTAGCCATCCCAGAAAGATGTCCGCCACATGCCACCGAGTGACAATCATTTAGAATGTGTTCAACCTATTCATGATTTAACCATCGTCAAAGGATAGAATTAACACCACGATGGTATAAGGTATCACCGATGTTTAGGTAGTACTTCGCATGGTGACACACATGACGGAGGTTGTCATGAGATAAATGAGGACTGAAATGTTGGGTCTAGAGATACAAATTGATGTCTCCATACCATGGGTCAGAAGTACTAATAGGAAACAAGGACTCGCTGTGGAGAGATTTCATGGGATTAGTTTCCATATCAGTATGGGGAATATCGCAGATAAGCTTCGCAAAAAAAAAAACTTTTTAGAGTTGGCCTTCTCAAAATGGAATTCGAATTCCTGAATAATTACGATACAACGTGAATAGTTTCCCCCCAGTACCTGACATGTAAGAGCGTGGTACATAGGGTTAGATTTGGAAATGATAGTGATAGTGCGGAGGAGGATATAATGGCGAAAATTTTGGACAACAATGACTACTGTGAGGGCTAGTTTCTTAACATATGAATACCGCGTTTCACAGTCAATAAGACCCTTACTAAGGTAGTAAATCACATGTTCCTGGGCATTGCTATCCTCCTGGACCAAAACCATAGTGATAGTGGTAGTGGAAGCAACAAGATAGAGGATGCAATCCTTGGTGTAATTGGGTGGCTGAAGCACAGGTGCATGGGTGATAGCATGCTTGAGGTTGTTGAAGGACTGTTGAGAAGAATAATCCCAAATGAACGGGACGTCCTTCTTTAAAAATATCATATATCCCTTTGTTTTATCGACGAAATTACAAACAAAACGCCTTAAGTAGTTTTCCTTCCCCTACAAACTCTATAGTTCCTGTATATCTATTGGGGGTGGGATAGAAACAATGGCTTCCACCTTCAGGGGATCAATGCGGATCCCGTCTTTCAAAATGATGAAGCCTAGGAGGTGTCCAAAATCGACACTCAATATGTACTTGTGAGGGTTTAAATGGATGTTATACCACCTACATCTGAGGAATACTGCTGTTAGATGGCCAATGCGGAACTCACAATGATTCGAATGAGCAAGGAGATCATTGAGATACGGTTCTACAAAGTCCTTCATGTCGTGGAAAGCGTACGACATATCCCACTGGAATGTAGCACTAGCATTTTTAAGGCCAGAAGGGAGTTTGCGATATGCAAACGTACCCCATGAGAATATGAAAGCAGTTTTATGTTGATCGGTTGGGTGGATATCAATCTGATTATAGCCAAAAAATCCATCCATGAATGAGAATATGACACTTCTGGCACTGTTGTCGATGATTTGGTCGATAAATGGGGTACGATAGTTTTCCTTAAAACAATCCTTATTGAGGTCCCTGTAATCGACACAAACCCTAATGGTGCCCTGTTTTTGGGTAATAGGGATGACATCAGAGACCCAATATGTCAAGGGGACAGGGTAAATGAAACCAACCTTCAACAACTTTTCAATTTCATCCTTTATAGCCGTAGTTTTCCTAGGGTGCATTGGAAGTAGTTTTGCTGGGAGAGATTAGCATCAGGATATTTTTGGATCTCATGTACAACAATAGTAGGATCAATCCCAGGATTTTCCTCGTATCTCCATGCAAATATGTTGCATAACTATTTGAATAACGTCGTGTATGAGATAATCTCTTCAAGAGAGCAGTTTTGGCCTATACGATTATGTTCCATGACTTTAGGTGTGGCCAAGATGTCGATCGACAAAGTAAGCATAATGTTTTCCAAGTTACCCTTAGCTACCATATCACAAGTGAGGATAGGAGATTGGGGGTAGGGAAAGACATCTAGCGAGATAATTGTTTCAATGTGGTTCACCATCGAATGTAGTGGTGGGAGGAAAGATGATCGATGGTGGAGGTATTCCCATGGGGGTTCATCCACACTCAGGATCTCCATAATGGACTTGTCGGAATGAAAAGTTCAGAGGAGAGGATCTGGTTGGGATGCATTCTGCTGCTGGGGTGGAGAACAAGATGTAGATGCCACTGAAGAGTGGTCATTGGGTTCCGATTGGATAGCCTCATAAGTAGCTTCCGCTGGTATGAGAGGCATAACATATCCAATCGATTCTAACTTGTCAAGCTCGGACACGAGGCATTGGTCATTGGATCTGGCTGGTGATGGGATCATAGAAGAAATCATGTTCACTGTGGAAATATGTGAAGGGGGATCTAGTTATGAAAGACTCCCATGAGGGATGAGTCCTTGAGGATTCCTACCCCCACACTCTCATATATCTATGATGAATGACCTAAGAGGGGTACATTGTCTGTAGGGTGAGTAGTGGTGTCCAGTGTACAGAAATCCAGTTGGTTGATAGTAACAATTTTCCCTTGGTGGGGAAATTGCACGATGGGGAATACGGAAGATGCGACCGCAATCATGGCATAAAACCAATTATGACCAAGGAGTAGATTAAAATACAATGGGGTGGTGACTACCTCCATGTTGATGGAAACGGTCTTTCCCCCCATCTCTATTTCCAAAGCTTGTAACATCCCGTGTGGTTGGAATCCACGACCGTCAAATTATTTCAAAGTGGTAGGTCAACAGTTCAACTCGGGAGAGCCAATGGATCGCCAATAGGATAATGACATTACCGAGGTGGATGTTGCTTCATTTAATATAGTATGATGGATGCTTTTACCAGCGATGTTGGTAATGATTTGGAACGCAAGTTGGTGGGAAAGCCTCGGTTTTAAGTACTCGAGTTAGAACATAATGGTGTTTGAGGAATCGGGGTCTACAGATCCGATAATAGTGAGGAGAGTCTTATGCTGATTAGGACATTTTTGTAAGATTTCCAATGTCGACATAGCACAAGGAGCTTGCACTACGTCCTCTATAATGTTGTAATTTTGAGCAGCCCGAGCGTTGGGATTGAAATTTTTTTTTCTAATTGTACTCTTGAGTGGACGTAGCACTGAATCAAATGAAGGTTTCTCAATATTGAGAGGACCTTGGGGCAAGGGAATGTCCGATGTAGAGGGATAATTTTTTTCAGTATTACTTCCGTTAGATTCCTTGGTTGGGACTGAGTCATAAGAACTTGATCGAGTGTTCAAGTTGGTGGTTCACTATGCATCATGAGAACATGAGCAGTAGAGGATGGTTCTTCTTGATAAGGAGAAGGTTGTTGCATGATCATCTATTGTTGTTGCGTTGGGAAGGGATCGGTTAAAACCGTGGGTGTCGGGTTCCCTTTGAGGAATTTTTTGACCTCGTCCCGATGTGGGAATTCTTTGGTAAAGTGGTCACCACCGCACAGTAAACAAGGATACTTAACCTTCCGCTTTGGTTTGGTGTCGTCAGGATTGTTATTTTTGGGCTCCTATTAATTAGAAGAATTTTTCTTTTTCCCTTTGTTCTTCTTTTTACCACCGGATTTATGAGGTGAAGTAGATTGGACTGAATTCACTTTTCGGTGGCAACAGGGCTGGGTGATCTGTTGTTGTTGTTCCCATCCTGTGATGGGGATGGAGTCGAGCCATGGTGGCTATGAGATCCACCAGATGGTGAAGCAGGATGGTTTTGAACAAAACCAATGATGCCGTTGGCATGAGGTCCCATAGGTGGTTTTTCTGGGTCGTAGGTAGGGTGGGGTGAATTGGGGACAATATCATATAGAGTTTCAGATTGAGCATAGACCAAGTCTAAGTACTGGGCACATGCTATAGATTTTTATTCAATGACGACCCACCCATAGAGACATCTTTGGCTACGACGGGTAGTAATGAATTAGTAAACCAATCTACGAGGAGTTGGTCTGGAATGGGATCTTTAATCAGACGTCGTCTCCGCCTCCACTCATGAATATGATCAGAAATGTGAGTGGCAGTGGTTTTCCGGAGAGAGGTAAAAAAATCTGTATTGGTCTCGTAGCGGATTGGTAACTGAAAATGTGTAAAAAATTATTAACACCCAAAAAGTGCTCACCATTTCATCTCCCTCAATACATGACTTATCTATCTATATTTCCTACCATATTTGCCTCCAAAACCTTAAAAAACCATTAAAAAGCCTCCAAAAGGCCCAAAACCCCATATTTTCCCCAAAATAATTTAAATTTCCTCCAAAAATAGCAAAAACCCTATAAAAAGGGAATAAAAAAAATAAAAAAAAAGAGGAAAAAAAGGGAAAAAAGAAGCAAAAACCCTATAAAATTGACCTAAACCATATGGTGCCAAAAACCATGGGTCAATACTCCAACACTAAAAAACCTATAAATAGGCGATGGAGGCTCCCCATTTCACATCCATAATCTCTCCTATCACCATGCTGCCAAAATCAGTCCTGAAACCCTAGCTCACCATTTTGAGCTAATTTCACATTTGAGTGCCTCTTTGCCCCATATCCAAAACACTTTGTAGAAGGAGAAGGAACCCATTGGAGCTTGGAAGTAGCCCTCCTGGACTACTGCAAGAGCTTCACCAACCTCAACACTTGAGGTAAATGTATCTTGGTTCCCATTTTTTAATACAAAAGAAAATTCTTATCATATTACTGTCTTTTTATTTCTTGTTGATGCACATGCTAGTTTAAGTTTATTTTGCTTTACTGTCATATTTGACTGTTTTATTGAACTGCTACTAAGGAGTCCCTTCTCCATAGTAGGTGCTCATTTGCACAAGCTAGGGTGAAAACCCTAGCTACAGTTTTGGCGACTCCACTACTGTTCCTTTGAATTTCTGGTTAAAGTCTTTAGAAGTTTTTAGTTATTGCAAGTATTTTTCTGTTTTCCCCTTTCGGTTGTCCTTTTCGGCAGTTGGGTTTGCTGGCAGAAATCATGTATTTTTTCCTCACAGTTGTGATCCGATGACAACTTTTAGCCTGTTTCCTGCGATCTCCCCATGGCTTTCAGTTTGTTTCCTGCGATCTCCTCGCAGCTTTTAACCTGTTTCTTGCAATCTCCCTACAGCTTTCAGACTGTTTCCTGCGATCTCCCCGCAGCTTTTAGCCTGTTTCCTGCGATCTTCCCACGGCTTTCAGCCTGTTTCCTGCGATCTTTCAGCGGCTTTCAGCCTGTTTCCTACGATCTCCCCGCGGCTTTCAGCCTGTTTCCTGTGATCTCCCCGCGGCTTTCAGTCTGTTTCCTACGATCTCCCTGTGGCTTTCAGCCTATTTCCTACGACCTCCCTGTGGCTTTCAGCCTGTTTCCTACGATCTCCCCATGGCTTTCAGCCTGTTTTCTGTGATCTCCCTGTAGCTTTCAGCCTATTTCCCGCGATCTGACCGCGGAGTTTTGTCACAAACCTGCGATCTATTTTCTGCACTTTTTTACCCTGTTTGAACCCAGAACTTTGCTGCAATATTTTATGCACCTGCACAGCCACCTGTTCTATCTGTAGCCATACTAACCTATAGCCTTTTTCTGCAGTTTGCTTTCTGTTCCATTTACAGAGTTTTTTAAGTTTAAGCATTTCAATTGAAAAAAGAAAATTTTTCATTACAAGTTTAATTTCTGCATTATTATTATTAGTTAGAAATTTGCCCACCCCGTGGCACTTTTAATTGGGTTCATTCTCTCACACGCACACACTCTGTCACCTAATTCAAGTGAGCCTTAAAACACTACTTAACACAACCAACATTCTAACTCCACTTGGGGAACACATAAGAATATTGTAGTTAGGTAGGACGGGGGGAATAGGCATCCAAATAACACCCCTCGGTCACTTACACTTGAGACATAGTTTTTTTTCATTAGGGAACCAAAATCCCCTAGTATTTTTTGTCACGGTCATAACCAGTTTATTAGAGGGCCTCTCCCTTAGGAGGGTTGAAGTAGCCAGACTGGTTCTGGAGGCCTGAGTGGAATATCTCAATCCATTCAGTAACCGAAGGCTACCTACTTGTTGGTTTGTGTGTGGTGATTCCTTTTAGGCCCACACGGTGATAGGACCGGAGCTACAGATTCACCTTTTCTGGACATGTCATGAATGGGGTATCTTAGTTGCCTTTTTTCTAGGATTGCCTTACCCGGTGTCCCTCCCGGTAGGGGGATATCTTCAGCCACTTGGCTCTACTATCCATATTGTCTGACTTGGATTTCATCACCTTGTAGAGGATATGTCTGGTTGAGTCAGAATACTATTTAGCTAGGTGTTTACATGCTCCCTTACCTCCCTTTGGTCTAGCAAGTCCACTATTTTTATTTTTTAGGAAACCCGCTGCTTATTGGTATTCTGACCATTGTTGTTGACGCTCCGCTTATTGTAGGACAACTGTTACAGTAGGTGTTTTGAGCCGGTTGTTGGCTTGAGTGCCGTATTTTTTGTGCTCTCCTTCTGCACACTCCGTTGCATTAGTGTTTTTGAGCTATTTTTTCACTCAACACAACCCCCAGATACTTGACACCATCTGTCACCATTGAGTCCCCGATACATTCTCGGTACCTCTGGGGCGAGCCCCCACAACACAGTTCACTTGACATCACCAGTCATAGACGTAGAGCTTCATCACTTGATACCACTCGTCACAGACCTCAAGCTTTGTCACTTGACTCTACTCGTCGACAACATAGAGCTCTGTCACTCGACCTGGACGCCCCTTATTTCACATCTGATTCTGAGGCAGAGTCTGAAAACCCCACTTACACTGCACCAACCAGCCCCATGGCTGGTACGACATCCAACCCTTTCTTTGTAGGGACCATTAGTGGAGCATCCACTACCACCCTAGCTACCACACTCACTTTGGGTATGCCCTCGATGGGGCCCACACCCACAATTCCGATCACTGTGCCCATTCCAGTGGCTAGCATACCCAACCCAACCCCACTAGTGACTCACACTACCCTTGGTGGCATAGGACCATCCCATACTACCTCCGTTCCTCCACCTAGGGGCAACATCCGCAACCTGAACCCATCCCCTACACTTGGGGGCATTGGCCCCAACGTGGTCATGACCACCAGTATGTCACATCCTTCTACTAGTTTTCCATTCATGGCTAGTCTCAACCTTATTGATCTGGCCAGACTGACCAACGATCCCATTAGAAACGACCCTATGTGGTCTCACATGCCCACCAAGATCCCATCAGACATCCCTAAGTTTGAGGGAAAGGCAGGTGAAGACTCCAAGAACCACATTATGTCCTTCCATATATGGTGTTCCTCCAACTCCATAGTGGATGACTCTATCTGAATCTGTCTGTTACAATGCACCCTCACTGGCTCTGCAGCCAAGTGGTACATCGAGCAGCCCCATGGGACCCATGCCACCTTTACTTCCCTTGCCTTGACCTTCCTGCAGTTCTTTCAGTTACCTATCCGCTATGATGCGGGAATTGAGATCGTACTGTCTTGTAGACAGAATATGGCCACCCACATCATTGACCACATTCATGAGTGGCGGCGACACCAAAGCCTGTGCAAAATCAAGTTAGATGACCGTATCTTCTTAGATTGGTTTCTAAAATATCTCCTTCCTGTCATTTCCAAGGATGTGGCATCTGAGCGACCCCAGTCTGAGGAAGAGGCCATCCTAAAAGCCCAACAATTCGACCTTATTTACGCCCATTCTGGTTACCTCTATACCATCATACCTAATTCCGCCCGCAACAATTCCTCCTGAAACGATGCGCCGAGGGCATCCCATGCCGCAGATGGCATCATTGGCCGTATTGCCTCGCATAACCAACCCTTTTCCATAGCACGTACTAACATTGGTCCTGACCTTTCGCGGGCTACATCCCACTCTAGAGCAACCAATTCATATGCTCCCATAGCCCATAACCACCATTACCATGGACCCTCATGTCCACCTCAGTGCTTCAGCCATACATCCCCTGCTTACGTCCCACCAGTCGCACCTCAACCATATTACCACCCACAGGTCGCGCATGCTCCTGTGTCCTCTCAAGCCCCCCCCGCTTATTATCCACCACAAGCAGCACCTGTGACAAACCCACAACCCGTCACATAGATGTATAAGCAACCCCCACAAGGTTCAGCACCTGCACCGCCTCCACCCACTTATTATCCACCGTAGCCTGCTCCCGCACCTGCAAAACCCCAGAACCCACCTGCCACCCAAGGGCAAGTGTATGCGCAACAAAATCCACATCCCAACCAAAATAACCAATACCAACAAGGCTAGCAAAACCGCGGAAAAGGACATAAAAGCGGGAACAACTCCCCTCCAGACCAAGGTGGCCAACCTCCTAATCCCCCAAACAATAATAATGCAACACCTGCCAACCAAAACCCCGACAAGCCGCCCAAGCAATCCAAAAACCCTAATTTACAAACGAACCATCCTTGTTCTATTTGCGGGGTCTATGGCCATTACACACACGCTTGCCCACATTTGGAGCGGGCTCGACAACTTTGGACCAATGATGCCCACCGCCAAGGATAAGCAACACCTCAGGCACTACCTAACCCCCCACCACCTCAAACTCAACCCTTGGTGTTACAGAACCCTTTACCAACCCAAGGTGTGGTGAACACTCAACCGTTAGCTCCCCCTCAAGGAAGCGTGCCTCCAAAACAACAAATCACTTATGCCGCTCCTGATCAACCTATGCTAGACTCAGGTACCCATCACTTGTTAATGATGTCATCCACTGATGTCAACCTTCAAACCCGACAGAATCAATATGGCTCCACCCCTGAAACCCCTCCCGCCAAAAAAACCACCAACTCTCTTCCCACAGATCAGTCATTACGACTACCGCCGGCCCCATTAGATGGTGCCTCAAAAGCCCCTCACTTCCCACTTCGTCGCATCAACAATAACCCCAATGATCACACTGCGTCTAATTACAACATAGTGGATGGCTTAGCTCAGTCCCTCACATCCATGTCTGCGTTATAGGTCTTAAAAAATTGTCCTACACAACGCAAGACTTTGCTCTCAGCCATTGGTGCTATTGACCCAACCGATTCATGAATGATGGCCTTTGATTTGGACCAATCCAAACCATGACTGCCTTCCACATTAGCATTCCAAGTTTCTGTATCCATACGGAATCTTGTCATCCATCGGTGCATCATCGATGAAGGTGCCTCTACATGCGTTATGTTCACATTCATTTGGCAGAAGTTGGGGTCCCCTACTCTCCAGTAGTCCACCACTGCGCTGCGAGCCTACGATGGTCGTTCGGCTCAACCCCAAGGTCTCTTAGCTAATGTACCCATCCAGCTGGCTGGTAAAACAGTGCTTATTGACATAGAGGTCATCAACGCCTAGCTTGACTATAACCTCTTACTTGGCCGCAGTTACATGTACGCCATGCGGGCGGTTGCCTCATTTGTTTTTCGTACGATGATGTTCCCCCATGACGAACGCATGGTCAAGGTTGATCAACTCACCTATTACGATCCCAATGCCCCCACTGCACCCGAAAATGTTCTCCCCGTGGTTGAACAACCTGTTTGTGGTGCATCTACCTCGTTGGTCTCCTCAGTGGGACCTAGATTTTACTTAGATATGCCGATGACCTCAACCTTACAATCCATTCCTCCCCCGTCATCAGCGACCAAAATATCTGACTTATGTACCCTCTCCCACAATGCACAAACACCCAACCATCAACCGCCCTTGTTACCCCAACCACCACTAGTACCTAGTCATGTTGGTGTTACACCCATCCACACAATCCCCTTCCTATTCCCTCCTTCAGGAGTAGTAAGCACCCCAGTTATGGCTACTCTCAGCCTCCCGGGGTTAACTTTAGGACTACCTGTGTGGTATATCACACCTCCCATTCACCCCCCCTGACACCAAATGTTGTCCTACAATCGGTGCAACCCATCACCAATACTAGTCAACCACCTCCCGGTGTCACCACTCCTTCCTCATCCACCAATTTATCCCCTCTTATCAAGCACACTGGGGGTAGAGGCCCACAACCATACACTGCTTTACCCCCGCCCAAACCAGTTAAAAATCCCCCCGTGTTTCGCGCTCCTCCCAAATTCTCTTTGTGTGATGAGTTGGGCCATGATACCCATCAATGTCCACAATTACCCGCATTACAAGAGCACATGCAAATTCTTGATGATGATCCCAACATCCCGGTTGTCTAACTCGACCCTACCCCTAAGCCTCGTGATAAATCACTGCGTACGAACCACCCTTGTGCAATATGCGGTATTTACAGCCATTACTCACATGACTGCCCTGATCTCCCAGATTACAGAGCCGCTCTCTATGAGATGAATAATTTGGACCTTGAGACATCTCCCCCCACCATTGAAGAGATCCACCCCCTAGAATCTCTGCCAATAGGCTACAAAAATGACATGGCCAAGGATCGAAAATTGGGAAAAGAGTGTGGTGGTAATTCGATGTACCACTTGGCAGCAGTGTCGGTGAGGGTTCGCTAGAATAACCTCAAACAGATGGAATCATCCATTAAGGAGTTGGACGAACACCACAAATGATAGGTCATTACATGTTTTTTCGGGTCCTCACCGTGTTTGCTGTCAAAATTCAGGATGTCTGATGGTAACTTCACTGGAATGGCTGGCCAATTAGTGCCCTGATAAATGGGATCATTAGTCAACCGTGATAAATATGGTAGATCGAGTGTAGCCATAAATGGTAATTGTTGGTTGGACTATGGATACTGGTAGTATTGATAGGGCATCGGTGTACCGTTAGGACCTTGGATCGATTGGTAGTAAGGTCCTCCCATAGGAAATTGGCCATATGCAGGTGGGTCGTCGGGGTTGAGAGGGGGACCTAAAGGAGATCTACCTCCACCAGAATGAGGTGGCCCTCCACCTAAAGGTGGGGGTACACTACCTCGATGGTAAGGTGGTCCTCCACCGAAATGTGGGGGTCCTCCCCTATAGAATGGGGTGGTCCTCCGCCGGAAGGTGGGAGTCCTCCCCCTCCAGAATGGGGTGGTCCTCTGCCATAAGGTGGGGGTCCTCCTCCTCCGGAATCGGGTGGTCCTATGCCATAAGGTGGGTGTCCTCCTCCTCTAGAATGGGGTGGTCCTTTGCTGGAAGGTGGGGGTTGACCTCCTCCAGAATGGGGTGGTGGTGGTAGACCGGATGGTGGTGTAGGTGATAGGACAATTGGGGGAGGTGGTGGGGATGGTCCAATGGCCGGAGGTCCAGTCGTGAAACATTATGGTGCTCCCGTGGGTTATTCGTATTCCCAGGATAGGTTAATCCAGGAAAAATGTTTCCTGGATAGTTTTTTCTGATATTAAGGTTATGGTTCCCTGGAAAAATATGCCCCCACGGGGGTTGAGTCCAAATAGATGGTCCCACTGTATGATGTTTCCACATAGGTTGTACCATGGTTGGAAGAGGACTACCAACCATACTATAACTTGGATGTGAAGTATATCCTCCACTCACGGTATGAATGCTGACTGGGTGATGCCCCCCAGTCAGGTTAGGCCCACTAGTGAGGGGTTTCCCACTTAGTGGAATGTGCCCGATGACCAAATGTTGACCACTAATACTGGGTTGACCCATAACCAATGGTTGGCTACTAACAAATGGATTACTTCCATTGGACTATAGAATAACAAGCAAATTATATCCTCCCCTCGAATTTTGACGTGTGGGAGGTGGAGGTAATGTCCCATAGTTAACAGAGTTCGAAGGTTTCCCTTCAGAGGTTGGGGTCATAGGAGGTGTAGAACCGGTGGCCTGACTTTCAGGTATACTTGTAGGAAATGAGGGTTTACCTGGTTCATAAATGGTCGTGTGGGGTATGGATGTTTCTGGTGAAGTAAATGATAAAGAGTGTATAGGGGAAAGTCGAAAGATGGGTACTTCCAGGATGTTTGCTCTACGTGAGAGACTCTGGCGTCTAAGTTGTTTTTCGGTCATATGCAAATAATTCATGTTCTCATAGAGTGGTGCAAGAAACTCATCATTAGGAATCCATCGACGAGGTATAGTTTCTTCCATGGGAAGTGACCCAAAATCGACGACATGTCGGCCTAGAGACGTGTCCCAAAAAGATGCAGATGGACCAAACACTATTGATACAGGGTCATCTTGGGGATGAATAAAAACCCAATCTGTAAATCCAGGATGTCCCTCCATCGAATGATGGAAGGATGTGTCATATGAGGTAGGTTTTTCCACTATCATAGGTCCTGTAGGATCAGTGATAGGTGGGTTGGTGGGAGACGAATAGTTTGTTCCCGACTCTAAGGTAGAGGTATCTTCCTCACATGACATAGATGTAGTAGGTTGATCCATTTTTTCTCCCGAGTTCTCCTCCCGGTTAAGGGGATATTGAGGTGGCAAGTTCAAAATTATTTGGGATCTTCTCAAAGGTTGATAAGCTAGAGTAGCTGAATGAAAATTTCTCCTAAGTGTTTTCTATACAAAAAAGAAAATGCAATCCAAGATCTACACAAGCTAAAGCCGCAAGAAAACTTATGTGGTAGGTGTGGATTCAATGGTATGGAACCTCGCAGGATTTTCAGGGTTGTGCAACTCGCGATATACCACAGGGTCTAACAGTTATACTCAAACCAATATTTCAGAGCACTAACCAAGGAGGGTTAGGACTGTACCTATGACTATATAACCCGACTACCTGAAGCACGTCCGTAGTAGTTCCCCGAGTTCTAATCTGGGTTTATTTCCATGCCAAGACCGCCAATAGGTTAGCTTGGATGGTTACAGGAATCCTAGAAGGGTATGGCGATATACTCAAGGTACATGGGAGATCAAATCCGTAGTGGTGTTGCCTAATGCACAACCGTATGATAGGAGCCTTCGATATACTACCGAGTACATGAAGTACCTTTCGATATACTCAAGGGTACGTGAAAGACCGTTCAATATACCGGTTGGTACGTGGAAGAACTGCAAGCCCCTAGGATGTAGTGCAGGTAAAGAATGACAACTTCCATGCTTAAATATGCTGGAACACGTTTCTAACCTAACACACAAGTTTCTATACAGTTTTAACCTAACACTACCCGTAAATTTTATCTTTTATGTTTAGTTGAATGCATGAGGTGTAGACAGGAATTTAAAAAGAATGTAAACCTACGCTATATGCAAATGCAAATATTTTATTTTCTTTTCGATGAAAGCTCTCTATGGTAAGGAGAAATTCCTTTGTTTTCGATGGTAAAAGTAGACAAGTACCCCTACACTTCAAAATCAATTGAAAGAAAAATGAAGCACTCTTTTCACTAAGCCAACAAACCAACAAAATAACACACACCAAATCTGAAATGCTTTTCTTTTTTCTTTTCAATTCTAAATGAGTGTAATCTAAGATGAAAAGGAGAATTCTCTTTAGATGCAGCAACTTCAATTTTCTAACACAAATATGAACGAATATAATAAAACCAAAAAATGCAAGAATTATTCAATCTTTGGAAATACTTCGCAAAAGTTCTGATGCACTTTGAAATTTCAGAGAAATGAGAAACTAGTTCTCATAACTAAGAAAGTGCAAGATAACAATGGTGCTCTAAAACTTCTCATTGAATTTTTGATAATAGATCCCAAAACCTGAAAAAATATCTATAACACTTTCAAGAATGAAACTCGAAATGAGGATAATGGAAATTGTTTAATTTTCTTCACAGATACATTCAATAGATCCGAGAATGATGCCACTTTCTGGATCTAGGTTCAAAAAATGAAAGAATAGATTACCGCAAACTTTAAATAATGAAGAATTCTAAAAGAAGCAAGATCACCCAAAAAATATCAATAACACTCAAAGGACACACAATCAAGCAAAAATCACAATAACAAGAATAAGAAGGCTCGGAAGTCAGATCGAATAGATCTACTGAAATGATCGGGAGCTACAAGAATGAGTAGATCGATGTGGGATTGAAATTTCCCACAGCAACCAAAGCACTCGCTTGACTAGAAAAAAACCTAATCGACACTTAAACTTAGAAACCAAGCCGAGATATGAACTATGCTAGGCCTAGGGTGTATGTGACTATAAGGAACAATCTACAGAACTCAAAAAACCAAATAACAAGTCAACTTGAAGGATCTCTTAGACCAAGTGAAAAGTAATACAGGACGATGCACCCCGAAGGTGTACACCAGGGCATCGGAGGGTCCAAAGACGCACTCTACAAATAGGTAACACGCGTAAGAGACGTTGTTTGCAGTCACATAGATGACGTCAGCGACGTAGATTTCTAACCGCTGAAACGCATCAGAGACACAGGGATGCAGACAATATATAGCTCGGGTGCGTTGGACGAGGTCCAAATAAAAAACAAAAGATACTTCAAGAATAAAAGACAATTGATTTGACAATTACCCTAAGTAGAGTCTGGATAACCCAAAAGACTCACTAGTGGATGGATCCAATGGAAGGAGAGGAAATGAGAGGCTCGATCAAAGTGAATCGAAAATTAAGAAACTGTAATACCCCATTTTTCCCTTGATGTTTATTGGCTTAAATGTAAATACTGTGTATATGTAGTGTGTGTGTATTCGCCCCAATGTGGAGCTCAAGGCCAAGGCCCCACTAGTGGATGTTTAAGGTTATTGCATAGGAAAGTATTTGATAGTTTGATTATTCATGGGCTGTTAAGCCATGAAGAAATGTAAAATGATGTAATTATTTATTAATGAATAAAATAACCAAGAAGCTAGCTAAGGAGGAAACTAATGAGAAGGGACCAAGTGTATCCACTAGGGAGAGGTGAGGGGGTTATGGGATTGGTACCCATGTTTCCACATGTCCGAATATGAACCCTTTTGACCTCCCTGCTGACATTAATTTAGTTGTAGAGGGTAGTTGAGAACCCTGTTGCTGAAGCCAATGGAGTATGGAGCATTCCTGCGATTTCATATGGCAGGGCATGGCTATGATTGCTTATCTTGGAAGATAGTCAATCGCTGGGGGGGGACTCACAGAACCTATTTGACTACCTGTTGGAGGAGGGGAACATTCATTCATGCATTCACTACTCACCATTCAGGATCCATCCATTCATCGAGAGAGAAATGGTAGAGACATTCCTGCATATGCAGTCCTGCAGATCTAGCAGTGAGGAAGCCTGAAGATAATCGTGTTTTCCGGTGTAATAGAAAATACCATAGGAATTGTGTGAGCAAACCTAGTCTAATCGTGGCAGAGTCGTAAACACCTGTGAGGAGTCACAAAGCTTGAACAATGCAGAGAAAACCACAAGTACTCAGGATTGGATCGCAAAGAGTAGATTGTGGAACAGAGCCCTACTTGCAAGTCTGAAAGGATTCATTTTGTTGAACTATGGAATAAGGTTGGGTTGCTTGATAAACCCAGTGAAGGCTGAACTAGCGACTAGAACTTTCTATGCCCATCCTGAATAGCACTGGAAGGGAAGAGGCCTTGAGGGACTGTGCAATAGAGAAGAGCGTCTTCCTTGTGTTGGGTGCGGTAGGTAAGGAGGTGCGGTAGGTAAGGAGGGTCCATGTATGCTGAGTGTTGAGATTCCTGCAGCTCTGTGGTTGAGCTCACTATCTTATCAATGCCTTCCTTGTTATCCTTGTATGCTTGATAAACCCACTGTAGGTTGGCTTAACATGATTAGCTTTCCTGATATGCTTAATAAACCCAACTATATGCTGGCTTGGCATGACTGTGTTGTTTGGTATGCTTGATAAACCCAACTGAAAGTTGGCTTAGCATGACCAATATATCCCTATATGCTTGATAAACCCATTGTAGGTTGTCTTAGCATGGGTAGATGCTTTGGAATGCTTGATAAACCCAACTGTAGATTGGCTTAGCATTGAGATGGAACCTTGACTGTGAGAGAACCTAATAGCCCTCCTTAGTCGATACACAACCCGGCTCGGGGGTGATCTCTCAGCTAAAAGAGTACAGGATGGATAGAGATCTAAGGTTGGGTGGAACGTTGCTCTCACTTAGCGAATTGCTTGGAAGCTTCAGAAAGTTAAAATATAAGTACTTCCTTGTTATGATGAATGATGATGCCATCCATTGTTATAATATGGTTGCTTATGTTCAGTTATGGAATGTATGTTTATATCAATTTGATTGATAGGAAGATCATATGTGAACCTGAGTAGGAGGTTGAGTTATTGTTATGTATATCATTGTATTGCATGAGTTTAATGCATTATAAGTCTTTAATGTCATAGATATAATTATTAGATCTAACTTTATGCACCTTACATGTTGTGATGTGTTTGATTAACCCTATGAATGAGTTGTGTGACTACACCTGATATTTGGGAAGGGAGGGGGATACCCTAATGTGTTCCAGAACCCCTCTGTGGATAAGGTGAAGGGCGAAGGTCATGGGAGAAGACATATAGAGTTTTATGAAGTTCCAAGGAATGGAAAAGTGAAGTTATGATGGAATATTTATCTGAGATAATGACAAGGTTCTAATCCTCAGATGGGTGAGAGAGTTATACCAGTGGAAAGAGCTCTTCAAGAGATTTCTAATGGTATCGGACTTGCCTCATTTGTCTCAAGGATGAGGGAGAAACAAGTATGGGAAGTTTGCAGATGTAGAGAAGGAGGTTCCACATTTCCGCATCTGCAATGTTGATTGCGGATTTCGGAAAGGAAAGTTTTTTTGAAAGTCATGTTTGGAATTCTGCAATTCCTACTTCCGCAATGCGGATTGCGGATTGCGGAAATGAAAGCTTTTTGGAAATTCATGTTTGGACTTCTGTAATACCAACTTCTACAATGTAGATTGTGGATTGCAGAAAGAGTAGTCTTCCGGTAAATCAAAGTTGGACCTCCGTAATTCTGACTTCAGCAATGCAGATTCCAGATTGCGGAAAGGAAGTTGACCAAATAAGTAGACTTCTGCCATCCCGAGTTCTGCAATGCAGATTATGGAAGGGTGTCGGAGAGATAAGTTTGGCGATCCATCTCCCGAGTCCCACAATGTGGATTGCAGAAGGATGGATTGCGGATTACAGATCCAAGAGAGTTGTTGATTGCGGATTGTGGATCCGAAGCAACTTGTGGATTGCAGATCTAAGATATTTGTGGATTGTGGATTAAGGATTCAAAGAAACTTATGGATTGCGGATCCAAGAGAGTTGTGGATTGTGGATTGTGGATCCAAGAGAGTCGCAGATTGCGAATCCAGTGATGCAATTGCGGAAAGGCGTGAATGGAAGCATTTTGAAGAAAAAAAAGTATCAGAGTCTTCCATCACCTCAGAAAGGACTCGTAGAGGTTCGGAGTACATGACAGACTAGTACCAGATCCTAGGGATGGGATCAGGGTATGCCAAAGAGCCATGGAATGATTTATATGCAAATAATGCATCCATGAAGTGGGTTTTGGATGATTGTATTAATTTATTGATTGTCCAATGAATTCTAGATTTGAATGGATGTATAAGATTTATTGTATGCTTGTAATGTCTAATAGATGTTTCTGTTATGCATAGTGATAGCAGTAGCAACGGTAAGTTGAGTTGTCCTAAAAGACCACGTGCAAATAAGTAAATATGGAAAATTTTGATGATTCCCAGGACACTTACAAACATCCTTACGGGAAAGAGGAAGATGTTCTAGGTGAAAATGTGCAAGAAGCACATATAGATGCAAAGTCTGATGGAAGGAGGGCACGAGTAACGCTCCCAAACTTGGCTGACACCATGGTAAGCTTCAATGAACGTTTGATGGAGGAACAAGAAGAGAAACATCAACTTAATGCATCCATCTTGCAGAGTCTCACAGATCTGCAGCATAAAGTAAATGGTGGGTCTAATCCGAGCAACGAAGGCCGAGAGGAAATGAATGCAAAAAGTCAGTCTAGGGGTCGTTCTAGGAGAAGGACTCTAAGCCCTAGAAGGAATTCTGTGGGAAGAAAACACATAACACCTTCTTCTAGATCTCATTCTAGTAGGTCAGTTGATTCCTAGGGTTCTCAAGGAAACCTAAGGCACACTCCTAGCAGGAGTAGGATCAGAAAAAAGTACAGAGGTATTCCGAAAGGCGAGTTTAGGAAGGCAATACCTCCCACTTTTGATGGTGAAGGTAAAGAAGGTCAAGAAGAAAAGGTGTGGCTTCTTGGGATGAAGAAGTACTTCAAAATACATGAGTATTTAGAGAATGAAAAGGATAAGGTTTCTATTTATAACCTTGGAGGAAGAGATTTTATTTGGTGGGAGCACCTCATGCAGGTGAAATGAATCAGTGAAAGAAGGATTAGTTAGGACAGATTCCAGAAGCACTTCCAGGAGAAATACATGTTAGCTAGGTACTACAATAATAAAAGGAAAGAGTTCAATGAACTCAAAATTGGGTAGAACAATATGGATGTGCATGTCCATAAGTTTATGGAGCTGTTGAGGTATGTGTACTACATCAAGGATGAAACAGTCAAGATCCAATGTTTCCTTGGTAGTCTACCACAAAGCTACAAAGATAGGATTGATTTTTTCAATCCACCAATCTTGGAAGAAGACATTAGAATGGCATAACATTTCTATGAGCAGGGTAAAGGTAAATCAAAAATGCATTCATCATGGAAAGGTAATCCCAAGGGCAGGTTCGAACCAAGAAGAAGTGGATTTAAGTCACCTCCTAGAAGTCAACCCAAAACCTTTACACAAGGACAACAAGATAGGAGTGGATTTAAGTTGGCAGTAGCAGCAGAAAAAGAACGTAAAGGACCACTTCAGTGTTGGGGATGTGGAGGAAACCACTGTTACAGAGAAAAACTTCCTATGGCTTGGGTTAGACCACAACAGACAAATGACTACCATAAATCAACTCAATTCCCAATGCATGATATATAAATGTAAATGATAATATGTGGAACAAAATACCAACCTTCAACTGGACATTTGATGTAGATCCCTATAATATATGAAAGATGTTAGCATAAACAATAGCATGGTCCATGATATAATAAGCAAATGTGCCGAATGATAATAAACCATTCACAACATCAATTGGACGAGAAAATGAGTATTTCTATTAATGAAAACAAGAATTACATGATACAACCTCTTGTCGGCAACTCATTTGAACCGAGAACTAGGTCCCTCCACTTGTGTCTCCACTACTTCAACCCCCCATGCAATGGAAAACTCAAGATATTGAAGATTTTGGTAGGTGAAAATAAGAGGTTCACAACAACTAGGATCAATGGATGTAGACTCAAGATATGGCAAAAATACAATAGAGTTTCGATGCTCTCTTTCTCCTCCTTCCATGTACCATAAGAGCTCAATATATAACCCTCCAAAGGTAGGTGAAAGGTCGAATCGAGTCATTTCGAGATACATGGAGGGCCAAAGGTCACAATGGACTCTTTTTGGAGTAATAAAATAGATTTTTTATTATTATTTACCATTTAAATCGATGTACGCAGGGCTACAGTGGTACAGCCTGTGTATGCGTGAGTTAGAGTCAAGCAGCTCATGTACAGGAACAAAAATAGGGAAATAAGGGTTCCTGGAGGACAAAAAGTGGTTATGAGTCAATCAAATGAATAACATAGGACAAAGAGTATAAATGCTCACAAGGTGGAAAAATATGCTGTAACAGATGCCCCCTAATGTGTGAAATCAGAGAAGGTACTACGATGGCCAAAATACATTATAAATTTAAGAAGAGGAATGATGGGGACACAAATGGAAGGAGTATCCCACAAGTCATAATACAATGATATCTCTAGATACATATCGATTAAATACATAGAAATATGATACAGTGGCCATGAATAGGAAGTATATAGTGAATACATGTCATGATTGGTCATAGCCATGACCCAATATACAGTAATATATGGTCTCCTGCTGAAGAGGAAACAAATGATGCAGACTGAAGGTACAAAGTGCTGATGTATGAGACTGATCTCTCATAAGCATAATCACGATCACCAGTAGCATATTGAATTACACTGAAGTCTGGTGTCTTCTACACAAATCACCAACAGTGCATGCTCTATCAAGCGAATAGAGGTGTTGATGTCGAACTTGATGTGGCATCATCTGATTATCGGTCATTAATTTATACCGTTAACAGATGCGAGATAACCCACCAATAATGAAAATGGGCATCAAGGCACTGAGTACATTCACCAAGTGTGAATAAAGGTGTTGAGGTCGAATACTTGATGAATCCACCGATCAGGGGGCATTAATGAATTCCCAATCCGTCGATAGCGAGAGAACCTACCACAATGATGCAAGCCTCAAGGTACTCAACAGACTCTAAGTCTCGATTCCATAATAAAGGAGTCGGAGTCGACGGAATGAAACTCCCTGAAAGGAGGGCATTAATGAATCCCCCATCAACTAGCACGAGGTAATCAGCTACGCTGAAATATTTGGAAGAAATCGGACTAACAGATCAAACTGTATGGGATGGCTGACATGCAATAGTTAAGAGATATAAGGAGTGGCCGAATCTGGTTTCAATACTTCCTTTGAACAAGAGCATGAGTAGATGGATAGACTCAGGAAGCATAGACTCAAGTACTAGATGATAATAAAAAAATTTGACGCAGGAGGAATCAACAAAAGCTCCATGATGACTGGAAGCTTAATCAGTTGGTGGAGTAAGATCTGAGAAATGAGTATAGCTCCTAAGGTCCTACTAATGTCCCGACTCATGATGAATTGAGTTGATATGAATGCTCTATTCAAAGGAGACACGACAGCTGCCAATAAGAGGTAGTAAATATTTTCCCCTCTGACTTTTTTATTTATATGATTTTTTTGGTCTTTTTCATATTATGAAAGCTTGAAAAAGAATAAAATTGCTTATAGTACAACAAGGGAGGGAACGAGTGTCAAGTGCAAGCAAACTAGTTCCAAGAAGTGGAACATACCTATGATCAATGCAAGGAAGCATGTGCAAGATGTGGACACTTAGGGGGGTGTTCCCTCAAGGTAAGGGTCATCAAGTTGGAAAAGATAAATGGAGGCTCTGCTTGGCTCGGAAGTGTGATGTCTCCTCTTACAATTTTTCTTTTTTGCATGGGTCTAATGACCCTACAGTACTGTTTATACTTACGCCATCAGATGTGGATTATACTTGGAAACATATCATACGCATAACATGTTAAGTACGTCTGTCACACATTCTACGGAATGCCTGTTGTGAATTTTTCCGAAGTGCTATAGTCTTTCAGACTATACGCACCCTTACGTCTTATGTGTGATAACATATAGTATACTGGAACAAGTGTATGTGCCATGGAGGTCCTTTATGCTGACAGGATGACACATACTGACCTCTAACAAAGCGATAGTGAACACATACTTTCTATAACCTAAACCAAGGGTGTAACAATTATTGACATACCTAAGCAGTATGCACTTGACACTTAGACTATGCTCTCGTGTAGATAAATGCACTTAAACAAGGACACCCCAGGTCCTGGTATCTTTTCCAGCTTACTCAACCTATATGTATATATACATAGATCATCTCTGCATATCGATACATATGTACATATATAGGTTCTGTATTCATTATTGAACTTCAGCCATAATACAAGCATTAATACTTTATTTAGCCATAGCAACATTTATCTTCATTTAAGCATATACATGTATTGACTACATATATATATATATATATATATATCAACCTATATTAATGTTATTTATTAATATTACAATCATCACATGCAAAGGTTCCATGGTGCAATAGCAATTTATAAATCAATTAAAGACTATAGATTAAAATGACAATGGCTATTAATATATATATATATATTAATACATATTATACCATATAACATTTGTATTATTATTACCATAAACATAATGGTTTAAATACTTCGCACCATAATATAAATTTAACTCACCCATATATAAACATATATTAATTTTGGGTCACCATATAACACTTATGGATAAAAGGGTGTATATATATATATATGGTTATATCTATATCTATATACAAACATAAAGCGCCTTTGTTCTAAGGCTTATAGATCCAAACCACTATGCATATAATATAAGGGATATATATAACAATGTAAAGTGTTAGCCTAAGGCTCAACACCACATAATTAAACACATAATGGTTAATTAAAAGTAAGTGGTCGCTAATGAAAGCTAACCCTACCACACAACGTGGCTCATCCTTCAAATGTTAACACTTAATGTTTAAGGTCAATACCAGTCAACACATGTAACGACAGGGTATCCATACTGCCACGTGAACCATGACATGGAACCTACGAATGAACGCATCATGACTCCGACATTAAACATGGATTAATGATGTGTGACTCAACTAATTCCTTGCTGCCTCGACTCGACAGGTGGCCTGAGTGGTTTGTGGCTTGTGCCACACAACCTTGACCATTCCAGCAACATGTTTAAACCCATTACTTGCTGCCCTGTTGGTAGGTGACTACGACTCTTGCTCACATGGATGGAAGGTCGCACACATGCTGCGTTGAAGGTTTGGGTGACGTGGTGAAAATGGTGGTTTGTTCCATTAATGGAATTCTGTCAGTGGGATACCACGGCTAGGCGTACCATACACCAACTCTGCACTGCATTAAAACCTCCCTTCGTTATGATCTGTCGATGCTGATCTGGGCCAGTGCATGGATTATTGTGATAAGTTTTATGCACTCGATCCTGGCGATGGACTTTCATGCCCAACCACCTTCATGTCAACATTAACTTCACTCTTCACTAGGTGCAGTGGTATTCACCTATAGGCCTGATGCACCTTGTTGATAGTCGTTTCACTATGTACTTGGCTCATTGTTGTTATGCTACGCCAAGAGCTTCGGCTCTATGCAGTCTGTGGTGGATGATTTCCATCAAGTTACTGCACCTTCGTCTTCAAGAGTGCCAATCGAACCAATGAGAACCAATCTCAGCATAGACATTGTTTGCAAGGTAAGTTACAGTTTTTTCGCTGCAAAAGATTTACATTTTAAATGATGTCGTTGGCTACTATAAGTTATGTTTACGTTTTACATTTAATGGGCCAAAGTTTGACCTTCATCGTGGTAATGTGACAGGTGAAACTGGAGCTGAGTTGCACTACGACTCTGTTGCTTCACTAGGTAATGTCACACTTCAATCCTTTTGCAGCTTCATCGTGGCATTGTTTAAATTTCGTTATCAGTTGGTTTTGGTGTATCGCCGAGGTTTGACTTCGTGCTACACTGCAATGTGCAGGGAATCGACGACAAGGGTGGAGTGGAAGCACTCCTACAAGCTTGTGACCAATGTGGAGATGTGGTGGCTTGCTAAACTCAATAGGTAACTCGCCAACCCAACTGCCTTGAGTTTGGTTTACCCTGTTGGTGGGGGCAGAGTTACTTAAACGTTGTCGGTTAAGGGTTAGGGTTTTATCCTGCTTTCATTTTAGAGTTTTTAAGGAGAAAGGCCTTTGGCCAATAAGATAGGGGTGTGTATCCAGCCTCTAAGAGAGTCATTTAGACCTCTGTGTGCTCCAATGGTGTCGCAGGGTAGTTTGTGCACTTAAAAGATTGTGGTCCAGTGGAATCCCCACAATCATGTGTAGTTTAAGAAAATCGTTCCAATGATGATCTGCCCCTGGCAGAGGCATCGAGATTCTATGTAATTAGCTTCATTTGTAATTAATGTGGCAACGCTACTGCGTTACGATTCCTTCCTTTGACTGTGTGTTTGGTTAATGATTTGAATTCATATGGATAACTTGTTTGCAAGCCCAACTTGACTTGGAAAACACTCTTGTGTTTCTCTTCGGGTCTATATGGTTTATTTAAAAATGATATGCATTTTGGAAAACATGGTCTTGTTGATGCCTTGAAAATCGTAGCATCAATCAGCAAGGGATTCTCCCCGGTAAACAGTCCCAATTAGATTGTCCACCATTTGATATAGGGAATCCGTTCAGTTAACGGTTCCGGCTACCATGAGATTTAAAGATTTTAGTTCTTTACACTGGTTGCGGCCCGATCCACCGTTTATGTATTTTATTTTAAGATGAAATGCAAGTTCCTTAAGCTAAATGCAAGTAGCTAATCTAAATTAATCTAAAATTGTATAAGCAAACTTAACCTATCCTTGCAAGGAGCAAATAGTAAAGATGAGTAATAAACTGCAGGAAACACCTAAAGATTATACAGATAACCATTTAATCACAAAAATGTACTTACAACAGAATATGAAAGATATTAAAGATAGCTTTAATTCATTTAATGCATTCCATTACTCATTTGAGATGAACATATTTGCATAGGAAAATGTAAGAGCATCCATCACATAGAAACAATTCATGATAGTAAAGAACAATCTCACAGTAATATGTAGATGATACAGGAACAATTTAGCACACATTTGACACATTTCCCAGGCAAAAACGCCTTCTCCCAGGCTTTCATTAGGCAAAATTGAGTTCTTGGAGCAAGTAGAGAAATAATTCACGTACAAGGAAGAAACTTCATTCACCTGCCAAAAGTCCTGGCTCCTTCTCTTATCTCTGTATATATAGTTTTTTAATTGCTCCTTGAGCTGACAAGTGTGCCCTAAAGTTCTGGAAACTTCTAATTTGTTTTTTTTAGTATGTAATTACAAAGATGAATAATTCGTGGGGAACTCCTTACAAAAGACAAAATAAAAGATAGTTGTCTTTTAATGTATTTACATATGAAAACTTTTTAGCTCATTTTCCTATAGTATAATAAGACAAATTATGGCCCAGTTGTCTCTGCTGATTCGTTGGGTTGCTCTTCTCCTATCAACTCGCTTTCTTTAACAGGTTCATTTGCTCCCATAGGCTTGCTTGATGGTGCTGATTTATCCTCTTGTTCACTATAGTTTTCCCACTGTCCAATTTCTCTCAAAATGGTTTTCCCTCTCAATGAGATTGCCACATTCCACACTATCTTATGTTTGCGCAAATCTAATTTGATAGTTGCTGTCCCTGTTATAGTCCTTTGTGCATGGATTTCTAGAAGGTGAGTTTGGACAGCAATCTTCCCAATGAATTGATTGAGGTCTTGTGCGGCTATAGCCTCTATCTTCTTCAAATAATCCAATTTTGCATTCAAATTATCTTCCAGCTCCTTCATGCGTTGGTCTTTCTCAAGGAATTCATAAATGCTTTGTGGTGGAGGCGTCTAACATGTCTCTTGAGCCTCTCGGATCTTGGAATAGATAACATAGCAATTTTTAATTGTCTTTCGGATTTCAATGCTTAATCTGTCGCCACAATCTTTGCAAAATTCCAAGACTCCTATATCCATATCTAGCTCCTCATCAGTTAAAACACGCAGATTTGGGGGAAAATTTGACTTCCCTCTTCTCCATTCCGACTGTTCCTTAATCTGGACCATACATTGAGCAAACTTGTCTTTAATCTGAAGTGCTTCAATCTCAATGGTTGTCATCTTTGCGATCATTTCCTTCATCCCACAAATTTCATCAGAAATGGATACTAGCAATTGATGTATCTTCCCCTACATATCACTGTCCTGCTTACAGAAGGTAGACAGATCCTGCCTGTTTTTTGTTATCTCTTTGAGTTGTTTCATTAACTCCTCCTTTTCATGTATTAACCTTTCAAACTGAGGTTTGAAGATATCAGTTTGTTGAGCCCTGCTGGCCTCAAGTTCCTCCTTCTCTGATATACGAGTTTTTAAGTTCTTTTGTTCGTCCTCTAAAATATCCAACTGCATCTCTAGTGAATTCTTCTCGTTCTCAAGCCACAGAGCTTCCGAAGTTATCCTTAACTTCTCTTCCATGAGTTTTTTGTGTTTCCTCTTCAATTCATTTGCTTCTAACACCTCATTCTTCTTGTCAGCTTTTATTTTGAAGCATTTCTCCCTGTAATGTTTTACCTCTTCTATTAACCGGTCAGTATTGGATTTACTTTCCTTGGCTGAAGCTACAGTGCATCCTTCTTGGAATGAAGGGTCGATGTTGGTCCCTTGGACTAGTGTGGTCTTCGATACTCTGAATTCGTATAAGTCCTCCCCAATTTCCATTTTCCTTACTCTTCTATCAATAATAGCCTTCTTCCGTTCGTGAAAATAGATGAAATCCAGGTTGGCCACTTGGCACTGCTTTTTGGGGTTGTATGGGGTCAGTGCTAATTATTCAGTAGAAACAACCCCTTCATGAGCTATCCCTAGTCGTTCTATCTATGACATACCATTTGATATAGGGAATCCGTTCAGTTAACGGTTCCGGCTACCATGAGATTTAAAGATTTTAGTTCTTTACACTGGTTGCGGCCCGATCCACCGTTTATGTATTTTATTTTAAGATGAAATGCAAGTTCCTTAAGCTAAATGCAAGTAGCTAATCTAAATTAATCTAAAATTGTATAAGCAAACTTAACCTATCCTTGCAAGGAGCAAATAGTAAAGATGAGTAATAAACTGCAGGAAACACCTAAAGATTATACAGATAACCATTTAATCACAAAAATGTACTTACAACAGAATATGAAAGATATTAAAGATAGCTTTAATTCATTTAATGCATTCCATTACTCATTTGAGATGAACATATTTGCATAGGAAAATGTAAGAGCATCCATCACATAGAAACAATTCATGATAGTAAAGAACAATCTCACAGTAATATGTAGATGATATAGGAACAATTTAGCACACATTTGACACATTTCCCAGGCAAAAACGCCTTCTCCCAGGCTTTCATTAGGCAAAATTGAGTTCTTGGAGCAAGTAGAGAAATAATTCACGTACAAGGAAGAAACTTCATTCACCTGCCAAAAGTCCTGGCTCCTTCTCTTATCTCTGTATATATAGTTTTTTAATTGCTCCTTGAGCTGACAAGTGTGCCCTAAAGTTCTGGAAACTTCTAATTTGTTTTTTTTAGTATGTAATTACAAAGCTGAATAATTCGTGGGGAACTCCTTACAAAAGACAAAATAAAAGATAGTTGTCTTTTAATGTATTTACATATGAAAACTTTTTAGCTCATTTTCCTATAGTATAATAAGACAAATTATGGCCCAGCTGTCTCTGCTGATTCGTTGGGTTGCTCTTCTCCTATCAACTCGCTTTCTTTAACAGGTTCATTTGCTCCCATAGGCTTGCTTGATGGTGCTGATTTATCCTCTTGTTCACTATAGTTTTCCCACTGTCCAATTTCTCTCAAAATGGTTTTCCCTCTCAATGAGATTGCCACATTCCACACTATCTTATGTTTGCGCAAATCTAATTTGATAGTTGCTGTCCCTGTTATAGTCCTTTGTGCACGGATTTCTAGAAGGTGAGTTTGGACAGCAATCTTCCCAATGAATTGATTGAGGTCTTGTGCGGCTATAGCCTCTATCTTCTTCAAATAATCCAATTTTGCATTCAAATTATCTTCCAGCTCCTTCATGCGTTGGTCTTTCTCAAGGAATTCATAAATGCTTTGTGGTGGAGGCGTCTAACATGTCTCTTGAGCCTCTCGGATCTTGGAATAGATAACATAGCAATTTTTAATTGTCTTTCGGATTTCAATGCTTAATCTGTCGCCACAATCTTTGCAAAATTCCAAGACTCCTATATCCATATCTAGCTCCTCATCAGTTAAAACACGCAGATTTGGGGGAAAATTTGACTTCCCTCTTCTCCATTCCGACTGTTCCTTAATCTGGACCATACATTGAGCAAACTTGTCTTTAATCTGAAGTGCTTCAATCTCAATGGTTGTCATCTTTGCGATCATTTCCTTCATCCCACAAATTTCATCAGAAATGGATACTAGCAATTGATGTATCTTCCCCTACATATCACTGTCCTGCTTACAGAAGGTAGACAGATCCTGCCTGTTTTTTGTTATCTCTTTGAGTTGTTTCATTAACTCCTCCTTTTCATGTATTAACCTTTCAAACTGAGGTTTGAAGATATGAGTTTGTTGAGCCCTGCTGGCCTCAAGTTCCTCCTTCTCTGATATACGAGTTTTTAAGTTCTTTTGTTCGTCCTCTAAAATATCCAACTGCATCTCTAGTGAATTCTTCTCGTTCTCAAGCCACAGAGCTTCCGAAGTTATCCTTAACTTCTCTTCCATGAGTTTTTTGTGTTTCCTCTTCAATTCATTTGCTTCTAACACCTCATTCTTCTTGTCAGCTTTTATTTTGAAGCATTTCTCCCTGTAATGTTTTACCTCTTCTATTAACCGGTCAGTATTGGATTTACTTTCCTTGGCTGAAGCTACAGTGCATCCTTCTTGGAATGAAGGGTCGATGTTGGTCCCTTGGACTAGTGTGGTCTTCGATACTCTGAATTCGTATAAGTCCTCCCCAATTTCCATTTTCCTTACTCTTCTATCAATAATAGCCTTCTTCCGTTCGTGAAAATAGATGAAATCCAGGTTGGCCACTTGGCACTGCTTTTTGGGGTTGTATGGGGTCAGTGCTAATTATTCAGTAGAAACAACCCCTTCATGAGCTATCCCTAGTCGTTCTATCTATGACATACCATTTGATATAGGGAATCCGTTCAGTTAACGGTTCCGGCTACCATGAGATTTAAAGATTTTAGTTCTTTACACTGGTTGCGGCCCGATCCACCGTTTATGTATTTTATTTTAAGATGAAATGCAAGTTCCTTAAGCTAAATGCAAGTAGCTAATCTAAATTAATCTAAAATTGTATAAGCAAACTTAACCTATCCTTGCAAGGAGCAAATAGTAAAGATGAGTAATAAACTGCAGGAAACACCTAAAGATTATACAGATAACCATTTAATCACAAAAATGTACTTACAACAGAATATGAAAGATATTAAAGATAGCTTTAATTCATTTAATGCATTCCATTACTCATTTGAGATGAACATATTTGCATAGGAAAATGTAAGAGCATCCATCACATAGAAACAATTCATGATAGTAAAGAACAATCTCACAGTAATATGTAGATGATATAGGAACAATTTAGCACACATTTGACACATTTCCCAGGCAAAAACGCCTTCTCCCAGGCTTTCATTAGGCAAAATTGAGTTCTTGGAGCAAGTAGAGAAATAATTCACGTACAAGGAAGAAACTTCATTCACCTGCCAAAAGTTCTGGCTCCTTCTCTTATCTCTGTATATATAGTTTTTTAATTGCTCCTTGAGCTGACAAGTGTGCCCTAAAGTTCTGGAAACTTCTAATTTGTTTTTTTTAGTATGTAATTACAAAGCTGAATAATTCGTGGGGAACTCCTTACAAAAGACAAAATAAAAGATAGTTGTCTTTTAATGTATTTACATATGAAAACTTTTTAGCTCATTTTCCTATAGTATAATAAGACAAATTATGGCCCAGCTGTCTCTGCTGATTCGTTGGGTTGCTCTTCTCCTATCAACTCGCTTTCTTTAACAGGTTCATTTGCTCCCATAGGCTTGCTTGATGGTGTTGATTTATCCTCTTGTTCACTATAGTTTTCCCACTGTCCAATTTCTCTCAAAATGGTTTTCCCTCTCAATGAGATTGCCACATTCCACACTATCTTATGTTTGCGCAAATCTAATTTGATAGTTGCTGTCCCTGTTATAGTCCTTTGTGCACGGATTTCTAGAAGGTGAGTTTGGACAGCAATCTTCCCAATGAATTGATTGAGGTCTTGTGCGGCTATAGCCTCTATCTTCTTCAAATAATCCAATTCTGCATTCAAATTATCTTCCAGCTCCTTCATGCGTTGGTCTTTCTCAAGGAATTCATAAATGCTTTGTGGTGGAGGCGTCTAACATGTCTCTTGAGCCTCTCGGATCTTGGAATAGATAACATAGCAATTTTTAATTGTCTTTCGGATTTCAATGCTTAATCTGTCGCCACAATATTTGCAAAATTCCAAGACTCCTATATCCATATCTAGCTCCTCATCAGTTAAAACACGCAGATTTGGGGGAAAATTTGACTTCCCTCTTCTCCATTCCGACTGTTCCTTAATCTGGACCATACATTGAGCAAACTTGTCTTTAATCTGAAGTGCTTCAATCTCAATGGTTGTCATCTTTGCGATCATTTCCTTCATCCCACAAATTTCATCAGAAATGGATACTAGCAATTGATGTATCTTCCCCTACATATCACTGTCCTGCTTACAGAAGGTAGACAGATCCTGCCTGTTTTTTGTTATCTCTTTGAGTTGTTTCATTAACTCCTCCTTTTCATGTATTAACCTTTCAAACTGAGGTTTGAAGATATCAGTTTGTTGAGCCCTGCTGGCCTCAAGTTCCTCCTTCTCTGATATACGAGTTTTTAAGTTCTTTTGTTCGTCCTCTAAAATATCCAACTGCATCTCTAGTGAATTCTTCTCGTTCTCAAGCCACAGAGCTTCCGAAGTTATCCTTAACTTCTCTTCCATGAGTTTTTTGTGTTTCCTCTTCAATTCATTTGCTTCTAACACCTCATTCTTCTTGTCAGCTTTTATTTTGAAGCATTTCTCCCTGTAATGTTTTACCTCTTCTATTAACCGGTCAGTATTGGATTTACTTTCCTTGGCTGAAGCTACAGTGCATCCTTCTTGGAATGAAGGGTCGATGTTGGTCCCTTGGACTAGTGTGGTCTTCGATACTCTGAATTCGTATAAGTCCTCCCCAATTTCCATTTTCCTTACTCTTCTATCAATAATAGCCTTCTTCCGTTCGTGAAAATAGATGAAATCCAGGTTGGCCACTTGGCACTGCTTTTTGGGGTTGTATGGGGTCAGTGCTAATTATTCAGTAGAAACAACCCCTTCATGAGCTATCCCTAGTCGTTCTATCTATGACATACCTAAATCCATAGCCTGTGGACTGGGTAGGTTTTGTTCATTAGTCCTTTTAGCTTTCTCCCTCTATTGTCTTTCAGCTAGCCCTGCTAATTCTGCTTGTAATCTGTCTGCCTCCTCCAACAAGATCCTCTCTTCTTCTTCTTCTTGCAGTTTAGTAGCCTGTTCCTGGAGGATTCTATTTTCTACTTCTCTTTGGGCCCTCACTTCTTCCTCTTTTTGGATTCTAGCAACCTCATCTTCCAAAGCTTTTTTCTCCTGCTCCCTCTGTACTCTAACAGCTTCTTCTTGTTTTTTCAATTGGATAGTTTGCTCTCTTTGGATTCTTGCTGCCTCTTCTTGTCGAAACTGGGCAGCTTGCTCATTTTGAATCCTAGTTGCTTCTTGATCTTGCTGATGTTTGATAGTTTGTTCCCATAATATCCTATCATCTTCCTCTTGATCTATTCCTGTCAGATCTCCTGATTGGGACACTGATGCTTCCTGCTCCTTTTGGATTAGGCCGACAGGCCTGGGGTTAGAGCTCTTTCCACCTTTCTTCTTGTAGCGCTTGCCTAATTCTGTTAAGTTCCAAGCACTACGGAAAAACTCTTCCTCTTTGTCCATAAGATGGGTATACTCGAAGCTGGTTTTGACATCAATAATATGTTCTGCAACTTTACCACAAGGGTCATGCCTTCTGAAAAACTTTGTACCAAAATGGAAGATGTCTAAATCTTGAACATATTTTTCTCCTTCCCTGGCCTTAGGGAGGCTGTATGCACCAATAGTGAAAGGCATTGGCGGATATATCCCTTTCTTCCTTTCAGTGAGAACTCTGTTGATTCCGTCGACGTTGAAGAGTTTCCTTATGGCTTCCCCGTGTATCACAAAATTTGTAGCATATCTAGGAAGCAAAGAGTGAGCTACGGATCCTCCACTCATTCGGATATAGGTACCTTATATACCATGGTAATAATAACCAAATGCTTCAATAATGGGCATGTTGTTCTCTAACATGCAATCTAGTTCCTTTACAAAAATGAGCTGGTATAGAGGCATGATGAATTTCTCGCAAACCTGCTTGTAATAGCCTGCATACTTGCTTGCCCATGTGAGTTGATAGGCCATGAAGATAGGTGTATCCTTTCTTTTCCATGAGCAACCCAAGTCAGGGAAGGTGTGTTTTCTCAGTAGGTAATCTATCAAATATGAGGACATAAAGAATTCTTCTTTCTTCTGGTTCATTCCTCCTTGGGCAGCAGTTAGCTATGAGACCAAGTTGTCTGAAATTATATCAGCCCAATGAAAGACGGTACCATGCATAGCTATATGGAATATTAGTGGTACCCATCCGAGCTTAAAGATATTGCCATTTGGCATACCAAAGATCCGGCTCAACATCAGAACGATGAGTCTATAAGGAGTCTTTAAGAGGTTGCTCTCATAATCATTATTATTCCTCCTTCTTATTTGTCTGTCGACTATCATCATTTTCCTGGCGGTGTCTAGCGGGTCCATGAGATGTCCTACTATCCATTCATCATCTAAACAAGCCTTAGCTAGAGGCAATATGTAGGTAGTTGTGATATGCTTAGGAGAAAAAGATGCTAGGTTCATTCCAATCTTATCATTTATAAATCTAGTGTCAGTCTTGACATGAGGGATCAACCAGCCAAGCACTTCAAAACATGGGAATAACTTAGGATGAGTTGCTTCCTTATGGAGATAGGACCTTCTGATATTTGCATATACCATAGTGTCTGCTATGGGGTTTTGAGAGTTATTTTGATTTCTAACAAATCTATATAAGTCACCCCACTGAAAATCTGGGGCAGAGCTTCCTGGGGGTACCTTAGTGGTAGCTTGTGTATTAGTGAACATGGCTTCCAGTGAGGTATCCAGCAGGATTTCTATGTCTGAATCTGACTCGACCTTTTGCGTGGCCTTCTTCCTTGCTGAATTTCTATGTATGTCAAACCTGCGGTGAGTCGGGTAGCACAAATAAAGAGTATGTAGCAATTTAGCAATTATTGAACGCAATACTTCCTACAGATTGTGAAAAATGTGACAGAATTGGATTTTAACTAAATGATTTTCCAAACATTAACAGAGCATCCATAAAATTTCTGGGATGTGCATTTTCATGATATGAAAGCTATTTTGAAAACAATTAACTAGTTTATGATACAACTATAATTCTACTGCCACAAGCTTTTACAAACGAATGTAGGGTTAGTTATGGTGCTACTAGTGCGGGCCAAGAGGCTTTCTTAATACATTTTGTGGCGATTTTGGCTCGAAAACCTGGCTTTGGTACAAACAATTTTGTTATTTGGGATTTTAGCTACAGGTTTGGTCATAGAGCATGAGCTATGCGAGCAGGCTACGACGGTCAAGCTGTAAACAGAAATTTCAGGGAGTGTTTTCCTTATCAATGGGATTGCAACATGAGAAGTCTTACTTAAGGCGTCGAGTAAGCAATAGTGGGAAAATCCCGAGACGTGCATGAGAGGATAGGGCCTTCTGGGCTCTGGTTTGCATAAAATGGCTCCGTGTTCTCATCATATCAAATTAAAACTACCCGCTTAATGCGTATGGGTTTCCTTCAACATATATATAGCAACAAAACTATAAAAAATATCAAAAGGGAGTATGATTTAAGCTAAGAACCTCAGATAGCATAAAAAGGGAGGGACAGAGCACCTACTTGTCAATTTCGCGGTATCTCCTGGTGGCTAGCGGGCATTCCGAGACAAACGGTGGTCCAAACAGAAATCCAATGGCTAGCTATGTCTTCCATCGGTAGTGGTGGTATGAGTTTCCCAAAACCTGTTCTACGCGCTCATATAGGGGAAGCATTAACTTCATGTACGTGAAAGGTTGGCGGATTGATGAGCACGGGGCTCGAGGAAAACAGGCAATTAAAATGGCACATGGCCACACTAATGACCCCACCAACTCCGTATTCACACATATGCCCAAATTGACTTTTGCGCAAAAGCGACAATCTTATTGTTAAGCTTTGTTCCTGTAGCGGATGTCTTAGTCTTGAATCGTGCGACAATGAATTACGCCAAAAATTAAACTCATGGGCTACGTTAAAGGACGAAGCGCGGTTATAATGTCGGCCATTTTGGGGATAAAAATTGCGCCTCGGCGGATGATTTGGTCACAAACTGTGCACCAACGGAAGATGTGCCATAGAGTCGTGAGGAAAGATCCAACAGGTTTCCGTATCAGCATCCCTTTTAGGGTTAAATCATGTGCCAAAGCGCCTGAGATGTCGTTAGCAATTGCACCACAGGTGGCCACCATAGGGTTAAGACTTGCGCCATAGTGGGTCCCAAAAATGAATCCTTAGAGTGCGCCGAAAGTGGAAATCTTATTGTCAAGTTTTGCGCGATTTGCAGACAAGTTAAGTTTAAAAGCTGCGCAAGAAGCCCATAAATCGATTAAATTACGGTTGGGATTATCACCGAAGCGGCAGAGTTAAGGTTAATATTTGCGCCGAAGCGGCAGAGTTATGATTAAAATTCGTGCCAAAGGCTAAAAGCAATTTTGCCTTAGAAAAATTTGGATGACAAACTTCTTTGGAAGACAAGTGTTGAAGTTTGCCAAAATGGAGTAGGATAAGCTTCAAAGAAAAGAGAAACATTTGTTGCAAACAATGTAGAAGGAGGGGCTTCAACATTTTCACAAATTTGGGGAAGGATGTTGCAGCAACAACAGGTCTGCATGCTTAAATGCCTCGGCATTCGATATTATAATGCAATGTATAAGTTATTGCTTCACCATAGTACGAGCATAATGGTTAATGGTAGATGCATATGATATTAATATGAGCATAAAGTTGGTTATTAGCTGCATATACGAATGCGTTGTTTAATGCTCAATTAAAAGGAAATTTCCCTCATGCCATGCATCTTTAACGATTTCAGCATACTGTAATATGGTTTTAATTCTTGCATAATGAATATATTTAGAGCGAACGCGTTAATCCTACCCACATGTATGCACAAATGATAGTCTAAGCGAATCAAATCGATGTATCTCCTCCAACACTACGTAAAATATGAAATGCATTTGTAAACAACAATATTTAACATATGGAATGCGTTTATGCTCAGTAATGTTTAAGTATTTCATGTATGCAATACATGGTTATGTATTGTATTATGTGAACATGCCGACTGTAATGTAATGTGCATATGAATATATGTCAATGCCATACATTAAAATCATGACAATCATGCTTAGGGTAAAACCCTAGTTTACATGAGTCGCTTAGTTTTGCACTTAATGCATTTGATATCGCATTCATTTTATATGTAAGCACATGTTACAACGATATGGATTATCCAAGATTCGCATATCGCCATAGGTGAATATATTCACATCAACATTAATAAATGAATATTACAATGCTGTCTGAATAAGCAATATTTGTCTAATTCAGAATGATACTTATACATAGATTCAACTCATAAATATATGTAGCAGTATATAATTTATTTCAATGCTCAGAAACTTATCCTAGAATTCCATTTAATGCATAAGGTCGATTTTGACCAGATTCAATTAGAATATCACACTGTGTCAATAATAATAACCCGGAATTAGAACAAATCTGAGCGTTAGCATTTTCTAGGTTCTCTTTTCTGAAATAAAATTTAATATAAAAGAGTTGGTAAAATATAAGGCTAGGCAAGTAAACCTTCAAGTTTACATGTCTTCCCTATTCACAGTCTTACAATATCCAACATAAGATCTACATTAAGTACTGGAATAAGTTTAAAATATAAAAATCCTGCAATATGAAACATGCCTCAAACCCTAGATTAGCACAAGGATCATATCAGTCTTGTTTTAGCTACTGTAACATTTTAAACAGTATAGGGATCATAATGTTGTATATCTACTGTAAATAGAATGAAGATAATTTCACAGCCATCCCATAACATAAATATTCCAAATCTTAAGTCTACTCATAAGATAATACTGAATACAGAGATCTAGTTGTCTAGTTGAGATTCATGCTCAGAATACACCTGAAACAATACATATATAGTCAAATATGATGCATATGCCATTCAACTGTAAATCAGATATATTCATAAACATATATAAATACTTTTCCAAAACAAATACTCTACAAGTTCAGAATATAAACACTTATTTGAATTTGTTGACCAGTGGATCCAAGCACAAACCTCCCAGCCTTTGACCAGCAAGATATACTTTCTTTCAGGTCACCCCTGAGCTAAGTTCACAGTCCCCCAGGCAGAGTATAGATTTTAGCTTACCATTAACTTGTTATTCCCCAAGTTATTCAGGATATTTCAAGGCAAAAGGAAACCCAACACCCAACTCAGTATTCCTGAGCTCCAGGATGCTCTAGGGGATTTTAATCCTTAGCCATTAAGAGAATCACTAAAACACAGTTTATTCAGGTAAATGCAGTACTCCTGCTAGCTTGGGGTAGTTCTCCTACCTACACACAATTAAGTGGCCAAGCTCATACCAAACTTTATGATTTCTCTTGATCTGATTCAGTTTGGTCCTCCCAAATCTTCCCTCAATCACTTGGCTTCAGGACCAGTTTGGTTCTCCCAAATTTATCCTCCCTCACCAGCATTCATTGTCTCAGGTTGGTGTTTTCCCATTCCCATTTCTCTTGTGTGTTTAGCTCATGAGATTGTGAATAATGAATTCTGATCATGAATAGTGAATGATGAATAATGAGAGTTTCAATGATTTTTCACCTTTTATTCTCTTAGGGGAAATTTCCTCATTATATGAATTCTTTTAATTCATTAATATCTCAATTCTTTTCTTTAGAGTTTTCCAATTGTATCCAATAATAATTTCTTCTTCTTATTATTAAGTGGCATTATTGCCTCCAACCCTTAGGGGACTGTGACTCCGTCTTTAATGTGCTGGTCCACATGGTCAATAGAAACCACTTTATCATATTTCTAAACTTTCCTAAGTATAAATGAAATAATACTTAGCAGAAATATAATAGGGGTCCAAAGTCCAAAATAGGGGTATTATAGGAAGGTAAAGTGCTCAGACACATGGCTAATAACTGCGAAAAGCGGGAGCCGACACAAGGCTCACAAGGCAAGCAGGATAATGCAATGCAATCACAAGTCGACATAAATGGGAATTCCTCATGGGAGATGGCCAGAATAAAATGAAGTATAGTATGAGTCTTCATCACAATCTCATGGTGTGACTACAAAGGACTCCTTATCATAAGGAGAAACAATGGCATGGGTGACAAAAGGCATAAAAGGATCTAACTAGGGTACCCATGCTCGGACAAGCCCTACCGCCAAATAACAACACTTCTAAAGCAACATAGAGGTTTTGTGTCATTTAAAAAGCGGGGTCTCACCTAAGGTTTATGAATGTGGTCATAAGGTCAATGCAAAAATGCAGGCAAAATGACATCCTAACCTATATGCCAAGTGTAGAAAATACCTGTTGAAGGTGCGAAATGATTGAAAAATCCACTCTCATCAGAAAAAACTGTTCAAAAAGGCACTTTACAATGGCATATTAGATCAAGACAACTCCAAAATGGCAAAAACTATAGGAAAGTGGGTTTGAAAAATTATAAACAGTAAAAAGAAATTACTTTTACCATTCCATTTTCACTTTTCACCCAACATAGTGCTTTTGGTTAGTTTTTACCCTCGATCTTCAGTTGTTGATTCTGGGGCTACGGGTGTCGGAATCACGAGCCATCTAGATCAGGTTGGTGCTCTCAATCTTCTCTTCATTTCCATGGTTTTTATTTCAATTTTTAATGGTAAAAATATTATTTTTTTCCATGGGTTACACCCATAGTTCATTGTACGCGGGCTATAACTATATGGGTCGTGTGGAGGGATTTTTGTGCGTGATGAACACATGCATTGACCGCGTATACATGTGACTGTATACAATAGCCTGCATACAGCACCGTGGGTGGATTTTTTAAACATGTGGGCACTAAAAAATGCATGGTTTTGCTTCTAGGACGGTCCTAGAATGGAGAGAGAGAGAACATGACCTTGTTGATGAACAAGTATGCCAAGATTTACTAGCCCAACGAGCACCACAAGCATGTGGCCTTTACAAATTTTGGAGCATCAGGGGTTTAAGGGCCCAAAACTGATTGCTTGCTCATTTGGTCAACTATTGGGGCGCAGAAGCATGATAGTTTGATCTAGATGGGAAACAACTTCCATTGGAGGTGGAAGATATATACTTCATCACTGGATTGTCCTGCCGAGGGGAGACAGCGAGTCTTAGGTATCACAGCGTGGGGGGATGATTCACTATCAATGATTACATTGACAGGTACTGTATTGCTGGCACCCAAAAGGTGTTTATCTAGGTCCCCATAGAGGCTATAGCAAGCCTAAGCATAAATATCATAGTCCTGATCCTCGGGAGGATTACAGGAGGATTACAGGTTGAGTGCATGAGACCCACAGTATACGACTGGTGCACAACATTGTTGGGTACGATGAAGACCCAACTAACGGAGTGCAAGATCAGGCGGGCCACGAACTTTGGTTTTGGTAGTATCTTATGCATTTTTTTTCTTTCAGAGAGTGTCGGGATTGAGTACGAGGGTTGAAGTCCCTCTTCATGGTCTCTAAGGTCCTGCCTAGAACCGGTGGGCATAGGTACTGACACGCCAGGGGGGTGGCCGACAGGCTTCCCCATATTTTGAGGAGTTTTTCCACTAGTGGCGGCGACAGGTGATTGCCATAGAAGACTATCCATATGAGGGAATAGACTTCAGAGGGGATCGAGACATGCCGCTCCCACGAGGGGCCTCATTCGGGGACATAGGTATGTCTACTCTTTTTAAGTTTTGTTTACTTATTTTTTTTGGATTTTTTATTATAAGTGAATGCAAAAATATTTTTAGTGTGGTTTCATATGTTAATATATGACTGTTTAATCATAGATATGGGTCCACAAAGACCTCAGGGTTACCCATGAAATCACCGCAAAGGAAGGGGAGGCAAGGTAGTAGGTGCAGCGACAGAGCATCCTTTGGAGACTGTGCAGGTCAACCTGACTCGTATGACTACCCGGGTACCGGTCATAGCTTCTCTCAAATCAGTTTTAGCCCTACTAGAGCTTAGTGCGCCCTTACTCCTTGATTTAAGGAAGCCACTCATCCTTACCACCTACCAGTCCAGTTTACTTCAGTTATCCACTAGTCTTTCCTTTATTTGAGGCCAGACTGACTCCTCACTGCTGTTATCACTCCAATTGACCTCCGATGAGACATGACTACCTATTCTGACTCTAGTTAGCTCCTCATGCACCCTCCACTAAGCCTCCTTCATTCAGTTAGTGTCTCCATGTGCCAGTTACATTCAGTTACACCTACCACACTCAGTTTGACTGATGGTTGACAATTACTTGACCATTGATGACTCCATTGATGATGAGATAGACTACTAGTTGTGCTCTGATGACACTCAAGTGATCCTTTGATCACTCCATGAAAGCTAATTCGAATTGCCACCTTAGGAATTCGAATCCTCATGCATTGTACTATTTATTTGTCCATATTGTGATTAATTAATTAGTGTGTGTGAAGTATTTTTGCTTCTATCCGAGTTCTACCGTATTATTATTCTGTTGCTCATTATACTACATTGATCACTCTTCTTCTATTTTCTTGCTTAATAAATTACTTTCTTGTGAGGTATATATCATCTCTTAGATTTGCTGTGAGGATTTTCACAAACCAAATGGAAGCGAATCCGCAGACTCGAAAAATCAAAAGGAAGCTAAACTATGTACATAAAAGACTATACAATAGTGTAGAAAAGTATCAGCTTGAGCTAGAAGCTCAATCATAATACCGCTTGAGGCAGAGCCCATTTATAGGATCCTTCAAGACATTCCCATCGTAGTCCTCTAACTCATAGGCTCATTTTTCGAGGACACACCTCACTACGTAAGGACCGTTCCACATTGGGTTGAACTTGCTCACCCCCAGGGGTTCCTTAGATTTATCATATAGGAGGACCAAGTCACCTTCAACATACTGCCGGGGATGGACAAACCTATCATATTGAACCTTAACACGACGTTTGTTGGCATCAATTGATATGGTGGCATCCCGACGCTATTTGTCAAGTTGCTCGAGGTAGAATAGACGTTTCTCTACTTCTATTGTGTCAGGTAGGAGCTCTATAGCTAGTTTCAAGGAAAGGATTTCTCATTCAATCGGTAAGATAGACTCAAAACCATGAACTAACTGAAATGGTGAGAAACCGGTGGAAGTATTTACTGCGGTTCGATATGCCCACAAAGCAGGATACAACATAATATGCTAATTACTCTTGCTTTGCCAGATGGTCCTTTGTAGAATGGCCTTAAGGGACTTATTTACTACCTTGACCTGGCTTCGCTTGGGGGTAATAAGAAGATGAGTGACCTTGTTGAAACCCAAGCTTAAGTGAAAATTCTGCCATCATCTTGTTTTGAAAGTGACTTCCATGGTCAGTGACAATTTCCATTAGGATACCGAATCGAGCTATAATTTAATCGAATACGAAGTAGGCTGTTATTGCAACATCGGCTTTAATGGTCAGCATGGCCTCAGCCCATTTGGTAAAATAATCAATGGCCATGATGATATGTCGATGCCCCCCATCTGAGGATGGGTTGCAATCCATTAAATCTACCCCCCAACTTGGTGAAGGGACCGATGGTGACGACCGAATGTAAAGGAGAAGGATGCAAGTGCATGTTCCAAGCAAACAACTGGAAAGGGTGACATCTCTTCACAGTATTTACACAATCTTTGAATATCGTAGGCTAAAAATATCCTACTCGCAAAATATGTTGGGTTGTCGCAAGCCCAGATAAGTGACCACCACACGCTCCACTCTGGCTATTATTGAGAACTACCTCCGCTTCTTCATGAGTTAAGAAATGACAGAGAATAGAGTCTTTTCCTCTGCGATACAAAGTTTCACTAAAAATGACATAATATTTTATGTTATGTCTCACACATTGTCGCTCATCTAGCTAATAGTGCGAAGGGAACTTCAAAGTTTGGAGATATATAATGACATCCCCATACCAAGGGTTCGTTGACAAGATAAGAAATAAATGTTCATCCACAAATGAGTCTTCATGGAATACTTCCTTATCGAGTCTCGGAAAATACGACATGAGTTCTGCGAAAACCAAGGAATTCACTGACTTCGCCGAAGCAAAATGAAAATCAAACTCTTGAAGGTTGAAAATCCAGTTATATATTCCCCTCAATTAGGTGTCGTGAGAGCACGAACTGAAACGGATTGACATGCGCTATGATTGTGGTTTTCCTAAGCAAAATATAATGTCGTAATCGTTGGACTGCATGAACAGTCACAAGGGACAATTTCTCAATGTGAGAGTATCTCAGTTCAACATCTATGAGGTTTTGACTAAGATAATAGACAACATGCTCCTAAAGCACATTATCCATTTGAACTAAGACCATACCAATCGTCTCTTGAGACGTGGCCACATAAAGGAAAAAATATCTTGTGAAGTCAGGTGGACTAAGAAGAGGGGCCGATACCAAAGCTTTATTTAAGGTGCTGAAAGACTGCTAGGCTCACTCATCCTCGATAAAAGGAGTGTCCTTATTCAATAAATGCACGAAACCCTTATTAATATTGGTATAATTCATGATAAAATGACGTAAGAAAGTGGCTCTCCCTTGGAGGCTCTAAAGTTGAATCAAATTACATGGGGGAGGCAATCAAAGTATTGCCTCAACCTTTAAAGGATCGACTCTAATACCCTCTTTTGAGACCACAAACCCTAGAAGGAGACCAATTTTCATGACAAAGATGCACATGTCAGGGTTGAAATGAATCTTATAACACCAACATCTTTTGAAAATAAGGTGGAGGTGACTGCGGTGATCTACTCTCTTACGAGAGTGACCAACAAGATCATCTAGATAAGCCTCCACTATACACTTAAGGTCATGAAAGGCATAGGTCATGGCCTGCTAAAAAGTAGCTCCGGCGTTTTTAAGGCCAAAGGGAATCTTCCGGTATGCAAAGGTACCCCAAGGACATATAAATGCGATCTTATGTTGATCCTCAGGTTTAATTTGGATCTGATGGAAACCCGAAAAACCGTCCATGAATGAAAACACTTTGCTTCCTGCACATGCATCCAAAATTTGATCTATGAATGGAGTGGGAAAGTTATCCTTAGGACATGCTCGATTCATATATCTAAAATCGGTACACACACGGATGGTTCCTTGCTTCTTATCCATAGGAATGGGGTTGGATACCCATTCGGTAAGGAGAACCGAGTAGATGAAACCAGCTTTGAGTAGTTTCTCTACTTCTGCCTTAATTGCGGCTACTTTCCTAGGATTCATAGCATGAAGACGTTGTCGAATAGGCTTAAAATTTGGGTAAGTCTTAATTTCATGCTCGACAATACTAGGGTCTATACCTGGCATCTCCTCATATGACTAGGAGAAAACATCCTGAAATTCTTTGAATAACTCAGTGTAAATGAAGATCTCCTTAGGGGAACAATCGACACCGATGTAAACATTTTCAATATTTCTGGGAGTGCGAGATATGTTGATTGGAATGGTTGGGGAAATGTTAGCCATATTCCCCTCCGCGTAAATCCCATGCGAATCCAAAGGAGCCATAGGGTGACCAATTTTCTCTGCAAGAGTCGACTGAAACTCCTCCTACTCAATAAGGTCAAGGTTGGGAAGAAAATAAGATCGATGATGGACATCTTCCCAAAGATGATCACTTCCATAAAAGGCCTCAATAATATCTTCATCCGAAGGAAAAGTACCATCTAGGAAATCATGCGAGAAAGATGAGTTGACTACCCACACGGGCAGCATAACAGGATCTTCTTCTTCTGTCTATGAAGAGGAGAGATCCGACTCTGCAGTGGCTTCTTGAATATCATGATAAGAAAGCTCGACTGCAGACAAGGGCATAGCCATCCCGATGTGCAAAATGTTTCCAGATGAGGAACTCGTAGAAGGTACATCCCACGGATCACTAAAATACGATGTTCGGAATGGTGCATTATGCAACGAGGAAGGGGCACTATCGGAAATGGTTCCTATGAAGGAGAATGGTGAAAAAAAGTCGAAAGATCCCATCAGAGAGGAATACAATCCTACACCAATATTCCCAGTTGTTGGCTGAGAATTTTCAATCTGAGGAACTTCAGTTCCTGGTGATGCTGCGGGAATGGAACTAGTGAAATATAGCTGATCGACAGTCACAATCTTTCCCTCGTGGGGAAAGCAGATAAATCTAAAAATAGAGGACACGATCGCTCTCATAGCATAGATCCAATTCCAAACCAGTAAAAGGTTGTAGTCAATGTTTGGATATCCACATCATCTTTTTCAGGATCTTGCATGCAATTGGGGTTTGCATGCAAATTCTAGGGTTTGCATGCACTTTGCATGCATCCCAGTCACCAGGTTGATACCTCCAGCACCTTAGCCACCTTATTCTAGCACCTGGGAGCCACTTACTTCAGATTTTTAGCCCTCCTACTCAGGAAGGCGCCCACTTCTCACCTATTGCTAGAGAAGGGCGCACTTCTTCACCTACCACTGTAGTTCCACTTCAGTTACACTCAGTTAGCTCCGATTCTCCCTGATTTGAGGCTAGTTTCACTCCCGATTGACTGTTTCACTTTCGTTGGACCTCCAGATTGACTAGATGACTTGTTCTGACTTCAGTTAGCCTCCCATGCACCCTCCACTGAGCCCACTTCCCTATATCAGTGCTACACACTTCAGTTACACATGTTACACTCAGTTAGACTCAAATTGACACCTGGATGACTAGTTCTTATGCATTGATGACCACCACTGATTGATGATGAGGACTCCTAGTTGGAGTCAAGCTACTCCATTCAGTGATTCGAATGACCTCCTTAGGCAATTCGAATTGCTCAGTCATTGTTACTATATTCTATTGTAATCATTCACCCTTACTGGGATATTGAGCACTGCTGCATGTTTTGCACAGTTTTACACCATATTTTCTATATTCATCTATTGTGATTGATTTACTTGTTCATTAGATCTGTTGTGACTAATTTTACATGGTATCAGAGCCATTGCAGGGACAAGATCTCTTTTCTATAGGTGTTTTTACAAGAATATTTGAGTGAATTGCTCAAAAATTGCAAAACATTTTGGCATGAAAGATCTCAAGGGCATTCGCTCCTGTGCATGCAAAGCTTGAAAATACATCCAATACCACTCTAGAAGCTTGAGTTTCCACATAAATCCTGGATTTGATACATTGGACCCATTCAACATTGTTTGATCTCCAATCCAAGGTGTGATGCAACTCTAAAAGGGTGGATTGTTCTACCTCATTGTTCTTGGTTTATTGTGATTTGCAGGTTATTGTCTCCATCATTTGCATTCGCTACTCTGTCCTTGCAAGCTCATCTACATCAGTGTGCACTCGCTCCTAGCAATGGAATACTCTTCTTCAAAGCCTATCCTCACCCCATTCAATTATTTTGATTGGAAAGATGATATGGAGATCATATTACGTTCAAAAGGTTACTACCGAGTCACTCTTGGTCTTGAATTGGAGCCAAACAACTTGTCAGATAGAACCAAACACTACAACAAGCTTGATGAAGCTTATGGTCTTCTTTGTCTCTCCATTTCCAAAGATCTTCACTTCCATCTCAGCGGATTGAAGACTCCAAAAGCTATATGGGAGCAACTTGAAACACTATTTGGCAAGCAGGGTGAGCTTAGGGCTTTTCAATTAGAGAATGAATTGATTGCCCTTAGTCCTGAGAATTTCGAAACCATTAATGAATTCTTCACAAAATTCAAGAACTTGAACTTGCAGTTGAAGAACAGTGGAGTTATCAAAGAGGATAAACAATTGATCCTCTCCATTCTCAGCAAGCTTGGTAAAGATTATTCGGTATTTGTCTCTACTTTCAATTCCGGTCGGCTAACTACCCCAAATTGGAAGATGCCTACCTTGAATGCCTTCATTGAGTCCATCACAAAAGAGCATGACAAGTTGATTCAAATGGGGTCCATAAGCTCCAAAGATTCATCCCTATATGTTCAAGGACCCAAGATCTTGAATGGTAAAGGAAAGCAAAAGAAGGAGAAGCCCAAATTCGAACCTCACAAGCAAAGAGAGAAAGGAAAACAGAGGGATGCACCATCCAGTTCAAAGTTCAAGCAAAAGGGCAAAGAAGGTAACCAAAAATCTAAATGTACTTATTGCAACCGTGGCTTTCATCCTGAAAGTTCATGTATAAAGAAGACTATAGATCAAATGGCCCTCCTTTTGGGAAAGAACAACATAACTCTTCTTGATGGTGCAAGGAAGAAGGATATGAATGATGATCATGAAAGAGGACAAGCACTCATGGCAACTGTTTCGAAGCCCACTACTCTCTTAATAGATTCGGGTGCATCGAATCATATGGCTGCAAATATTGATTCTTTTTCTTCATTCGATCCAAACAGCTCCATCCCCATCCATTTGGGAGATGACTCAAAAATTTCTTCAAAGGGAAAAGGTATGATTCATGTAGATCATGGAAGCTTTCAGAATGTTCTCTATGTGCCTTCCTTGGCTTCAAATCTTCTTTCTGTGTATCAAATGACACACACTGATGAACCGAAGCAAGTTACATTCAGCCCTAATATAGTTGAAATTTCTGATATCAAAAGTGGAAGACTTGTTGCAGTCGGAAAGGCAAACCACACTGCAAAATGCTATGAGTTTTCACACTTTATTCCGCTTGCAAAGCCCACTGCTCTTCGCACACATGGTAATGAGGTTAGTAGGATTTGGAATGAAAGATTTGGACATCTTAATTATAAGTATTTGCTGCTGCTATCAAACAATTCCATGGTAGATGGTCTTCCACAACTCCGTTCCTCGAAGGGAATATGCGCTGGTTGCATCATTGGGAAGCACCCTGAGCACAGATTCGACCGTAGCAAAGCTAGCAGAGCTTCTACAGTTTTGGGGTTGATACATTCTGATATAAGTTGTCCACTGCCCCATACGTCATTAAATGGTTCAAGGTATGTTTTGACATTTATTGATGATTTTTCCTGCTTTACATGGGTATTCTTTCTCAAAAACAAGTCAGAAGTGCTTGGAAAATTCAAGGATTGTAAGGCTTTTGTTGAGACCGCCACTGAGATAAAGATCAAAGCTCTTAGATCTGATAATGGTGGAGAATATATCATGGCCGAGTTTCTGCAACTTTGTTCCCAAAGCGGAATTCAAATGCAACATATAGTTCCCTACACACCCCAGCAGAACGGTGTAGCGAAAAGGAAAAATCAGTCACTGAAAGAGATGGCTACATGCATGATTGAATCAAAAGGTTTGGCTGCAAATATTTGGGCTGAAGCAATCAATGTTGCTGCATACATATAGAACCATGTTCCACATTCATCCGTGAAAGGTACGACTCCTTTCGAAGCATTCTTTGGTCACAAACCAGATGTGTCAAATTTGGGAGTTTTTGGCTCTACTGCATGGGCTAGAATTCCATCCAAGAAGAGACGAGCTTTGGATCCACAAAGTATTGAGTGCATACTGATATGATATGGGGAAGAATAAAAAGCATATAAACTCATGGATATCAGATCTAAAAATATATTCATAGAGCACAGTGTGCAATTTGAAGAACCACTTCAAGAATTGCAACTAGTCGAGGAAGAGACTGCCGATTCACCGCCTTCACCAAAAGAAGATCCGTGCAGCGATAATGAATGTATGAGTTCTAATATTTCTGATATTTTAGCAGCACATGATGATCATGACATATCAGGTTCGGAATCCGACCATTATGATCCTCCTCAGTTACCAAAGTGGGCCCAAAACACTCTTTAATCTGCTAGTTCGAACCTTGGAAATCCTGCTGATCCGAGATGAACAAGAGCAGACTTTCAAAGAGCAGGTATGGCTCTTTCTATTGATGATCCATTACTTCCTAAGATTTTTTATTTGATGGCTGGTTCAGATCCCACATCATACTATTCTTCCCACTGAGATCCGAGATGGAAAAATGCCATGGATGAAGAGTACAGTTCTCTTCAAAAGAACAACACATGGGAGCTAGTTTCTCTTCCACCTAGAAGAAAATTAGTAAAGTGTAAATGGGTCTACCGCACAAAAGTTGTTGCTGATGGATCTATCAGCAAATAAAAAGCAATTTTGGTGGAAAAAGGTTTCTCCCAAGTCCAAGGAGTGGACTACACTAAGACCTTTGCACCGGTTGCAAAGATGGATTCCATCCGCCTTGTTTTGGCTATTTCTGCATCCAAGCACTGGGAAGTGCACCACATGGATGTGAAGAGTGCATTTCTACATGGGGACCTTGCTAAAGAGGTATATATGCAATAGCCAGAGAGCTACACATCATATCCATCATTAGTTTGCAGATTGAAGAAATCTTTGTATGGGTTAAAACAGGCCCCAAGAGCTTGGTACACAAAGATGGACTCCTTCCTTCTTTCTCAGAATTTCCAAAGATGCAAATCTGATCCGAATGTGTATCTTCAGTGAGTTAAAAGTAATTTGTTGGTTATTGTACTTTATGTTGATGATCTTCTCATTACTGGTAGCACTCTTACTTCAATAAACAAGCTAAAAACTGCCTTAAATCTAGCTTTTGACATGAGCGATTTGGGCTTGCTGAGTCACTTTTTGGGCTTGGAGATAGCTCAAAATTTTGATGGGATCACTATATCTCAGAAAAAATATGCTTCCGACCTGTTATTGAAGTTTAATATGGCTGAATGTAAGGCAGCCCCATTCCCATTCCTCTCAGGAATCAGTCTTGAGGAGGGAGATTCTACACCGCTTGCATATTGCAGTATGTATCGACAGTTGATTGGTTCACTACTTTATTTGACACACTCAAGGCCTGATATTTCATATACCATGAGTGTCGTGTCAAGGTATATGCAGCATCCCCATGAGCTTCATTGGCGGGTAGCCAAGTGGATCTTGCAGTATGTGCAAGGTACGAAACATTTTGGCATACATTATGCTGCAGATTTTGAGCTTGATTTCATTGGTTTTATTGATTCAGATTGGGCAGGTGATAGCATTGATCGGAAGTCCACTTCCGGTTATGTTTTCATGATTGGTCATGGTGCTATTTGCTGGTCCAGCAGAAAGCAAGCAACCATTGCACTTTCTTCAGCAGAGGCAGAGTATCGAGGGGCAGTCAATGCCTGCATTCAGGTAGTTTGGTTGCAGGGTATTTTTTATGAGTTTGGTTTTGGTGGCACTACTTCGACTGTCCGATTTTGTGACAATCAAAGTGCTATCAAGATCTCCATAGATCTAGTTCAGTGGCAGAGGACCAAACACATTGAGATTCATATGCATTACATTCGACAGTTGGTGCATGATCGCACCATCATTCTGCAATATTGCCCTACTGATGAGCAAATTGCAGACATCTTCACCAAGAGCTTCACTGAGAAGAAGTTCTCTTACCTCCGTTCACTGTTGGGGGTGAGTTCCATCATGGTGGAGATAGATTGATCCATTATTATGCTTTATCTTGAGGGGGTGCTTTCTTCCCACTGGGTTTTCCCTCTTTCCTCACTTAGTTTGTTTTTAGCATTTTTTGGATTATTATATTGGGGTGACCTTTGGTCTTAGTTACCAGGGCCCCACATTATTTTTTACACATCATAGTTTAGCTTGAGGGGGGGTTTTCGGATATCCACATCATCTTTTTCAGGATCTTGCATGCAATTAGGGTTTGCATGCATCCCAGTCACCAGGTTGATACCTCTAGCACCTTAGCCACCTTATTCTAGCACCTGGGAGCCACTTACTTTAGAGTTTTAGCCCTCCTAGTCAAGAAGGTGCCCACTTCTCACCTACTTCCAGAGAAGGGCACACTTCTTCACCTGCCACTGCAGTTCCACTTCAGTTACACTCAGTTAGCTCCGATTCTCCCTGATTTGAAGCTAGTTTCACTCCCGACTGACTGTTTCACTTCCGTTGGACCTCTAGATTGACTAGATGACTTGTTCTGACTTCAGTTAGCCTCCCATGCGCCCTCCACTGATCCCAATTCCCTATATCAGTGCTAAACACTTCAGTTACACATGTTACACTCAGTTAGACTCAGATTGACACCTGGATGACTGGTTCTTGTGCATTGATGACTACCACCGATTGATGATGAGGACTCCTAGTTGGAGTCAAGCTACTCCATTCAGTGATTCGAATGACCTCCTTAGGCAATTCAAATTTCTCAATCATTGTTACTGTATTCTATTGTAATCATTCACCCTTACTGGGATATTGAGCACTACTGCATGTTTTGCACAGTTTTACACCATATTTTCTATATTCATCTGTTGTGATTGATTTACTTGTTCATTAGATCTACTGTGACTAATTTTACAGTCAATGGGCACATCAACCACCTCGAATTCAATTGCCATGGTCTTCCTACCCAAGTGGACCTCAAGGGAGGGGATAATTCCATGCGGCTTGAACGAATGACCATCAAATGCAGTAAGCATGGTCATAGATTTCGACAATGGAGGGGAGCCTAGATACTTCCAACAAGCTAATGACATTATTGAAGTGGAAGTACCTTCTTCAACCATAGTATGCTTAATGAACTTTTGTAGGCACCTAACATGGACTTAACAAGCCATGTGATAGGGAAACCGAGGCTGAACATCAGTAGTGTTGAACTTGAGCATATTTGGGTTACATTGATCCTGGACTCTCAAAACACATAAAAGGGCGATCCTTTGTGAAGGAAAATCTTGGAGAACCTCGAGAGCTAACATGGCGCATGGAGTCTGGCCCAGATATTCTACAATTGATTAGTTCTAGGAGGCTCTAGCATTGGGATTGTGCGTTGAGCGCTTGAGAACACCTTTCGGTATCCATGGCATAGAGTTGGGCTTCTCGATATACAATGGGGTCTCAGGTGGAGGGGGATCATTCCCAAACGAAGGTTGTGGAGCTCGATAATCATGAGAGCGAGTGTAAAATTAGTCACAGTAGATCTATTGAACAAGAATATCAATCACAAAGATGTAAAACAATTTGGAGTAAAAATTGTGCAAGAGAGATGCATTGGTGCTCTATAATCCATAATAGTAGAATTACAACACAATATGTCACAATGAGTGATCAATTCGAATTAAACAAGGAGGTCATTTGAATTAACTGCATGGAATAGCTTGGATCCAACTAGGAGTCCTCATAATCACTCAGTGGTGGTCATCAATGCACAAGTAACTGTCAGATAGGTGTGAAACTGAGTCTAACTGAGTCTAATAAGTGTAACTGATGGTAAGTGGCACTAATATAGGGATGGAGGCTCAGTGGAGGGTGCATGAGGGGTTAACTTCACTCAAAATAGGTAGTCAAGGCTCATTGGAGGTCAATCAGAGTGGTAACAATAGTTAGGAGTCAGTCTAACCTCAAATCAAGGAAAGACAACTAACTAACTTAAGTGAAACTGACTGGTAGGTGAGAAAAAGCGCTATTCTACAGTGGAAGGTGAGAAGTGGGTGCCTCCCTGGATAGGAGGCCTAAATCTAAGTGGAAAGTATCTCTCGAGTGCTGGAAGACTAAGGACTAGATGCTGGAGGCATCAAAGTGGTGACTGGGCAGCATGCGGGTGCATGCAATGCATGAAAAATGCATACAAAGTACATACTGAATGATGAGATATCCTAACACCACCCCTCAATCTATACTATGATGTAAAAAATAAAATGTAGGGCCCTAGTTACTAAGACCAAAGGTCACCCCAATACAATAATCCAAAAAATGTTGAAAATAAGCTAAGTGAGGAAAGAGGGAAAACCCAGTGGGAAGAAATCCCCCCCTCAAGATAAACATAGTAATGGATCTAATCTGTCTCCACCATGATGGAACTCACCCCCAACAGTGAATGGATGTAAGAGAACTTCTTCTCAGGGAAGTTCTTGGTGAAGATGTCTACAATTTGCTCATCAGTAGAGCAATATTATAGAATGATGGTGCGATCATGCACCAACTATCGGATGTAGTGCATATGAATCTCAATGTGCTTGGTCCTCTGCCATTGAACTGGATTTGTGGATATCTTAATAGCACTTTGATTGTCACAAATTAGGACAGTTGAATTAGTGATACCAAAATCAAACTCGGAAAGAATACCCTGCAACCAAACTGCCTGAATGCAGGCATTGACTGCTCCTCGATACTCTGCCTCTGCTGAAGAAAGTGCAATGGCTGCCTGCTTTTTGCTTGACAAGGAAATAGGGCCATGGCCAATCATGAAAACATATCCAGAAGTGGACTTCCTATCAATGCTATCACCCGCCCAATTTGAATCAGTAAAACCAATGAAATCTAGCTCAGAATCTGCAGCATAATGTATGCCAAAATGTCTCGTACCTTGCACATACTGCAAGATCCGCTTGGATACCTGCCAATGAAGCTCATGGGGCTGCTGCATATACCTTGATACAACACTCATGACATAAGATATATCAGGCCTTGAGTGTGTCAAGTAGAGTAGTGAACCAATCAGCTGTTGATACATATTGCAATCTGCAAGCAGTGTGGAATTTCCCTCTTCAAGACTGATTCCTGAGAGGAATGGAAATGGAGAAGCCTTACATTCTTCCATATTAAACTTTAATAGCAGGTATTTAGCATAGATTTGATGAGATAATGTGATCCCATCAAAATTTTGAGCTATCTCCAAGCCCAAAATTTGCTTAAGCAAGCCCAAATTGCTCATATCAAAAGCTAGATTTAAAGCGGTTTTCAGCTTGTTAATTGTAAGGAGAGCACTATCAGTAATGAGAATATCATCAACATATAAAAAAAAAATCAACAAATTACCTTTAACTTTCTATAGGTACACATTCGGATAAGATTTGCATCTTTTGAAATTCTGAGAAAGAAGGAAGGAGTCCATCTTTGCGTGCCAAGCTCTTGGAGCCTGTTTCAATCCATACAAAGATTTCTTCAACCTACAAACTAATGATGGATCTGATATGTATCCTTCTGGTTGCTTCATATATACTTCTTCATCAAGGCATCCATGTAAAAAATCACTCTTCACATCCATATGGTGCACTTCCCAGTGCTTGGATGCGGAAATGGCCAAAACTAGGTGGATGGAATCCATCTTTGCAACCGATGCAAAGGTCTCAGTGTAGTCCACTCCTTGGACTTGGGAGAAACCTTTTTCCACCAACCTAGCTTTGTATTTGCTGATAGAGCCATCAGAACCAACTTTCGTGTGGTAGATCCACTTGCATTGAACCAATTTTCTTCCAGCTGGAAGAGAAACTAGCTCCCATGTATTGTTCTTTTGAAGAGAAATGTACTCTTCATCCATGGCGGTTTGCCATCGTGGATCTCGGTGGGAATGATAGTATGATTTGGGATCTGAACCAATCATCAAATAAAATTTTTCAGATAATAATGGATCAGAAAATGAAAGAGCCATACCTGTTCTTTGATAGTCTGCTCTTCTTCTCCTTGGATCAACAGGATTTCCAATGTTTGGAGCAGCAGATTGTAGAGTGTTTTGGGCCCACTTTGGTAATTGAGGAGGATCATTATAGTCTGATTCCGAACCTGATATGTCATGGCCATAAATTTCTCATAAAATATCAAAGATATCAGATCCAATTCTTTCTTCATATTCTCTCAAATCTTCTTCTTGTGGAGATTGCAGATTGACAGTGTTTTCCTGGACTAGTTTCAGATCTGGCAGCGGTTCTTCAAACTTCACACTTCGCTCTATGAATATCTTTTTGGATCTGATATTCATAAGTTCATATGCTTTTGATTCTTCCCCATATCCTATCAGGATACATTCAATACTTTGTGGATCCAAAGCTTTTCTCTTATCAGAAGGAATTCTATCCCATGTAGTGGAGCCAAAAGCCCTCAAATTGGACACCTCCGGTTTGCAACCAGTGAATGCTTCAAAAGGAGTTTTACCTTTCACGGATGAATGTGGAAATCGGTTCTCAATATATGCAGCAACATTAATGGCTTCAGCCCAAATATTTGCAGCCAAACCTTTTGACTCAAGCATACAGGTAGCCATCTCTTTCAGTGACCGATTCTTCCTTTCCGCTACACCGTTCTGCTGGGGTGTGTAGGGAACTATATGTTGGATATGAATTACGCTATTGGAACAAAGGTGCAGCAACTAAGTCTTGATATATTCTCTGCCATTATCATATATAAGAGCTTTGATCTTTCTCTCAGTGGAGGTCTCAACAGAAGCCTTAAAATCCTTGAATTTTCCAAGCACTTCTGACTTGTTTTTGAGAAAAAATGCCCAAGTAAAGTGGGAGAAGTCATTGATGAATGTCAAAAGATACCTTGAACCATTCATGGAAATAGTTTTCAATAGAACACTGATATCAGAATGTATGAGGCCCAAAATTGTAGAAGCTTTGCTAGATTTTCCATGGTCGAACTTGTGCTCAGGGTGCTTCCCAACAATGCAACCGACGCAAATTCCCTTCGAGGAACGTAGTTGTGGAAGACCATAAACCATGGATTTATGTTGTAAAAGAAGCAAACAATTGTAATTAAGGTGTCCAAACCTTTCATGCCAAATCCTACTAACCTCGTTTCCATGAGTGAGGAGAGCAGTGGGCTTTTCAAGCGGCACAAAGTGAGAAAACTCATAGTATTTTGCAGTGTGGTTTGCCTTTCCAACTGCAATAAGTCTTCCACGTTTAATATTAGAAATTTAAAATTTTTTAGGGTTGAATGTAACTTGCTTTAGTTCACCATTGTGTTTCATTTGATACACATAAAGTAGATTTAAAGCCAAGGAAGGCACATAGAGAACATTCTGAAAACTTCCATGCTCTAAACGGATGGTACCTTTACCCTTTGAAGAAATTTTTTAGTCATCTCCCAAATGGATGGGGATGGAGTTGTTTGGATCGAATGAAGAGAAGGAGTCAATATTTGTAGCCATATGATTCAAGGCACTAGAATCTATCATTACAGTGGTGGGTTTCGAAACAGTTTCCATGAGTTCTTGACCTCTTTCATGATCATCATTTCTATCCTTCTTCCGTGCACCATCGGGAAGACATATGTTGTTCGTTTCCAAAAGGAGGGCCATTTGATCTATTGTTTTCTTCATGCATGAACTTTCATGATAAAAGCCACGGTTGCAATATGAAAACTTAGATTTTTCTTTACCCTCTTTACCCTTTTGCTTGTTCCTTGAACCGGACGGTGCATCCGATTGCTTTCCTTTCTCTCTTTGCTTGTTTGGTTCGAATTTGGGATTCTCTTTATTTTGATTCCCTTTTCCATTCGATTTCTTGGATCCTTGAACAAATAGGGCTGAATCTTTGGAGCTTATGGACCCCATTTGAATAAACTTGTCATGCTCTTTGGTAACGGATTCAATGAAGGCATTCAAGGTAGGCATCTTCCAATTCGGGGTAGTTAGTCGATCGAAATTGAAAGTAGAGACAAATACCGAGAAATCTTTACCAAGCTTTGAAAGAATGGAGAGGATCAATTGCTTATCCTCTTTCACAATACCACTGTTCTTTAACTGCAAAGCTAAGTGCTTGAATTTTGTGAAAAACTCATTGATGGTCTCGAAATTCTCAGGACTAAGAGAAATCAATTCATTTTCCAATTGAAAATCCGTAAGCTTGTCCTGCTTGCCCAAAAGTTTGTCAATTTGCTCCCATACCACCTTTGGAGAGTTCAATCTACTGAGATGGAAGTGAAGATCCTTGGAGATGGCGAGACAAAGAAGACCATAAGCTTCATCAAGCTTATTGAAGTGTTTTGTTTTCTCAAGCAATGTGTTTGGCTCCAATTCGAGGCCCATGGTGACTCTATAGAACCCTTTAGAGCACAATATGATCTCCATGTGTCCTTTCCAATCAAAATAATTGAAAGGAGTTAGCATAGGCTTTGAATAAGAGTATACCATCACTGATGGCGAGTGCAATTGATAGTGAAGAACCTGCAAATCACAAGATAGCGAATGCACTTGATGGAGATGATAAACCTGCAAATCACAATCAAAACAAGAATAGTAAGGTCGAACAATCCACCCTTTTAGAGTTGCATCACACCTGGGATTGGAGATCAAGCAAGCTCGAATGGATCCAATGTATCAAATCCAGGAATTATTTGGAAAACTCAAGCTTCTGGAGTGGATTGGACTGTATTTTCTGCTTTGCATGCACACGAGCGAATGCACATGGGACATTGCATGCCAAAACTTCAGTAATTTTGAGCAAATTCACTCAATTATTCATGTAGAACACTTGTAGGAGAGAGATATTGTCCCTGCAATGGATTTGATACCATGTAAAATTAGTCACAACAGATCTATTTAGCAAGAATACCAATCGCAAAGATGTAAAACAATTTGGAGTAAAAACTGTGCAAGAGAGATGCATCACTGCTCTATAATCCAGAATAGTAGAATTACAATACAATACTGTCACAATGAGTGAGAAATTTGAATTAACCAAGGAGCTCATTCAAATTAACTGCATGGCATAGCTTGTCTCCAACTAGGAGTCCTCATCATCAATCAGTGGTGGTCATCAATGCACAAGTAACTGTCAGACAGGTGTCAAACTGAGTCTAACTAAGTGTAATAAGTGTAATTGATGGTGAGTGGCACTAATCTAGCGATGGAGGCTCAGTGGAGGATGCATGAGGGGTTAACTGCACTCAGAATAGGTATTCAAGGCTCATCGGAGGTCAATCGGAGTGGTAACAACAGTTAGGATTCAGTCTAGCCTCAAATCAAGGAAAGACAACTAACTAACTGAAGTGAAATTGACTGGTAGGTGAGAAAAGGCACCCTTCTGTAGTGGAAGCTGAGAAGTGGGTGCCTCCCTGGCTAGGAGGGTTAAATCTGAGTGGAAAGTAGCTTCCGAGTGCTGGAAGACTAAGGACTAGGTGCTGGAGGCATCAAACTGGTGACTGGGCAGCATGCGGGTGCATGCAATGCATGCAAAATGCATTCATGCATGCAAAGTACATACTGAATGATGAGATATCCTAACAACGAGTAGCAACACTAACCTCCGATTTAACCATGTTAATGCATCTATAACTGCCGGCATGAGTAGATCAGGATGTCGAAGTTTCATTAGTCCCACTACTGGCGATGGAAGCACTTGAAGTCATATTTCGATGATGAGGAAGGGGATCCTTAAGCATAGCTGGGCTCTATGCAAGGTGCTTCACTGCTTCTTCAATACAAGGACACAAATGTGTAAGGTGATCTTCCGTGAAAATATTACAAGGAAACTTCACTTTACATCTAGGTTTGCGGTCCCCACCATCATTTCTGCCATCTTGAGGAGGGTTGGCATTCTCTTTCTTAGGATTATTGTTCCTATTGTTCCCACCCCTACGATTTTTTCCCCTTCTTCTTCCCACTAGGTTGTTGGTTACCTGATGGGTTTTCCGGTTGTATAGAATGAACATCAGACAACTGGGTGGAAACAGATGAGGCGTGAGCCTGTCAAGGGGTATATTGGATAATAGAAATATTGTGCATCTGAATCGTAACGAAATCTACAGGACGAGTACTTGTGGAACCAACAATACCATCAGCATGAAGTCTAGGAATGGGCTTGGGCTCATGTAGTGATCTTGGCGCATCAGGTATAATGTCGTACAAAATGCAAGACTAAGCATAGACTAGGTCAAGCTGTTGGGATTTGAAAATAGCTTGTTCCTTAGTCATAATACCGGACAATGAAACGTACTTTGAAACATACGGGAGAAAAGACTTGAGGAACCATTCCAACAAAAACTCTGGAGGAATGTTGGCTTTCACTAGCCTCTTCCGTCGTTGCCACTCTTGAATATGGTCAGAGATATGTGTGGCTTTGTCCTGGTGGAAGGTAGATAATATATCGATACCAGTATCATAATGAACTGGAAACTGGAAGTGATTTAGGAAAACCAAAGCTAAATCGTTGAAACCTCTATATGTGCCCCTAGGAAACTCGACATACCATTTTGCTGCTACCCCCGTGAGGAAGCGTTGAAATAGCCTCAAATGAATAGAGTCATGGTTCAAGGAATTTGAGGAGCACCATAAGTGAAAATTTGTGACATGATCACCTGGATCCTCACCCTTCTTCCCATCAAACTTCGGAACGTCGCAAGGGAGCTTGGTGCGGACTGGAGGCCATGTAGGATCGTGACATACCGGATCATTTGCGAGCTTCAAAAGATCGAGTATATTTAACCTAGAAAGAAAAGGCAGCTAAGGCTATGAAGCTCGATTATAAGCTCCCAAAAGAGACTGACTCTACTAACCGGATGGTGGGACTGTATACATCGAATTCAAAACCTGAGGTGCCGATGAACTCTGGTAAAAACTGTGACAGTGACCATAAGGATAATAACCTGCTCCAAACTAGCCCATGTTGGAATACACAGGCACATGCGTAGCAGGGATTCCATAGGAAGGATTGGGATAATAGCTAGGGCCAGTTGAAAAGCCATAAGAATGACCTCCATAAGAATGGGGTCCCATATAACCACTCGAGGAAGGAAAACTAGACGAGTGAGGAGCATACGAAAACGGTATATTCCCACTCAATGAAATCGACGAACTGGATACAAGAGGAAAATTAGGAATTATATAAGCGTTCGATGGTATAGGCATAGAGGCATGTGGGTTAAAAGATGGAATGTAAGTCGTAGATCCGATACCTATTGTGAAAACTCCACTCGAAAATGGGTTCACGCTAACACTAGGGGATGAAAAAGGAGGTGGTCCTCCACCAACACTCGTAAAAGATGGAAGGATGTGACCACTCCCAAACTGATGGGCGGTGTAAGGAGGCATGGTGCCCCCTACCCTGACACTAGAGCTAGCATGAATACTAGACATGGTGGAAGTAATAGTCATCATAAAATAGGTATACCTAAAGAAAAAGGGTTTGAGGTCGTAGGGACGGATGTAGGACCAAAACCTGGCATCCCCAAGGATGAACCATACAAATAACCTGAAGACCATGTTTCATCAAAAGGGTTCGTGCTCATAGGTTGGTATGTCCCTAACCCAGGAGGAGTGTTGTGTGATGAACCTCCTCCCCATCCACCCCTAGGAGTGGATGGAGGGGATTTTCTCATTGTGCTACTGGACAGAGTCATCGGGACTCCCATCGTGCCAGATGTGGAACTCATAATAGGAGCTCTTTGAAGCTCGTGAGATGTGAATAAAGGACCAGTGGTATTCCTCTGACCTCTCTTGTGAAATGACAATGGCGGATTGCTAGCTGGTAAACCAGCCAACCGACAAGATCGGTGGAGAGGAGGATCTCGATCCATGATGAATTCAAAAAGTCAACAAATAAACATCTCCTAATGGCCTACTATATTGTCATAGATCATACACCTAAAAGAAACTATATCCAAATGCGCACAAACAGGACTAGCTCAAGGGACCTCCTGACACTACAGCCGGTAAGTCTCTCCTAGGAGAGTCTTGAGACTCCCAAACTATAACCGGAGGTAATAGAAACAATTATAAGGGCCCCCTGACTTCACTGCATGAACAAGGTCAAATCCCTGTGCAAACACAACTGTGAAATAGGACTAGCTCAAGGGACCTCCCAACACTACAGCCGGTAAGTATCGCCTAGGAGAGTCTTGAGACTCCCAAACTATAACCGGAGGTAACATAAACAATTATAAGGGCCCCCTGACTTCACTACACGAACAAGGTCAAATCCCTGTGAAAACACAACTGTGTTGTCCGACCCCTATCTAACTCAGGACACTCATAGAATAATCGCTGCAAGTACCCTATGTGATAGCTAGGTAAAGCAACTATGGGCACCATGTATAACCAATGCTCAGGCGAATAGTCGTAGGTGGGATCTGTCATATGGGCAGGGTAACTAAGATTGAAACTCAAGAGGGTCAAATCCCCCAAGAATCCCCAGATACGAACAAATATTGGAAATAGCTCCCACGTTCAACTAGTATTGGAGGTCTATCTCCACAACCAACCTCCCGTGACCTTGTGCTTAACTCTAGTTTTAGTAGAGCGTCCTAAGAACACTAATGTATACCATGGGTTTCACCACTCCCTGGTCAGACACATAATGTTTGTTTAATAGTATTGGATTGTTAACTCACAATAATCTATTCCAAGACTCTAAACCTATACTAGTTGGTGCACCCTAACAAACAAAATGTTCTAATCAATTCTTTAGTTAAGCGTTAATTTTAATGGCTGTGATTACTCAAAATATGGTTGTGAAACTAATGATGTGAAAAGACTCAATGATATGCACACCCGAAAAAAACTAGACTCATCTATCCATAGAAAAAGTATGCCACTATATGATAGTCAAACCAACGTTTCGTTTTCATAAATAAAAATGCAATCTCTTTATAATTTCACGCACAAGAAAATCCTAATGAAAGCACAAGCACTCTAATGCAAAATGCAGAAACATAAAGCAATTTTTTTTGTATTTTCACTTATAAATGAAATAAAAATGAAAACAATTGTTTTTTATTTTTCAATATAAATGAAATGAAAAATGCAAATGGAATCAACACTTTTCATAAAAGAATGCAAAGCATGTAAAGCAGACAACCCAACAAAATCCAAAAAACAAGACTCAGCTAAGCCAATGAGCTATGAAAAGAAAAAATGGTTGGAAGCCAAATTCTCAAAATCTAAAGAAAGATGATTTTCTAGTCAGTAAAAGGGCATGGAACAGTCAGAATATAGGCCTAATAAGACTCAGGAACACCTAAAATTCACCCAGCAACAACCAAAGATAAAAAAAAAATCAATCCTGGAGTTGTACGCAACGGTTCATAGAACAGTAGCATGTATACACAGGCTATTGTATTGACAGTAGCGCGTCCATGCGGGCTAAGCAAGGTTGACCCGCATACAGGGAAAGGTAAGTGGAGCAAAAATGAATCAAAAGAACAAGAAAAATCAATATTTTCTTTGCAGACCCTAACAGCCAATCAATGACATAGAAACTCGACAGAATAGAGACTCAAAGTAAGGAAAATTTCCCAAAATCCCCAAAATGGAGGTTCCTCCCCAATGGAGTTGCCATTTCTGATTACGGAGAAAAACTTACTATGGCTTGGGGTAGACCACAACATACAGATGACTACCAGAAATCAACTCAATTCCTGATGCATGCTATATAAATGTAAATGCTAAGATGTGGAACAAAATACCAACCTTCAACCGGACGTTTGATGTAGATCCTCGTTGAGATTTCAAATTTCTACACTTGAACCTGCAGCTTAGTCTCAACAATAAACACAAGAAAGTGCATATAATATATGAAAGATGTTAGCATAAATAATAGCATGTTCCATGATATAATAAGCAAATGTACCCAATGATAATAAACCATTCACAACATCAATTGGACGAGAAAATGAGTATTTCTATTAATGAAAATAAGAAGTATATGATACAACCTCTTGCCGACAACTCATCTGAACCGAGAACTAGGTCCCTCCACTTGTGTCTCCACCACTTCAATCCCCATGCAATGGAAAGCTCAAGATATGGAAGAGTTTGGTAGGTGAACATAAGAGGTTCACAACAAATAGGATCAATGGATGTAGACACAAGCTATGGAAAAAATCCAATAGAGTTTCGATGCTCTCTCTTTCTCCTCCTTCCATGTACCATAAGAACCCAATATATAACCATCCAAAGGTAGGTGAAAGGTCGAATCGATTCATTTCAGGATATATGGAGGGCCAAAGGTCACAATGGCCGCTTTTTGGAGTAAGAAAATAGAGTTTTTACTATTATTTACCATTTAACTCGATGTACGCAGGCTATAGTGGTACAACCCGCGTATGTGCAATTTGCAGTCAAGCAGCTCGCGTACAGGAACAAAAATAGGGAAATAAGGGTTCCTAGAGGACAAAAAGTGATTCTGAGTCAATCAAATGAATAACAGAGGCCAAAGAGTATAAATTCTCACAAGGTGGCAAAATATGCTGTAACAACCACATGCTTAGAGATTGTCCGACTAAAAGGGAGTACCCGAGGAGCATGCACAACATTGAAGGAGAAACTATAGTGGGAGACATGGAAAGAGTAGTTCCTAGGATCTATGTAGCACTGGATGACCATCAAGAAGACCACCAATCACCAGTGGTGGATATTGAAGGTAATATTGCTAAGTAATCTATTTCTATTTTGATTGACCCGGGGTCTACCTATAGTTATGTATCTTTTGGAGTTGTTGAAATTTGTTCTCTTGGTAAAGTAAAGCATAGTAAGGCTTGGCGATTTCAGTTAGCCACAAGCACCAAGAGGAAGGTAAGTGAATTAGTGGAGAAGTGTCCCATAGAATTGAATGGACTCCTCACTCATGTAGAATTGAATGTATTACCATTAAGATCATATTATTCCTTAATTGGCATGGATTGGTTGGAAAGGCATATAGACAAATTAGACTTTTATGAGAAAGCACTTGAATGCCTTGATGATAAAGGCAAGCCAAGGATGGCAAAAGGAATTCCGAAGCAAGTTTTAGTGAGGCAGATTTCAGCCCTACAGCTGAGAAAGTTCTACAGGAAGGGTTATCAACTGTATGTTGTTCATACATCAGGTTCAACAGAAGATAAAGGACCAAGGATAGAAGACTTCCCATTGTTTCAAGAGTTCAAAGATGTGTTTCTGAATGAAGTGTTGGGACTGCCACCCAAGAGAGATATTGAGTTTTCCATTAACCTTGTTCCAGGAGTAGCAACAACTTCCAAGGCTCCTTATAAAATGAGCACACCTGAGCTGATTGAGTTGAAGATGCAGCTGCAAGAATTAATGGGCAAGGAATACATCAGACCTAGTGTATCCCCTTGGGGTGCACCTATGTTATTTGTGAAGAAGAAAGATGGAACATTAAGGCTATGTATTGATTACAAACAGCGCAATAAAGTGATAGTTAAGAACAAGTATCCTTTCCCAAGGATTGATGACTTGTTTGATCAGATGAAGGAAGCTAGAGTGTTCTCCAAGATTGACTTGAGGTCAGGGTACCACCAATTGAGGATTAAGGAAGAGGACATTCATAAGACAACTTTCAGGACTAGGTATGGTCATTACAAATTCACAGTGGTGCCATTTGGTCTCACCAATGCACCTGCCACATTCATGTGCCTCATGAATAGTGTCTTCAATAAATACCTGGATAAGCTTGTGATTGTGTTCCTAGATGACATCTTGGTCTATTCACAGAATGAAGAAGAGAATAATGAGCATCTAAGGATGGTATTGCAAGTTCTTAGAGAACATTAGTTGCATGGCAAGCTGATTAAATGTAATTTCTATCAAGAGGAAGTGCAATATTTGGGTCATGTTATATACGCAGAAGGTATTGCAATGGATCCTGAGAAGATAGAGGCCATAATGGATTGGCTTACTTTGAGGAATGTTGTAGATGTAAGATATTTTATGGGTATTGCTGGTTACTACAGAAGATATATTGGAGGGTTCTCCAAGATAGCTCACCCGATCACCTCATTGCAGAGGAAGAGTATCAGATTTGTATGGTCTCAGAAATGTGAGAAGAGATTCCAGTAGTTGAAGAAATTGCTCACTAGTGCCCCTTTTCTGAAGATTGCATATCCTAGAAAGGATTTTGTAGTATGCACTGATGCTTGCATTGAAGGAATCGGTGGAGTACTAATGCAGGAAGGGTCTGTAATTTTTTATGAGTCAAGGAAGCTGAAAGAGCATGAAAGGAACTGTTATCTCTAGGGTTGTTCCTCCTGCTTATTTTTAAATTTTTTATTATGATTGGTTTTTATTGTTTTTTATTTTGCTTTGTTTATATTTTATGATTGAATGATTGTCTTTTTGGTTCCTTTTGTTACCTGAAATCATCAAACTTTTTATTCATTAACTATAAGCCCAGATATGTGCAAGGGAGAATATGTTTTATGATGGATTCTCACAACTGGAAGCATATTGATTTCTGATGGCAGAAGGTCCAAATGAGTGGATTCTTCTACTCTTATCAAAAACAACAGAGATAAAAAGGAGGATCCAAAGATATTGAAGCATTATGTATTGATACCAAACAATGAAGATTGCCCAGCGCTTCTGCATCCTTGTCCTACTTCCACGACTTAAGGAAGACATCAATAAAAATAAGTGACTTCGTTTTGCATTATACCAAGCCTTGAAAAAGTCATTGTATAAGCCACCGGCCTTCTTCAAAGGCATTCTCTTGCCTCTCTGTTAGTCACATACTTGCAATCTGCGGGAAGCTGTCATTATCGGAAGTGTCATTCAGAAAGTCTCGATTCCTTTACTTCATTCTAGTGCCGGTCTAATGAAAATAGCAAAGATGGAATGAAAAGCTGCGTTCGGTGCTGAATATTGTTATACAGGTGGGATCATTTAATAAATGTTTCAGTGTATCAATGGAAGGGTTACGAGATGCCAGCATTGAAAATAACCAAATAAATTGGTATCTTCATATGATTGTCTTCTAAGACACATTTTTTATAAAATTATGGTGAAAATAATAGCATATCTGAATATATCAAGCCACTAGTTATCACAGTACTTCAAAGAATGAAAGCCACTTAACAGTATCAGTTAGTTTGAGAAAATCTTGCTTAAATCAGAGATTCTCGCAAAGTTTAGGACCGTCATTTCAACGAAAAACATCTTCAACAGCAAATATTCAAGCCTGTAGCTTCATGGAGATTTGTGTGGCAGCATTCAAATGTCAAAACATCCAGAAATGTGACGGGGATAGTTAAATGTTTAAGTTTTTAATGCCACTGAACGCCAAAATATTGAGATAGTAATATATGTTCCGATTCCCATAGGGAAATGCTAAGGAAGCGTCTACAAAGATACTGAAGTTTTAGCTAGATCCGAGTAAATCAGAAATGTTAAGGGACAATTGCCACCACAAGTGGAGGTAACTACTCACGGTGATTAATGAATACCGAAAACACTTGTGCAAGGAATAATTGGTCCAAGTTCCAGGTTTCCAATGCCGAGCACACAAGTGTTAAGAAGAAAGCTTTCGGGAAATACCAAGTGCTCAAGTAAATTGAGTTTGTGATAAATCTTGGGTCAACAACAAAATTTCAGAGTAGATTGGATCAACGTCAATTAAAAATCATATCCAGTTTTCAAGGAAAAAGATCAGCAGGTTAAAAACCGCTCCAGATTTGTAGTGATTAGTTCAGTGATAGAGGAAGAGAGTTTTAGTTTCTGAGGATTACAAGTGGCAGAGTACCTGACAGCAAAGAAACAATTATCAAAGAACCAGCTCCAGATTTCTTGTGGCAGATCGAGATTTATTCTATTTTTGAACTTGATGATAAGATTTTATTCCTTAAAACTTGTAACTGTTGGTTGATTGTATTCTTTTATATATTCACATGTCTAGAATGTAAAGGGAGGAGAAAGAGGGGAGGTCCCAGCTAAGTACTCGAGAGCAGAGGAGGAGAGTTCTTCCTTTCAGGAAAAAGCAGAGGACTAGTGTTGGCAATTATTGGAGTATGCAAGCTCTGCTTCGAGCACTGCCTGTATGACATAGACTTGATGCAGTTTCTGTACAGGTTCTAGTTTTGAATGAAACATGATGATGATTTGCTTCTGTACGTTATGAATTGTTCTTTCTGATAATTTTGTTATGTATATGGTCATTTATATTCCATTGCACTAATTCTTATCGTGAGAGACAATTATCTTTATATTTTTATAGACAGTGGCAGTTTCACTGCTTGTCTTCAGGATCATAGTAACCGTGCTATTGAATTCTGTATTTTATTTTATGTTATACAGTTTTTGGGGATTATCTTGCAGCTCTGACTTCATACCAGCCTTCTCTTCAATGCTTTGATCTTCTTATAAATACTTGTATTGTAGCAATCTGTGACATATCCCGGCTTATCTTATTGTAAACTGTGTGATGCTTTTTTATATCTTTGATTTCATACAAAAATTGTGTAATATGTACAAACCATTATACTAGCCTAGTTTCTTCTAGTGCTTTGAAGTTCCATTAGCCCTAGTTTGATACCAGTTTTTGTTTTGAGTTTGATTTCATTTGATTTATACATTTTTGAACAAAGATTTCCTTAAGCTTGAATCCCGTAGTCTAGGTTCAACTTTAGGGATAACAGGAACTATGCCACCCATGACTTAGAGCTAGCAGCCATAGTTCATGCTCTCAAGAGATGGAGGCATTATCCCTTGGGAAGAAGATTTGAACTCAGGACGGATCACATGAGTTTAAAATATGTTTTTAACTAGCCAAATACAAATGCTAGGAAAACTAGATGGATGGAGTTTCTATGTGAGTTTGATTTGGAAATCAAACATGTTAAAGACAAAGAGAATAAAGTTGTTGATGCACTCAGCAGAAAATTTCATATTGCAGCAGTAAGTAGGTGTGAATCAGACTTGAAGGCAAGGATTTTAGAGGTTAAAAATAGTGATGAAATCTACCTTTAGATCAATGAGAAATTGCAGCAGGATGTTATGGATGAAAATTATGCAAGATATCAGTTGCTGAGGGTAATGTTCTCATTTATCAAAACACTAGACTATACATTCCAACAGTGTGGATTTGAAGAAGTTGGTGATGGATGAGATACATCAAATACCATACTTAGGACATCCAAAATATCATAAGACTATAACAGCAGCAAGGAAGCAATACTTTTTTCATGGTATGAAGAAAGACATAGCTGAGTACATTTCTAGGTGTCAAAAGTGTCAATGGGTCAAGGCAGAGCACCAACATCCAACAAGATTGTTGCAACCATTTCCCATTCTAGAATGGAAGTGGGAAGTGATCTCTATGGATTTTAGATCAGAATTGCCCAGGACAGTGAAAAAACATGATGCAATCATGGTGGTGGTGGACAAGCTATCAAAGGTATCTCATTTCATTCCAGTTAAGTCCACTCACAAGGCCAATGAAATTGCAAATATCTTCATGAGAGAGATATTTAGATTGCATGGATTTCCCAAGGAAATAATTTCAGACCATGACACAAAATTCACATCTAATTTTTGGAAAGGATTGTTCCAAGAGTTAGAAACTCGATTGAAATTTAGCACATCCTATCATCCTCAAACAGATGGTCAGACTGAGAGAGTAAATCAGATTCTTGAAGATATGTTAAGGATGTATGTGATGGACAAGCCATCCAAGTGGGAAGACTATTTACACTTAGTGTAACTTTCTTACAACAATGGATATCAAGCATCATTAAAAATGAGTCCCTTTGAAGTGTTGTATGGAAAAGGATGCATAACTCTAGTGATATGGGACAACCCAATGAACAGGGCAGTGCTTGGACCATAAATAATTGAGGAAATGGAGCAAGAGATTATGAAGATCAGATATAATTTGAAGGCAGCATAGGAGAGGAAGAAACATTATGCAGATTTGAAAAGAATGCATAAGGAATTTCAGATTGGGGATCATGTCTACTTGGGAGTGAAACCAAGAAAGTGTTCCATGAAGTTGGGAAGTTGTACCATGTTAGCACCAAGATCTTGTGGACCATTTGAGATCCTTGATAGGATAGGGCTAGTTGCATATAGGATTGAATTTCCTTCTAACATGAAAGCTCATAATGTTTTCCATGTATCTTTTCTTAAGAAATATGTACATGATCCTAATCATATCATTGATTTGCATGTGATACAGGTGGAACCAGAGGGAGAGTTCCATGTGGAGCCTATATGCATCCTTGACAAGAAAGCCACCTTGCTCCAGAACCGGGCCATAGGGTAGCTAAAGGTGCAATGGAAGCACCTTAGCCCATAAGAGGCCATGTGGGAGCTGGAGGATGCCATGAAAGTGGAATTTCCATTTTTGTTCAGTTTGAGAACACCAAGGACAATGTTATTTTAAGGGAGAGAGAGTTGTAATACCCCATTTTTCCCTTGATTTTTATTGGCTTCAATGTAAATATTGTGTATATGCGGTGTGTGTGTATTTTCCCTAGTGTGGAGCTCAAGGCTAAGGCCCCACTAGTGGATGTTTAAGGTTATTGCATAGGCAAGTATTTGACAGTTTGATTATTCATGGGCCGTTAAGCCATGAAGAAATGTAAATGATGTAATTATTTATTAATGAATAAAATAACCAAGAATCTGGCTAAGGAGGCAACTAATAAGAAGGGACAATGTGTATCCACTAGGGAGAGGTGAGGGGGTTATGGGATTTGTACCCATGTTGCCACATGTCAGACTGTGAACCCTTTTGACCTCCCTGCTGACATTAATTCGGTTGCAGAGGGTGGTTGAGAACCTTGTTTTTGAATCCGATGGAGTATGGAGCATGCCTGTGATTTCATATGGCAGGGCATGGCTCTGATTGCTTATCATGGATGACACTCAATTGCTGGGGGGGAACTCGCAGAACCTATTTGAATACCCGTTGGTGGACGAGAACATTCATTCATGCATTCACGACTCATGCATTCACGACTCACCATTCAAGATCCATCCATTGATCTAGAGAGAACTGGTAGAGACATTCCTGCATACACAAACCCGACGATCCAGCCGTGAGGAAGCCTGAAGATAATCATGTTTTCCTGTGTAATAGAAAATACCATAGGAAGTGTGTGAGCGAACCCAGACTACTCATGATAGGGTGGTAATAACCTGTGAGGAATCACAAATCTTGAACAGTGCAGAGAAAACCGTGAGGACCTGGGATTGGATCACAAAGAGTAGATTGCGGAACAAAGCCCTGCTTGCAAGTCTGAAAGGAGTCAGCTTGTTGAACTGTGGAAGAAGGTTGGGTTGCTTGATAAACCCAGTGAAGGATGAAATCTCATAGAACTAGTGATTGGAAAATTCTATTCCCATCTTGAATAGAACTGGAAGGGAAGAGGCCTTGAGGGACTGTGCAATAGAGAAGAGGGTCTTCCTTGTGTTAGGTGCGGTAGGTAATGTGGGTTCCAGGTATGCTAAGTGCTGAGATGATTGCAACTCTATGGTTGAGCTCACTGGATAAGCAATTCCTTCCTTGTTATCCCTTAATGCATGATACCCCACTGCAGGTTAGCTTAACATGATCAGCTTTCTTGATATGCTTGATAAACCCAACTGTATGTTGGCTTGGCATGACTGTGTTGTTTGGTATGCTTGGTAAACACAACTGAAAGTTGTCTTAGCATGACTAGTATATCCCTATATGCTTGATAAACCAATTGTAGGTTGGCTTAGCATGGGTAGATGCCCTGAAATGATTTATAAACCCAACTGTAGATTGGATTAGCATTGGGATGGAACCTTGATTGTGAGAGAACCTGATAGCCCTACTTAGTGGATACACATCCTAGCTCGGGGGTGATATCTTAGCTGAAAGAGTACATGATGAACAAATATCTAAGGTTGGGTGGAATGTTTCTCTCACTTAGCGAGTTGCTTGGCAACTTTAGAAACTTAAAAGATAAGTACTTCCTTGTTATGATGAATGATGATGTTCCATTGTTATAATATGGTTGCTTATGTTTAGTTATGGAATGTATGTTTATGTCAATTTGATTGATAGGAAGATCATATGTGAACCTAAGTATGAGGCTGAGTCATTGTTATGTATATCATTGTATTGCATGAGTTTAATGCATTATAAGTCTTGCATGTGATAGATATAATTGTTAGATCTAACTTTATGCACCTTACATGTTGTGATGTGTTTGATTAACCCTATGAATGAGTTGTGTAACTACACCTGATCTTTGCGAAGGGAGGGGGATACCGTGATGTGTTCCAGAACCCCTCTATGGATCAGGTGAAGGGGGAAGGTCATGGGAGAAGACATATAGAGTTTTATGAAGTTCAAAGGCATGGACAAGTGAATTTATGATGGAATATTTAGATGAGATATTGACAAGGTTATAATACTTGGAAGGGTGAGAGAGTTATACCAGTGGAAATATCTCTCCAAGAGATTTCCAACGGTATCGAACTTGCCTCATTTGTCTCAAGGACGAGGGAGAAACAAGTATGGGAACTTTGCATATGTAGAGAAGGAGGTTCTATATTTCTGCATCCGCAATGCGGATTGCAGAAAGGAAATTTTTTCAGAAAGTCATGTTTGGACTTCCGCAATGCGGATTGTGGATTGTGGAAAGAGTAGTCTTCTGGTAAATCGAAGTTGGACCTCCGCAATTCCGAATTCCGCAATGGGGATTGTGGATTGCGGAAAGGAAGTTGACATAATAAGTAGACTTCTGCCATCCTGAGTTCTGCAATGTAGATTGTGGATTGTGGAAGGGTGTCGGAGAGATAAGTTCAGAGATCCGTATTCCGAATCCCGCAATGCGGATTGCGGATTGTGGAAGGATGGATTGTGGATTGTGGATCCAAAGCAACTTGCAGATTATGGATCCAAAGCAACTTGCAGATTGCAGATCCAATAGATTTGCATATTGTGGATTGCAGATCTAAAGCAACTTGCAGATTGCGGATCCAAGAGAGTTGCAGATTGCAGATTGCAGATCCGAGAGAGTTGCGGATTACGGATTGCAGATCCGGTGATGAAATTGCAGAAAGGCGTGAATGGAATAATTTTGAAGAAAAAAAAGTATCAGTGTCTTCCATCACCTCAAAAGGGACCCGTAGAGGTTCAAAGTACATGACAGATCAGTACCAGATCCTAGGGATGGGATCATGGTACGCCATAGAAACAATCAAAGATACATGTTATAAGTCCCCAATATGGTCGCCATTTTTGTGTGTAGACAATCTGCTAACGCAGACGGAAACAGATCTCTCTAGACCTAAATGATATGGATCTAGGACAAAAGAGTATGACAACATAAAATATTTCCTAGTTATATTAGATTGCAGGATAGATGAATTACCTGGTGATCGCAATCCCTTTCTCTTTGCTTGATTTTCTTTCAGTTCTTCGATCTCTAGCTGCAAAACAAGATAGAAGAGATGGAAACAAGAAAACGACATGAAATCATATATCTATGAATCTAACTAGATAATCAATCAAAGAAGCAAATCATAAATGATATTAAAAGACATAGCACATTTATGGAAATATGTTTATATTCATGTAAATTGCAGCAGATACAAAGTGAGAGGAGTTACAACCAAAGCTTTGATGTCACTACTCCAACATGGGCAATCTTGCCTCAAATATCCAAAACCTCCTAATTTCTTATGGATGAAGAAGATGATCCTGAGTAAATTCCACCAACATGAGGGTGCATAATCCTTCCTCTTCCTCAATGGAGAAAGATGGGTTGTATTTATAGGGATAGATGGATAGAATAGGTTGAATATTTAGGGGAGAGATCTAAGGGATTATCCCAATGGGTTAGGGAACCAAAGGACACCTATCCACATATCTAGGGATAATCCTCCACATCACCAAGCTTCGAGAAATTGCTCAAAGCTTCCTTTTATCCACTTTAACCAACTCCGACGCACCTTGCATGAAAAAAAACCACGTCAGAAGTAGCTCACCGCGTTCTGTACAAAGACACACTGCGGCAACAACGCTCTCTGCTAAGGTGCATAGTGCGTCACCTTGAGTTCGATGCTCCTTGCATGAAGGAAGGGTGCGTCAGGGTGACTGCAAAAGGTAAATGGAAATGACAACAACCTTCCTTATGATGTTTTAGCCTAGGGAACTTCAGGGATTAAGGCATGGGGGATGACACATAACTCATGATGACGAGATTTTGGTGTAACAAATGTCCTCTATTTCGTACATAGACAGTTGTATATACTTCTTCTCTCCAATAGCCATCAGGAAGTTTTGATTCATTTAGCACAGTTATAGCTGCTGCTTGAACCATCGTTTTTTTCCTCTTGGCCACTCCATTTTGTTGAGGAGTTCTGGGGGCTGAAAACTACATTTTGATTCCATGATTTTCACAAAACTCATTGAATTCATTTGGGGTGAAATCACCACCATTTTCTGATCTTAGACATTTAATTTTGAGATTTTCTTCATTTTCAATAAGTGCTTTGAATGCTTTGAACTTCATGAAAGCTTCTGATTTTTCTTTAAGAAATTCCACCCAAGTCATCCTACTATAATCATCAATTAATGACATGAAGTAATATTCACCTTGAAATATTTTAGTCCTTGTAGGCCCACAAAGATCAGTGTGAATTATTTCTAATGGTTGAGAGGTTGTATGCTCTTTGACCATGTAGCTTGTTCTTGTTTGCTCCCCATGAAGACAATATCTACAAGCATGGTTTGGTGGTTTTATGATCTTTGGTAAATTTATTACAGCACCCTTCTTACTAACTTTTACAATATTTTCAAATTTCAAATGTCCCATCCTTTTATGCCATAGAAAAATTTCATCAATTTGAATCATATTACATTGTTCTTCATTTTCTAGAATATACACATTGCTTGGAGTTCTCACAGCAGTCCCAACAATTTTTCGTGAATCCTTTTTTTTATTTCACATTTCTTGGAATCAAATATACATATGTGTCCTTGATCACATGTTTGGCCTACACTTAAAATATTTGGTTTTAATTTTTTTACAAGCATATTCTACTTTCATCTTATCTCTAAGAGCCACTGTACCCTTCCCAATTATTTTAGACGATAGGTTATCTCCAAAAGTGACTTTTCCTTTCTGATTTCTTTTTAGACTTATAAATTTATGTGGGTCTCCTGTCATATGTTTTGAACATCCACTATCTACATGGCATATTTTTTTTTTTTAGTTGCACATAGAGCTATTGAGCATTTCAAATCTTCCTTCTTCTTCCAAACCTTCTTTTCCTCATTGTCTTGAGGTTTTGTGGTATCACTAGTTTACAATTTCTAGCTATATGTCCTAGGTTACCACATTTGTAACATTATATACTATAATTCTAAAGAGGAGAAAAAGAGTTGTAGATTTTTCCTTTTGGATTACTTCCAGTGTCGTTCTTCTTATAAAACATATATTGTGATGTAAGGCCTTTCCCAATGGGAGCATTTAGTTTACAATTTCTAGCTATATGTCCAAAATTGTTACAGGCATAACAATTTCCCAAAAAGAGTTGTTGATGTTTACTTGGCACATTATATGTCCTTTGAGAGTGAGCAAATTTTTTACTGTATTCCTTTACAGCTGGTCTCATAAGTGAATCAACATATCTCTTTTTATTTCCTTCTTTTATTCATGAAAGATGATTGTTCTAACTTCTTTCCTTTGTCATAACCTAGTCCAGTTTTATTGTTGAATGATCTTTGAAAACTTAGGATGTCATCTAGAGTTTTTGAGATGCTCTTAAATTTGATTGAAGGATTCTTCATAATCCCTCTTTCTAAGAAAGATTATTTCAACTTTGACCTTTTCTAATTTTTCTTGTTGTTTCTTGAGCTGATGTTCTAGATTGTATTTGTCATCTCTGATTTCTTGAAGCTGATTTTTTAAATAAATAATAATTCGTTCTAATTATTCTACAACACTTTCAAGTTCTATTTTTAAGATCTACCACACCTTCTACTTCTTCTTCAAATATTTTTTTCTACTCCCATGAATAAGACTTCTTCGTCTTCATCTTCAGTAGACTAATTTGAGCATTTGTCATCCATGGATCAAAAGTTCTTCTTTTTGTTTTTCTTAAAAAACTTTTTGTTTTTCTTGAATTTATCAGGGCACTCACCATCTTCTTCTTGTTTGGGATAAGGACATTTGGTAGCAAAGTGACCAATTCCCCCACAGTTAAAACATTTTAAGGGAAATTTCCCTTTGAACCTTCCAATACCTCTTTTAATATTTTTAACAAGAAGTGCTTCTTCATCATTAGAGTCTTTTGATTGAAACTTTGTTTTAGATTTCTTATCTACTTTTGATGCTTTAGAAGTTGCTTCCTTCTTTTGAGAATTGTCTTGCCCAATCCTCATTTTATAAGCTATGAGAATTCCATATAGTTCTTCCATGGTGAGTTTGTCAAGATTTTCTCTATCTTCTATGGTAGAAATATTAGGATTGTAAATCATTGGAAGTGATCTTAGTACTTTTTCAACTATATATTTTTCTTCCAATTCTTCTCCTAGCCCTTGAATTGTATTTACAATTCCATCAATTCTCTCAAAGTATTATGAAATGTTTTCTTCTTCCTTCATTTTTAGACTTTCAAGTTGGGTTTTAAAAGTCTAGAGTTTTTCCCTTTCTACCTTGGTGTCTCCTTCATACATAGTCTGCAATTTGTCTGAGATATCCTTCGATGTTTTGCAATGCATCACTTTGGAAAATACTGTTCTAGATAATCCAACCAAGATTGCATTAACAACTTTGGCATTGCTTCCAAAATTGTTTATTCCTTTAAGATCCGTGGGAGGGGTTTTGGGATATGTGTACCCTGTTTCTATAGACATCCAAACATCTAATCCAAGAGACATTATATAGCTTCTCATCATGATGCTCCAGAACACATAATATTCTCCATTGAATATTGGAGCCTTGGAGGACATTTTCACTTGTTGATCCATAGTGATAATTTTTTTTTCTCTTCAAGTGTTTTAAACTTTTAGTGAAGAGCCCGCTCTGATACCAATTGTTGGAATATAAAGCAATACTGAGAGGGGGGGGTGAATTAGTATTAGGATATATTTTAAAATTTTATCACATTTAAAATAGAATCAACAAAGAATATAAAACACACAACATTATCGTGGAAGCCTAATTGAGAAAACCACCAATAGTTTCTATTACTGCAAAATTATATTTACAAATAGTTTGCAAGAACCAACTTGCTGGATGCACCAACACCCAAATTTTCAGATACAACTGAAGGATGTACCAACAGCCTGTTTACCAGGAACAACTGGAAGGAGGCTACAACCTCCCCCTACAGGCTTGCAGCATGTCCTTGTACCTCCCAACCACCCTTATTTGTTTTTATGAGATTTACATATCTTCTTATTTCTTATATTTTGTCACTGGTAATTATTCATTTTATTGGTCTCTGCATTTTATTGCTACTACTTCGATCTGGTATTCAGATACACTCTTCTTTCCCTTCAAATATCTGTTTATATAACATAATGTATCTCACCTTTTTATAGTCACATCTCTTCATGCTGAAACTCGTGTCTTTTCACAATCGTGTCTTTCCAAATGAATTAGAACTCTATTTATTTATTAAAGAATAATGTATGTTGTTTATTATATCTCTTGCAGGCATGTAAAAGGGCCTGCGGACATATATTAAATCCTATGGGCATATGCAACAGCCTGCGGGCATATTGTAAGCCTTTCGAGCATGTAAAAGGGGTTGCGGGCACATGCTAGAGCTTGTAGGAATATGCTTACCCCTCCTATAGAAATATGTTCCTTGTGGGCATATATGTATGCATTTCTGTGCGGGCATAACCTTCCATGGGCATAAGCTTCTGTGGGCATAGCCCCTTATGGGAATAACCTGCAAGCATAACCATAAGTCTTTATCCAGGAAAGCCCCTTGTAGGCATAACCATGATCCCCTTGCGGGAATAAGCCCCTTGTGGGAATAAACATAAGTTTTTATGTGTGTAAGCCCCTTGCGGGAATAACCATAATCCCCTTGTGGGCATATCTATACACTCTGTAGACATGATTTTTATTCAACTTGGTAGGTCCATTTCTCACACATGTGACCTCCATAGGGAAAAATGAGAACATGATTGGATGGAAAATTCAACAAAGAACAGATCCATATCATTTGTTGAATTTATTGACATAAAGAGAGCATCTGGAGGGCATTTGCAAATGGCCTCTTAAACCCCCGATTTAACACTTAGACAATTTGATCAAACCCTAAGTCAATATGAGGTGATTTTTATTTTCATCAATATTGGAAATATGAACCATCCACAACATAGGGTACAACATGTTGATTCCATCTAAGCCTATTTCATCCTTTGAAACCCCCTTTTCTGTCCTTGGTGGGAATTTTACTGTAGCGGTGCAAATCAAGCCAGAGGGCACTTTTGGAAGACCTATAACTTTGTCATAAAACACTCTTTTGGAGGAATGATACCATGGTTAGATAGCCTAATATTTTCAGATACTTTTTATCATTCTCTTATGAGGTATGGCGAGCATTTTCCTGAGGCCATTTGGACCAATTTTCCAACACTTAGTCAATTTCCAGAATTTCTCCAAACTGACAAATCTTTATATAATTAGGTCAAATTGTAATAATGACATCATGAAGGTACTAGAACACCATCAAGTGGATTTTCATACTTATCACTCGTGCCACATCATCATATATTCCATATCATCATATCCTTTTGGTATCAATGACAATTATACTCAACAAAGGGTTTATTTAACCCTTTATCTAGGCCTTGTTAGGTTTAGTACAATTTCATAGTTGGGGTATAGACCTTGATTGAGGATCTAAAATAACTTGAACATAAGCACAATTTACATGCTTTATATACAAAGGATAAGAAAAATAATGTTGAAAGCAAATATCTTTGCAAGGTTTATGCTTAGTTCACAAAATTTATGCTAAAATTAAATAACTAAAAATATATAGTGTTGGTAATTCAACCATCGAAATGGGGAATAAGGAAAAAAACACGAGGAAATATGATCGTAAATGACCTAAAAAAGATGAAGTGAGAGACAAGGATAAATAGAGAATGTGAAAAATATGAGTAGAGTTGAGAGAACATGACAATGCCTTGCACAAAGAATGAAACCCAATAGAAAATATAGGTGATTCCATGCATGAAGAACCAAACCTGCCAAAGTTGGCAAATTCTTTATTAAGAGTGTAAATATCAGACTATTGGTCAACATTTAAAAAGTCAACCAATTGTCGATCCTTTGGTGCATCTAAATAGATAATCGTAGGGAATTTAATTGAGTGCAATATTTGTAATTTTTAACCGTGTTTGCCAAATGGGTATTATACTCATAGTCTTGATTTATATTCCACTTTATAATTTACATAGTTTTTTTAAAATATTTTAACACATGGTTTATATGTAAAACATGGAAAAAATGATTGGAATATGCATGGATGGAATGTAACTTGCTATTGTAGGAACCCATCTCCTCTCAATGTTTCAAGAATAATTGGAAGTTGTAGTGTTTATAAATGGGTTGGAAACTAGCCCCGGATGTGGGTGTCAATAAGGCCCACACCACTGATCGCCCCAGGTTCACCCATGTGGCAATGTAGATCACCCACCTAGCAGCAGCACTCAGCACTTGTCACCCTCCCAACAGGCTAGAAATCACTTGGGCAAAAATTCAAACAGGGATCGACACTCGTCACCTTTTAGGCAGGTTGGTGTTCAATCAAGTGAGAATTTATATTTGAATGATGCTAGGGTGGTTGGCATTGATATCGATCGGGTTGTCGACGTCCCCTCGCCATAACTAGAGCCGTCCGACCATTATGCTCCTGCGTGTGATGCCTCAAGTCTCCCCCCCTAGGTCTCTTGAAATGAAGTCTCAGTATGTCATTATCTTCATTTGCGACCTTATGAAAGCTTCTGATTCTGTGTTCTTTGTTCCATTTCGCATTTCCTATGATCTTTCTAATTATGCTATGACCCGTTCACGAGGCACCTCCAGGCGTGGATCTGGTCATGGAATCGGTCGGCATACACCCCCTAGACAAGGAAAAGAAAGCCATCAATGGCTACGATGCTAATGGCTCTGCTCCAGTTAGAATGATGGTCAATGATTGGGAATCTAGCAGGGTCTCCGACATTCTCGCATCCGGAAATCAAGGTAACCAAATCAATTATTATTGGTTAATAAAGAGTATGTTGGGCACCCTTGTTTAGGAAATGATGGAAAATTGGAACATTTCCAAAGCATCCATAATGGATATTAGGGCTCACTTGGTTCAGTTGGATGAAACACTCACTACTCTGGACACCAGCTTAGCTACTGGAAAGCATTCCTTCTTTGGTGGAGCTACCCCACACCGAGACTTTTTCCATGAGGCTCCTTGTCTACACAAGGAAGTTACTGCTGGAGATAACAGTGCCCAGCCTGGGGGCATCACCATAGCTTCCAAAGCCTCTATTTCAAAAACTTCTATGTTGGGTTTGCGCGGTGCTACTGCGGATGTCTCTATCTCTGTATTGGGATCCCCTTCTAGGACGGTCTCTCTCGCAATGGATTCCTCTCTGGGGGTCCCTCCCCTTGAGGCCTCCTTTCCAATTCCCACTACCATTTATGCTTTACATTACAAAATAATTTAGAAACTTGATGGGGATGCTTCTCCTCTTCCCAAAACTGAAACTGTTACACCCAAACTCTTGCCCCAGAGATGGGAAGAGGATTTCTTTGACAGTTTCCTCATCATTGAAGACAATCCTAGCCTCCAGAATGAAAAAGAAAATCCTTAGGCATGCTATGACAGCCCCGAGCTCGTACTGTGATGGTCAACGTTTCTGGTTTTTTTACTTTAATACTCTATTGTTCTCTATTGGTTTGATTTCTAGACTATTTTGTAAAGACTTCTTTCGATCCTGGTCCCCTTGGATAGGTAATTTTTTTTATATGGCTGATCTTCCTAGCATTTTTTAGAGTCTGGGGTGGTGCTTTCATCACCCCAGACCACCTAAATTGGCTATTCGACATGTAATTTTGGTTCCTCTTCTTTAAATATATAGCAGCAGTTTTACAAAAAAAATGGGTTGGAAACTAGAAATGACAATTCAAAGCCCTTATCCTTGATTAGAAAGTAAGAGAACAAATTGGTAACATAATTAAGCTACCTTTTGGAGAAACAATTGGTTATTACATGGTCTTAAGTCTTACATACATTTGTAAAAAACACAAAATTAAGAGAGGTAACAAAGTTATTTGGATTTCAAGATGCTAAACATGCAAAGGCACATGAAAATGTATCTAAAGAAATATATTCATTTGGAATATCAAGGAAACCCAATATATGATATGTTGGTAGGGAAACTTAAACTGATGTTGTCTCACTAGGGACTTCAAGTAGCTAAATGGTGACAACATTGTAAAACATACTCCTTGTTTGAAGAAAAACATTACAATGGCATACTAAATTCATAGTCCATATAAAATAAAATGATAAAGATTCTTTTTCCGACCTTATTTCTATGTAGCCCTATTAAGAAAGGATTCTAGAGGGTGTAAGAGAGAAGGTGATAGAATTATAGGAAACCTATTCTCATACTATACCAAATCATTTTTTTTTTGTGATGATGCTTACCTAGAGGTTTGTATGTTGAGCATTTCAAGCATATTATGGAGATGATGCAAGTTGAATTATTCAAAGAATTCCAAGAAAACAACCCCATTGTTAACATGGAAAATATCACATTTGATCAATAGAAATTGTGGTATATTAGGCACCACAATGTTCAAGAAACTTGTTTTTTCAATACCATGTTGAATCCACATTTTATTATGACACTTTTATACTTAAACAGTAGAATTGGCAAGGTGACCCTACTCGTCCAACAATTAGTAATTGTAATAGGGTGATATTATGCAAAGGAAATCCTAAAGATGCGTTTTTCAACAAAATATGTGTATGTGGAATAACATGATCTAAAAGTGGTAATTTCACATATATAATAATTGTATTATAATGTTATAAAGGGAATTCAATGAGCCATCTTATATATTTATAAGGGGCATTTAATTTATTCCTTTTAGTTGTTCGGCGTTTTTTGATACTTTTATGCTTGTGAAAATCTTGTTCACACCAAGATCTACTCAAGCAATTACAAACTCTCACAAATTTCCTTGCAAAAACTAGTCATGGAACACATAAAACAATCATGAATATGATGCAAACAATAAAAATCTATTGACTAATTATATATCAGCCAAAATTGGGCTATGTAATGGCTGTCCAAATATATGATTACATCATATATTTGAAATCCAAGGAAGGCATTCGAAATCCTCACAAAAGCAGGCTTACTAAAAAGATGAAAACCCCCTCGAGGTGAAAAACATGCTTTCCAAATCACCTCTAAGGCTAACGAATTTGTAAATTCTAAGTATGACGGTGATGTAGGATGGAAAATAATGCTAATTAGACATTTTAGAAAGAGGAAACATCATGGAGAGCGAGTTGGCCAAAAAACTGCTAAAGCCAAGTCAACTAGCTTTTACCTTTTCACCAAAAATGGTAAAAAGAAGTAATGTGACCTTCTAATCCAGGAATGGAATAAAATATCACAAAATATTAGGAAATATTATCCAGGTTATCTATAAGTGCACCCTAGTGACTTAGGATGGATTTTGGTCCACACAAAAGACAAATATTGGCCAACTACCTAGTCTACACCTAGGAATTTATCAAAAAATGTCTAATTAATCTATCCTAAGTATGAAATGGTATGGATGGGTTTTTAATACTCCAACACCCCCCCTTAAGTTTGAATTTATGTGTAAAAAATCAGAAATAGATAGGTACCAACAACTTGGCATGGTCACCCTTTTTACATACTACCTTGTCCACAAAAGAAGGAAAGAAGGAAAACCTCATGGGAAAAACCTCCCCTCAAACATGGGCATGAAAAAAATCAAATAATTGCTGATCAATACTTCACTCCACCACATGTTCATCCATCCAGATAAGTGATATAATATGGGTGAAATTATTCTCTGAAAAAGGTTTGGTGAAGATGTTTGCAATTTGCTCAGATGATGGGAAAAACTACAGATCAATGATGTGATCATGCACTAGATTCCTGATGTAGTGCATATGAATCTCAATATTATTGGCTATTTGAATCTGTATTGGATAATTTTAGATCCTTATAGCACTTTTATTGTCACAAAATATGACTGTGGGAGTGATAAAGGAAATCCCAAAATCAGAAATTATACCCTGCAACCACACACATTGAGTTGCAACATTCACTGCTCCTCTGTATTCAACCTCTGCTGAAGAGAGTGAAATTGCAATTTTTTTTTTACTTGACTAGAAAATAGGTCGTCCTCCAAGCATGAAAACAAATATGGAAGTGGAATTCCGATCTAGGCTATCACTAGCCCAATCTAAATCATTAAAGCCAAGAAGATCTAGGATAGAATCTGCAACATAGTGAATCCCATCAGACTTGGTTCCTTGCACATAATGAAAGATTCTTTTTGAAAACCTCCAATTAAACTCATGTGGCTTCTCCATGTATATTTAATCCACACTCACTGCATAAGCAGTATCAGGTCGAGTATGAGTCAAGTACAACAAGCTTCCAAATAGCTGCCTATACAAGGTGTTATTCACCAATGGTGTAGAATCTACTTCTTCAAGTCTTACTCCTGAAAGGAAGGGAGTCTTTCTAGGATTGAATTCAGACATATTGAAATTTTTTATCAGATATGTAGCATATTTGAATAAGATACTTTTATTCCATACTTGGATTGTGAGATCTCAAGCCCCAAAAATTGTTTAAGTATTCCCAAGTCAGTCATGGAAAAAACTTGATGCAAGGAGGTCTTCAATGAAGATATTTGATCAATGGAGATACTTATGATTAGTAGGCCATCAAAATATAACAAAATAATAAAATTGGAATCATCAATCATATTCATGTACACATTCAGATCACACTTGCATCTACTAAAAGATTGTGACAAGAGGAAGTTATCCATCTTGGCACACCAAGCTGTAGGATCTTGCTTAATCCCCTACAATAACTTCTTCAAGCTGCACACAAGGTTAGGATATGAAATATATCCCTCTATCTGTTGCATATTTATCTCCTCCTTGATATCTCCATGGAGTAAATCTCTCTTGACATCCATGTAATGCACTTCCCAGTGCTTGGATGCAGAAATTTACAGGACTAGCCTTATCGAATCTATCTTTGCAACTGGTGCAAAGGTCTCATTATAGTCAAGGAAATGAACTTGGGAGAATCCATTTTCCACAATGCATTCTTTATATTTCAAAACTGCACCATCAACAACAAATTTGGTCTTGAAGATCCACTTACAGCTTACCAATTTTATTCCTGGAGGAAGCTTGACTAGCTCCCAAGTTTCATTCTTTTCCAATGAATGAAACTCCTCATCCATGCAAGTTTTCAATATTGGTTAATGTGATACTTATTCATATGACTGAGGGTCTGAATCAACCATCAAAAAACACTTCTCAGGTAGGTAAGGATCTTTCACTGAAAGAGCATTCTCAAATTGTGATCTAGTCCTCCTATGATCTTGAGGATTCCCCAAAAGTTCACCAGCTGCTTCAAGAGTCTTAGGATCCCACTTAGGACTTGTAGGTGAAATTGGACCTGCAATAAAATGGTATTCATAATCAGATATATCAGAATCATAACTATCATGAGAAAATTCACTTACTCTCATATGTGGTGGTGCAGAAGATTCTCCAACTTCGACTTATTGCAAGGGCTTTTCTTTGAATTGAACACTCCTCTCAATGAATGATCTTTGAGTGTTCATGTTCATCAAATTATAACCCTTGGAGTATTCTGAATATCTGATAAATATACATGGTTGTATTTGGGGATGCATGGCCCTCCTATTCTCAAGTGGAATTCTAGCCCAATCCTTGGAGCCAAAAATCCTGAAACGAGAGACATCAGGTTTGTGCCCACTCCAAGCTTCAAAAGGAGTGATTCCTTTCAATGATTTATGAGGCACTCTGTTATATATGTAGGCTGCACATTTGATATCCTCATCCCAAATTCTTGGATACAAAGACTTAGACTCAAGAATGCATGTAGCCATCTCTTTGAGAGATTGGTTCTTCCTCTCAGCAACACCATTTTGTTGAGGTGTGTAGGGAACAATGTGTTGCATCTGAATACCAGCATAAGCACATTATTGTTGAAAATAATATTTGATGTACTACCCACCATTATCATATTCGAGGACCTTGATATATATTCCTAACTGGTTCTCAACTAAGGATTTGAAAAGATTGAAACAACTAAAAACTTCATACTTTAATTGGAGGAAAAATACCCAATAATATTTGGAAAAGTCATCTATGAAGGTTAGGATGTATTTTGCATTGCTCAAATACACATGTGGGAATGGACCTGATATGTCACTATGAATGAGCTCAAGGGGTGTAGAGGTTCTCTCAGTTTTGGCTCTCTCAAACGTATGCTTAGGGTGTTTTCCTAGGATACAACTTTGATAGACTCCTTTAGAAAACTTGATGTTGGGAAGCCCTATGACCATATTCTTCTCATGAAGTTGAGAAAGATATTTTTAATTGAGATGAACAAATATCGCATGCCATAATTTGCTTGAATCATTAGCATGAGTAAGGAGAGAAGAAGGTGATGAGAAAGGCACACAGTGTGAAAACCTCTATACTTTTGAGCTATGGTCAACAGTACCTAAGGAGACAATTCGACATGTGGAAATCTCAGAAATTTTAACATCATTAGGTGTAAAGAAAAACTTGTTGGGAGACTCGGTGTGAGTCATCTAGTAGGCTGACAAAATATTTGTAGCTAGATCTGGGACATACAACACATTAGTGAAGGAACCATACTCAATATCAATACTGCCTTTACCTTTGCAAGTAGTTTCAGAATCATCACTTAACATAATTGTTGGACCACCAGAATAATCAAGAGAGGAGAATGACTCTCTTGTAGATACCATATGGCTTGAAGCTCTAGAATCAATGATGAAATAAGTATACTTGGATGTGTCTGCCATCAAAGCATGCACTCTCTCCTTGTCTTCAGAATGGATCCTCCTTCCTTCTTTCTTGCGCTCTCTGGAAGAGGGATGTTGGATTTCTCAAGGAGTTGATCCATTTGATCAAAGGTATTCTTCATGCATGAGCTCTTAGGATGAAATCCCCTATTGCAGTAGGTGAACTTAGACTTCTCTTTATTCTTTTGAGAATTCTTCTTGATCTTTTTTCTTTCCTTTCTTTTGATCAAGTGGTTTCTTGGAATTTGCTTTCTTCTTTATTTTTTAATTATTTGAATATCCAACAGCCAAAGAATGGTATTTTGATGGATCTTTTAATGATCCCATCAAGACCAAATTGTCTTTATCCTGAGTGAGTGATTCCATGAATTCTCCCAGTGAAGGAATCTTCCAATTTGGAACAATGAGTTTTGTAGCATGGAAGGTCAAAACAAAGACTGAGTAATCATGTCCAATATTTGAGATGATGGACAAGATAAATTGCTCATGTTTATTGTCAACTCCACACTGATTCAATTGAAAAACAAGAGATTTAAACTTTGAGAAAAATTCTTGTAGGGTATTGAAATTGCTTGGACTCAGTGAAACTAGTTCATTCTCCACTTGGTGGTCCCTCAATTCATCGGCCTTTCCAAATAAAGTTTGTATCTTGAACCAAACCTCATTAGGAGAGGTAAGACTATCTATATGGAAAGTAAGATCCTTGGATGTACTGAGATACAAGCTGAGACCATAAGCCTCATATCTTCTGTTATGACACTTTGCCTTCTCAATAAGAGCAGTAGGCTCAGTTTCAGTTGCCATAGACACCCTGTAGAGGCCTTTGATCCTCAACAAGATATCCATCTTCTCCTTCTAGTAAAAATAATTGAATGGAGTGATCATGATTTGTTGTGACTAATCCATGGCAGCTCTAAAAATTGCTTTTGAGATGTTTGGTTGCGCCCTTGAGATGCTTAGTTGCACCCTCTCTCAAAATGGTTTGATCCTGTAGGACAAAAGAAGGATAATAAAATATCTTGATAGCTCTGATACCATGTGAAAATATTGCTCACACCAATATCTACTCAAGAAATTATAAACTCTCACAAATTGCCTTGTAAAAACTAGTCATAGAACACATAAAACTGTCATGAATATGATGCAAACAATAAAAATCTACTGAATAAGTATACATCAACAAAAATTGCTCCATGTAATGGCTTTAAAAATATATAATTACATCAGAGATTTGAAATCCAAGGAAGAAATTTGAAATCTTCACAAAAGCAGGCTTACCAAAAAGATGAAACCCCCCCCCTAGGTGCAAAAAGTGCTTTCCATATCACCTCTAAGGCTCATGAATTGGTAAATTCTGAGTATTAAGGTGATGTAGGAAGTAAAAGAATTATAAGTACATATTTAATAAATATGAAACATCATGGAGGGTGAGTTGGCCAAAAAACTGCTAAATCCAAGTCAATTAGCTTTTACCTTTTGACCAAAAACATTAAAATGCAGTAAAAAGCAATAATGTGTCCTAATCCAGGAATGCAATAAAATATCAGAAAATATTAGGAAATATTATGTAGGATCTCCATAATTTATCCCTAGTGAATAAGGATGGTTTGTGGTCCACACAAGAAAAATATTGGCCAACTACCTAGTCTACACCTAGGAATTAATCAAAAAATGACTAATTAATCTATCCTAAGTATGATATGGATATGGATGGGTTTTTAATATTCCAACAATGATATTATGCTAGTATAGGTATTTCTTTTGATTTTTTTTGGATATATGGTGGGCCAGTGGGAAGGCCACACACACACACACACACACACACACACATGTGTGTGTGTGTGTGAAGATCACTACTGAACTGTTGAGACATATGTCTAGTTTGTACACTAGACAACTAGAATTTTATGTCATTATTGTATATTTTGATTCATTTATGAATATCAAGTATAGTTTTTTCCTGGTTGTGGAAAAAAAGGGCATTCAAATCTCCTTATCTTTAGCAAGTGTTATGTTGGATTTTGGTTCCATTTTGTTGGTTGTGATGAAAGCTCTGAATTTTTAGGGGGACATAGTCCTGTTTGTTCAAGGTTCCATTTTATTGAGGCTTTTATGTTTAGCTATGGTCTTGTTTAATCATGATGTCTATTAATATTTTTCTTACGAGGTTTCATTTTAAAAAAAAATTAATAGTTTTGAAATTCTATTTTTTAGGGTGATTTAAAATGGTTCAAAAGTTTTAAGGAAAAGTTCAAATATGCATTGTGGGAACTCTTATCTCTGTCAAAATTCCTTCCTAGTTTATATTATAAGAGAGTAGTTGATTCCTAGTCAACACTCCACCACCCAATATTTCTATAAAAAGGTGATGGAGGGCCCCCCATTTCAGATCTATAAATTCACTCTTCCCTACCAAAACTTTGTCGAAATTCCTATTGAAATCTATCCTACCTCTTTGAGGTTTTGTTCCCATTTAGTTGAGTTTTGGACACCATTTGAGCATTCAGAGAAGAGCAAGGAAACTTGGAGACCCGGAGCACTACTCTTCGTACAACGGCAAGGGTCCCCACCTACTCACCTTTTGAGGTAAATATCCATTGTAAACCATTTTTTACAGAGTAATACCAAATCAATATTTGATTCACGGGTTCCTATTTGTTTGTTATGTTACTACATTAATTATTTTGATTAGTTTTTTACTTTTACTTGCACTTACACACTATCCATTTACGAGCTGCTACTAAAGGTTCCATAATCTTCAGCAGGTGCCTTTTTGCACTAGCTAGTGTGAAAACACTAGCTACAGTTTTTGGCGACTTCAACCGGGTCGATTCCCATTGATCTCTGGTTTGGTATGATTAATAGTTTTTTTTAAAGTTTTGCACTTGTTATTTTGCTTGCATTTTAATTTTCTAGCCTAGCCTTGCACCTTGTACTTATAGATCTATCCCTTTCCATCGTTGTATATTTCATTATTTCCATTTTTACGACCCGACCTGTGACTGCAGGTACCTTTTCCACACTGTAGAGCGCGACTTTATGCCAGTGAAATATGACCCGAGCACTAATTTAGGCCTAAAACCAACGCTCTAGAGCGCGACTTTCAGCCCGCAACTCGCACCCCGAGCACGCCTTTCGCCTTCAAACCCGCACCCCACGCATGATTCTAAGCCTGAAACCTATGCTTCAAGCACTCTTTGGAGCCTATAATCCGTGCCGCCACCACATATTTTTTCCTGTCACGCGTGCCCCAGCCATGCCTTTCCCACCCAGGCTCGCTCCCTTTTTCCCGAGTTTTGTTTTTTTGGTCCGACGCGATTATTTTGCAATTTGCAACACCTAAAGCATGATGTTTCCCTTAACAGACGCCTGCTACACCTGTTTTTTCCTCTTTTATTCACCTTGGCTGCACCAACAATCCCCTGTTTGCTTGCACCCATTTGCCATTTGTATTTTTCTATTGCTTGCTTGTTGTAGCATTTGAGACATTTCAGTGTGCGTGCATCCTTAGTGCATTGTTACCTCTTGCATTGTATTTCAACTAGCTCATTTACTGCATACTTGTCATAACAGTTAGTACTTTTATTTGAAAAAGAAAATGAAATTTTTTATTTCGGTTTTAGTTTTTTATTTCATCATTTACTTTCAGTGTATATTGGGTTTACACCACTTGTGCACCCACACATTCTCTATAATTCAAGTGAGACTAAAATTGGCTTAATTAAACACACACTAACCCCACTTGGGGACCCAAAAACAACTTTGTATCTAGGTAGGACATCGGGGTTAGGAATCCAAATAGCACCCCCTTTATCATACACATTTGAGACATAGTTGTTGTCCTTTAGGGAGCCAAAATACCCTATTATTTATTGGTAATGGTTGACAGTGATTTGTTGAAAGGCCTCTACATTAGGAGGGAAAGTGGCGAGACTGGTTTTGGAAGTCTAAGTGGAATACCCCTCTTTACTTTGTACTGAAGAACACCAACTCATTATTCTCATCATGCATACTGCCCGCCATACCGGGTGCACGATGACCAGAGAACTGAAGCCACAGGACACCTTTCCAGACGTGCTATGAACGAGGTATCTTAGTTTCCATTCTTATAGGAATATTTTACCCAGAATCCCTCTCGGTAGGGGGATATCCTTTAGCCATTCGGTTCTACATTTCGTATTTCCTGACTGTGGATTTCATCACCATGTAGGGGATATGACTTGTGTGAGCTTCTATATATTTTAGATAAGAGTTTGCATTCTCCTATTCCCCCCTTAGGTCAGTGAGTCTTTTTTCTTTCTAGGAGTGTTGCTTGTTGGTATTTTGACCATTTTTTTCGCCACTCCACCTTCTGCAGTACACTATTGCAGTAAGTATTTTTGATCTTGTTGTTGGCCTAAGTGCTGTCTTTTTGCAAGCTCTCCTTTTGCGCGCATGGTTTCACTATGATTTTTTAATGTCCTATCTCCCACAACTGTTTAGCAATTTTACACTTGTCACCATTGGTTCACCATGAAACTCTCATCCCCTACGGAGGAAATCCCTACAGTACGCTCCATTAGACAACACTCATCACGCTTCCTTGAGACACACATATTCATCACCGGATCTTCATCCCGACACCCCTTATTACACCTCTAATTTTGAGTCAGATTTATCCATATACACAACTCCATCTAGCCCCATGGTTGGCATGAATCCCATCCCATTTTACGTCGGGATTGTCGTTAGTGGATCACCCACTGGCCCCTCTACCACTTCAGCATCCATCCCTACTATGCCATCTATAGTACCTACGCTTATCACTACAACTACTACCTATATACCCATTGGTATCGGATCTATTATGACCACCGTCCCTTTGGTTACCAGCGGTACCCTTGGGGGAACCGGCCCCTCTTTTCAAATCCCTCTGCCACTTATGGGAAGTCCCTCGATCCCATTCAGTACTCACACCACTGCACCAACACTCGCTGGAGGTGGCCCCACGGTCAACACCATGGCTAGAATGCATGCCACTTTGAAAATATGACATCCTCCTGCTAGTTTTCCATTCATGACCAGTCTCAACCTCCCTAATCTGGCCCGATTGACTAATGATCTGATCCGACATGACCCTATGTGGAATCCCATGCCTATGAAATACCTTTGGACATACCAAAGTTTGAGGGAAAGGGTGGTGAGGACATCAAGAACCATATCATGTCCTTCCACTTATTGTGTTCCTCCAACTCCATAGTGGATGACTCAATCCACCTACACATTTTACAACGGACACTCATTGGCGCTATAGCCAAGTGGTATATTGACTAGCCACATGGGAAACACTCCATGTTTTCTTCCCTTGCTTCATCTTTGCTACAGTTCTTCCAGATCCCCGTCCGTTATGACGCTGGTGTTGAGATAGTCCTATCTTGTAGAAAAAACATGGCTACCCACATCACTGACCATATCCATGAGTGGCATCATCATCGTAGTTTGTGCAAGATAAAATTAGATGATCGTATCTTTTTAGATTGGTTCTTGAAGTCTCTCATACCCGCTATCACCAAGGATGTGGCATCTAAACAGCCTCAAACTGAAGAAGAAGCCATCCTTAAAGCCCAATAGTTTGACCGTATCTATTCATAATTGGGATATCTTTACACCATTTTACTCGATGCTCCTCACAGTGATTCCTCATGGAAGGACACACCGGGGGCATCCCACGTCCCCGATGGAATCATTGGACACGTTGCATCTACCAGTCAACCATATATCCATATGATTCCCTCCCCTACTCTCGCTTATAATCATACACCCAATTCCACACAACCCACCATGAGCAGTGGTCCCGAACTTTCGCGTGCCACGATCCATTCAAGAGAAACACCTTCATATGTTCCCCCATCCCAACCCCCTCACATCCATTCTTGTCCGACACATTGCTACGGTCATACTCTATTAGCATATTCCCCCCTACAACATCACCTACCTACTACGCTCCACTGACTGCACCTGCACCCGCGCAACCTCAAGCCCCTCCCACTTATTATCCACCGTTGGCTACCCCAACACCCGACCAACTGAACCCCCCGCCATTCCCCAAGGGAAAGTTTATGCCCAAAAAAACAACCGCAGAACCATCTTTCCCAATGGAACTAACAAGGAGAACAAAATAGGAGACGTGGATGTAACCAAGGTAATAACTAGACTCCCAGCAGAGGTGGTCCACCACTGAACCCCCTTCATAATAATGGTGCTGCACCAGCTAACCAAAATACTGATCGATCACCTCAGCAAGGTAAAACCACCAACTTACATACGAACCACCCATGTTCTATTTGCGGGGTCTATGGCCATTACGTGCACAATTGTCCCCATCTGGTGTGAGCTCTCCAACTCTAGAGTGAGGATGCCCAATATCAAGGACATGCTGTACCTCCAGCACCACTAGACCCCCCTCAACCCCACACACAACCTCTGGTGTTACAGAACCCCCTACCTATGCAAGGGATAGCAACCACCCAACCTTTGTCTCCCCCTCAAGGGGTTTCTGCACCACCACATCTAGTTACTTACGCTGCTCCTGTTAGTAAACCCATTGAATCAGGTACTCACCACCTTTTAATGATGTCTTCGTATGATATCAACCTTCAGATACGCCGTAACCAATATGGTTCAACCACCAAGACCATTTCTGTGGAAAAGGCTGCTAACACTACTCCCATAGATAAGTCGTTAGGTCTACCCCCACCACCGCTCAAGGATGCCCCCAAATCTCCTCGATTTATTCTACACCGCATCAATAAAAACCCCAATGCTCATGCTTCCCTCAACTATAATATCATGGATGACTTATCCCAATCCCCTACTGCTATGTCCACCTTAGAACTTTTAAAGAACTTTCCAGCATAGCGAAAAAAATATTCTCCGCCATAAGTGCGATTGACCCTTATGAATCACGGATGATGGAAATGAACTTAGACCAATTTGAACCCCGAATGCCTTCAACCCTATCCTTTCATATCTCAGTTTTTATCTGGAACCTCGCTATCCATCGATGCACTATCGACGAGGTTGCCTCTACATCCATCATGTATACATTTGTTTGGCAGAATCTCGGTTCCCCTCCCTAAAATCCATCCATGACTGCCCTATGAGCTTATGATGGCTGCTTGTCTCAGCCGCAAGGCCTTCTAGCCAATGTTCCAGTCCAATTAGCTGGAAAAACTATCCTGAATGACATTGAAGTCATCAGCGCAAAACTGATCGACTACAACCTACTCCTAGGATGAAGCTACATTTAAGACATGAAGGTTGTTGCTTCATCTGTGTTTCAGCTTATGATTCCTCCCCATGAGGGACGGGTTATCAAAATTGACCAGGTCACTTACTATGACCCTACTATGCCTGCTACACCGGAGAATGTCCTCCCTATGGTCGACAAACCTATATTTGGTGCGTCTTCCCCTTTGATTTCCCCTATGGGGCCTGAACTTTATTCAGAGGCTCTAATGGTCTCCACATTCAATTCCTTACCCCCTCCTTCTCCAACCATTGTGATATCTGACTTGTGTACCATTTCGTCAAGTAAATTGATCCCTAAATCACAAACCACCACTTCATCGATCCCTCGACAACCACCTTAGTCTCAACCGCCATCGGTACGTAGCTACATGGGAGACACACTGATCCACACAATCCCTTTCTTGTTTCCAACATCAAGGGTAGTAAGTATGCCCTTCATGGCCACATTGAATCTCTCAAGATTGACATTAAGAACTCGTGTATGGTATTTACTTGCCCCTAATCCCACTTTGACGCCACAAGTCATTCTTCAACCAGTCCAACCGATCACCACCACCAATCATCCACCTACCGATGTGTTGGTGACATCTTTGTCAAAAACCATCCCTCAATGTTCTAACAATGCAGGGGGAAAAGCCACACAAACTCATAATGAACCAAATGAAAGCAAAACTGTGCACCCCCCTCCTCCAGCACATGGACCTCCCAAGTGTTCCTTATGCGATGATTTTGTCAATGCAACCCATAATTGTCCACACTTGCCAAACCTTCAAAAACACATGAAGACATTGGAAGATGACCCAAATATACCGGTTGTTGAACTACCAACCACCCCCTCACCACGTAACAAATCGTTGTGCACCAACCACTCTTGCACCATATATGGCGTCTATGACCATTACTCTCATCATTGTCTAGACTTACCAAAGTATCGGTTGGTGCTTCATGAAATGCGCCATACTTATTTAGAATCATCAATTCCTATCATCAAGGAAATTCACCCTCTTGAATCCTCCTCCTCGGCAGAGGTTAACACTATTTATCTGATTTCCACAAGTGGTGATCTAACTATTCCCTGACCTCCAGCTCTACCTCTTCTGATATTTCCACACGATGTTTTTGCAGTCACTAAGAAATCCTCGAATCCCTAACTGCACTTGACTTCTCATGGGATGACATGGATCATAGAGCCTACTTCATTCTAGAGGAGTCCACTCATGTTACGGCTACCCAAATTTTGGTCGAGTCAAAATACTTCATCCATAGGAAAGTGGACTAGTTCAAGAGCCTCGTCCCAACTCCTGATGCCTTTAAAGAAGTGTTGTTGCAGCAACACCCCCCCCAAAATTTTGAACATGTTGGGGCCCCTCCTTCTATTTTTATAGAAAATTTGCCTGACAAGCCATCCCAGCCGTCAGCTCTGTTTTCAACATAAAGCTTTACTTCCCTGCTGAACAGCTTGCCGTCAATCCTTCCATGTTTTCCCCAATAAGCCAAAAGATAACTTAGATTTTTCCCCAAACGTCTTGGAATAATTCGGACATTGTCCCGAAACGGCGGAAGTCAAACGTCCAACCTTCCCGAAAGGAGGACTTAGATTTTCTTTGTCAAAATCTGCGGAAGCCATTGGGCAAAACCACCCGAAACGGCGGAAGCTTTCGCTCAAGCCTTCCGCGACCACGGAAAGGTTCGAGTTGTTCTCCCAAAACGGCGGGGAACTCAACAAAGCCACCCGAAACGGCGGAAGCCGCCGTGGTTTATCTCTCCGAAAAGAGTCTCTGATTATGGCCATAAGCTGCGGAAACCGTTGGTGAAACCTTGCCGAAGCGGCTGAACGATTCAACTCTGTCTCCCGAAACGGCGGAAGCCGTTCAGATAAACTTGCCGAAATAACACGAAGGAATTCTTCAACTTCTTCCGAAGTAAAATACTTAGAAAATTTTCGATCGTTGCTTCTGCGGAACGGCTTAGCTCCCGAAACGGCGAAGCCTTTCACTCCAGCCTTCCGCAACCGCGGAAAGGTTTCGGCTTTCCTCCCGAAATGGTGGGACACATTCGCCTTAGTCTCCCGAAAAACACTTAGAAGATTTTACAACCGTCCGCGGAGAAATTGGAGTTACCTGCCCGAAACGGCGGGGGACAGTTCGAAAAAAACGCTCCGAGACAGCGGAAGAACTTAGGAAAGATGCCCGAAAAGGTCGGATTGATTTGTCAAAATTGCGGAAGATTTTGATGAAACCCTTCCGAAACAGCAGAAGCCATCCGCATAAGTCCCGCGGGAGAATTCACGATTTCCTTCCGAAGCTGTGAAAGAGCTTAGAATTTTTCGGAGAACCATCGCGGAAGCCTTCAGCCTTTTGTTCCCGAAACCGCGAAAGGTTCCGGCTTCCCTCCCGAAACGGCGGAACCCAACCACTCAAACCGCTCGAAAAAGGACTTCGAAACGATCCCGGTAAACTGTGTGGAAGAGTATTAATTTGCCTTCCGAAACGGCGGAAGCCATTCACGAAAGCCTTCCGAAACTAGCGGGAGCCTTCGCCATACCTTCCCGAAAAATCAACGAGACTTTGAAATTTTTGGTTCGCGGACGCCTTCCGAAAAAAACACCGGGACCATTCGCTACATCGTTCCGAAAGGGCGGAAGCCTTGGCGTTACCCGTCCGCTACGCGGCGGTCTTTCGCGGAGGGCTTCGAGTTTTCTTTCCGCAATAAGCCCCGAAACGTCGGAAGCTTTCATTGAACCCTTCCGCAACGGCGGATACGATTCGCAAACTGGCCCCGCGAATGACGGTTGCACGAAAACCGAGATCGTTTGACATGACCGCTACGCGCGGCGAATTTAAACCTCGTTTTAATCACACCAACTACCAAATTAAAGGCTCACACGTGCCCATTCTTAATAAAATACGGTAGGGGCTCGACCAATACACCATTGTTTTTTTTGAATCGGCCAACGACGTGCGACATCGTGCAAGTCGCTCCAGCTCACCTCGCTCGTCCGTGCTCGCGGCCACCTTGCTCAAGCAATCCCCACGGTGCCAGGTAGGATTCTAACCCGGAATTTCGCCATTGGTTTGTCGTTTGTAGGAAAACAACGGGTCTTAGTGGGGTTTTGACGGGCAAAACACCCGTAAAGGGCTATGTTTTACCCGTCAGATACAGTTGAATGTTTAGCTGTCATACAAAACGTCATAGGCATCGATTTAAACATTGGCATGACTTATTTTATTAAGCCAAGGCGGTTGGTGCAGGCCGTTAACCTTGTCCATTTTACCCCCGGGCCGCGCACCTCCTTTTCGAGAATTTGTCGAAACCCCATGGGCTTTCCATGTCCCCGGCCGTAAACTCCGGACTTAAAACCCTGGGCCCTTCCATAAGCCTCAGCCCCTACACGCGCGCTCGAAACCCGTGGACGTTCAAGCCACGTGAGCCGAAACCGGAAGCCAGGGCCGCTCTAGCACTCCCCGTCAGCATGTCCCCGGCGTCGTCACCTTCGCTCGGACCAGAGTATCCCATATAGCAACTCGGCGAGTGGCCGCGCGTGACGATAGCATTCAAAGCCCTCACCGAGTCAACCCGCGTCTCCCCGCCATCAACCTCTCCAACCGCAACTATAACGAAAGACATCTCCTTCCGCAAGGTGGAACCGGAAGCCAATTGCTTCCGCAAACCGCCTATCGGTCCGAAAACCAGTGGCTTCCGCAACATAGCTTATCCCCTCAGGAGCATTTCAGATTCGTCTTTTAAGAGCTTCAAATGTTCAATTTATGTTTTGTGTTGAAATAATGTTTTGCTTCCTAAATATTTGCTTCATTGACTTATCTCATTAAAACGATGTTGCTCTCTGCTAAAACTTTACAGCATGTTGCTCAAATAATGACTTTGATATGGATGTTATCAGGGATAAATCAGGATGCCGAAAACCGGTAAGAAGAAGGCGAAGATGACAGAAAAGAAGCCTGCCCCTCCCAAGATTGAAACCTCGCTCCAGGACACTAGGTGCACTACTGGCGTCCCTCCAGAAATCAGATGGGATGACATATATAGAATGATCAGGGACCAAGAGATCCCAGATATGTTGCTGGAGGAGGCACCGATCTATCAAAATATCAGAGCCTCAGGCATAACTAGAGCCGCTACCCGCCCTGAGCTATTCCCCTGTGCTGAAGTGATCGGGTGGATACTCCAACATGCAGATGCTGAAGGGAGAGTGATAAATGACAGCGGGAAGGTGGCTATTGCCTCGTTTCAACCAGCGTATGTTGCGGCGGCCTACAGATTTCCCCGCGTCCAACAAGCTCTGACTGACGAATGGTTGGGCCAAATGGATAACGTCGAGATGGCCAAGAAGCTATTGAGCTGAGGGAAGCATTTGAGAAAGAAGGGAAATGATGAATATGACGTACAAAACCTGAGGGCCCCTTTCAGATTGATCACTTTAATGCTGTGCAGAATCTTCGGCATGCCCGATGGCACAGTATACAAGATTCAGTGGGTCCCTATCATTCACTATGTGGCATTTCAGGGGACAGTATTTGATTGGGCCACTATCCTGTCGGACAGTCTGGCCTCGATGATAGCTGCTGCTAAGCCAGGACTGGCCTTGAAGAAGGCTGAATTCTTCATGTCTTCATACCTGATAGATTGTATCTTGGCCAAGATAGAGTTCCCCAAATTGGGGCGTACATGGGATAGGGCCACCGCCCCGGTCTACATCGCATTCAAGATGTTGTGGGCTCAGAATTACAAGCCCAGCTACAAACTTATCTGTGAGGGGTTCATCATGCCCCTATACGAGAAGATCTTCAAGGAAGAACCAAATTGTCTGTCAGAAAATGCTTTGGAAGTCCTTGAGGAGTATGGGGACTTTTATTTTTCAGAACAAGGTACCTACCTGAGAATGTTTGGAGGGACTAAGCCCCCATACATATTGCCGCAGTATGCCACAGACTATGTGGTGCTCAAGGAAGCAGTAAGACAACTCTTCTTGGATGGGGTTGGAGCATTCCTCCACAAGCAACACAAGGCTTCCTTTCCCCCTCTGCCTTTCTGCATCGGCGCTTACAAGTTTTCAGGGGTTGCCTCGGCCAATGAGTTTATTCAAGAGTTGAAGGCCTTCCACTTCGGTGAGGTCATCTTCCACAGGAACGACAGAAAGGGTAAAGTGGCCGAGCATTGCAAGGGGAACTATGCTTACTTCGAATACTCCCGCTACCCTGATGCCGAGGAGGAAGCATTCAGAGGTATCTGCAACATGGCTGAGCTGCGGATCTGTCGCCAAGGTGCTGGAGCAAGTTCTAGCTCAACCAAGGCCCAGAAAACCACCCAGCAAAAGGAGAAAGAAGCTGAGGATGCCCGAGCTCAGGAAGAGCTCAGATTAAGAGAAGAGGCGAAGTTACAGCGGGAAGCCGAGGAAGCAAGAAAGCAGCAAGAAGCTGAAAATGAAAGACTGCGGAAAGAGGCTGAAGAGGCCCAAAAGCAGAAAGAAGCAGAGACTGAGCAAGCTGAAGCAAGGAAGAAGGCTGAGGAAGAATCAAAGACAAGGGAAGATACCGAGACAGGTGGGTCCGGTGTCCAAGACATGGAGATAGACACCTCTCAAGCAGGTGTCTCTGGTACCCAAAAGGAAGGAGTAGACCCTGCTCAGGAAGTCCGGACCCCACCCATGGAAGAAGACATAGACATCATCAACAGACCAATTGTCCCGTACACTCCATCTGGGAAGCGTACGGTGTCCAAATGGAACGAGTTTGTCTATGATAAGAAAAGAAAAGCAATGGTCCTCAAATCAGAAGAGAGGATTAAAAGCCCCTTCCATGATGACATCGTTACTCACCGAGAGGTCGCTGTCATGCAGAACACAGATGTAGACCCCATCGCCATGGCATCCGCAGTTATAGCAACAGCACAGGCATCATTTGCCAATGTAGGGGTTATAGTTAAAGAAAATATATTGACAAAGAAAAGAGCACTCACGCTGCAACAAAATGTAGCTAATGAGCAAGCCCAAAGAGATCTGGTAGTAAACCAGTATAACTGTTTGTACGCTGAACATAAGGAGCTGTCAAGCAAGTACAGCCAGCTGGAGGAGGAAAAGGACCAGCTAGCACTTCAAATGATGATTGTGGAAGCAGAGAAGAATGGTGCAGAAGAAAAGGCATCTCTGCTAAAAGCAGACAAGCAAACGTTGGCTGAGCGTTTAGAGCAGGCAGAGAGCAGGACCATAGACCTATCCCCCTTCCACGAGCTGTCATGCAATATCCTGCAGCAAGTATATGGCTCCCAAAAGCTAATCACTGATGAGGTATGCAAACTCAAGGCCATGGTGGTTAGGCTAAAAGAGGTTAATACGGAAGCCCACAGGCTCAAAGCTAAGAACACCCGTGTCAAGGCAAACGTCATAAGTCAGATGGCATGGAGAGAAGGGAAAGGAGGTTTCCCCCCACATCTACCTTTTAAGGCCGTGGAAGATTTTAATGAAGATATAGCCTTGTTGGAGTTTGGCAGGAACTGTGCCAATAAGCTGATGGCCAGTGTGCAGAGGACAACAGATAGAATCAACAACCTGTACCAAAAGCTCAAAGGAGTCCATGACAGCTGCACATTGAGTTTCCCTCAGACCCTAGAAGACTTCCCGGAAAAGGAACAGCAGCTGTCTCAACTGAAAGAAGAGCTAGGCGTCCAGATGGAGTATGTGAAAAGGATTGATGTCTTGGCCATGGATGATCTCCAACATTACATCGGTTCATCAACACTTCACAACCATCTGCTGAAGGAAGCGCATCAAGTTGCTGAAGCAGAGGTACAAAGCATTAAAGCAGAGCTCGGGAAGAATGTGACTTCTCAGAAAATCCTGTTTCCTGCTGCAGCAAACATAATCATAAGGGACACAGGTGTGTGGCACAGCTACATAGCGGAGGAGGACAGGAAAGCTACAGCAGCAGCAGGAACATCAGTAGAACCGGCAGCCTCTCTCCCAGCAGCCTCTTCCCTAGCAATGGCAGAAAGTCTGGCCAGTCCAATGCCCCTTTCCCAATTAGGAGCAGCATCAGCAGGGGATTCGAGGACATCTTCCCAGGCAGCACCAGTGACAATCAATTTGGGCGACCCTTTGCCATCGGAAGCTCACGCACAGGAATGAAGCAAACTGAATTCAGTTGAATTCCTCTCTTCAGCCGGACACGTGCCCAGCAGGGAAAGCTTTGGTGTTAGCAAATTTTCTGTTATGTACATTTTAAATATGTAAGGCATAAGCCGTGGGACAGCTGTCCCTAATTTTTGTCACAATATTTTGTAAAGGAAGTGGCCATTTTTGGTGATCGATTATAGTAGAAATCCCTGTAAATGACAGGTGGAGCGTGCTAGGTGTCAGCCCAAAGGGCAAAGTTGTAGCTATAAATAGCATCTAGGAAAGATTAAAGGATGACTTTTGGCAGGGAATGAAAATTTTGGCAAACGATATGAGCTATCTTGTATCGGGTCTGTAAATTGAATTTTCTAATAAAAGCCACGGGAGATGGACGTTTTGCCTGGAATGTTGGATTGCTCTATATTGGACTACTCTAATGGCTGCAATTCCGCAATGTGAGATCATTCTTGACGTCTGAATTATTTCTTTGCATTAATGATTTTGCTCCCCTCTGTGTATGCGTTCTCTCCATTTTGTGAACAGTGAAATGTATTGCTGTAAATTTCTTTGTCTAAATCGAACGGCTAACTGTTCTTTCTTCAGGGTAATTCATGTAGCTCATTGTTCATGACTTTAAATTGCTCCTTGCAGGGATCTTTTAGTTTAATTCCAGTCGCGTTGCATCTAGATCTGTTTCTTTATTCTTGTTACGTACATCAAACAATTTTGCTTTCTTCTGTTCATGAGCAATAGATGCGTTCTGTAAGTTTCATTTTAGATCTGTTTCCTTATCCTTTAGCTTTCCTCTGTTTTCTGAGCAATAGATGCGCTCCATGTTGAATGAGAGGCTACCTTCTCAAGATCCTCATCTTGCTGTAGCTTTGACCGTGAGAAATAATAGCTATCTGTTCTTTGCTTACGATATCTGTTACAGCTGATTGCTCTCCCCTTAAGCGTGTTCCCCTGCAGGGATAGATAGACGCATTCCCGTTTCTAGGCTTAGATCTGTTTTAATTGCATTTAGATTAAGTATAATTTAGGCACTTGCATCTCATATAAAAGTCATAAAAAACCCAAAAGAAAGGTGGATCGGGCCATAACCGGTAGAATCGGATTTAAAGTCCAAAACCACGGTTGCCGGAACCGCTAACCGGACGGATTCCCTACACCAAACGGGAGATAGTCTAATTGGGACCGTCTTTCGGGGAGAATCCCTTTCTGATTGATGCTACGATATCCGAGGCATCAACAAGAAGGTAACATGGCTAACATCTCTCCCACAATCCAGGTCGATATTTCTGTCACGCCCCGTTTACTGAAGCACATTACATTAGGTGCCTCCTGCACTCCTGACGAAGTAGCATCCTATAAGAATCTCTTCCAAGAGTTCTGTGATGTTTTCACTTGGTCATATACTAAGATTATTGGTCTTGACCTTGCTAATGTTGAGCACCGTATTGATACTTTGTCGGACATCCCGCCTGTCCGCCAAAAGCAATGTCCCATTCACCCATCTAAACTACTAAAAATGAAGGCCAAAATTGAAAAATTGTGTCAAGCTAGGTTCATTTATCCCATTTATTACACCACATGGGTTTCCAATCCAGTGTCGGTTAATAAAAAACAAGCCATAATTCGTGTTTGTACCGATTTTTGTGATCTGAATTTAGTCTGTCCCAAAGACAACTTTCCAACACATTTCATCGATCAACTCGTCAATTCATGTGCAATACATGAGATTCTATCCTTCATGGATGGTTTCTCTGGCCACAATCAGATTCAAATTCGTAAAGAGGATCAATATAAGACTGCCTTCACTACCCCATAGGGTACCTTTTCCTATCGCGTTATGCCATTTGTTCTTAAAAATGATGGCGCCACATTTCAGTGGGCCATGACCTTTTGCTTTCATGACTTGGTCCATATTATCCTTATATACCTGGATGAACTCACTGCCTGATCCAAGAAAATATCTGACCACCTGGACGATCTCCGACAAGTCTTTTTGCGTTGTCACAAATATAAATTTCACTTGAACCCTGTCAAGTGTGTTTTTTGCATTCCTGCTGGCCGATTATTGGGTTTTATTGTTTCCCAAAAAGGAATTAATGTTGATCCTTTGAAGGTTCAAGCAATTATTGACCTCCCATACCCACATACATTACACCAATTACAAATCCTTCAAGGCAAGGCCAATTTTCTTCGTAGCTTCGTTCCTAACTATGCTACGAAAGCTCATGGTTTCCTTCGCTTGCTTTGGACCAACGTTCCCTTTGTTTGGGATGAACATGCACAAGAGGATTTTGAAGAATTAAAACAAGCCTTGACTTCCTCTCCCTTGATTTCACATCCCGATTTCTCAAAAGATTGTATCCTCTATGTTTCAGCATCTAAATATGTTGTTTCCAGCGTGTTAGTATTGTTACAACGTAATTTTCCACCTTGTGAGCATCAGCACTCTTTGGCCTACAGGATCCATTTAAATGACTCAGATCCACTTTATATCCTTCAAACACTATTTTTCCCTATTTTTTTCCTTGTATGCTAGCTTCATCATTACAGCGGGCGTACTCACGAGTTGCATCACTATAGCCCGCGGGTAGCATGTAAAATGGTCAAAATCACTAGTTTATTACTTTTTACTCCCAAAAAGCGGTCATAGGGTGACCTTTGGCCCTCCATTTGCCCCGAAACGTCTCGATGTGTCCTTTCACTTACCTTTGGGAGGACTATATATTGAGCACATATGGCTTATGGACGGGAGGAGAAAGAAGAGCAAGATAACTCTAATGGATTTTTGCCCTATCTTGAGTCTACACTCATTGATCCTTGTAGATGTGAACCTTTTATGTTCACCTTCCAAACTCCTATAATAGTTTGAGTTTTCCATTCCATGGAGGATTGAAGTGGTGGATGCGCAAGTGGATTGACCCAGATCTTGGTTTAGATTGGTTGCCAGCAAGAGGTCGTATCACATTGTACTTATTCTTGTTTATTAATAGAAAGACTCATATTCTCGTCCATTAATGTTGTGAATGTTGTTTATACTACATTGGGTTGCATTTACTTATAATATCATGGACCATTACTATTGATGATGTTAATGTTGTTTATATATTATATATACTTGTTATGTATAGGTTGTCAAGACTAATTTGCAAATTCAAGTGCATGGATTGAAAGTTCCAACGGGGATCTACATCAAACGTTCGGATCGAGGTTGGTTGTATTCTTCATTATCTTAGCATTGTCATTTATAAAGCATAGTACTGAGAATTGAGTTAATTTCTGGTAGTCAGCTATCTATTGTGGTCTACCCCAAGCCATAGTGAATTTTCTCCAGAACAGAAATGGTGACTCTGCTGGGGAAATCATCCATTTTTGGGGATTTTGAGCATTAGTCCTTAATTAGAGATGTTGTTTGTTGAAGCTCTGTGTCACTGATTGGTCGTTGAGATACACTATAGAAAACTGGTTTTTTCTGATCCATTGGACTCTTTGTTTGCCCATTCGCCTTTCCTTACCCGCGGGTGAGCTTAGCTCTTCCCGTGTAGACCTGCCTCTTTTTACTCTACTGCTCACAAGTACCCACAAGTATTCCTTCGACAGTAGCGTACAACTCCGGCTTTGGTTGATTTATGACTTTTGGTTGTTGTTGGGTTGGCTTTTGATGATCCTGAGTCTTTGTTGGCCTGTTTCTTGACTGTTCCATACCTTGGTTGTGACCAGAACTCTTCTTTTCTCTTGGTTGAGCCTTGTTGGTTTTTTACCCATCTTTGGATTTAGCCTTGTTGGTTTTTTCCTTTTGAGCTCACTCCTTTGGCTAAGTCTTATTGTTTGGTATCTACCGGGTTGTCTTAGTGATCTCCTTGGCATATCAATGACTAGATAGTAGGATTTTGCTTGCATTTTTCATTTCCTTATATTGAAAAATACAAAAAATACATATAGTTTTGCATTTTCCTTTTGTTTATAAGAGAAAATACAAAAAATAATTTGCTTTTATGTACTACATCTTGCATTGAGTGCTTGCTGCCTTCATTTAGGTTCTGCTTGTGCATCGAAAATATAAAAGGATTGAATTTTTATTTCGAAACTGTTGGATTGATTTTGCATGCTAGCAACATTGTTTTATTGGATAGACGAGTCCAGGATTTGACGATTTTGCATACTATTGAGTCATACACATCAGTAGTTTCACGACCATATCCCTTGAGTAACCACAGCCATTAAAATTAACGCTTAATCTTAAAATTGATTAGACCGATTTTATTTATAGGGTACACCAACTAGCATAGGTTTAGAGTCTTGCAATAGATCATTGTGAGTTAACAATCCAAGACTACTAGATGAAACATTAGGTGTCTGACTAGGGAGTGGAGGAATCCACGGTATACATCGGTGTTCTCAGGAAGCTCTATTCAAACCAGAGTTAAGCACGAGGTCATGGGAGGTTGGTTGTGGAGATATCCCTCTAATACCGGCTGTACGTGGGAGATATTTCCAAGATTTGTTCGTATCTGTGGACTCTTGGGGGATTTGACACTCATTGAGTTTCGGGATCAGCTACCCTGCCCATACGACGGATCCCACCTGTGACTGTCCCCTTGAAAATTGGTTATATTGCGGTGACCATAGTTTCCTTACCTAGGTATTGCATAGGGTACTTGCAATGGTTATGCTGTTAGTGTCCTGAGTCAGATAGGGATTGGACAACACAGTTGTTTGTTGCCAAGGGTTACGACCCTTTGCACGCAGTGAAGCCTGCGTGTCTCTATAACTGATTTTGTTACCTCTGGCTATAGTTTGGGAGTCTCAAGCCTCTCCTAAGAGAGACATACCAACTCTAGTGTCGGGAGCTCATTTAGCCACTCTGTTTGTCTTCTTTTGGCTTTAGTTTCTCTAGATGTGTGCTTTTGATTTACTATCTTTGATCGATAGTTGACCTTTAGAGGATGTTTTGATTTTATATTCTCTCCAAAGATATCTTGGCGTGGAGTCCTACTCTCCGTCGATCCTGTCGATTGTCTGGTTTGTAGCTTGCCGAACTTTCATGTCGTGTTGCTAGGGGACGCCGACAGGCTCCCTCCGAGTCTTCGGATTCTTACGAGACATCCATCCTAGACGTCATGACCACTACACAATCTAACACGGGAGAAATACCTACGAGTCCTTCGGGTAGAGTTGAGCTTACTTCAGACACCCCTAGTCCTCGTGAGGCGTTGGGGGGGTGATCCACCTGAGACCCAACCTAGTTTGTTTGGTCCGGATCCACCTGAGACCCGACCTAGTTTGTTTGGTCCGGATCCACCCGAGGATGACCCATTCGATCATTCATATCCACATAATTATCTCTACAGGATACCAGAGTTTCATGATGATACAGGCCCTACGGTCAACCCTACCGCATTCTCATATGGTATGCTAAATTACACTACAGTTGATCCTTCCACTACTTTTGGTAGTCATGCTGGCGCCATTGATGGTGTTAGCAACACTGCACCCACTGGGGGCAATACCCTCGCCGGGGGCACCACATTGTCCACTCACACAAATAGTATGGGGACCAGTCATGTTCCTCCTAACACTGTTAATATTGGAAGACAACCACCTCCTAGGGCTACCCAACCTAATAGGAACACTGTTTGAAACACGACTCGCCATCCACCACCTAACACACATGTCGCTACCCGTCAACCCAGTACCTGTTTCGCGAATGTTAATGCTCCTACTAACCATGGGGGTGGGCATATACTACATAATTTTGTGTCCACTACCACTTCTAGTAATACTAATGTAGGAGGTGGGAATATATCTTATCCTCATGGTCATCATGCCACCATTCCTTCTACTAGTAACACCAATGTTGGGGTTGGGAATACATCTCATGCTTATGGTCACCACACGACTGCTCACACTAGTCCTAATGTTGGGGGTGGGAACATACCTCACCATTATACTCATTACTGTAAAATTAGTCACAGCAGATCTAATGAACAAGTAAATCAATCACAACAGATGAACATAGAAAATATGGTGCAAAACTGTGCAAAACATGCAGCAGTGCTCTCTATCCCAGAAAGGGTGAAATGAATTACAATACAAACTGTCACAATGACAGAGAAATTCGAATTGCCTAAGGAGGTCATTCGAATCACTGAATGGAGTAGCTTGACTCTGTCTAGGAGTCCTCATCAATCATCGGTGGTGCTCATCAATCACAACAACCAGTCATCCAGGTGTCAATCTGAGTCTAACTGAGTATAATAAATGTAACTGAAGTGTGTAGCACTTATATAGGATCTGGAGGCTCAGTGGGGGCGCATGGGAGGCTAACTGAAGTCAGAACAAGTCACCTAATCAAACTGGAGGTCAATCAGAGGTGAAACAGTCAGTCGGGAGTGAAACTAGCCTCAAATCAGGGAGAATCGGAGCTAACTGAATGTAACTGAAGTGAATCTGCAGTGGTAGGTGAACAAGTGCGCCCTTCTCTGGCAGTAGGTGAGAAGAGGGCGCCTTTCAGCTTAGGAGGGCTAAAACTCTTTAGTAAGTGGCTCCCGGGTGCTAGAAGAAGGTGGATAAGGTGCTGGAGGCATCAAACTGGTGACTGGGATGCATGCAAGTGCATGCAGGTGCATGCAAAACCCTAGATTCTGCATATCCTGAAATAGATCATGCAGGATCTTGAAATAGATGATGTATCCTGAAATAGATGATGTGGATATCCGAACACCCCCCCTCAAGCTAGACTATGATGTGCCAACTAAAATAATGTGGGGCCCTGGTAACTAAGACCAAAGGTCACCCCAATACAATAATCCAAAAAAATGCTGAAAATAAACTAAGTGAGGAAAGAGGGAAAACCCAGTGGGAAGAAAGCCCCCCCTCAAGCTAAAGCATAATAATGAATCAATCTGTCTCCACCATGATGGAACTCACCCCCAACAGTGAACGGAGGTAAGAGAACTTCTTCTCAGTGAAGCTCTTGGTGAAGATGTCTGCAATTTGCTCATCAGTAGGGCAATATTGCAGAATGATGGTGCGGTCATGCACCAACTGTCGAATGTAATGCATATGAATCTCAATGTGTTTGGTCCTCTGCCGCTGAACTGGATCTGTGGAGATCTTGATAGCACTTTGATTGTCACAAAATAGGACAGTCGAAGTAGTGTCACCAAAACCAAACTCGGAAAGAATACCCTGCAACCAAACTGCCTGAATGCAGGCATTGACTGCCCCTCGATACTCTGCCTCTGCTGAAGAAAGTGCAATGGCTGCTTGCTTTTTGCTGGACCAGCAAATAGCACCATGACCAATCATGAAAACATAACCGGAAGTGGACTTCCGATCAATGCTATCACCTGCCCAATCTGAATCAGTAAAACCAATGAAATCTAGCTCAGAATCTGCAGCATACTGTATGCCAAACTGTTTCGTACCTTGCACATACTGCAAGATCCGCTTGGCTGCTCGCCAATGAAGCTCATGTGGCTGCTGCATATATCTTGACACGGCACTCACGGCATATGAGATATCAGGCCGTGAGTGTGTCAAATAAAGTAGTGAACCAATCAACTGTCGATACATACTGCAATCTGCAAGCGGTGTGGAATCTCCCTCCTCAAGACTGATTCCTGAGAGGAATGGGAACGGGGCTGCCTTACATTCAGCCATATTAAACTTCAATAATAGGTCAGAAGCATATTTTTGCTGAGATATAGTGATCCCATCAAAATTTTGAGCTATCTCCAAGCCCAAAAAATGACTCAGCAAGCCCAAATCGCTCATGTCAAAAGCTAGATTTAAGGCAGATTTTAGCTTGTTTATTGAAGTAAGTGTGCTACCAGTAATAAGCAGATCATCAACATAAAGTACAATAACCAACAAATTACCTTTAACTCGCTGAAGATACACATTCGGATCAGATTTGCATCTTTGGAAATTCTGAGAAAGAAGGAAGGAGTCCATCTTTGCGTACCAAGCTCTTGGGGCCTGTTTTAACCCGTACAAAGACTTCTTCAATCTACAAACCAATGATGGATCTGATGTATAACCCTCTGGCTGCTGCATATAGACCTCTTCAGCAAGGTCTCCATGTAAAAATGCACTCTTCACATCCATATGGTGCACTTCCCAGTGCTTGGATGCGGCAATAGCTAAAACAAGGCGGATGGAATCCATCTTTGCAACCGGTGCAAAGGTCTTTGTGTAGTCCACTCCTTGGACTTGGGAAAAACCTTTTGCCACCAACCTTGCTTTATATTTGCTGATAGTGCCATCAGCAGCAACTTTAGTACGGTAGACCCATTTACACTTCACTAATTTTCTTCCAGGTGGAAGAGAAACTAGCTCCCATGTATTGTTCTTTTGAAGAGAACTGTACTCTTCATCCATGGCACTTTTCCATCTCGGATCTCGATGGGATGAATAGTATGATGTAGGATCTGAACCAGCCATCAAATAACAAATCTCAGGAAGAAATGGATCAGCAATAGAAAGAGCCATACCTGCTCTTTGAAAGTCTCCTCTTGTTCGTCTCGGATCAGCAGGATTTCCAAGATTCGAACCAGCAGATTGTAGAGTGTTTTGGGCCCACTTTGGTAACTGAGGGGGATCATAATGGTCGGATTCCGAACCTGATATTTCATGATCATCATATGCTGCTACAATATCATAAATATCAGAACTCATACCTTCATTATCGCTGCTCGAATCTTCTTCTGGTGAAGGTGGTGAATCGGCAGTTTTCTCCTCAACTAGTTGCAATTCTTGAAGCGGTTCTTCAAACTGCACACTGCGCTCTATGAATATCTTTTTAGATCTGATATCCATGAGTTTATATGCTTTTGATTCTTCCCCATATCCTATCAATATGCACTCGATACTTTGTGGATCCAAAGCTCGTCTCTTCTCAGAAGGAATTCTAGCCCATGCAGTAGAGCCAAAAACTCTCAAATTTGACACATCCGGTTTGTGACCAAAGAATGCTTCGAAAGGAGTCATACCTTTCACGGATGAATGTGGAACACGGTTTTGTATATATGCAGCAACATTGATTGCTTCAGCCCAAATATTTGCAGCCAAACCTTTTGATTCAATCATGCATGTAGCCATCTCTTTCAGTGACCGATTTTTCCTTTCCGCTACACCGTTCTGCTGGGGTGTGTAGGGAACTGTATGTTGGATCTTGATTCCGCTTTGGGCACAAAGTTGCAGCAACTCGGACTTGATATATTCCCCACCATTATCAGATCTAAGAGCTTTGATCTTGCTCTCAGTGGTGGTCTCAACAGAAGCCTTAAAATCCTTGAATTTTCCAAGCACTTCTGACTTGTTTTTGAGAAAGAATACCCATGTAAAGCGGGAAAAATCGTCAATAAATGTCAAAACATACCTTGAACCATTTAATGACATATGGGGCAACGGACCACTGATATCAGAATGGATCAATCCCAAAATAGTAGAGGCTCTGCTAGCCTTGCCGCGGTCGAATCTGTGCTCGGGGTGCTTCCCAATAATGCAACAGGTGCATATTCCCTTCGAGGAACGGAGTTGTGGAAGCCCATCTACCATGGATTTATTTGATAGCAGCAGCAAATACTTATAATTTAGATGTCCAAATCTTTCATGCCAAAGCCTACTAACCTCATTACCATGTGTGCGAAGAGCAGTGGGCTTTGCAAGCGGAATAAAGTGCGAAAACTCATAGCATTTTGCAGTGTGGTTTGCCTTTCCAACCGCAACTAGTTTTCCACTTTTGATATCAGAAATTTCAACTGTATTAGGGCTGAATGTGACTTGCTTTGGTTCACCAGTATGTGTCATTTGATATACAGAAAGGAGATTCGAAGCTAAGGAAGGCACATAGAGAACATTCTGAAAGCATCCATGTTCTACATGAATCGTACCTTTGCCCTTTGAAGAAATTTTTGAGTCATCTCCCAAATGGATGGGAATGGAGCTGTTTGGATCGAATGAGGAAAAAGAATCAATATTTGCAGCCATATGATTTGATGCACCCGAATCTATCAAGAGAGTAGTGGGCTTCGAAACCGTTGCCATGAGTGCTTGTCCTCTTTCATGATCGTCATTCCGATCCTTCTTCCTTGCACCGTCAGGAAGGGTTATGTTGTTCTTTTCCAAAAGGAGGGCCATTTGATCTATAGTCTTCTTCATACATGAAATTTCGGGATGAAAGCCACGGTTACAATAAGTACATTTAGATTTTTGGTTACCTTCTTTGCCCTTTTGCTTGGATTTCGAATTGGATGGTGCATCCGTTTGCTTGCCTTTGTCTTTTTGCTTGTGAGGCTCGAATTTGGGCTTCTCCTTCTTTTGCTTTCCTTTACCATTCGAGATCTTGGGTCCTTGAAAAAATAGGGCTGAATATTTGGAGCTTATGGACCCCATTTGAATCAACTTGTCATGCTCTTTTGTAATGGACTCAATGAAGGCATTCAAGGTAGGCATCTTCCAATTCGGGGTAGTTAGCCGACCAGAATTGAAAGTAGAGACAAATACCGAATAATCTTTCCCAAGCTTGCTTAGAATGGAGAGGATCAACTGTTTATCCTCTTTGATAACACCACTGTTCTTCAATTGCAAGTTCAAGTTCTTGAATTTTGTGAAGAATTCATTGATGGTCTCAAAATTCTCAGGATTAAGGCCAATCAATTCATTCTCTAATTGAAAAGCCCTAAGCTCATCCTGCTTGCCGAATAGTGTTTCAAGTTGCTCCCATATGGCTTTTGGAGTCTTCAATCCGCTGAGATGGAAGTGAAGATCCTTGGAGATGGAGAGACAAAGAAGACCATAAGCTTCATCAAGCTTGTTGTAGTGTTTGGTTCGATCTGACACATTGTTTGGCTCCAATTCAAGACCAAGAGTGACTCGGTAGTAACCTTTTGAACGTAATATGATCTCCATATCATCTTTCCAATCAAAATAATTGAATGGGGTGAGGATAGGCTTTGAAGAAGAGTATTCCATTGCAAGGATTGAGTCAACTGATGAAGAGGAAGCTTGCATGTAGACTATAGCGAATGCAATTGATGTAGGAAACCTTGCATGCAGAAGATAGCGAGTGCACTTGAAGGAGACAATAAACCTGCAAATCACATCAAAACAACCACAATAAGGTCGAACAATCCACCCTTTGAGAGTTGCATCACACCTGGGATTGGATTTCAAGCAATGTTGAATAGGTCCAATGTATCAGATCCAGGAATTATGTGGTAACTCAAGCTTCTGGAGTGGTATTGGAATAATTTTCAAGCTTTGCATGCACAGGAGCGAATGCCCTTGAGATATCTCATGCCAAAATTTTTGCAATTTTTAGCAATTCAGTCAAATCTTCTTGTATAAACACCTGTAGAAAAGATATCTTGTCCCTGCAATGGCTCTGATACCATGTAAAATTAGTCACAACAGATCTAATGAACAAGTAAATCAATCACAACAGATGAACATAGAAAATATGGTGCAAAACTGTGCAAAACATGCAGCAGTGCTCTCTATCCCAGAAAGGGTGAAATGAATTACAATACAAACTGTCACAATGACAGAGCAATTCGAATTGCCTAAGGAGGTCATTCGAATCACTGAATGGAGTAGCTTGACTTTGTCTAGGAGTCCTCATCAATCATTGGTGGTGCTCATCAATCACAACAACCAGTCATCCAGGTGTCAATCTGAGTCTAACTGAGTATAATAAATGTAACTGAAGTGTGTAGCACTGATATAGGATCTGGAGGCTCAGTGGGGGCACATGGGAGGCTAACTGAAGTCAGAACAAGTCACCTAATCAAACTGGAGGTCAATCGGAGGTGAAACAGTCAGTCGGGAGTGAAACTAGCCTCAAATCAGGGAGAATCAGAGCTAACTGAATGTAACTGAAGTGAATCTGCAGTGGTAGGTGAACAAGTGCGCCCTTCTCTGGCAGTAGGTGAGAAGAGGGCGCCTTTCAGCTTAGGAGGGCTAAAACTCTGTAGTAAGTGGCTCCCGGGTGCTAGAAGAAGGTGGATAAGGTGCTGGAGGCATCAAACTGGTGACTGGGATGCATGCAAGTGCATGGAGGTGCATGCAAAACCCTAGATTCTGCATATCCTGAAATAGATCATGCAGGATCCTGAAATAGATGATGTATCCTGAAATAGATGATGTGGATATCCGAACAATTACAACTCAGTTCCCGCTACGAATAGGCCGTATCACATTGTCCTTATTCTTGTTTATTAATAGAAAGACTCATATTCTCGTCCATTAATGTTGTGAATGTTGTTTATACTACATTAGGTTGCATTTACTTATAATATCATGGACCATTTCTATTGATGATGTTAATGTTGTTTATATATTATATATACTTGTCATGTATTGGTTGTCACGACTAATTTGCAAATTCAAGTGCATGGATTGAAAGCTCCAACGGGGATCTACATCAAACGTTTGGATTGAGGTTGGTTGTATTCTTCATTGTCTTAGCATTGTCATTTATATAGCATAGTACTAAGAATTGAGTTAATTTTTGGTAGTCAGCTGTTTGTTGTGGTCTACCCCAAGCCATAGTGAGTTTTCTCCAAAATAGAAATGGTGACTCCGCTGGGGAAAACATCGATTTTTGGGGATTTTTGAGCATTAGTCCTTAATTAGATTTGTTGTTTGTCGAAGCTTTGTGTCACTGATTGGCCGTTGAGATACACTATAGAAAACGAGTTTTTTTCTGAGCCATTGGACTCTTTGTTTTCCCATTTGCCTTTCCTTACCCGCAGGTGAGCTTAGCTCTGCCTGCGTACACCCGCCTCTGTTTACTCTACTGCTCACAGTTACCCGCCAGTATTCCTTCGACAGTAGCGTACAACTCCGGCTTTGGTTGATTTATGACTTTTGGTTGTTTCTAGGTTGGCTTTGGATGATCTCGCATCTTTGTTGATCTGTTTCTTGACTGTTCCATACCTTGGTTGTGACCATAACTCTTCTTTTCTCTTGGTTGAGCCTTGTTGGTTTTTTACCCATCTTTGGATTTAGCCCTGCTGGTTTTTTCCTTTTGAGCTCACTCCTTTGGTCAAGTCTTACTATTTGGTATCTGTCGGGTTGTCTTAGTGATCTCCTTGGCATATTAGTGACTAGATAGTAGGATTTTGTTTGCATTTTTAATTTCCTTATATTGAAAAATACAAAAAATACATATAGTTTTTCATTTTCACTTTGTTTATAAGAGAAAATACAAAAAAATAAAATTCTTTTATGTACTGCATCTTTCATTGAGTGCTTGCTACCTTCATTTAGGTTATGGTTGTGCATTGAAAATATAAAAGGATTGCATTTTTATTTCGAAACCGTTGGATTGATTTTGCATGTTAGCGACATTGTTTTATTGGATAGACGAGTCTAGGATTTGATGATTTTGCATACTATTGAGTCATACACATCACTAGTTCCACGACCATATCCCCTGAGTAACCACAACCCTTAAAATTAATGCTTAATCTTGAAATTGATTAGACCGATTTTATTTATATGGTACACCAACTAGCATAGGTTTAGAGTCTTGGAATAGATCATTGTGAGTTAACAATCCAAGACTACTAGATGAAACATTAGGTGTCTGACTAGGGACTGGAGGAATCCATGGTATACATCGGTGTTCTCAGGAAGCTCTACTCAAACCAGAGTTAAGCACGAGGTCACGAGAGGTTGGTTGAAGATATATCCCTTTGATACCGACTGAACGTGGGAGATATTTCTAGGATTTGCTCGTATCTAGGGACTCTTGGGGGATTTGACCCTCATTGAGTTTCAGGCTCAGCTACCCTGCACATACGATGGATCCCACCTGCAACTATCCACCTGAGCATTGGTTATATTGAGATGACCATAGTTTCCTTACCTAGGTATTGCATAGGGTACTTGTAGTGGTTATGTTGTTTGTGTCTTGAGCCAGATAGGGATTGGACAGCAAAGTTGTTTGTTGCCGAGGGTTATGGCCGTTTGCATGCAGTGAAGCCTGGGTGTCTCTATAACTGATTTAGTTACATCCGGCTATAGTTTGGGAGTCTCAATCCTCTCCTAGGTGAGACATACCGGCTCTAGTGTCGGGAGCTCATTTAGCCACTCTGTTTGTCTGCTCTTGGCTGTAGTTTCTCTAGGTGTGTGCTTTTTATTTACTGTTTTTTATCGATAGTTGTCCTTTAGGGGATGTTTTGATTTTATATTCTCTCTGGAGATATCGTGGCGTGAAGTCCTAATCTCCGTTGATTCCGTCGGTTGGCTGGTTTGCAGCCTGTTGAACTTTCACATCGTGTTGCTAGGGGACGCCGACGGGCTCCCTTCGAGTCTTCCGATTCTTATGAGACATACGACCTAGACGTCATGACCATTGCACACTCTGACACAGGAGAAATCCCTACGAGTCCTTCAGGTAGAGTTGAGCATACTTCAGACACCCCTAGTCCTCATGAGGCGTGGGGGGGTGATCGACCTGAGACCCAACCTAGTTTGTTTGGTTCGGATCCACCTGAGACTCGACCTAGTTTGTTTGGACTGGATCCACTCGAGGATGACCCATTCGATCCTTCATATCCACATAATTATCTCTACGAGATACCCAAGTTTCATGATGATATAGGCCCTATGGTCAACCCTACCGCATTCTCATATGGTATGCCAAATTACACTATAGTTGATCCTTCCACTGCTTTTGGTAGTCATGCTGACGCCATTCATGGTGTTAGCAACACTGCACCCATTGGGGGCAATACCCTCATCGGGGGCACCACATTGTCCACTCACACACATAGTATGGGGACCGTCATGTTCCTCCTAACAATTCTAATGTTGGAAGACGACTGCCTCCTAGGGCTACCCAACCTAATAGGAACACTGTTCGAAAAACAACTTGCCATCCACCACCTAACACACATGTCGCTACCCGCCAACCCAGGACCACTTTCACAATTGTTAATGCTCCTCCTCACCATGGGGGTGGGAATATATCGCATAATTTTGCGTCGACTGCCAATTCTAGTAATATTAATGTAGGAGGTGGGAATATATCTTATCCTCATGGTCATCACGCCACCATTTCTGCTACTAGTAACACCATTTTTGGGGTTGGGAATACATCTCATGCTTATGGTCACCACACAACTACTCACGCTAATCGTAATGCTGGGGGTGGGAACATACCTCACCATTATGGTCATTACAACTCGGTTCCCTCTACGAATAGTACGTATATGCCCCATACTTATGGTGGAAACCCTTACTACAACACAGTCGGTGTTGGCCACCAGTACAACCCACCTCAATATGGTGCCCAAAATACTTATATACTTGCTTACTCTCATACGGGTCAAGTTGGAGGAGGTTATCAACCTTATGGACATGGTCAAGCTTATGGTCCATCAGGTCCTCATTATCAACAGTTTAATGCTCATGGTCAAGATTTTGGTCCACCTTATAATTCGGTTCCGTTCAACCAACCTTTTATGGGAGATTATAATCAAGCTTTCCAGCCGTAGCTCCTGCTCCTTACACATTTGAATCTTTCGGATCTTTCGAAGCTCACGAGTGATCTAGTGTGTCATGACCCCAATTGGTCCCCAGTCCCTAGCAATATCCCTTTGGACATTCCTAAGTTTGAGGGGAAAGGTGGTGAGGACCCGAGTGATCATGTCACAACGTTTCACCTTTGGTGTTCCTCCAACTCATTGAATCATGATTCCGTTAGATTATGACTATTTCAATGCACCCTCATGGGGGCAGCTGTGAAGTGGTATGTTGAGTTGCCTGGGAACACTTATAGGGGATTCAATGAGATCGCTTTGGTTTTCTTGGATCATTTCCAATTGTTGGTTCGTTATGATACTGGTACTGAACTTTTGTCTACCTTCCGTCAGAATAAGGCCACACATATTTCTGGCCACGTTCAAGAATGGCGTCAGCGGAAGAGATTAGTGAAAGCCAACATTCGTCCAGATTTTCTGTTGGAATGGTTCCTCAAGTCTTTACTCCCATATGCTGCCAAGGATGTTTTGATGTCTGGTATTATGACTGAGGAACAAGCCATCTTAAAAGTCTAGCAGTTTGATTTACTATATTCTCAGTCCAGCATTTTGTATGACATCATCCTTGACGCACCGCGAACACGACATGAGCCTAAGACAGTTCCCGGACCACATGCCGATGGCATCGTGGGATCCACAAGTACTCTCACTGTAGATCTGGTGGCTAACCAAATGCAAAATTTGTCGCTAAACCAGTCTACTCCCGAACAGGTTCACACCTTCTCCACTTCCACCCTGTTGTCTGATGTACATAACATGCAATCAATGAAACCATCAGGTAACCAGCAACCTAGTGGTAAGAGAAAGGGGAGAAACAACCATAGGGGTGGAAACAATGGGAATAACAATAATAGCAATCGCAATACCCCTCGTAAGGAGAATTCCAACCCTCCTTGGGAAGGCGGAAATGATGGTGAGGACCATAAACCTAGGTGTAAGATGAAGTTTCCTTGCAAGCTCTGTGGGGAAGATCATCTTACTCACTTATGTCCTCGAATTGAAGAAGCATCGAAGCATTTGGCATAGAGCCCATCTGTGTTAAAGGATCCCCTACCTCATCATCAAAACATGTCTTCGCATGCTCCCACCACTGGTTATGGACCTACTGAAATGGCAACGTCTTCTTCCAATACTAGTGGTTATGGATGTGTGAATATGGTTCAATCGGAGGTTAGTGTTGCCACTCGTCAATGCGATTATGGTGCACCAAAACCTAATATGGGGAGTGAGCCTCCCTCTCCTCCTAATAATTCCTTGCATATCGAGAAGCCCTCTAATATGCTGCGGATACCGAAAGGTGTTCTTAAGCGCTCTATGCATAATCCTAATGCTCGAATCGCCCATAACTACTCCATTGTGGAAGATTTGGGCCAAAATTTGTGTGCCATGTCGGCTCTTGAAGTTTTGTAGGCCTGTCCTTCTCAAAAGAATGCCCTTTTGAGTGCGTTAGGAGTTCAAGATGGGGGAAGTCCCAATTTTATCAAGTTCAACACTACTGATGTTCAACCTTGCTTACCTTACCACGTGGCTTTTCAAATCTAGGTGTCATGCCTTCATAATTTTTTCAAATGTACGATGGTTGATGAAGGTGCTTCCGCATTAGTAATGTTGTTAACTTGTTAGAAAGATCTCGGCTCTCTTCCTCTACTCGCATCTAGAACCACATTCACTGCATTCGACGGTCGGTAATTTAAGCCACATGGAATTATCCCTTCCCTTGTTGTCTACTTGGGAGGTAAATCTATGCATATTGAAGTCGAGGTGGTTGATGCACCCATCGACTACAACCTTTTATTGGGTCGAAATTGGATGTACTCTATGAAGGCTGTCGCATCTATTGTATTTAGAGTTATCTGCTTTCCTCATGAAGGCAAGATTGTGTCCATCAATTAGCTGGATTTCGTTAATCCCCCTTCCAGAGCATCCATGGGATCCGTAGTCCCGCGGGTTACTAATTCTCAGCCGGCAACTGGGAACATGGGTGTTGGTATGTACCCTTCATTGATGGGAACTTATGATTTTCCTGCACCTTTGAATTTTATTGGAACCATTTCCGACGATGCATCTCCTCCTTTGCATAATATGTCGTTCCAGACTTCCTATTTTAATGATCCATGGACTTTACCGTCCACAAGTTCCACGTCTGGAGATATTACGCACGTCAAGATGTCTATGCCACTGTCTGTAGCTAAGCTTGCTTACCAGCATATTCAACAAGCCACTGTAGAGCCAGATCGCTCTTCTTCTCAGACAGTCGAGGAAGATCTCGTTACGCTGCCAGTTTGGGCAGCCAACTCGTCTTGTTCACACGACTGCCTTGATGATACTTTTCCTTTAGATGAAGTTATTATCGAGACCATGTGTGGTAGTGAGAGGCCTTGGGAGGATATGCACCATCTCTCTTATTTCCTTCCCAACCTCGAGCTCGCCGAACAGGAAGAGTTTAGGATGACTCTAGCAGAGATGGGTGGTCACCCTGTGGCTCTTTTAGGGTTGCATGATAATTTTGCAGAGGGGAATATGGCTAATATTTCCCTGACTACGTCGATCAACATCTCTCATACTCCTGGAAAGGTTGATAATGTTTACATCGGTGACGATTGCACTCCTGAGGAGGTTTCTATTTACAGTGAATTGTTTACAGAACTCTGGCAAGATTTTGCCTGGTCATATGAGGAGATGCTAGGAATAGACCCCCACATTGTTGAACACGAGATTAGAATGTATCCCATTGCTAAACCAGTTCGACAACACTTACATGCTGTGAACCCTAGGAAGACAGCCACTATCAAGGCAGAGGTGGAGAAACTGCTGAAAGCTGGTTTCATCTACCCCATTCCCCTTACCGAATGGGTGTAAAACACCGTTCTTGTGGATAAGAAGCAGGGAATGATCTGCGTATGCACTGATTTTAGAGATTTGAACCGTGCATGTCCGAAAGACAACTTCTCCATGCCATTCATCAATCATATCTTGGATGCTTGTGCGGGAAGTGAGATTTTTTCATTCATGGACGGCTTTTCAGGGTATAACCAGATTCAAATCAAACCTAAGGACCAACATAAGACAACTTTCATTTGTTCTTGGGGAACGTTTGCATATCGGAAAATGCCCTTCGGCCTTAAAAGCACTGGAGCTATGTTTCAGCATGCCATGACCTACGCCTTTCATGATCTTAAAAATATTATGGAGGTTTTCTTGGATGATCTTGCCGGCCATTCCCGCAAGAGAGTGGACCACCCCAAGAACCTCCGCATGATTCTTGAATGATGTATATGCTACAATATTCGATTGAATCCCAATAAGTGCATCTTTGTTGTAAGGACTGGATGCCTTCTGGGCTTCATAGTTTCGAAAGAGGGTATTAGAGTCGATCCTCTTAAAGTTGAGGCAATACTTCGGTTGCCTCCTCCGTGCAACTTGTTACAACTTCAGAGCCTCCAAGGGAGAGCCACTTTTCTATGTCGTTTTGTAGTCAATTATGCTAATCTTACCAAAGGTTTCGTGTGCTTATTGAAGAAAGACACACCCTTTATTTGGGATGAGCGAGCCCAGCAGTCTTTCAACGCCCTTAAGAAATCTTTGGTATCGGCCCCTGTGCTTAGTCCACCAAACTTCGCACGAGATTTTATCCTTTATGTGGCCACCTCTCAAGAGACGATTGGCATGATCTTGGTTCAAGTTGATGATGCGCTCGTCAAACATGTCATCTATTACCTCAGTCGAAATCTAGTAGACGTTGAACTTAGATATACTCACATGGAGAAGTTGGCACTAGTGACTGTTCATTCAATCCAGCGGTTACGACATTACATTTTTCTTAGAACAACCATAGTTGTAGCGCATATAAATCCGTTTTAGTTCTTGCTATCATGACGCCTTATAGGGGGGAAGTACAATAAATGGATTGTGATCCTTCAGGAGTTCGATCTCGATTTTGCTTCGGCAAAATCGGTGAAATCATTGGTGTTTGCTGAGCTGATGTCAGACCTTCCGAGACTTGATGAGGATGTCATTCATGAAGATTCCTTTGTGGATGAGCACTTATTTCTTATCTCATATGAGGACCCTTGGTATGGTGATGTCATTGTATATCTCCAAACTTTGAAGTTTCCTCCACATTATTGATGAGACGAGCGACGATGTGTGAAAAATCACACTAAAGATTATACTATCGTCGGTGACACTTTGTATCGCCAAGGAAAGGATTCTATTCTCCGTCATTGCTTAACTCACGAAGAAGAGGAGCGGGTGCTTAATGATTGCCATGCAGGGGCATGTGGCGGTCATTTATCCAGGCTTGCTACAACCCAATATATTATGCGAGCTAGTTACTTTTGGCCTTCAATCTTTAAAGATTGTATTAACGTAGTGAAGAGATGCCACCCTTGCCAGGTGTTTTCTTGGAATATATGCTCACATCCAACACCCCTTCATCCTGTCGTCACCATTGGACCCTTCACCAAGTGGGGGTGGATTTCATGGATTGCACACCAGCTTCAGCTAGGGGGCATCACCATATTATAGTGGCCATGGAATACTTTTCCAAATGGGCTAAGGCCATGCCTACCATAAAAGCCGATGGTGCTACAACAACCCATTTCGTGTTCAATCAGATTATTACTCGGTTCAGTATTCCAAAAGAGATTTTCACAAACCATGGAAGTCACTTTCAGAACAAGATGATGGAGGATTTGTATCTCAAGCTTGGGTTTCATCAAGAACACTCATCTTCTTACTATCCCCAAGTGAATGGTCAGGTTGAAGCAGTCAATAAGTCTTTAAAGACCATTCTCCAACGTACCATCCAACAAAGCAAGAACAACTGGCACATCATGTTATATCCTACTTTGTGGGTGTATCGAACCACAGTCAAGACTGCCACCGAGTTCTCACCATTTCAGTTAGTACACGGTGGAGTTGATTTTACCGATTGAAAGCGAAATCCCTTCGCTTAAACTGGCCATAGAGCTCCTCCCTGATACGACAGGTATTGAGCAACATTTAATCCACCTTGAGCAGCTTGAAGAACAACGTTGAGATGCCGCCATGGCTATAGATGCCAACAAACGTTGTGTCAAGGTTTAGGACGATAGGTATGTCCATCCTCGGTAGTATGCTGAAGGTGACTTGGTCCTCTTATATGACCAAGCTAAAGAACCCCTAGGGGCAGGCAAGTTTAACCCCATGTGGCACGGTCCTTACGTCGTGAGGCGTGTCCTGGAAAAAGGAGCCTATGAATTAGAGGATTATGAGGGGAATGTCTTGAAGGAGCCTAGGAATGGGCTCTACCTCAAGCGGTATTACGCTTGAACCTTTAGTTCGAGCTAGTGCCCTTTGTATACTATTATATAGTTATTTTTGTACATAGTTTAGCTTGCTTTTGGTTTTCAAGTCTGCTGATTCGCTTTCGTTTGACTGACATATGTCAGCGGAATATCCTACGTTTTTAGGTTTCGCGGATGGTGCTACTTGTCATATGCAGTAGCTTGCTTCTGCTGCCTGGGTTATTTTTTCGCCTGACCATCTAGTTGTGTCTTCAGAAGGTGCTTGTCTTGGTCCTACATCTAATAATGTGGCTGAGTATAGTGCCGTGATTGAGCTACTTCGAGATGCTATTTCATATGGCATCTAGTCTTTAGAAGTCAGCTTGGATTCACAACTAGTTGTGTCTCAGTTGAATGGGAAATACTGTGTGCGAGATCCTACGCTACTACGGAAATTCCTAAGGGTAAGACTCTTGGAACAACATTTTGTTTCAATTACGTACATTCATGTTCCAAGAAGTGTTAATCATATATCTAATGCATACGCTAACTATGTATTAGATTGGCATTTGTCACATTCACAATGAAGCACACAAATAAAATAAGACATTCACACATTTGTACATACACACATATAGTAGAACCGGAGAACCAAATTTTTTTATAAATAATATGTCCAAAAATGGTAGTGTCATGATACAAAAATGGAGCCCGTAGCCCTAAAAAATATACATATCGATACAAAAATGAGATCCCGAGATATCTACTCGCTACGAGGAGGCCTAGCTGTCGCCCCAATAGGATGTGTCTTATAAAAATAATGCACAGCATTCGTGACACGCTACAGTAGTTGCACCTAGTTTCTCGGCACCCCCACCACCTGGCGCTGCATATCCTATGGTAGTTGCACCACCTCTACCTGTGGTACCCTACAAGTCATCCGTGATATGTTGGACCGCAGAGTCTATAATGTCCGCTCTGCTACAACACCTACCATCTCATTACTCCTACCCCAGCGACGATGTCTCGGGAAGCCATCAAGTCTCACTGGGCCCTTGTCTGCGAGCAAACAGTCAAACATTAATACATGATACTACCCCCAAAAATATTTTTGCATTTACATCTATAATAAAAAATCCATAAAAATTTAATACACAAAAAACCTAAAAAGAGTTCTCACCAATGTCTCTGAATGTTGCATCTAGTGGGAGCGGCATGTCTCGATCTTGTCAGAAGTCTATCCCTGCATAGGGGTAGTCATCTATCACTATGACCTGTCGATCCCACTAGTGAAAGAACTCCTCTGTATATGGTGATGCCTGACGGCCACCACCCTGTTGCATCAAGACCTCAACCCACCGGGTCATGGCTGGGTCGCGAAGACTATGAGGAGGGACCTCAACCCTCAGACTGAGCCCCAGAACCCTCTTGAAGAAGAAGCTACACAAAATATTGCCATATCCGAATTTTTTCGCATCCCCCTACTTGCACTCTGTCAGCTTGGTATCATGGACCCCAGTAGCGTAGTACACCAGTCAAATATCATAGGCTGCATACACTGTGATGCATAGAACATAATTGGCCTAGATGCCTAATGAAGAGCTTTTGAACCAGTAATCCACACTAAAGTTGCCACGACAACCTTCATACTCAAGTTGACTGTGGCTCAGATGGGCACCTATCTCCCCACTGCCCGAGTATTTGGAACACAATACCTTTCTATATAGTCGGGGATGATGATCCCACCACCCACAGTTCGAGACTGAAGGCTTGCAACCTCACCTCGGCTGGACAAACCTGTAATGAAGTACATATATTCCACTTCCCGTGAAATTATTTGCCCATCTAGGTTGAATTTCTGTGCATCACCATCCCAATATTCTATCAAATGGCAGAGCAATAGGTTTTGGGCCCTCAAATCCGCTATGCTCCAAAATTTATATAAACCACATGCTTGTAGCGCTTGCTGTGCACACATATTGTTATGAACGGCCTCATCCACTAGGTCATGTTCTCTCTCTCTCCACTCTAGAACCATCCTGGAAAGAGAAAAACCCAAGGATTTAGTCAAATTTGCTTAAAAAACTAGCTTCACGGTCGTACCCGCAGGTAGATGTTCTCACAGAGGTGGGTACCCACAGTCAATGTGTGCATTGACTGCGCATACCCAGCCCTACCCGCGACCCGCATAGTTATAGCCCACGGGTAGTGCCATGACCATGTAGGGCATGGCTAAAAATAAATTTTAACCAATGAAAACTGAAATAAAAACATTGAAACGGAAAGTGGGGATGAGATTACCAACCTGCTCCTGACGGTTCGATGATCAGACGCCTGTAGCTCCTGGAATCAGTAGCTGAACTTTGAGGTGAAAACTAACCACAAAACTCCAAATGGGTGAATAGTAAAAATTAATTGTAAATTGTAAATTTTTGTTACTATTTATAATTTTCAAGACCCACTTGTCTATAGTTTTCGCCATTATATGCTGTTTTGGACTAATATAACGTCTTGGAGTAGCATTTTTGACCAGATCTCTTCAGCAGAAGTTGTTTCCGAACATTTCACACCTATGGCAAGTACGTTTCACACCTAGCATATAGGTTAGATGTCATTTTCACATGCATTATGCATTTGAACTTTTGACCACTTTCATAAACCCTAGGTCCGACCTCGCTTCTCAACTGATACGAAACCTTCACACTATTATAGAAGTGTCATTATGTGGTGGTAGGGCCTTTCAGAACATGGTTACCCTAGTTAGAACCCCTTTTTGCATTCTGGTGCCCATGCCGTTGTTTGTCCTTAGGATTGGGAGTCCTTTGTAGTTACGCCATGGCGTTCCGATAAAGACTCATACTCTACTTTGTCTTATGTTGGCCATCTCCCATAAGTACTCCCCTCAGTTATATCATGTTGTGATTACATTGCATTATCCTGCTTGCCGCTTGAGCCTTGTGTCGGCTCCCACTCACTCAGTTGATTAGCTTGGTGCCTGAGCACTTTTCCATGTCGAGCCTTGTAGAGCTTCCATTTGTCCTTCACAACTTGATGACCTTTTGAACCTGAGGGAACACACCCCCCGAGTGTCCACATCCCGCATGCACTTCCTTGCATTGATCATAGGTATGTTCCACTGCTTGGGACTAGTTTGCTCGCTATTTGACACTCGTTCCCTCACTTGTTGTACTATAAGCAATTTTATTCTTTTTCAACCTTTCCCCAAATATGAAAAAGACCAAAAAAAATAAAATATTCCAAAAATCCATATGGGATTATGGTTACTACTTCTAGTTGGCAGCTGTTGTGTCGCCTTTGAACAGAGCATTCATTCCACTCCATACATTATTAGTCAGGACTATATTTGGAGCTTCGGAGCTGTAATTGTTTTTTCAGTTTACTCCACCGATTGTTTAAGCTTCCAGTCATTATGGAGCCCTTTGTGGCGTCTCCTGCATCACACAGTCTATATCGAGTCTATGTTGCCTGAGTCTATCCATCTACTCATGCTCTTGTTCAAAGGAAGTCTTGAAACCAGAGTCGGCCACTCCTCAGATCTCTTGACTATTGCATGTCAGCCATCCTTATTGAGTTAGTCCGTTTCACCTGAGATCTTCCAAATCTTTCAGCATAGTTGTTACATCGTGATGGTTAATGGGGGATGACTTAATGCCCTCCTTCCAACGAGTCTCATTCCGTCGACTTCAACTCATTTATTCCGGAACTTGAGGCTTAGAGTTCGGTTGAGTACATTGAGGCTTACAGTCATTAGTGGCAGGTTCTCTCGCCATCGATAGTTTTGGAATACATCAATGTCCCCTGATCAATGGATTCATCCTAGTGTTCGACCTCAACTCATCTATTCACACTCCGATGATTGTGCTCTGTGCCTTGATGCCCATTTTCATTATTGGTGGGTTATCTCGCATCTATTAACGGTATACATCATTGACCGGTAATCAAAAGATGTCACATCAGGTTCGACCTCAACTCCTTTATTCACTTGATGGGACTTGTACCGTCGAAGACTTGTGTAGAAGACCCCAAGCGATAGTGGCATTCAGTATGCTACTTATGATTATGACTTTACATTTGAGATATCACCTCTCAGATATCAGCAATTTGTACCTCCAGTTTGCACCAGTTGTTTACTTTTCAGTAGGAGACCATATCTTACTGTAGAGGGATCATGGATATGATCACTTATGACATGTATTCATTATGTACTTCCTATTCATGGCCATTGTATCAGATTGTTGTACTACTGACATGTATTCAGGGATACTATTGTATTATGACGAGTGAGCTGCCCCTTCCACTTGTGTCTCCATCACTCCACTTCTGAGATCTTTTTATAATGTATTTCATCCATCGTAGCATCAGTCTCTAACCTCACACATTAGGGGGCATCTATTACAATGTAATTTTCCACCTTGTGAGCATCAACACTCTTTGGCCCACAGGACCCATTTCACTGACTCAGATCCACTTTATATCCTTCAGACACTATTTTTTCCCTTGTATGATAGCTGCATCATTATAGTGGGCATACCCGTGAGTTGCATAACTATAGCCCGTGGGTAGCATGTAAAATGGTAAAAATCACTAGTTTATTACTTTTTACTCCCAAAACGCGGTCATAGGGTGACCTTTGGCCCTCCATTTTCCCCGAAATGTATCGATGTGTCATTTCACTTACCTTTGGGAGGACTATATATTGAGCACATATGGCTTATGGATTGGAGGAGAAAGAAGAGCAAGAGAACTCTAGTGGATTTTTTCCCTATCTTGAGTCTACATTCATTGATCCTTGTAGTTGTGAACCTTTTATGTTCACCTTCCAAACTCCTATCACAGTTTGAGCTTGCCATTCCATGGAGGATTGAACTGGTGGAGGCGCAAGTGGATTGATCCAGATCTTGGTTCAGATTGGTTTCTGGCAAGAGGTCGTATCACATTGTACTTATTCTTGTTTATTAATAGAAAGACTCATATTCTCGTCCATTAATGTTGTCAATGTTGTTTATACTACATTGGGTTGCATTTACTTATAATATCATGGACCATTGCTATTGATGATTTTAATCTCGTTTATATATTATATATACTTGTTATGTATTGGTTGTCAAGACTAATTTGCATATTCAAGTGCATGGATTGAAAGCTCCAACGGGGATCTACATCAAACGTTTGGATCGAGGTTGGTTATATTCTTCATTATCTTAGCATTGTCATTTATATAGCATAGTACTGAGAATTGAGTTAATTTCTGGTACTTAGTTGTCTGTTGTGGTCTACCCCAAGCCATAGTGAGTTTTCTCCAGAACAAAAATGCCGACTCCGCTGGGGAAAACATCCATTTTTGGGGATTTTTGAGCATTAGTCCTTAATTAGAGTTGTTGTTTATCGAAGCTCTGTGCCATTGATTGGTCGTTGAGATACACTATAGAAAATTGGTTTTTTCTGAGCCATTGGACTCTTTGTTTTCCCATTTGTCTTTCCTTACCTGCGGGTGAGCTTAGCTCTTCCTGCGTACACCCGCCTCTGTTTACTCTACTACTCGCAGGTACCCGTAGGTATTCCTTCGACAGTAGCGTACAACTCCGGCTTTGGTTGATTTATGACTTTTGGTTTTTGCTGGGTTGGCTTTGGATGATCCTGAGTCTTTGTTGGCATGTTTCTTAACTGTTCCATACCTTGGGTGTGACCATAACTCGTCTTTTCTCTTGGTTGAGCCTTGTTGGTTTTTTACCCATCTTTGGATTTAGCCCTGTTGGTTTTTTCCTTTTGAGCTCACTCCTTTGGCTGAGTCTTATTGTTTGGTATCTGCCGGGTTGTCTTAGTGATCTCCTTGGCATATCAATGACTAAATAGTAGGATTTTGCTTGCATTTTTCATTTCCTTATATTGAAAAATACCTAAAATACATAGAGTTTTGCATTTTCCTTTTGTTATAAGAGAAAATACAAAAAAGAATTTGCTTTTATGTATTGCATCTTTCATTGGGTGCTTGCTACCTTCATTTAGGTTCTGCTTGTGCATCGAAAATATAAAAGGATTGCATTTTTATTTCGAAACCGTTGGATTGATTTTGCATGCTAGCGACATTGTTTTATTGGATAGACAAGTCCAGGATTTGACGATTTTGCATACTATTGAGTCATACACATCACTAGTTTCACGACCATATCCCTTGAGTAACCATAGCCATTAAAATTAATGCTTAATCTTAAAATTGATTAGACCTATTTTATTTATAGGGTACAACAACTAGCATAGGTTTAGAGTCTTGCAATAGATCATTGTGAATTAACAATCCAATACTACTAGACAAAACATTAGGTGTCTGCCCAGGGAGTGGAGGAATCCATGGTATACATCGGTGTTCTCAGGAAGATCTACTCAAACCATAGTTAATCATGAGGTCACGGGAGGTTGGTTGCGGAGATATCCCTTTGATACTGGCTGAACATGGGAGATATTTCCAAGGTTTGTTCTTATCTGGGGACTCTTGGGGGATTTGACCCTCATTGAGTTTCGGGATCAGCTACCCTGCCCATACGATGGATCCCACCTGTGACTGTACCCCCTGAGCATTGGTTATATTGCAGTGACCATAGTTGTCTTACCTAGATATCGCAAAGGGTACTTGTAGTGGTTATGCTATTTGTGTCTTGAGTCAGATAGGGATTGGACAACACAGTTGTTTGTTGCTGAGGGTTATGACCCTTTGCACGCAGTGAATCCTGGGTGTCTCTATAACTGATTTTATTACCTCCAGCTATAGTTTGGGAGTCTCAAGCCTCTCCTAGGAGAGACATACCGGCTCTAGTGTCGGGAGCTCATTTAGCCACTCTGTTTGTCTTCTCTAGGCTGTAGTTTCTCTAGGTTTGTGCTTTTGATTATCGATAATTGGCCTTTAGAGGACGTTTTGATTTTATATTCTCTCTGGAGATATCGTGGCGTGGAGTCCTACTTTCCGTCGATCCCGTCAGTTGGATGGTTTGTAGCCTGCTGAACTTTCACATCGCGTTGCTAGGGGATGCCGGCGGGCTCCCTCTGAGTCTTCAGATTCTTATGAGACATACGTCCTAGACGTCTTGACTGCTACACACTCTGACACGGGAGAAATCCCTACGAGTCCTTCGAGTAGAGTTGAGCATAATTCAAACACCCCTACTCCTCGTGAGGCATGGGGGGGTGATCCACCCGAGACCCAACCTAGTTTGTTTGGTCCAGATCCACCTGAGACCCGACCTAGTTTGTTTGGTCCGGATCCACCTGAGGATGACCCGTTCGATCCTTCATATCCACATAATTATCTATACGAGATACTAGATTTTCATGATGATATAGGCCCTACGGTCAACCCTACCGCATTCTCATATGGTATGCCAAATTGCACTACAGTTGATCCTTCCACTACTTTTGGTAGTCATGCTGGCGCCATTGATGGTGTTAGCAACACTGCACTGACTGGGGGAAATACCCTCGTCGGGGGCACCACATTGTCCACTCACACAAATACTATGGGGACCAGTCATGTTCCTCCTAACAATGCTAATGTTGGAAGACGACCGCCTCCTAGGGCTACCCAACCTAATAGGAACACTATTTGAAACACGACTTACCATCCACCACCTAACACACATGTCGCTACCCATTAACCTAGGACCACTTTCGCGAATGTTAATGCTCCTCCTAACCATGGGGGTGGGCATATACCGCATACTTTTGCGTCCACTAGCATTGCTAGTTATACTAATGTAGGAGGTGGGAATATATCTTATCCTCATGGTCATAACGCTACCATTCCTGCTACTAGTAACACCAATGTTGGGGTTGGGAATACATCTCATGCTTATGGTCACCACACGACTGCTCATGATAATCCTAATGCTGGGGGTGGGAACATACCTCACCATTATGCTCATTGCAACTCAGTTCCTGCTACGAATAGTACGTATATTCCCCATACTTATAGTGGAAACCCTTACTACGACACAGTCAGTGCTGGCCTCCAGTACAACCCACCTCAATATGGTGCCCAAAATACTTATATACCTGCTTACTCTCATATAGGTAAGGTTGGAGGAGGTTATCGACCTTATGGCCATGGTCAAGCTTATGGTCCGCCAGGTCCTCATTATCAGCAGTTTAATGCTCATGGTCAAGCTTTTGGTCCACCTTATAATTTGGTTCCGTTCAACCAACCTTTTATGGGAGCTTATAATCAAGCTTTTCAGCCGCAGCTCTCATTTCTTGCATGTTTGAATCTTCTGGATCTTTTGAAGCTCACGAATGATCCACTGTGTCACGACCCCAATTGGCCCCCGGTCTGTACCAAGCTCCCTTCGGACATTCCTAAGTTTGAGGGGAAAGGTGGTGAGGACCCGGGTGATCATGTCACAACGTTTCACCTTTGGTGCTCCTCCAACTTGTTGAATCACAATTCTGTTAGATTATGAATATTTCAATGCACCCTCACGGGGGCAACTGCAAAGTGGTATGTTGAGTTTCATGGGAACACTTATAGGGGATTCAATGAGACCACTTTGGTTTTCTTGGATCATTTCCAGTTGTCGGTTCACTATGATACTGGTACTGAACTTTTGTCTACCTTTTGTCAGAATAAGGCCACACATATTTCTAACCATGTTCAAGAATGGCGTCGGTGGAAGAGATTAGTGAAAGCCAACATTCCTCCAGAGTTTTTGTTGGAATGGTTCCTCAAGTCTTTACTCCCATATACTGCCAAGGATGTTTCGATGTCCGATATTATGAATCAGGAACAAGCCATCTTAAAAGTCCAGCAGTTGGATTTACTATATTCTCAGTCTGGCATTTTGTATGACATCATCCCCGACGCACCGCGAACACGACATGAGCCCAAGTCAGTTCCTAGACCACATGCCGATGGCATCATGGGATTCGCAAGTACTCGCCCTGTAGATCTGGTGGCTAACCAAATGAAAAATTTGTCACTAAACCAGTCTACTCCTGGACAGGTTCACACCTTGTCCACTTCCACCCCGTCGTCTGATGTACATAACGTGCAATCAATGAAACCGTCAGGTAACCAGCAACCTGGTGGTAAGAAAATGGGAGAAACAACCGTAGGGGTGGAAAAAATGGGAATAACAATTGCAATACCCCTCATAAGGAGAATTCCAACCCTCCTCGGGAAGGAGGAAATGCTGGTGAGGATCGTAAACCTATGCGTAAGGTGAAGTTTCCTTGCAAGCTCTGTGGGGAAGATCATATTACTCACTTATGTCCTCGAATCAAAGAAGCATCAAAGCATCGAAGCATCAGCACTCTTTGGCCTACAGGATCCATTTCATTGACTCAGATCCACTTTATATCCTTTAGACACTATTTTTCCCTATTTTTTCCCTTGTACGCTAGCTGCATCATTATAGCGGGTGTACCTGCGAGTTGCATCACTATAGCCCGCGGGTAGCATGTAAAATGGTAAAAATCACTAGTTTATTACTTTTTACTCCCAAAAATCGGTCATAGGGTGACCTTTGGCCCTCTATTTTCCCCGAAACGTCTTGATGTGTCCTTTCACTTACCTTTGGGAGGACTATATATTGAGCACATATGGCTTATGGACGGGAGAATAAAGAAGAGCAAGAGAACTCTAGTGGATTTTTGCCCTATCTTGAGTCTACACTCATTGATCCTTGTAGTTGTGAACCTTTTATGTTCACCTTCCAAACTCCTATCATAGTTTGAGTTTGCCATTCCATGGAGGATTGAAGTGGTGGAGGCGCAAGTGGATTGACCTGGATCTTGGTTCAGATTGGTTGCCGGCAAGAGGTCGTATCACATTGTACTTCTTCTTGTTTATTAATAGAAAGACTCATATTCACATCCATTAATGTTGTGAATGTTGTTTATACTACATTGGGTTGCATTTACTTATAATATCATGGACCATTGCTATTGATGATGTTAATGTCGTTTATATATTATATATACTTGTTATGTATTGGTTGTCAAGACTAATTTGGAGATTCAAGTGCATGGATTGAAAGCTCCAATGGCGATCTGAATCAAATGTTTGGATCGAGGTTGGTTGTATTCTTCATTATCTTAGCATTGTCATTTATATAGCATAGTACTGAGAATTGAGTTAATTTCTGGTAGTCAGCTGTCTGTTGTGGTCTACCCCAAGCCATAGTGAGTTTTCTCCAAAACAAGTATAGGAAGGTAGCGCGTGTCAATAACGTGTCATATATTATGTGAGTCAGACATTGTCTGGTCCACCACTACGCTACCCCCATGAGGAGCATTTGTCCCTAGGCATCATATTCTCTATTCATAAGGTACGCCACTACATTCTTATGAGAGGAACTACAATTGTGGCAAACTCTAACCCAATGGTCTATCTCTTGAGTCACTGCCTCCTTCAAGGGCGCGTGGCTAAATGGATTGTTATCCTTCAAGAATATGACCTGACATTTTTACACCTAAGAGTACCAAAGCCCTTTCACTCGCACATCTCATGAACGACTTCCCCTCTTCATCGGCATCACCTACGATCATCACTAACTTGATCGACGAATAGTTGTTCACTATTTCGTCGGATGACCCATATAGGTGTACCTGATTTTGTAGGAAACCAAAATGAGGTGTACCTAGCCTTTCATAATTTGCTTATGAAAAAGTGAAGTTAAAAAATGATAATAAGTATTAAGTAACATAATTCCATACCTTAATAAGGAATAATGGAGAGTCATCAATAGATCTCAATAGAAGGATTGCTATATTTTATCATAGAATTCTTAATGAAATCAAAGGAGTTTTTTATTGACCATGTCAAGGCCCACTTGCGTATAAATTTCTAACCAAATTTTTTTTATCAATATGAAATACCTTGATTACATCAACTTCATTTCCATGTTACTAATCTCACAGTAACTATGATACTCTTAATACACAATCCTTGAACCCAGAAAAACTAATGGGCACATAACATGAATATTTCCCTGTTAGACCATGTAGTGTCTAATACATTATTTCTCAACGCACAAAGCATACCCCATTAGAATTATATGCAATAAAATAAGGAACTTTTAGGACTTTTCCATCAATAGGGTTATTTGGAAATTACAAATGTATCAAGTTGCAACAGTTAACAAGCATTCCTTTATTTACAATGAAATTGTAGAGTTGAAATCTAGCCATTACTGAAGTAGCTTAAAACATTTATGGTCAAGGAATAGTGTTCAATATATCTATATATATATATATATATATATATATATATATATTTGTTTTCTTGTTTCAAGTCCTTTAAACAAGTTTGAAATAAATTAATTCACTCTAAGAAGGGAATCCCAGAGCCAATAATCGAGAAATAAAAATGGTTATTGTATAGAGGTCAATAAGCACTTACTTAAACCAAATCCTGGCTGGAGATTGTTTACTGTCAGAATGATATGCTACTGCCTCCAGCTATTTCATAGTACCATTTTCAAAACTAGGTCATGAGTGAGGATGCCAAGATTCATCCCAGCTTCCTAGTTTAGGTTCAAATGTTGCCTAGTTCTACCACAAGCTATTACTAATCGATATTGAATCCACACTTTCACTTTAATGTGTTCCAAACAAAATAGGACATACCAAGCTCAAGAAAATAAGCAAAACTTAAATGAAACGTTGGCAAGTGCAAATGCAATTTTCCAAGGACTTACTTGTAAAACATAAAAAGGGACACCATTTACATTTTCCATGAACCCCCAATTCATACTACAGGAACAAGACATTTACATTTTGCATCAACACGTAGTTCATTATTATATACGACTTAAAACATTCCTCAAATTTACTTATGTGGGGGAGTGCTTTGGCAAGGTTTCTCCAGAATCTCTATTTGCATCAATGTTTCCCTCTTAGGATGCGTAGTCGAAAGAATATACGAATTATTTTCTTCCTCTCTGAGTATGTGACACTCATACCTAGGGATCCGCTTCTTATGGAAATGCAATATCTCTTAAAGCTTCATATATGATTTTCCCCTCCATGGAATTTTTATGTTATCCATTGGTCTCACTTAATGGATTTTCTTTAGCACCCACATATGTAACCGCAGATTAAGTCATATGCATAATTTCAAGTGTACCTTTCAAATCAAATTTCAATCTAAGGTTCAACTTAGAATTGAATGGAGTTCAACATGAAAGAGGAAACAAAGTTGTAGCCATGTGTGACTACAACTGATTTCACAAATGAATTGATGAGAATAGAAAACATAAAAGTATTTATCAAATTATTCATTGAACTTAAATCTTTAAGATGGTAGCCAAAATAAAAGTTCAACCCTCTTGCAAGCACTTGAGGCAACCATAATCACCACAAGCTAAAGATGTAGGACTTCCATATGTACCAAGGTTCTCCATACACAACACACATGTGGGAAAAATTATTTTATTAGCCACGTGCTGTAAAGGTCCTACTAAAGGATGCTCTTTCATTTTGCACTAAAATGTTTTGACACTCATAGCTACCATTGTGATTTAATGAATGAAAAATTCAATGAAGACAAGATAACCTGCAATGTGTGAAGCACAATTATAAAAAAAAATTGAATAAAATTTGATTCCTAATTAACAACAACTTATATTCTTCATCTAGGCTAGAAGGAAAGAATGAAATAAAAAACCAACAACAAGATGAACACCAAAGGTATTGATGATAATCAATCACATACAACCTTCATGTCTTTTGATAATAAGAATGCCTTAATTGTAAATGCCCAAAGAGAACCTTTTGGTAATAGATTGGATAGAAAATTGAACCCCACATATAACTCAACATCCTATGAAAATGAGTTGAAACATACTATGTCATAGCTTAGTCAATCTAAGACAATCACCTCCAGTGAGGATATATAGTTAATCCCATGGCCAAGAAGAGCCCACTAGTTAGTAGAGAATGTAAGGGGGTTATTGTCGATCTCTTGATAGAGTATCCACATCCATGTGTAAGATGCTTGAAGTTCTAACTAAAAAGCATTTACAAATAAGTTAAGAAGGGAGCAACAAAAAATGTATAGAATTCTCATAAAAGTCACATTGGATGAATTCATAAATGATCTGCATGCAATTTATTCATTCTTCAATTTAATCATTGATCATTTTTAGCATTAATTTACCAAAAGTGAAAAAAACCACAGGAAACAATAATGACATAATCTAGTTGTTTACCAGAATTGAAATAATAGATATTAAGATTAGCTTAGCAACAATGTCATATTTTGCACAATTAATTGCATGACATGATGCTTTTCCAATACTTTCCTTTGTACTTGACAATATTTCAAGCATTCCTTCAAAATTATCCCTAGCAGTTGTTGCTTCTATATCCCCACTAGGTGTCTCTCCAATCGATTTTCTCTCTGGGCTTATTTTACCTTCTTCACTTGATTCTAGATTCATCATATTTGATAGACCCCACTACTGCACATTAACTTTGGGACTTATTGATTTTGTATGGGTAATGGCATCCTTTGAATCCTTAGGTGCCTCACCATCAAAGTGAAGTTGGAGAGGTGAATTGTGATGTGAACTACTCCCTTGATTAGGTGAAGGACTGGAAATAAAATGAATAGAATTATTAGTTTCTTCAATTGAAGAAGGATGTGGCATAGCTGTAGAACATGCTTGTTCTCACTTAACCTATGCAACGGCTATAAGATGCTTCATAGATTTGGATGGGGCAGCAATGCCAGAATCATTTGAGATAGTTATGGATTTTACTTCTTTTGCGGCATCATCCCTGTAACATAAGCCAAAATTATAAGAATAGAAAATAAACTAGTCAAAAAACATAAACATGAATAAATAGTAACTTGAAAATAACATGGGTGAATATAAGACATGAGCTTGTCTAATTTTGTTTTTTTCTCTAAAGGAAACTTTGTAGAATGTGACATGCCATCCAATTTCATTTTTGTAGTACCATTTATATTCACCTTAAATTTTGGATAAATTATCACCTTTTCTACTGAATGTTCAATGCCAGATATTATAGGGGAAACTTGCTCATGCTTGCGAAAAACCAACTTTTGAGGTAACTTTCCTTGGTTAAGCTTTTCTGACCTAGACTTCCCATGATCTTTATTAGGGCCTCTATTGTTTTTCTTTGTTGGAGTTGTTCAATATTTATTCACCCTAATTCTCTTTGACTTGTATTCATATTGGTCAGCCTCACCCTTTAGTGCAACATAATCCTTGTTCAGAGGTGTGTTGATTGAATTCCCTTGTATTAAAACTAAATTTGAAACATCGTTCTTATTTGGAGAAGGAACCAGTGTTGCAGTCATGCTATGTTGCTTTTGTTCTTCAATTTTATGATCAAACAATGATGATTCACTAGATATTTTAGCATGAAAATTCCTCTCATACTATATCCAATTTTCCATTATCGATGTGCTTATAGGAATTTTAATATTCAAACCATGGATCCACCTACTTCTCCTCTACCCAATTAAGGGAACCTCATATAGTATTGACATGAATATAAAGACACTAGAGGTTTCTTGATACCTCCTATTTCAGTTGATTCTTTTTTAATCAATATATCTACTTTGACACAATCATCATTTCCCTTTCTCGACTCCTTGTCATTCTAAAATAAAATGGTAAAAGGTTTTTCATCTATAGAAAAACCACATGCATCATCCTATCTAGCCACACGAATTGTCAATAGTTCCACTAAAGTAGTAGAAGCCTTTGCAACACATGTAGACATAGCTTGTTGAGACTAGTGACATCATTTAGAGGGAGGCAAGGAAACTTTATCACTAAGTAAGCTACTTCTCAATGATATTTACCATAATTTGGTGCCAAACATGTCATCGTTTCCATGAAAATTGAAGACATACACCCTTGTGGGATATATCGTTCAATTTCCATACTATTGGAACTTATGGTATTATTAGTTCTCAAATGGAATTCAATTAATAAGAAAGCATTATCTGATGCATTATTTTCTCCATTATTTTCAATGGCACTTACTATGCTTCATGTATTCAAGCCTTCAACAATTTTATCCATTTTCTCCTCAACATCAATTATTTCCCTTTTTACCAAATGCAAATGTTCATCAAAGTTAATTTTATGTTTCCTTCCCTTAATCCAAGTCCTTTTGTTCCAATGATCTACTCTTGAGGATAATCAAAGATCTTTTTCTTCTTCTATTGATTTATTTATCTTTGTTTGATCCTTAGATCTCTCCAGTAGTGTTGATACCCCTGAATTATGTTTCTTCAAGAGATTTATTTTCTTCTTTAAAATGGAATTCTAATGCAAAAAAGTGTTTGGAACTACCCTAACTTCATTGTCCTTAGTCACAAATGTAGAGAGCACATGACATTTGTACTTCGGAATAGTGTTTTCATTAAGATTTTTGAAATATTTTTCTCCCTTCACATTTTCTTTTGAGTTTGAAACTTGAATGCTATATTCAGTATTTCCATGTATTTGTCACTATTTTTCTCTAATATAGGAGCTCACTTTTAGGAATTGATTGAGAATCTCTAATTTTTTTTCCATGCCTTTCCTTTTCTGACCAAACTACCTTATGGTCATGATCTGCTATAAAATAATACCTATATCTTGTGGTTATATCCTTTTTTCTTCAAGTTCATAAGAAAAACTCATATTGTTATATCTATCATTATGAAAATTGATTTCACTCTTTGATAACCTTTTTAAATCTCTCTTCATTGTCTTCAACTCTAGATCAACTATTATATCTACTACACTAGAAACATCAAACCTCAAATAGTTTTCAAAATGGTTTGCAATCACTTTTCCAAATGCATTAGACCTCAAACGGTCCTCAGAATGGTATGTAGGTTTTTTTTTTCTTTATAACTGACCTCATATGGTATGATTTAGATGTTGACACCAAACTATGATTTTTCATCCCAACCTGAACTGCATTAAGCATCTTCTTATCTTTATTAGTAGATGTGATAAAGGAGGCAGCATGATTTTTGTTATTCTCATATACCCCATGTGTCTTTTTAAAGTTTTTTGGCATATGTACATCCATTTTAAGATCATGTTTCTTGGTGACAACATCATAATGAAATTGAATAGATGGATCTTTTTGGATTTTCAACATTTCCTCTGAATCATTAGTTACTTCTTCCATTTTATCATATTTTATAAACTATAATTTATGTACAGAATATTCCTTTGATCTTTCATCAATACATGATATGGCTTTCCTATTATCAATATTTGGGATAAAGTCTTGTTTCTCTGTATATTTCTCATAATAATCCTCACATATCTCTTTCACTACACGAGTAAATTCAAATTTAACTTTTCCTTAACATTTGGCTAACAACTTATTTTTCAACTCAAGGTTGAATTCTTGAACATCAGTACACTAGGACAAAAGGGGGAATTAGTGACCAAAAAAAGGACTAAAATTTGGAGATAAATGACTAATTTTGAGGTGGATACCACTAGTAAAAAATAAGCAGTGTCTACCTGCAAGGGTGTATCTCAACCAAATATTCGCTTGATATGAAGTACATGTTGGAAATGGAGGTCATGAGTTCAAATCACCCTGACTTACCTTGCCCCATTCTTGTGGGTTGTGTGGGTGCACCTAGGGGTATAGCGGTATTGGATGGGATTGGACCCTTGGACCCCATGTCACACGAGTACTAACCCCATCCCAGTTGTCGATTCCCCTAGTACAAAAAAAAACAAATTAACAGTCTCTTGTCACCCTACTAAATCAGTTGTGTATCACTTAGTCATTAATTGTTTCCATTGTTTCATCATCTAGTAATATATTTAGTCATTTATTTGGTCATTAATTTTCGTTATTTGGTACTTAATTGTTGGTATTTGATAGTACATTTAGTCATTTATTTGCTCCTTAGATGCCACCATTTTAGTGGTACATTTTCTAGTTTAATTAGTCATTAATTATTGTCATTTTGTAGTATATTTAGTCATTTATTTGCTCATTATTTTTCATCATTTTCACTCATATATTTAATAGAATTATAAAGAACTACACAAGTAGTATAATAGTAGTTGTGGTCATATTTATCTCTAGCATTATAGTTTTGTATTTGTGTTTGTTTTATATTCATTTTATTTTTTTCTTCATTATTATTCAATATAACTATATGATGTGAATAATTTTTAAAATATCATGAATCTATATAGTTGTGTCACTATGCAATATTGGGCAAACATAATATAAAGGGATTACATTTATATAAACATGTAAACTTGCATTAATTGAAAATACTATAAATAAGATCAAGTATATATATCTATGCGTGTGTGTGTGTGTGTGATAAAAGTCAAATAGTACAACATATTTAATTTTCCAATTGAATATCAATTAACATTACATGATCTTTGATCAAATATTAGTCCATGACAAAAATTGTCTCGACCACATTTTCAACAATATCAAGCTTTGTTGTGGGAAAAATAGCACAAATGTGTGCAGCTCTTACCACTTGAGGGGTGAAAGCCTTGGATGTTGTTAAGAAGGCCTAATATTCTGTTACTAAATCAAATGTAATGGCTCCAAATTGATCCTGCAAGCTCTTGTTAGTAAACAAATAACTTGAAATAAACAAAGGGAGTGGGGATAAGCAAACCAAAACAAGAATCAAATGTCAAAACCAATTTAGATTTCCCAATGGTCAAGCTTGTTACATGCAATGTCACCTAGGAGGTGTGGGATTCAAGGGAAGCCAACAATATCCCTTAGGGAGGTCCCTTTTTTCCACACTAAATGCTAAATAACTTGAAGAACAAATGAGAGAAACACTTGCCCCTTGGATGAAGGTGGAAGGGGAGCTTGAGGGATGCTAATAGGTTGAGGAAGAGGTGGAAGAAGTCGCAACACAATTCCAATAGCACAACCTTGATCTAAATTTCTATACTTAGATGCATTCCCATTGCTTCCTTTTATAGGCAAAGAGGTGGTCAAGAAACATCTAGAGCCAAGTGTGAACCCCATCATCTCATGAACTAGCTCCAAAGTACACAAAGGGGGATATTCAATGCATAAAGAGCCAAATTCAAATTTTTGTTGGTGCGGGAGATTTCACAAGCCTTCAATGTGAAACTAGTGGTTGAGATCCCGTTGTCTTTTACAGAGGTGCAGATATCGAAGCATAATCTGCGCTAGGATAGCATGGGCACAGAACTGACAACACACGTTGTAGCATATGCTAACATGGATTTACTTGCACAACCTCTTCTTTTGACTATGTTTTGGCATTTTTGGACTCATGTTGATTTTTGGACCTGATGAGGATTTCTTCAGTGAGCTTCATTCTATATGTTGATGGTGCCTTCCTGTAAGATTAACTAAAATGTCGCATGTGTGCGAAATTTGAGCGTTAGCAATATTTCCATCAAGTACTCGAAAATTTTCTACATCGATGACTTTTCCAAATATTTCAATCACCACTGAGTTAAGCTTCCTTCCTTCCTCAAATGTTTGCATCCATCTAGTTTGTTTTCATAGGGAAGGGGACAAATTTAAATCCCAGAATTCATGTCCTTTTTGTAATATTGGAACTGTGAAAAACAAAAGAAACATACATAAATATTAGAATTTTTTTATTACAAGTAATTCTAAAAATGTACAAAATGATTAAAACTAGAGCCACATGGTGGAATTTTCCATGTGGAGTAAAGGGAACTTGGGGATTTTGGGAATCTGTTAAGCCCTAAATTGGTGGCACATTAAACCCTACATTGTGGTGCATTACATTAGTACTATCATATTATTGATGTCTGCTTTGTTCCATTACTGGTAATTTCAATTAGTATTATTGTATTATTGATGTCAGCTCAGGTCCATTAGTTGTAATTGTACCTCCTTGTCTCCTATATATATGAAGGAGACCTTTTCATTTGAAGCATCTAATATTGTCTTGTCTTGTATTGTATACTTAGTACATTGTATAAGGAGGTTTCCACCTCAAAGAGGCTTTACATTCATATATTTTCTTCATTATAAAGGCATGAATTACTATTTCTAGTCTATTTATGCTCTTTTCATGCTCTTTTTGTGAATTTGTTGCTTAACATTGCTTAGATGCTTCCAAAAAAATCAACTTATAATTTTCACTCTAATTTTTTTCTAGAATGTTTCAAATATCAAAACTTGCAGGGAATGTAGGGGAAAATATGAGATATCTATGGTATAAGTTTCAAATCTTGATTCATTGCAAGTTTTGAGTTATACCTAGTGGAAGTTAGGGTTTATGGCTAGTCCAAAAACTAGTCTAAAACATTTTTTCTTGGAAAATGGTTATATCTGGAGCATGCAAGATCCAAATTGAGTAATACATGTTGCATTAAAAAGAAAAAGGACTACAATATATGTGGTATCAATTTCATATTCAAATTCAAATCTGAAAAATTGGACATGTGGCAGGTTGTACAAGTTCACTCTTTTGAAACGTTCAAAATCATCACTTTGTGAGAAAGTTGCAACCATTTCCTCTAGGAAAATCAGAATTCAATGAAACCTATGGAATTGGAAAGAGGAATTTTTAGGATACCACATGCCAAAAATTTAGACTCAAAGGGGCCAAAATTTTAGATTTCCATCAGGTGAAAGGTCGGTCAACAAAACAATCTCCAAATCAGGTTTTTAAAAGGTACGTCATTTTAAACTTGAATAAATTTTAGTTGAAGGATATATTTGAGGTGGTCTCAAAGTTGTTATATATATTTATATTTATCCACATGGAACCAAAAGGTGGTGGAAAAAATCATACTCCAATCAAACCACTAGAGAATTCATCCTTAACCTGCCAAGAAAGTGAAGACTTATCCAAGTGTCCAATTTGGAAAATATGATTAAAGGGTCTGTGAAGACGATTGATTTACTTAATTTAGAGGAGAATATTATGGGACATATGGATAATAATATGGAGTAAAATATGAAAATGATTTCTCATTTCATACAAAATTCAAAGAAAAATCTCCTTACAAGTGATGATGTGTCTTGGGGTACTCAAGAAGATAAAGATAGTGTCCATGTTGAGAAACCGTCCATTAATAAGAACATAATAAGAGGAATTTATTCTAATAATGGAAGTAACCAGGGATGGTACCCAAGGGGTATCCAAATCCCCAATATTGGAATTAGCAATATTGATGGAAAGGACGCCATAACATGGATATTCCAGATGGATAAATTCTTTTATATACACCAGGTTCCAAATATCCAAAAGGTACCTATTGCATCTTTATGTTTAGAAACTGAGCAGTTTGTGTGGTACCAATGGCTTTGTGAATGAAAAAAGAACTCCATTCTCTCTTGGTCCATTTTTAAAGAAGAATTCATTGTTAACGGATAAGTCTGTAAGTGTGGACACAAATTGACCTCTGTAGTTTGAACACCTCAAACTAGAACAAAACAGACATAAAACAACTTATTTCTCTAAGTCCTTACACTAGGAATGCAATTAAGAAGGAGGATAAACCGTATAATCTGAAGGATTTCCTCGCTTCACTATTCATGTCGTTGTTCCATGTATGATCTTCGTAGAACACCTGTAAAAGGGCAAGAAGGAGTAAAAGAGATAAATGCAATCAAAAGGACGTATGCGGACAACCAAGGAAGAGTGAAACAAAACTATTAACAAGTTATTGTGGGAAAGAAATGGATTTACTCTATTATTAAATTATTAAAGGAAAGAGATACGATCAATTTCCTTGGCATTGTAAACTTCTTCCCAATGGTCCTTTTCCTCAACGAATTGCCATGTTCCAATAATATGACTATCAAAGCTTTAACATAACACTATAGAACAAACATAATTTATCCAACATTTGGTGATTAAAACAACACTTATTTTTCCGTACTCCATGGGATTGGGATTGTATTTATAATCTCAAATGGATAATAGGGATATCAGAGGATAAGGGGAGAAGGATAAGAAAGTATCCCAAAGACTTTGGAGCTCGGCTAAGATCCACCCAAATAGGAATGGATAACCATCCACAAGGGCATCATTCTAGAAGCTCCTCGAACTTTCTCTTTTTCCCTTCGTAAATATAGTTTTGCACCCTAGACAAAGGAAACATGAGACATTGTCACACCCTATAGTGATGCAACTTGCAACAACAGATATTGTCACATGTTGTCATAGACCAAGTTGTGACAACTTCTAAAACTAGGGTTTTGAAGGGAAATTTCATCATGACTCTCATATTCCTAGTAGGATTTTGCATGTTCTTTAGGGATTATGGAAAGGGTAAAGGTACATTATCCACTATCACGATGATGACGAAAATTACATGTAACATTCATATCATATCATGATGATGTTAAGAGAAATTCCTTCTTTACACAATTGATAAATATAATACAAAAGGGTTCAGTAAGCGAGCACATTCAAAAATTTTGAAAGTTGATTCTTAGAGTGGATGACATACCAGATGATAAATTATTGGAACCTTTAAGGATAAAATCCAACATGAGGTGTGTCGCTTTGAACCAACATCCTTAGAGAAGGATTTCATGGTGGCAAGGAAGGTTGAAAGTAAAAATATGGCGATGGCTAATACAAGGACCACCTCTAACACATATAGACAAAATAATATTCCTTTTTCTAACCCACCTTAGAGGCTGAAACCTCAACAACTAGATGAAAGAAGAGAAAAAGGTCTATGCTTTAATTGTGTCAACAAGTATAGTAAGGGACATAAGTGTTGTGGGAAGAAATTATTCTACATGGATTGTGAAGAGGAAGAAGCAAAAGAATAGGAACCATATCAAGCTAAAGAAATAGAAGAGATTACTCCCACCATATCTTGTCATGCATTGGATGGAATTAACACTCAAACTCTCAAGATCAAAAGATATACCAAAAATAAAAATGTAATAGTGTTGATTGATTCTAGTAGTACTCATAATTTCATTCATTGTAAATTATCCAAAGTTCTCAATTGTTGTGTATATCTAGCACCAGAGTTTCAAGTAATGATTGCGGATGGAGGAACTATCAATTACTCAATGAAATTCCATAATATCAATGATACTATGGGGGAATATGTATTGAATAGTCTAATGATTTCTATTCCAATGGATGGTGCTGATGTTGTCTTAGGGATTCAATGGTTACAATCACTAGGAACAGTGGCTTTTAATTTTCAATAACTTTTCATGAAATTTTTATAGGAAAGAAAATAATTTGAGTTAAGGAGTATCACAAGGAAACCAATCAAGGTGATAATCTCTAATGGTATGAAAACATTGTTGAAAAAGGGACATCAAGGTGTAATTGCACACTTATGCTCACTAGATGTTTAAACATCTAAGCCTCCTATTCCCCTGGATATCCAAAGGGTCATTAATAATAATTCAAGGGTATTTGAATATATTCCAAAAGGTCTTCCACCTACTAGAGATTTTGATCATGCTATTCACTTAATTCTAGGAAGTGATCCTCCTAGCATAAGACCTTATAGATACCCCTATGGCCAGAAGAGTGAAATTGAGCGTATGGTTGAAGAAATGTTTGAGGCTGTCATAATTAGGCCTACCCAAAGTTCTTAGTATGTATTAGAAGGTAATGGTACACAAGAAGGAGGGATCATGGCATATGTGTCCAAATTATAGAGAGATCAACAAGATCACCATTAAAGATAAGTTTCCCATTCTTGTCATTGATGAATTTTTAGATGAACTACATGGAGGAGTTTACTTCACAAATTTGTATCTTCAATCAGGGTATCAAGGAAGAAGACATCCCAAAAACAACATTCATAACTCATCAAGTTCATTATGAATTTTTGGTCATGCCTTTTGTCCTTATGATTGCACCTTCCACATTTCAAGGTTTGATGAATTCCATATTCAATCCCTTCATTAGAAAATTTGTGTTAGTACTTTTTGATGATATACTAATCTATAGAAAGTCTTGGGAAGAGCATGTTCAACATGCTGACAGGGTTCTACAACTACTAAAGGAGCAAAACATGTTCAACATGTTGACAGGGTGCTAGAACTATTAAAGGAGGAACAACTATATCCAAAACCTTCTGAATGTCTCTTTGGGGAAAGGAGGTAGAGTATTTGGGTCATATTGTTTCTCATGAAGGTGTCAAGGGAGACCCTAAAAAAATTAAATCCATGATGCACTGGATGATTCCCAAATCCTTGAAGAATCTTAAAGGATTCTTACTAGGTTTGACAATGAACTGCCACAAGTTTTTTCAAAACTATGGAAGAATAACAACATATCTAACACATTATTGAAGAAGGAAGCATTTTCTTGGAATCCAGAGGCAACTGAATCTTTTGAACAACTTAAAGAGGCAATTTGAAAATCTCATGTTTTGACCACACCATACTTCACAAAAACCTTTATTGTGGAATGTGATTCCTCGGGAAATTGAATTGATGTTGTTATAATGCAATAAGGACAACCCCCTTATTTAGAAAGTAGACCAATCAAGGGGAAAAAACTTTCAGAAACCCATTTATGAGAAGGAAATGATGGACATACTACATGTACTAACCTCTCAATTGGACAACTAATCCACTATGATGAAAAACTTCGGAAATATTTCTCGAGATTTCTTAACATGGCTTTTAAACCAAGTTTAGAATCACTATTAAACTATAAAGTATGATATATAATTATTAAGCTTGGCCATGCATTTGTTAATCTCAAATACATAATCATTAAATATATATTTTTAGTAGATTTGATTCTAAATTAAGAAGGGACGATTCTTAATTCAAAAGGATATCAAGTATTTTGTTCTTAAAATAATCAAGTTCATTACTTAACATGAATCGTAGAGCCCACGTGGAGCTAATAACTAGATCAATGGCATCCTTACCTAATAGGTAGGCACTTCAAGGCTAAAACAGATCATGATAGTCTTAAATACTTCTTAGAACATAGCCTATCTTCAGAAGAGCAACAAAAATGGGTAACCAAGATGTTGGGATATGACTTTGAAATCATCTATAAAAAGGGAAATAGAATGTGGTGGTAGCTGCACTCTCCATAAAATATGAGGATGTTGAGGCATTACTTTCTGCAATTTCTATTATACAACCCAATTGGGTAGTCGTATCAAGGGAAGAATGGAAGAATGACCTATCTGTGTGGATGCTCATTCAAAAGCTACAAAAGGATTCCAATGTATTAGATATTTTTGTGTGGAAAAATGATTCACTATGGTATAACCATTAGAGAGATTTTGAGGTCAAAAAAGGGCCTCCTAAGAGATGTACTACAAAAACATGAGATATATTAAAATATTATGAATTGGGGGTTTTATGGGGTAGGTATATATGACAAGTCACCTCCCACACTATTTTCTATGCACAATATAAATAACCATGGTTGAGTTACTTTTCAAAATTCACTAGAAATAAAATTAATAAAATAAGTCTACATTGATGTGACTAAGATTCATTGTAAATTCTCAAAAATGTATTGTCATTTAACATTTATTTGTCTTGAACTTGCAAATGAAATTAAATAATAAAAAACATTTTTAAGAGCTTTTTAAAAAAAATTATGTTGACTTTTTATATTTAGTACTTTTCTCATGAATTTAATAATGTAATTTAATTGAGAATTTATTTACATGTAAAATGTCAATAATATTATTATAATCTACATTGCATTATTATTATTATTATTATTATTATTTATTATATCTATTATTATTCTTTATTAGTTTGACATTATGTTATTAAATAGAATGGAGTGAATATATAATTTAAAATTAAAAACATAAAAATGATAATATATTATTTTATAAAAAAATGTGAAAGGACTTTCTTTATGAATTAAGAGTACTTCACTTGAAAATGACAATAATATTATTTTATGTGAAAGTGTGAAAAGACATTCATTATGAGTACTTTACTTTATGACTTAAAAGTACTTACACCACTACCTTGGTTAACTATGTGTTTTCATCCACCATAGAAAATTTGACAAATAAGCATTCTTAACTCATGCAATGCCATCTCACCAAGGGGGATGATGTCATCTACTAGAATGTGATTGGTTGTATTTTATAGTACATTTTCTTTGTTTTGAGGCCCTTTTTTGACCTCAAAATTTCTAGTACAAAATGAGAGATAAGTGACTAGGAGACTAAAAATGTTAGTCACCATAGTTTTTTCAAGGGATAAACGACCAAAATTGAGCAATTAAAGTGATCCAACTAAAAATGACTAAGATAAATGACTAATTTAGTCATGTGATCAAATATACGACTAGATAACTAGTGATTAAAATAAAAATGACTAACATAAATGACTAATTTAGTCACAGGAATACAAATATGAATAGATAACAATGAAAAAGAATATGAATTAGTCATTTATGTTAGTCATTTTTAGTTGTGTCACCCCAACAATGGAAAATTACAATTTTTGACAATGAACTTGTATAATTTACTAAATTTTAACACCACAGATGGATTCAGAGATCTCTTTAGAAAGGGGCCTTTGAATTCATCTCCAATGTTAATGTTTGGTAAATTGTAAAACTGTAGATGGATTCATGAGAGATCCCCTTGTGTCAGTCGACAACATTTTCTTCTTTCAAGACATCCAGTGAGGTCTCAACAGTTCTAGTCGATGTTCATGGATGTGTTCGTTGGCCTCAAGCCTATTATGTAAGTGCAATATTGTCATCATCATGTGCACTCAAAATTAGTGACTCAATTCACATGAAATCAACCCTGGCCATGCTACGTTGACCAATATCCCCACATCCATTTTGTTTGATAATTAAAATATGTATTAAAAACTTATAATATATAAAAATTTACAATATATAATTTTTATATTATTACAAAACATACACTAGTAGAATTTGGGAAAATAATTTTTCACACCACATATGGATTCAGAGACCCCCATCCGTGGTGTTAACATTTAGTAAACTGTAAAATGTCATTGTCAAAATTGCAATTTTCCATTGCCAGATTCTGTCAAATAACTTACAACCAGGGGAAGAACGCTCCATGATTAATATCTTGCACCATTGGTCATGGTTTGTGCACTCTCCCTCATCTTTGTGGTCTATGTTTGGCTTATGCACCCTCCCTTGTGACATCTGCACCCTCCCTTCTGGCTTGTGCACTCTCCCTTGAGAATTCTTTCTCTCTCACCTCTTTAGCATGTGTGCTCTCACTTTGGCATGAAATGCTCCCCTAGGCATGGGCATTCTCCCTTTGGCATGTGTGCGATCCCTTGGCATGTTCACCCTCCCTTTGGCATGTACACACTTCCTTGGCATGTGCACTCTACATTGTGGCTTATGTGCTCTCCCTTTGGCATGTGTGAAATTTATTCTCCCTTGGGAATGGGAGATCTCACTTTGGCATGTGCTCAAACATGACCATCTCATGTGCGCTTCAGGGATAATTTTAAGGACCCATACTTATTTAAAAGTGTATAAACCTTGGCGAATGTTACCAATTCTTAAAATGTGAACTATAAAATATTTGGTGATATTTTTCTAAATTATTTCAATTTCTAAAGATTTGATATAGTTTATATAATAATTTGGCGATTTTTAGAGTGAAAAAATTTTACCCCATCAAAATTGTGTGAAATAGGGCTTCAAAAAATGCAAATTGGCGAATCTTTTTTTGGAAATAAAATGGAAAAATAGCCCATGGGCTAAATTTCGCCCCTAAAATTATCCTTGGTGTGCTTCTCTCTAAATCAAAACCACACAACAACTTTGACCACCTCTTTGCACTCTCTAAATTAAATCCACTTTGACCAGTACCTCTTTGGAGGGTGAGTTATAATACAAGCAATGTAGTGTTAATTTTCCCACAAGTCCTCATTAATTTAGGTGGCATGGATTTCATTCATATATGCTCTTTAGTGTTAATACTAAGCTCTTTAGTGCCAAGAGTTATATTCTATTAAAAATAGTTCTCTAGTGGATCTTTTTTTTATGCTCTTCTAACCTCTTATAAGAGAATAATTTGTATAATCGATCTCCTCATCATAATCAATTTCAAAAAAAAGATTTTTGATTTAGTTTCCCAAAGGTGATATGAAAAAATGCTTATATCTCCTCACAAATAAAATAAAATAAATCAAGTGTAAAATGAAATGGTAAAATAAATACATTTAATACCAAATGATATATATAGTTATGCTTTAACATTTCAATATTGTAGTAAGACTCATTAAACATTCTAATGTGTTTATTCTATTATGTATACATAATTTTGTATTTTATTTATTTTTTGAGAAAAATGGATTTTATTAGTTTAAATGAAAGAGAATGCCTATTGGCCCATGTGTAGACCAGCTGGGATGGGATTGGACCCCTGTACTCCATGTTAGGAAATTACCATCCCCATCCCAGTGGCTGATTCCATAGTTATTGCCAACACAAATTAGAGAAAGTCTATATTCATTTATTGGTCGGTTGACATGCTCTTCTGTTGACATGGCCTGTTGACATGCTCCATTATGAGGAGAAGGTGAGATTTCAAGGGATTATGTATGTGGCAAAATATTTTTGAGTGGTGAGGGATTTGCTTCACATGGTTGTCATTGTTGTCTAGAGAAGAGTAGTAAATTGTTGAAAAATTCCCTTCATATTTCTTATTATTTTATTCTTCAATCCAAGGGTTTCAACACTGTGTGGGGTTTGAAGTGTCGACCTATGCTATTTTCAAATCTTTAATTGGTAAGTCTAATTCCCTTAGCTTTTATGTGGTGAATGTTTTTTGAGCGGTGAGGGATTTGCTTCACATGGTTGTCATTGTTGGGTGGAGAGGAGCAGTAAATTGCTGAAAAAGTCCCTTCATATTTCTTATTATTTTATTCTTTGATCCCAGGGTTTCAACATTATGTGGGGTTTGAAGCATCGACCTCTGCTATTTTCAAATATTTAACTAGTATGTCTAATGCCCTAGATTTTATGCTTGATTGTTTCTATTCGATTGTGAATTTTGGTGAATGGCCAACTCCAAAGGAACATGGTGAGTAACTTGCCTTGTCCATGGTCAAAACAATGAGGGATAACTTGTTCTACACAAGTCGCTTTAGGGTTTGATTTTCATGGCTGCCATGTTGATAAAACCTTCAGATATTGGAAATAAAAATTTCATCCATATATAAAGTGATAAAGATAAATATCAGTTTTGGTAAACGTTATTGGTGCTTGCTAGTGTAGATCTTGAAGGAATTTGATAGAATTTTCCAGATTATTTGTTTTGCAGTTTTTTTAATAACCTCCCGGGATTTTGGGGGGTGTGTTTCGAGTGAAGGAAGGGATTGGGGAGAAGGATATCATCGTGGATAAAATACTATCCACAACATGTGACTAAAATAATTCCATCTCTAACATGGACCTAAATCTTCCTCCTCCCCCTCTATATGTCACAAAGCCATTCCCATTCACGTACGATGCCCAAAACGTATAGCAAGATGCCTCCAACCTTACCAAGTCTGTGACACTCATATTCCCATTTCTTACTATATGTTGAAGCATGTTGGTCGATATCTCTTCCAAATAACGTATCCCATCCTCTTCGGCCATTGAGCATTTTTCTTGACCTTATAATATTCCCCCCCCCTTACACTAAGTAACAAGGATTGGGTTTTGGGATTTGGATTTTAACTTTTTCTCGACACTAGCAATAACAATGAGTTGTTGCAGACAAGAGAAAAAGAAACCTCCCTACTAAACCTTAGAAAATCATGCTGATAATACAAACAAGCCTACAAATACTCCTTATCGACATTGACATTGACAATTTATTCATTCGGGGTAAAGTCCTAAATTGGACCTGTTCCATAGCCATAACCACACCAACACCCACGAATAATAGGGCAATAATTTCCCAATCCCAAACAACTTTCAATTGGATGAATACATATTTAAAAACCCTTAATCATAATCCAAATCCAAATATTCTTGGGGTTTGGACCTTAATAAACCTCATCAACAACAATATGCATGAAATTCTGTGAATTTATTATTTTCCATCAAACTGAAAAAGCTCCTCCGAAAAAAATAAAAACCAAGGATGCAATATGTATCTTGAACGTATCAGAATTATTAAACGATTGAATTTGAAATTTAATTGGGTAGATTTGGATTTGCAGGTTACATAAATCCAATTCCTCAATAGTTTATATCTGATAATGATTAACGTCAACACAGAGAATTTGCAAGCATTTAGAGTTGCAGAATTTGTTCCACGTAGGGGGAACTGGAAAGACTAGCATGTGGTGGTCACAATTCACAGTCTAGTTGCGACACAGAAAGGAACCCTTCAAAATGATTTCCCATTGTATTAAAGGTGGTAAGAAATAAAGATAGCTATCTTAGAAAATTAAAAAATCAACAGCAAAAATATAGCCATACTTTTGTTGTGTCATTGGGAGTCCACTAATGAATTCATTTGAAACAGATGCCTACAGTTGTTAACGAACAAGTAAATGCTAATATAAGCCAAGCATTTCACTGAATGGATTGGAGTGGCTACAATGTTTAATGTCAAACATACTCTGCCATTCTTTTTCATAGATGGTCAGTTGAAATATGGGTAGAAATGTTGGAATGTTTCATGAACTAAAAAATGTCACCCACAGGAGGAAGAGCGTGCCTCTCAAAGCAGTTTTTCAACTATGTTAACTTACATAGCAATGCATTTTTAAAAGAGAAATTCAGGAAAGGGCCTTGGTTTAAAAATCCACATTATTGCATAGATGAAAACATTGACTGAAACTTTGGGTCATGTGTATGATGGTCTTTCCACTCGTCATAAGTGCTATATATTGCATCTAGAATGCTAACAAGGACACATGCTGGAAATAGCTTAAAAAAGGGTGACTTTGTGCTTTCCTTTCTCCTATTGTCTAATGAAATGGAATTGCTGCAAGTAGGAGGTCCACTTCATATGTAGGTGTTCCTACATTTTAGATTGAGAAGTAACAATTTAGCGTAAGGGAAATGTGAATACCTTCACTTATTAAGCATGACATCCCACCAAAGACAATGTCAATAATTTGAACTATTTTATAAAAAAAATCCATTTTTAAAATCACAATAACACAAACCAAGTGACATAACCTATTACAATCCTATGCTTCATAAAAATTTCATCTTTCCATATATCAATCAGTGTATGCATGTCAGCCTCGGTTATTTCCTCCATCAGAGAGCTTGTTTCTTGCTTTTTGGTAGATTTCCATGTCCAAAGAATAGTGTAATACTCCTACGTCAAACATCTCAAAACTCTGCTCAGGTTTTCCTATAGAGATACAATTACCTACTCGTAGAGATCAAATTCTCCACATGTAAGATCAAAAGTATTAAATCACCTTCCATTTCCTTCTGCACATACAAGTTTGCATCATAATTGCTTCTACGAAACCCAATTTCTCTTGAGTGCTTCAGTGGAACCAATGAATTTGTTTAAGAATGCACTCTTGACATCCATTTGGAAAATGTCTCAGCAAAAATATGATGGAAGTGCCAATTTTTTTTATGATGTTCATTTTTTCTATTAATCGAAAGGTCTCTTCATGATCTACTCCTTTTCAGGTTTGTCTCTTTTGCTGCTAGTTTTGCTTTATATTTATCAACAGAACCATCATATTTAAACTTTGTTTTGTAAACCCACTTGCATCCTATCACTTTCCTATCTTCAAAGAACTCCAATAGCTTGCATGCTTGATTCTACTGAATAGAATCAATCTCAATCTTCATAGTTCTCCACCATTCAGGTTTTTCTTTTTCCTCCTAATAATCTATTGCTCAATAGAATTCAAAATTGTAGACATTAATACAAAGTTGACAACTACCTATTCCTTGAGTTGAGCACTCTGCATGGGCTGTGCCACTTCCACGTACTTCTGAATTACATTGTGCTTTTGTTTTGAGTTTTCACAGCTTCGTTGTTCTCCGATTCTGAATATCCAATGTCCTCAAACATTTTACGGTATCACTTGGCTTCTTCTTTGTTCTAATTTTTGCTTCATCACTTCCAAAATTATACATTTCCAAATATATTTGTTGTATGCATGGGTTCTTTCTCTGTTCTAATGTTTGCTTCATCACTTCCAAAATTATACATTTCCAAATATATTTGTTGTGTGCATGGGTTCTGCTATGAATCCTTCATAAACTCTTAAATCCCTACTTTTGATGAGTTCCTTCTCTTCCATGTCCCATAATCTGTACGTATTGGTTTCTTCATCATATTCAAGAAAAAAAAGACTTTTGTAGTATATCCAAAATAAATGCAAATGCATCATAAACGACTTCCCGCAACTCTACATAATGAGACTTAGTCTATTGAACATGATGTATTATAATTGAACTATATCTATTTTGTACTTTTGTACACTTTTATACTTTATCCTTTGTAGACCAAGAGATTGTGATATTGTTACTTGACCTAGAGTTTTATCAAAAATCAAAGGGCTGAGAGATAGTCAATAGGCACCATACAAACATGAAGCCATTTGTAGATATGAGCCTGTGTTGTTTTCCCACAATGTGGAGACAGGCCTAAACAGATGCTTTGTATGCAGACATGATCTAGTTTACAGAAAGGTATTTTTTGATTTATTTAAAATTTTAAGCAGAGATTTAGCAAAGCTAAAATTTCGACATTGTGGATGTTGGTCGCAATTTTTTTTACCATGTAATACATTTCCCACGGAAATCCATCAGGTACTTCCCCTGATTTAGAGGATGGTACCCAAGGTAAATTGGATTTTGCGGAATATCAAGGTCTCGTCAACATAGAGCTCAAGGCCATTACAACAATATGCTCATTAATAGCTCAACATGTTACTTATGGATCTACACTCTCTCTGTTAAGGCTCAATCAGAGTCTAGTAGGAAAGTCCCCCAAACCTCTGAGCCATAGAGGACCGTGGTTCATATGAGAGTTCTTATGAGAGATATATTGGATGAGTTGCATTGAAATTGGTGCCTGGAACGTTGTCTCTTGAGAAGGGCTAAGGTTTTGTATCCTTTGTTGAATTAGGATTGAAGGGATTGGGGTTTGAATCCTTGTAACTTGTGAACTGTACCCCCAAATAGGTTGAAGTGCTAGTGATCTCAATTTCCTTGATGCTTGTCTATGGAGAAGCTCTTGAATGCATAGCTCTCTTAATATACCAAGTAGTGGAATACATACAAGCTACAAATGATTCTCGGTGAATGATCTCATGTTCTGATACCATGTTAGAATTTGAAGATTATGTGACAAGATTGTGGGAAAACACACAAGGCCAAAGAGAAATCCAAAGTCATAAATAAGAGAACCAAGGTTTATAGTGGAGAAACCCCTGAAGGGAAGAAAAATCCACTTCGAATATTCTACTGCCATGAGATTAGTTCACTTTATGATCTGGTATATAACTTGATCACTTCATGATGAAATGATGATCATTGAACAAGTGATAACTTAATGAGTGCTCTATATCAATTTATATGGTGAAGGATGTAGGCTAGTATTCAATAATAATAATATATTTATGAAATATGGGCACTTAGATCTTTTAATTTTGGCCCTACATCTTAAGTGGGTTCATTGGTCTCTTTTACAGCATGTATTTAATTTTGCAATACAAATTAGGGACAAATAATTAATTCTTACCCTATAGGCAATATTACAATCTGGCACTTTTCTAATGGTGGCATTAAGATTGTCAAATTTTGATTGCAGTAATTTAATAAATATTTTATCTTTTACTAATTTGTATTTCCTCTCATGTGCATATGAGAACATAACAATTTGCATAAAAGTTTGCAAGTTTGGTTGAATGAAGAATCACGGGTCTATGAGCCAATTGAGCAAGCAATGCTAGATCTCAGAGAGTCAGAGGTTTGCTAGATAACTTTAATTAGAAAGTACAAGGATATGTGGTTCAGTATTCACTAAATTGTGCCAATTGAGCAATCAATGCCACATCTCAGAGGTTTGGTAGATAACTTTAATTAGAAAGTACAAGGTTGGATGTAGATATGTTTAGTATTCACTCAATTGCCTAGGATTAAAAATCAATTTACATGTTCACCATTTTGGTGAACTTGTCCAGCTTCCTGTTTGAAATTTAGGGCCGACTAGTTTTTAGGGGTAGGTGCGGAAAAGTTTTGCAGTCAAAGGCCTATTAGTGCATTGCACACTTTGATAAACTCAACTAGACTATTATCAGCTTTGATACACATAACATTGTGTGATGGTACTGAGTAACAAGGTTCCAATTCTATCAGAAACATATAATCATTCAGATAAGCACTTTAAACTTGTAGATCAAGTATATCACCACACAAGAAACACAAGTATTTAGTGATGTGTCAATTGGGTCCTTCTTGAGTAGTTGTACAATGGAGTGTTATCCTCCCCATTCGGGTTCTATTCCATGAGTGACATGTTGATCTCATAATCAGTATATTGTTGTAATGACTTCAAGCCCTATTACTGACTTGGCCTCATGCCCTGAATATTCTAGGGTTTACCTTGGGTATCATCCTCGAACTGAGGGGAAGTGATTGGGGGGGGGGAAATAGTTTACCTAGAAAAATAGTATTTAGTGATTTGTAGAAAATATAAGATTGTTAGTTAAAAGGATGCAATTGCGCATTATAATTACAATATAATAGAGGTCTTCTTTTAAGAGATTGAAATCTTGAATTGTACAACAATATGGCTCACAAACAAATCCTTACAGATTTCTTTTCACTTACACTCTTAAACAACAGTCTGGCTCGTTGTTACAAATATCACTCTAAACATATCAATATCTCCTTTTATATTTTAGTAATCTACTCATGATCATGCATCGAGAGAGGTTGTTCTCTAGAAATAGATATTTGGATCAGCTGACAATGTCATTGAGCATCCTCTTGGTCATCGCCTTAATTCTAGGTTTATTCTTTTGTGGTCAGTTGTGTTGGGACCCTAAAATTTGGTGATCAAATCTGACTGTATCAGAGATAAAAGTTTACCAAGTCATCAATTCTCCAATCAGTAGCTCTATGTTACTGTCCTGTGCTCACTTGACACTTGCATGCTAAACAACATCCAGTGTGTGTGCCTATGCTTTCCACTTTGCCACTTGGTTTACTGTCTTCACTGCACTCAAATTTTCCATTACAATTTCTAACATTTCCTTAAGCAATTCAATTTTTGGAAATTTTGAATTTTTTCTTTGGCTAAGTCAAGTATAGGTGACCATGGATGACATCATAGGATACTGCGGCCAAGGCTTAAGTGGTTGTACTTGTAACTATTATGCAGATTATTTATATGTTGTATAGGATTTATCTAGTAGGATTTTGATGGAATGGTGTTGACGTATTTTCACAGCATGTTTATGTATGGATTCCTTTTGATCATAATGGAAGATGATGAATAATCCACAACCCATATTATGGAGTTTCTTTACTTTGATGTGAATGCTCATGCTTAGATAGATGTGTGTAATATTTATTATCTGTTATATTCTTTTCCTTTAGTAATTTATCACAAGGGTGTCACAAACCCCTTTGCTACCTTGTCTAAGCACCAACTTAGGCTGGTGATAGGCCAGCAGGCTGTGCATAAACTAGATTCCATAATGTTGTCATTCAGAGTTAGAGTTTCAAGGAAAAACAAGTCCAGACCTCACATGTTGATTTCCATTTTGTTGTTAACTTTACAAATATGTTATCAATATTTGAAAAGATCAATTACTTCAACATCCATAGGATAGAGATAATGCAATAAAATACAAACTTGTCAAATCTATGACACCTTCAGCCTGCCCTTTATTATTGTCTCATATACTTTCCAAATGTGCCATCTAAATATCTTGTCAAACATGTTGTTATTTGCACTTCTGGTCTTTCTAATATACTGAAAAAGACAATAATATCTTAGCTTTGGACCTTATTGGACGTGGAAAATGGGATGAGGAACTTTTATAATGCAGACCTAAAAGTTTATCTATTTCTTATTGTAGTCGCAATTCCTTGTTTGGTCGCTCAGAACCTTGAAAGAGGGATCTCCAAGCAAAAATTTATCTATGGAATTTTTTAGACTTTGATTGTTGTGGAGGCAGTTCTTTGGAAGAGGTGAATCTTCTAAGGAGAATAAAGATTAGTCTAACATATTGTGCAGGATCCATGGTGATTATAGGATGGTATTATTGCATTATTGATATTTCAACTATTTGACAAGGAATCAGAAAATGGTAAGGCTGAAAAGGAATTCAATAGCTAATGTTAGATATCCTTCATGCTTCAAATCTTTTGTGCAAGCTATCGTTCCACTATGAATTCTGAATATGGATTTCCAATTTATCAATCCAACCTAGAAAAAATAATAGAATATTCAATATTTTTTAATCTTCAGTGATGAATAATATTGGCTATACATAAGTGTTTATATTAGTCCTCTATGGGTTGGTGCAAATATAATCCTTTTTGCAACTCCAATTCATCTCGAATTCTACTAAGTTCTGGTTGAATATTAATCCCTAATAGTTATCGTCTGTGCACATTCTGATAAAAATGGATCAAATCTAATATTCATGCATAAGCTTAATTTTATGAATTAAAGTTTCCCATTTTCCATGCCCCTTGAGAAACACAAGTAATATTTAAATGATACTTCTTTCATTCAGTATTTTATGGTTAATTTTTCATGCATATGTGCTTTACATCTAGTTTTGGCTGAATAGGAAGCTAAATGTGTATTGATTGTTAGAATGATCCTTTTAGGTTTTCATAGGATTTACACTTCATGTCATTATTTTCCCTTATCTTGTTCAAGGACAACCTCAGTGCTTAAAAAGATAAATTCTATTTTTTAACTGCAGTTCTTACTCAATTCCATGAAATTGACACATCGAATAGCATTGGTATTTGTTTCTTGTGTGATCAGAATATGGGATGTGCCATTCATTTGTTTTCTTTTCTGTTGGATTTCCAGGAAGTGAAAGTGTGTCGGAATTTGTACAATGGAGGACAAAAACAGAAGTGATGTAATCTTTCTTCCTAGGTGGGAAAGTTTTCAAATTCAGATCAATGAACCTGGTATGGATTTCCCTTCTGGACCATTTAAAATAATGATTGCAAAATTATATGGAGTGGATGGCCCACTTGTGCACAAAAAATGGCAGGAAAGCATGAGGATAGCTGTTATATCCTCTGGAAGTGGCCAGTTTATGGACAAAACAAGGAAGGAAGAGAGACCTTCTAGATTTGGTCCAGCAGTTACCCAGCATAGAGAAGGATCAAGACATGATGATGAGTCTGTTAGATTTGGTCCAATAGTTACCTAGCATACAGAAGGATGAAGACATGACGATGAGCTTGTTAGATCTGGTCCAGTAGTTCCCCAACATACAAAAGGATCAAGACATGATGATGAGCCTGTTATATCTGTTCCAGCAGAGCCTAAGGGCCATCTTGCCGAAAAAACAAGAATGGACATTGGGCTGGTACAATCAAGTGTTGGAGATGACCATCCAATAGACGAAGTTTCTACAACTGTGGTTTTAATAGGTGGCCATTCTAAGGATCTTGTTGGTGAAGTGGAATTGGATGGTGCACCTGCTGGGGTCATATTCATGTGCAATAACTAAACAAAACAAATTTTCTTTCAATATGGCTTGTTTGGCCTGTTGTCCATTCAGTTAAAGATGGTGCAATGCATTTTGCCAGGGACTAAGCTCTTCCTTTTTGTATTGGAGTCAAGAGAGTTGCATGGGATTTTTTGAGGCATCTTCAAATGGTGGTTTTAATCTAGAACCAACGGCTTTTGGAAAATAATTTCCTTCTTGGGCAATAATTTTGAATCCAGTTCATGGTCAGTTGGCTTAAAGTGAGTAAAACTTTATAAGCCTTTGCATAAAGATTTTTTAATATTTTTGATGGATTATTTAGTATTTGAAAGTTTTTTTTGTTTTGATGAATTATTCAACACAATGTTGATCATAGTAATGTCATTATATTATTAGTATATTGTCACGTACAATTAAACTAACATTAAAGGGATGTATGGCTTCTTTGTTTAACAACAATTGAATATGATCCTAATATTATAACTCACAAATGTTATTTGGGATATTTGAAAGGTAAACAAATTGACAGGTAAAAGATAAATTACCTCATGAATGTTGAAACTTATAGAATTTCTAGGAAAAAGCTTTCTTGCACAATCTTTTTATTACATCCCTGAACAATGGCTAGAACATTGAGACTGGTTGTTCATTTGCAGAGTTGGTGAGCATCCCTTTATAAGGAGGAAGATTCTCAGTGCACCTTAAGCACTGGATGGAATTAACATGAACATTCATTGTTATTCACCATGCCATGGCATACCTTTAATAAAAGCATATGCTAGACCTAATACATAGCAATTATATGACAACTCCAAATAGTGTGGGAACTTTGGAATTGTATACTACTTTAATATACATATATACAACATCTAAAATGAATTCTTGAAACTTGCACGTCTAAAGATAGTTAACATTCTAGAAAATAAAGTTTTGATGTTTTAAGATAGAATCTGTGTCCGGTCTGATTTCCTAGAGTTTGAATTTCACATTATGCATCTTGGAAGAAATAAAGAATAAAATGAAGAAAAGCTAAAACTAGCCAAGGGAGGTCAATATGCAGTAAGGGTTTAGTTTATCAATCCTTAACTGGAGATATTTTCTTGGGCCAAACAAAATAGTTGGCCCAAACTTTATATGCCAAGAAAATATCTCCAGTGTGTATGTGTGTGTATATATATATATATATATATATATTTCTGGAAGGAATTTTGGAGTCAGTGACTCAGTTCTTAATATGACATACACAATATATGAATGGTAAGAGGAATGATAATTTTAAAAATTTAGTAGTTTCCTTATAGTTTTGGTAGTCTCCTATTAATAGTGTGTGATGGTTGAACCAAATAATCTTCTTATTGTGTAACAAGGAATGTATGTTTTCAAAATAAACTTTATCACTTCCCACAGGAGTTCCTATAGCAAATTCATAAGGTAGAATTGATAGAACAATACCTTTGATTTATGTATGGTATAAAAATGTTAAACATAACAATTGAAAGTTTCAGTCCTAGCTTTCACAAAACTTGACATGGTAACCTTAGGTTTTATAGTTGGAAAATAAGGAGGGAATGTGTACATTGGATACTTTGTCTATGTTTACAAATGAGTCTTAATAAAGCCAATGAGTCTTTGTTTTTTCATTTTGTCTTGCTCGCCTTCAATTGCTTGTTTGCCACCTGTAGTAGGAGGTGTATCTTTACTTGTAATGGCCTTGTTTGCAATTCCTTTAAGTTTAAGTAGCAGATTCTTTTCTTCAAGCCATGTACACTTCCACTCAGCAGGATTATTTTTTTTGTTCCCGTGGTTTGATTTTGTATCTAAAGGAACTAATTATATATTTGTAAGATGCTTTTTCTGTCAATTATTTCTTGTATTTTTCAATATTGATTTTGTCAAAGAGAATTTCTTTATGAAGGTAATAATGTCCAGAAGATCATTTACATTTAGAGCCTTCAATTCATCTAATATACGATGCTTATATATTGTCTCATTTGCATTGCATATGAAGGTTGTGTAGCTTATATCCTTGATTTTTTTGAGTTCATAAACTATGAATACATTACTTGATAAACGTGATACTAAAAAACAAAATTATAGGAATCAAGATTTGAATTTTTTGTTGGATGTAGCATTGAATATGACAAATGTACATCCAACTAAAAAGATTCCAAGTGTCAAGATGATTTACCTATGTTGTTACTCTGTGTTGGAACAATGGAGACTATTGTTAGGATATTTAGACACTTAGGAGTTAGTTAAGATCAACTTGTGTAATATATCCATTAGGGATAGTGTGTTTCTTTAGTATGCATTAGTATGCATTTGTAAATACTTAATTCGACGGTCACGATATGTTCCCGACATTGAGTGATCTGACGGCTCAACTTCTCTTAGATCATACCTAACCTTGATCCGTGGCTTAGCACCCAATTGGTCCATGATCTCTATTTAAAGGGCATGGAGGGTCATTGATTGATTATGAGAAGCTCATTTGTAACTTTCTTTCTTTGCATAATAAATTGTTCCGTAGAAGCTATTTGGCCGAGGCCATGGAGTGTTTCCCTCAAGAGGGTTTAAACCACTTCAAAACATCAGTGTGTTGATCTGTGATCTATGTGTGTGAAGTGGTTTCTCTTGGTGTTCTGTCCTTTGGTAGTACCTTGTGAACCCGAACATGGTATCAGAGCTTTTATGAAGAGCCGCTTTTGGTTATGATCTAGAGCTTGAACTGTTGTTGTCGAAACTCGAAAGGGTTTCTGGTTCTGGTATTTCTATGCATTTATGGGCTGTGGGAGGTGTTCCATTGCGTCTGGAGTGTCGTTTCCATTGGGAAATAGTTTTCGTTTGATCGAAAACGGTTCCCAGTTGCTCCAAAAACGCGTATTTCATCAGATCTGAAAGTATAATGTTACAGTGACGCATTTTTTTATTTTCTGTTTTTAAAAGAAAAAAATCTAATATTTTATCATTTTTTAGTGTTAGATTTTTTTTTGGGTTCGGATTTTTGCTTTCTCGTCTGCGTATTCTCTTTGCTGTGCACCTTGAGCGATCTCGACAAATCAGAAACAGAAAGGGAAAGGGTTTTTCTCGGCTGCGTATGCTCTTTGCCGTGCACCTTGCGCGATCTCAGCAAATCAGAAACAGAGACAAAATGTAGACTTTTCGGGCAAGCTAACGAGATCTAACTCCGAAAGTGTGGAAAAGTTTTTTTTTGTTTCGATTTGTGATGTGTTTTGCAGGGAAAAGGGCAAGCACACAAACCGAGCAAGAAAAGTAAAAATAAAAAATAAAAATTCCTCATTCCCATATTTTACATACATTTTAATCTAGCTCACTTGATTCAAAGTTGTTTTATTCCTTAATAGGTCTTGAGTTCAAGTCTTAGGAAGCTACTTTTAAAAAAAAAAGTGTATGCGATTTCTATTTTCAAGTTACTTTATTGTAAAAGTGCATCTCACTTAAATAATAAAAAATAAAAATAAAAAGTGAGTCACTTAAGTTTTTTTTTTATTGTTGCACTATTTAAAAGTAATATCATTGTAAAAGTGAAATCACTTATTTTATAAAAGTGATTCACTTAAAGCAACTTTATTGTAAAGTGATTGTCAAAGGTTCATCTTGGGAAGAGGGGGTCCTTTTTTTTAGCTGGTCATTCTCTATGTGCCATGTCACTATTGGGGACATATTCAGCATTTTCTTTGTTCAAGCATAACTTCATCATCCGAAGTCAGTTTTTAGTGCCGTTTTTTTTTTAAACCGCCTATTTTTTCGAGATATTCACATCCGGGCTATTGTTTTCTACTTTTATAGCCATTAATTTACAAATATGGCTGCCCCTTGTGATATTCTACTTACCAGTTCCAACTATTTCACATGGAAATCCCATATGGAGGATGTTATACGAAGTAGAGGACTTTTCAGAATTACCTCAGGGAAAGAAACAAAACCTATTGATGATGATAAGAAAATCAAATGGGAAAATAGATGTGAAAAATCTCATGGATTGATTGGGATGTCAATCTCTACTGATTTGCGATTCCACATATCTGGAATTGATGAACCTAATGCTGCTTGGGACAAGTTGGAATCTGTGTTTGGTAAACACAATGAAATTCGAGGTCACCAACTCGAAAATGAGTTGATTTCTTTAAATCCAAGTGACTTTTCATGCATTCAAGATTATTTATCTAAGTACAAAACTCTTAAACTCTTATGTGCAGAATGTAAGATTAAGAGGGAAGACAAACAATGCATTTATCATATTCTTTCCAAACTTCGACCTGCATATTCTATTTTTGTATCTACATTTTACTCCATGAAAGAATCCTTGAATGCAGCTAGCTATCAAGAGCCTAGTCTTGAATCCTTTTGCGATTCATTGATTAGAGAGCAAGATAAACTCATTCATCTTGGAATAATCAACAATGCAGATACATCTGGGAAAGACTTATTGTCCCAATAGAAAGAAAAGTCCAAGCCTTCCAAGAAACAAAATTTTTGCAATAATAAGTCAAACAAGGGTCCAAAACCCTCTCAGTCAGCTCCTTCTTTAAAAAATGACAAAGGATCCAAGCCAAAAGGCAAGAAGACTGAGCGTCATTGTAACTATTGCGGGAAAGATAATCATGATGAATCTAAGTGTTTAAAGAAGATGGCAGCCTTGGAAGCAGCAATGAAGAAGCACCACATCAGCCTAGATTCGCCTTCAGAATCTACCTCTCATGGACATGCACTTTGTGCTTCTGGTTATTCTTATAATGCATCTTATTCTTCTACTTCAAATGAATGGCTCATTGATTCTGGAGCATCTTATAATATGGCTAAGGATCAAGCAATATTTTCTACTATGCATGAATGTAACACCAAACAAATATTTGTTGGTGATGATAGATCTCTAAGTGTTGTAGGAACTAGAACAGTTCCGGTAGATAATGGTTATTTTAGTGATGTACTATGTGTTCCAAGAATTTCCTACAATTTGTTATCAGTCTATCAGATCACTCATTCTGGTGAAGGTAAAATTGTGACCTTTACACCTCACCAAGTTGTAATCAAGGATTTTAAAGATCCTCAACAGGTCCTAGCTACCAAAATTGTTGATGATATTACCAGGTTGTACAAGTTTAACAACTTTGGGTCGTCACCTTTCCCTTCAGTTTTTGTTGCTCATAGTGATAACTTAAGCAATCTTTAAGCAAACTTTGGCATGAACGATTTGGTCACTTAAATTATCGCTCATTGCAACAACTATGTAAAGAAAATATGGTGACAGGTCTTCCGATGGTATCTTGCAGAGATGGTGTTTGTTCCGGTTGTGTACTCGGAAAACATCACCGGGATAGTTTTGACAAATGTGCCTCTTGGCACGCCTCGGTTCCATTGGAGCTTGTGCATAGTGACTTGTGTGGTTCTCTTTCATCTGCTTCCTTTTCTGGTTTCAAATATTTCTTAACTTTCATTGATTATTACACCAGATGCACTTGGGTTTATTTCCTAAAACTTAAGAGTGAAGTATTTAACATGTTCTTGGCCTACAAGGCCCTTGTTGAAAAACAATCTGGTCATCAAATTATTAAGTTAAGATCTGACAATGGAGGAGAATATGTTAACAAAAAGTTCACTACTTTCTGCACTGAACAAGGCATCCAACAACAGCACACTATTCCATATACACCACAGCAAAATGGTGTAGCTGAGCGGAAGAACCGCACTTTAAAAGAAATGGCTAATTGTATGATCCAATCTAAGGGACCAAGTCCTCAATTTTGGGCTGAAGCCATTAATTGTGCAAATTACATAGTTAATCACACCCCCACTAAAGCATTACAAGGTATAACATCGGAAGAAGCATGGAGTAAAACTAAACCTGATGTAAGTCACTTCCGTGTGTTTGGTAGTGAAGCATGGTCTCACATTCCAGATGAAAAACGGAAAGCATTGCAGCCTAAAAGTGAAAAGTGCATATTTGTTGGATATTCTGAAGATGTAAAAGGTTATAGACTTCTTCAACCACATTATCATGATATAATAATTAGAAGAGATGTTAAATTTGATGAAAATCTCTTGGCCTACGAGCCTAACTTGGCATTTGTGCCATCTTTGGCCTGCGAGCCTGATTCGGCGTTTGTGCCTTCTTCTTCTTCTTCTTCCAATTTCTTTGACAGGTTTCCAACTCCAGTTTCTGATGATGACAGTGAGGATGACAATCCACCTCCGCTTGCTCATGTTCCTCCAGTTGCACCAGCACAAGTGCTTCCTTGATGGGTCTGTTCAACATGTGAAGCAGTTGGTGATATTGCCGGTGATCCTAGAGATCAACGTTGAACACGTTCTCAGTTTCAGCGAGCCTCTTCTCTTTTGGCTCAAGTTTCCGAGAATCATGATCCAGAAACTTTTGCAGAAGCTTTAAGGAATCCAGATTGGGATGCAGCCATGGATGAAGAATATCGTTCCTTAATGGCGAACGATACTTGGGATCTTGTACCTCTTCCAAAAGGAAGAAAACTTGTCAGATGTAAATGGGTCTACAGAACTAAGTATGCATCAGATGGAAGTGTTGAAAGACTTAAAGCAAGGTTAGTTGCCAAAGGCTTTTCCCAAGTTGAAGGGATTAACTACAATGAAACCTTTGCTCCCGTTGCAAAAATGAACTCCATCTGCCTTGTTCTTTCTCTTACAGCCTTACATAATTGGGAAGTCCATCAAATGGATGTCAAGTATGCCTTCTTACATGGTGATTTACAGAAGAAAATTTACATGGAACAACCTCCTGGATATGTTCAGAATAACTCTAGCCTTGTCTGCCGCCTTAAGAAATCCTTATATGGCCTTAAGCAAGCTCCTAGAGCTTGGTATGCCAAAATGGATAACTTTCTCCTTGACACTGGTTTTTCTAGATGCCATTCTGACCCCAATGTCTATACTAAGAAAGTAGGAAACCATCTCATCATACTTGTTCTATATGTTGATGACCTTATTCTTACTGGTAATGACCCTAAGCTTATAACCCATGTGAAATCCAGTCTTAAACAAAATTTTGAAATGTCAGACTTAGGACATTTGCATTATTTTCTTAGTCTCCAAGTCCTGCAAACCAAAGAAGGAATCTTTCTTTCTCAGTCTAAGTATGCTTGTGACCTTCTTCGTCGCTTTCACATGGAAGATTGTACACTAGCCCCTTCTCCCTTCCAGTCTGGAGTCAAACTTTCTGCCACTTGTAATTCACCTGAAGTCGATTCCACCTTGTATCGTCAGCTTGTTGGTAGTCTCTTATACTTGACTCATTTTCGTCCTGACCTTTTCTTTTCCGTTGGTTGTGTTGCCCGTTATATGCAGACACCTCATGAAAGTCACTGGAAAGTAGCTAAAAGAATACTTCGATATATTCGAGGTACAGTTCAGTTTGGGATTCATTACAGTACAGGGGGGAAACCTTTGTTGGTTGGTTTCACTGATTCAGATTGGGCCGGCGATCTTGATGATCGAAAGTCTACTGCAGGTTATCTTTTCAGTCTGGGATCTAGACCTATCACTTGGGCTTGTAAGAAACAACAAGCTCTTGCTCTTTCTTTAGCAAAAGTAGAATATCGAGCTGCAATTAATGCCAATCAGGAAACTTTATGGCTTCGATAGATCCTTTCAGAGTTTCGATTCGAGCAGCAGTAGCCTACTCCACTTTGGTGCGACAATCAAAGTGCCATCAAGCTTGCCAAAGATCCAGTTCTACATCAATGCAGCAAACACATTGAGCTACATATGCACTTCATTATAAATCTTGTTCATGATCATGTTCTTGAAGTGCTCTTTTGCCCTACAGATGATCAAGTTACAGACATCTTCACCAAGTCTCTTATAGAAGAAAAGTTTTCTAAACTTCGATCTATGTTAGGAGTTCAGAAACTTGTCATTAAGGGGGGATAGGCTCTAATGCCTCCTTCCTTCTCCTAATAGTGTCACTTTTGTAAATCCTTCAATCCTATCCCAAGTTGTTCTTAAGGGGGGATGTTAGGATATTTATACACTTAGGAGTTAGTTAAGATCAACTTGTGTAATATATCGGTTAGGGATAGTGTGTTTCTTTAGTATGCATTAGTATGCATTTGTAAATACTTAATCCGACGGTCACGATATGTTCCCGACATAAAGTGATCCGACGGCTCAACTTCTCTTAGATCATACCTAAACTTGATCAGTGGCTTAACACCCGATTGGTCCATGATCTCTAGTTAAAGAGCATGGAGGGTCATTGTTTAGTTGATCGATTATGAGAAGCTCATTTGTAACTTTCTTTCTTTGCATAATAAATTGTCCTGTAGAAGCTATTTGGCCGAGGCCATGGAGTGTTTCCCTCAAGAGGGTTTAAACCATGTCAAAACATTGGTGTGTTGATCTGTGATCTGTTTGTGTGAAGTGGTTGCTCTTGGTGTTCGGTCCTTTGGTAGTACCCTGTGAACCCGAACAACTATATTTCGATAATATTTATATAGACTAAATGATGATACTTGCATGTTGTTTTCTTAAGTGTATAAACTTGGATTAGATCTTAATCTTTAAAACTTTTAGGGCTGGTACATATGCTTGTGATCATACAAAAACATTTAAAATAGGTGAAATAGTAGACACAAGATGGTGCTTTAACTATGGAATAGGTCGTGGATTTCATTTAAGAGTCCTTGATCCCTTGAATTAAGTACACTGCATGGTTTTCATCTGATACTTATCAATTCTTCAGTAGCTACACTAAGAGATAGCATTTGTATTCCTTTTTTGTCTCCCTCAAACATCCCTTGACATGAAATTTTATGAGTATATCTATACCCATGGCAACACTTTTATGCATTCCCTTCATTTTTCATTTTGTGGCAACACTTTTATCCCATCCCTTCACTTTTCATTTTGTGGAAGACTTGCAAGATGGATACCTTCTGCAAAAAATTCACAAACAAGGGGTTGCATTTTGTGTCAAAAACTATCTAGGGCTTGTTTTTGTCCACTCCCACTTGAATATGAAGCCAATCTACCGGTGATAGAATTTAGGTTGGTTTCATGGCATGTGTTGTTCTTGTAACTTACCACTAAGAGAACAAATTACTCACTATGCTTGCTTTTGTTTGTTATATGAAATAACATATTTTGAATCCCTTATCATTTATTTGGGGATTATTATTGTGGTAATTTAACTAGTGCAAATGTCTTTTAGGGTTAGGAATTCTATTTTTGCTCTCTTCTGGTCTAGTATGTTGGTTGGATGTGCTATGTTGTATTTGCATTAGTATTAAAAGGGAATTCTCAGCATAGTTTTGCTTGTGATGATTTTGGTTAATGCACTTATACATTCAAAGATATGATGCTTCATAATGCATTCTATTTGTACAGAATACAAGCATTCAAAACTCTATGGATGTCAGACCCAGATCTAGAAATCAAGGTCGAGGTGGAAGGGGGGAATCTTTAATGGGTCGTGGATCTGTTAAAGCAAGCTATCGTTCTATTTTACAAGGTATGATATTTCCACAGACCACCTTTTTATAGTGACAATACCATTGAATAAAATCATGCCCATTATAATAAACCAATACATAGGACTTTGATTTAGATTTATTTGTCCATATTTTAGAAAGTGTATCTTCTTATGGTGTGCCTATGTTATTTTTTTTAAATGTAGTGATTTAAAACATGCTATTTGTTTTCTTCTTTTGCAAGGTTCTAGGGAAATGACATGAAAAAATGGTTTTTATTGCAAAGACTACAAGTATATCACAGAAAATGCATAACTAGAAATGGCATATGTAGTATGTATACAAGGTAAAAATTTAAGTGAGTGTGACTTGCAAAACAAGTGGGAAAGAACATGGAATTGATGCATATACTGTATATTGTTTAAAAAACATATTTTAATAATTTTGTGGACTTATTTTATTCAGATATTGGTGCTGGTAAGGGCTCAAATGCAAGGGAGAATGGTACCTATAAAATTGCAAACAAGGTTGACAACTCTGCCATACCTCCATTTGCAAATGAAAATGTCCAAGCTAAGGCATGTGCTTTAGGAACAAGGTAGGGAGATTTAACACAATTGTATTATGGTAGGAATGGATTTTACTTTAGATTATAGTATTATACCCTCTGATTATGATTAATTAGACAACACATTATAGTGGGTGAAGGCGTGAAGTTGATTCAGAAACGACCTTAGTTTATCTTGTCAGCAGTGTCTATCACTTATGTAGATATGTTTTTCTTTTTGGTTACAATGATATAATCTACCATGTATTCTAACTCAGTCCAACTTTGCCTTTATAATGTGTGAACATTTTCAAATGAAATTTAATTTTACTGCATACTATTTAACTGCAAGAAACATACATATATAAATTTTTGATATGTTGGGCATCAGGAAATGTTTATTACTATTTTAAATGAAAAAATTGTGAGGGTTGAGCAGTATACATATAGGTTCAGATAGGATGATTCCCAAAAGGGAGCACAGGAACAAAAGTCTATCCTTTCAAAATTTTTACTTGTTGGTTCAAACTTGCTTTCACTAACAAAAGGCAAACTAGCTAGCTTGTTGTGAGCTAAGAGCCAAAAGAAAGTATTCATTTTTGGGATTGATTGTTTGGCCCCAAGTCTTTCCAATTGTGTGCGTGAAGCCTAGTGTTGTCTGCTTGCTTCCACAACTACCTGCATTCTGCTCCAACTGTGTACTCTCCCTTAGGTCTCCATGTTCTGGAGTCTCTTATATTTTATTTTTTGAATTGGGGCACATACTATTAGGCTTTTATAAAGTCGTGGCTCATTCGATAATTGAAGAGGAAGAATGCCAGACAGAGGGATCTTCAATGGTGGTGATATTATTTATAGTTAGTTGGCCTTTGGTTTTGTTGACTCTTCATAGGGTGAAGCCTATCTACCCATATATTCTTGGAGGTTTATCCTTTTGGCATCCAGAACAAGGAATTTTTAATTAAGGGGAGATCCTGACTTTTATGGATTTCCATGAGTGGGAATTTGGAGGGAATGGTTTACATTAGTATGTAATTCATTTTCTATCTACCGAGTTTACTATGTAACGTTTGAATAACTCACATGATTTTTATTCCTACTCCGTTAACTTTGATTCTTCTATTTAAGGGTGCTAGCTCAATGGAAGAGCACTTGCCTTAAAGGAAAGAGGTTGGTGGTCCGATTCCTCTGTGCCCTATATACAAAAATAAATGACTAATTAAATGACCAGTTAACACCAATCAATGAACAAATAAATAGCCAGTTAGCAACGATCAATGACTACAAAAATGACCAGTTAAATACAGTTAATGACTAACTGAATGACTAGTTAACCACAATCAATTACTAAATAAATGACCAATTAACAACAATAAATGACTACTACAAATGATAAATTTGTGACTAAAATTCGCATATAAACGACTATTAGTAGCTAATTTCCACTATCTTATAGCTCGACTAACTTAGTCATATTTATTTTAGTCATTAATAGTTTCCTTATTTAGTAGTATATTTGGTCATTGATTTAGTCATTAATTGTGGGAATTAATGACTAAATCAATAACCAAATATACTACTAATAAAGGAAACGATTAACGACTAAAATAAATATGACTAAGTTAGTCGATCTATACGATAGTGGAAATTAGCTACTATTAGTCATTGACTAAAAATAGTCATTTATATGTGAAATTTAGTCATTTTTTTAGTCACTAATTTCTCATTTTGTACTAGTGTAAGGAATCCTTTTGGAATTACACACATCTCCTATAGGTTGGCATTCAGGATTCCTAAAATCCTACCATAGGGTGAAGAAGGAATATTGTTCAGAAGGTATTAAATATGATGTTCAAAGGTTCATGGAAGAATGTTTGATTTGCCAACAAAATAAGGTTGAAATAGTTAAGACCCCAGGTATTTTACAACCATTAGAAATACCTTGTTAGAATTGGGAGGAAGTCTCAATGTATTTTATCACATATCTACCGAACTCAAAAAGGAATTAAGAATGTTATTATGGTGGTTGTTGATAGACTCACAAAGTATGCACAATTTTGTGCACTATCTCACCCTTTTAATGCAAGTACAGTAAGTGCATCCTTCATGGAAACAACTCAAAAGTTACATGGGAACCCAAAGATTATTGTAAGTGATATAGGCCTAATTTTCTCAGGAAAATTTTGGTCTAAATTATTTTCTTATTTGGGTACCTAGTTGCCTCATAGTTCATCTTATCATCCTCGATCCAATGGGAAAAACGAGATGGTGAACAGATGTTTGTAAGGCTATCTTCACTACTTTGGATATGATAAACAAGCACAATGGGTGAAATGGTTATCTTTAGTAGAATGGTGGTACAATACTTCCTCCCATACATCATAAAAAAACGTCTCCATTTATGGCACTTTACGGGTACCATCTGTTGGAATAATGTAACTTCGAAGAATATTCTACTTGTCTTTTCATTATTATATTGTACCTTCATCGGATATGTTTTACCTCTATTCGGGTATGTCATTATTACATTTGGTCATGTAAAAGTCATGAGGTAAATCCTCCATTGTAAGTCGGGTCATTAGTACCCAAAATAGTTTAATGTAAATATTATTTTGAGTTTCCCTAGAGAGGTCGGCCTCGTCCAGTCAATGAGGTCGGACCCATTGGGAAAAAGGTCACCCTCAATTAAAGTATAAATAAGGAGTGTCACTCTCTCATTTCGATCATTCACTCACTCAAGCATTGCGCAGGAGAGAAAGAGGAAGGATAGCGAAGGAGAAGGAGGATTGTTCTTGGCTCTTCTTTTAGGGTTTGGTCTCTCTTTCTTGTGATACTTTTTCTTTGGGAATTGTGCTTTGGTAATCTATATTGAGGAAGTTTTTGCTAGGTTTTCTTCCCCTTAAGGGTTTCCCAGGATAAATTGTTGTGTACCTTGTGATTGTGTATATTTAAAAGATATTCTTTATGTTGTTATTATGAAAATGTATTAAATGATAATGAAGTAGGAATCTAATATATTACAACATATAAATTTAACATGGTTTCAAAGCTAGACTGAAAATAACAACTTTCACTAGGGTAATCTCTCTCTCTCTCTCTCTCTCTCTACGGACAAGAAAATTAGGGTTTCTTACTCAAGAGGAATTTTGGAGTGCAAGTGACACTGGGAAGTGCACCCCTCCTAGGCACATCTTTTGGCACCTAGATAGAATTTTTTCAGTGGACAGAACTTCCAGAAAGTCAAAACCTAGTTTGACTTGGAACTAGAAAACCAGAAAACCAGAAATCCAGAACCAAAACTAGAAACCGTAGTCCAAAATCTTGCAATTCCAATTTCAGGGGTTAAATTTTGGGATCTTCAGAAACTGACTGTACCAACATACTCACCTCCGTCAAGCGCATTTCTTGGTAATTTCAGTTTTTATTTCAGAGAAATTTTAATTTTTGGTCATTTTTTGTTCTCCAGGATAAGATGCCTCCAAGCACTAATCTTGATGACAAGTTGGAAGGCATAGAAAATTTATGTGCTTGGAAATACAGAGTTGGACTCATTCTAGAAGAGAATGATATTGTAAATTTCATCAAGGAAGTTGTTCCAGATCCCAAAGAAGATGAAGCAAAGGAAAAACACAGGAAGGACATGATTAGAGCCAAGAGTCATAGAAGATTCCATTAAGGATCACTTGATTCCTCAAGTGTCCTCCAAGAAAACAACTAAGCAGATGTTTGATGCCCTATCAAGAATGTATGAAGGAAGAAACATTAATCGGAAGATGAATTTGAGAACCCAACTTAAAAATACAAAGATGAATAAGGGTGAAACTATCCAAGAATATTTCACAAGGGTTTCAAAATTCAAAGAACAACTAGAATCAATTGGAAACACTATTGATGAAGATGAATTAGTGATGACCGCTCTCAATGGTCTTACTAGACCATGGGAATATTTTATTTAGACAATGTATACAAGAAATGAAAGTCTACAATTTGAAATTGTATGGGAAGAATGTGTTCAAGAGGAATCTAGAGTGGCAAATCGAGAAGCACTACTCAGAGATGATGATCAAGCTCTAGATGCCCATACTAGAAGATGAAAAGGAAAACATCATTTCAAGAAGGGAACTCATAAGGAGTTTCATCCTCCTATGAAGGTTTAGAAGTACAAGAAGGGAAACTACAAGCAGGAAGACTTCTCTTCTTATCAATGTTATCATTGTGACAAGATGGGACACGTTGCCAAAGATTTTCCAGTAAGAAAAGAAGAATACAAGAAGAAGAATAACAAAAGACATCATGATCATTTAGCCAAAGAAGAATAAGAAGAAGAACCTCCCAGGAAGTTAGAAAAGGAAGAAGTAGAAAAATATGTTTTATAAGATGAAGGATGTACTATATGTACTAGGACTGAAGAAGAACCTACTTTCTATCTCATATTTAGATAAGAAAGGTTGTAGGGTTGCTTTTATAGATGGTGAAGTTCTTATGTGGCCTAGAGGAAAATATATAGAATAAGAAATTGTTATTGGGACATAAGAAGGAGGCTTATATAAACTAAAAGGTCATTCAAAAGTAGTCTTGATTGATTATACGGCAATTCCATGTGAACTATGGCATAGAAGGCTTGCTCACATAAGCTACAAATCCTTACCACATGTGAGCAAGGTAGTAACAGGGTTACCTGCTATGAAGATTGATCATGAAGGAATATGTAAAGGATGTGCAAAAGGAGACTAGGATCAAGAGATATCCTACCAAACAAAGATAAGTATTTGAATTTTCATTTCCTGTATTGTCTAGTTGTGGGTAAGTAGCCTCTGGTGCTATACAACATTCCATTTCTACATATCTAGAATGAAAACTATTTGTTGACATGTTAATAGTAGTGCACGCTCTTAATGATGTTCTGGTAGAGATGGAAGGAATTTATAAAGTTACTGTATGAATACAGGATATGGATGAATGTCGTGTTGAAGCATTGGCTAAGATAGTTGTAATACTGTGAGACCTATGTAATTATGAACAAGAATTGGTTTTGGAAATTATGAAATGTTTCTAATCATGCAACTAAGTTTGACTTGTAGGAAATATGGTGTACAGTCACATACAAGAGAATAATGATGATACATTTTATGAAGAACAAGTGATGATTGTTCAACTATAACATTCAAGAATATTTATGAAATCAAGCACACTATGTATATGAACAAAGCAAGGTTTCTCTCAGAAAGAGGGATTCGACTATGACAAGACGTTGCTTTAGTCTCCATACACACTTCCTCCGTGGTGGATATTACACTGGATAGATGGCGTAATCGAAGTGTATATCAAGCAACCTCCAAGATTCAAGACTCTCTATAGAGAACCACATGTGCACAGATTGAAGCAAGGATAATTTTAGGGGCGAAATTTAGCCCATGGGCTATTTTTCCATGTTTTTTTCCAAGAAAAGATTCGTCAATTTGCATTTTTTGAAGCCCCATTTCGCCCAATTTTGATGGGGTAAACTTTTTTCACTCTAAAAATCGCCAAATTATTATATAAACTGTATAAAATCCTTAGAAATTGAAATAATTTTTGAAAAATATCGCCAAATATTTTATAGTTGACATTTTAAGAATTGGTAAGATTCGCCAAGGTTTATACACTTTTAAATAAGTATGGGTCCTTAAAATTATCCCTAGATTGAAGAAGGATTTGTACGGGCTCAGAAGGAACCCATGGGATAGAATGATGAGATCAAGGAACACCTAGAGTGATGAGACATCAACCTTTGCTACAAGGTTGAATATGAGAATCTCATAGATGGGTGCAAGAGAGAAATTACAACAGAGTTTAAGATCTTGTTATCTAGTGACCTCGAAATATGAAATAGATTGATACACAGAAGATCATCATAAGAGAAGGATACCAGTCACTCCAGTGCAGAATGTCCTGATGCAGAGAGTACAATATGAAGAGGGAGGATAGTGTGTTGATGTATTTGTAACTTCAGAAGATATTCACTTAAATATTGTATGTATTACATTTGTACTTTATTGTATCCCCAACGGAGATGTATTATTCCTCTTATTGGAAGTGTCATCATTTGTATTTGCAAGTGTCGCAAGTTACATTGTAAGTGTTATAATTTATATTTGATGGGTTATTAGACCACCTTGGTGGGGTTGGCCCTATATGAGTTATGTGGATGGGCTATTACGATTCCTTAGGATGTCGGCCCAATTAGGGTTAAAGGCAAGTTAAGTTAATGTATAAATAGAGACTGTGACTCTCTCATTATATTCACTCACTCACTCACTTTGCATTAGTGAGAGAGAGGATGAGTGTGCACAAGTGGAGGAGGAGAAGTTGATAGGAGACTATCTCTTGTTTTGGGGTTTGATCTTTGTGATCTTTGTATTAGTACTCCTATCTCTGAGGAAGTTGCGAGGTTTTTCACCTTCTTGGTTTTCCCTGGTGAAATGCTTTTGTGTCTCTTGTCTCGTATGTTTGATATGTTGTACATGTTGTTCTCTCAGTTAAGATCCTGGATCATATTGAATTAAATGATGAAAAAATAACATGGTATCATAACTAGCCTGAAGGAAGGCATTGTATGGCATTTACGACATTTGTTGCACTTGCGACAAATTGGAAGCTAGGACTTGATATAGTAAAAACTAGTCATCGTGGCACTTTCGCTATAAAACCGTTTAGGCAAAGGTTCAGGATCTAAAAATTTTAAAGGCCGAAGATGAAATGTTCATGTACTTTGTGTCCGAAGATCTACCTCAGATTCGTTGTACTTTGTCAGGTATGATTCGTACAAGTTAGGGTTTCTGCGTCTTCTAGAATGCATCCCTAAATAGGTGACCTGGGCACAAAGGTCATATCTCGGGATAGGAAGCTCCAAATGGAATTCCATAAAAAATGGAAAGGGAACAGACTGTAGTTTCATAGGTCCAAGTTTCAGAGGCCGAAGTTGAAACAATGACACGTGGCACTCTATACAAGTTCGTTATGCTGTTTCATCCCATAAACAAGTCATGTTGCGACACTTGGAATATCTCTCCCATGGAGAATCCATTGGAGCTCCGATTTGTGGGGTTGGAAAGATGACAGGTCAGTATACCACAAGCTGAAGATCCAGACCGTGAGGAACCAAATTTCAGAGATACACTAGAAATAATATGGCATATATTTTTGTCCAAACATAATTGGATTCTGAGCACTTTCATTTTTTGGTTTGTCACTGTTGCGAGAAATTAGGGATTTTGACAGAAGTGGAATTTTGGATTGCTCTCAGCACAGGATTTCTCTCTTCAGCAAAATCAAAATTTAGAGACCAAGATCAAAGTTTTTGGTTGGTTAGAACCCCGGGATCTATCAAACCCTAGTTCGGGTTTTGGACCAAAAAATCAGAAAACCAGATTTTGACAGAAGTTGCAGATCTGAAATTCGCAGGTCAATTTTGGAGGGTCAATTTTTGAATTTTTTCAAAATCTAAGCACACCAGTTCACTCGCCTCAGTCAAATGCATCTCCCTATGCAGACAAAAGTTTTAAATTCCAAGTTTGGATTTTTAGGGTTTCTCTGTCAAACCCTAGCCAGCTCTAGATCTCGATTCAACAAATCAAGTGGGGATGGTAACTTCCAAGCATGGAAGTATAGCATTGGATTAATCATAGAAGAGAATGATTTGGACACCTACATAAGTGAAGAAGTTCCAGTTCTAGAGGGAGATGAGGCTAAGGCCTTACATAAGAAGACTACAAGCAATCCCGACAGGTATGACTTGAGGAGATACAGGTATGTTTTGAAATCTATTCATGATTAACTTGTCTTCATATAATTGAGGTTAGTACAATCTTGATTAATTTTAGACTTGTCTTATCACCTTGGTAAACGTATGAATGCATGTGAATGATAGAATACATTCATTGATTAGGTTTATGACACTTATGATTGTACTAATGCACTATGGTGTTGTATGAGGATGATGTGTTCCGCTAACATGAAAGGTACATCAAGAAAGACAAATCAAGTTCTAGATCAAGAACATATGACCATGGTGACATGAAGACAAAGACCCATCCATATCCATTGATCACATAGAAGCTCTACTTACGAGGTATGTATAATTTGGTTCTACAATGCTTAACTTATGAGATATGCGGGTTACTAGCACAAGGTCTCTAAATCATTGAAGAGAACAAAAGAAGACATTGTTTGGGTATGTTAGACATAACTAGCAAACATGATAATCCAGGTATGTTTTTCTTATATCAAGTTAGAATCCTATACTTTTGTATGATTGATAATTATAAGTTTGAGTAATCATGGGTTTATGCATATTATGCTTCATAGTTTGATTAATGATATGAAAAACTAGAAGAGTCCTATGGTCAAATAAGAATATGCATGAGTAAAAGAAGTCTTCCCTGAAACCTTGAATACTAATGCTTGTGATAAATTAACTGTGTATGAAATGACCATGACCATACATGTTTAAGACTATTTGGAATCATAATATTTTTGATAGTATTGATTATACTAATGAATGTATGATATCTTGAGGATGACACGATGATGACACTAGTGCACACTTAAGCATGCATAGTAATCTAGGATGGATAGAATTTCAAAGACATAAATGATATCATAAAGGAAGCAAAGATTGAGAGGGAGTCCACCCAACAACCAAACAAAGATAAGTATTTGAATTGTCATTTCTTATATATATGATTACTTAAATAATGTTGTACACTCATGTACATATTTATGTTCCTAGATTTAGGATGTATATTATGCATATTAGAAAAGTTGCATTAATGAACAAGATACTACTAATATACAAGTAATGGGTAAGTGGCCTATGGTACTATACAACATTCCATTGCTACTTATCTAGAATGAAACCTCTTTGCTGACACATTGGGAGTTGTGCACACTCTTAAATGTTCTGGTAGAGATGGAAGGCATCTAGAAAGTTACGGGATATGGATAAATGTTGTTTTGAAGCATTGGCTAAGATAATTGCATGACTATATGACATATGTCGTTATGTGTAAGAATTTGTTCTGAAATCTATGAGATATTTCTAATCATGCAATTGAACTTTTCTTGTAGGAAAAACCGTGTACCATCACCTACAAGAGAGACTGTTTCGAAGAACAAGTGATGAAGACTCAACAAATCCAGAAAACTACCTATTGAAGATATTGAAGAATCTGGAGTTCCCAAGATCCGGGATGCAGTAATGGAAGGATTCCATGATCGAGGAGTACTAGTCGATCATGAAGAATGATGTATGGGATGTGGTCCCAAGACTAGAAGGGAAGTTTGTTGTGACTTCCAAGTAGATCTACAAGATCAAGCATGATGCAGATGGTAGCATAGAGAAATACAAGGCAAGGTTTGTGGCTAGTGGCTTCTCCCAGAAAGAAGGGATATATTATGAAGAAACTTTTGCACCTGTATCCAGATACACTTCCATCAGAACAGTACTTGCTCTGGCTATAGTGATGAAGTGGAAGATACACCAGATGGATGTCAAGACAACTTTCTTGAATGGTGTAGTCAAAGATGAAGTGTATGTGGAGCAACCACTTGGTTTTGAGGCACATGACAGGGAATCATATGTGTGCAAGTTAAAGAAATCCTTGTATGGCTTGAAGCAAGCACCCAGGACATGGTACGGCAGGATAGACAGCTTCCTGACCAGTTTGGGATTTACCAAGAGTAAAGTGGATTCCAACCTTTACTACAAGGTTGAGGAAGGAAATCCAATGATAATCCTACTGTATGTGGATGACCTGTTTGTGATAGGTGAGGATAGGTTGATTTCTGACACAAAGAGGAAGCTTTCTACTGAGTTCGAGATGAAAGACTTGGGTATGATGCATTACTTTCTAGGTATGGAGGTGTGGCAAAGTGCAGATGGAATCTTCTTTGGACAAGGGAAGTATGCAGTAGAGATCCTGAAGCGGTTTGGGATGATGGACTGCAAGTCCATGGCCACACCTATGGCATCGAACCCAAAGCTATTGAGTAATGCTTCATCAAAGCCGGTTGATGCCATGATGTATCATTAGATGATTGGGTCATTGATGTACCTAACGAACACGAGACCAGATATTGGCTTTGCTGTGAACACTTTGAGCCAGTTCTTGATGGATCCTAAACATGTTCACTTGATTGTTGTAAAACATATTCTGAGGTACCTGAAGGGTACGGTCAATTATGGGCTCAAGTATGATGCGAATCAAAAGTTTAACCTAGAGGATTATGTTGATTCAGATTGGGTAGGCAGTGCTGCAAATAGGAAGAGCACTTTAGGGTGCTACTTCAGTATGGGATCAGGTGTGATCTTTTGGTTTAGCATGAAGCAATCTTGCGTAGCACTGAGTACAGCCGAAGCAAAGTATGTTGCAGCTTGTTCCGCTAGTTGCGAGGTAGTATGGCTAAGGAAGCTATTGTCTGATTTATTTGATATCCAGTTGGATGCTACTTGTATCTTCTGTGACAACCAAAGTTGTGTGAAGTTGTCAGAAAAGACAGTGTTCCATGAAAAATCAAAGCATATCGAGATCAAAATATCACTATATCAGGGATATGGTGCAGATAGGAGTAGTGAAGCTCCTGTATGTTGCAACAGATGAGCAAATTGCAGATGTGTTGACCAAACCACTAGCCAGAGTGAAGTTCAAGTACTTAAGAGAGAGGCTTGGTGTTCTTTAGATAGAAGATACTTCAACGAGCAAGTGACAGACACATTTGCAAGAGCCATTCCAAGCATGGTGGTAGGAGGATCCTTCCCATGGCTGTGGATATAAGTGTTGGGTGATGACCATCAGGATGATGCTCCAGATGATGTTCTGTATGATGATGATTAGGATGATCATGTGATGATGATATGCATCAGGATGATGCTATGTATGATGATGATCAGGATGATGCACTGTATGATGATGATCAGTATGATCATGAGCATCAGGATGATGCTCCATGTGAAGATGATCAGTGTGATCATGAGTATCACGATGATACTCTATGGCCATGGACAGGTTGTGCAATAGCATATAATCAGCCCTGAAGATCCCATAGGTTGTGTTGGGCATGTAAAAGTCCTGGGATGCTCTTTAGAGACCTTGCAGGTCGCAAGATTCTCTTTTAAGGTTTTGCGAGATCACATGTAATCTGTCCTGGAGATTCAATAGGTTGTGCTAGTCACATAAAATTCCTGGGATGCTCTTTAGAGATCTTGCGGGTTGCAAGATGGTCTTTTAAGGTTTTTTGGAGATCACATGTAATCATTCTTGGAGATCCGATAGGCTATGCTAGTCACATAAAAGTCTTGGGATGCTCTTTAGAGATCTTGCAGGTCGTAAGATGTTATTTTAAGGTTTTCTAGAGGTCACGCGTAATAGCTCCCTGGGAGATCCTATAGGTTGAGCAGTAAGCTCGTAATCAGTCATGGGATGCTCTTTAGAGGTCTTGTTGACACACATAATCAACCCTGAGAATTCCACAGGATAGCCCTCTCACATAGATGATGAAGACCTACAAGAGGCTAGCCCTACATCCAGCATGAAAAAGGGTTCGCTCTGTAGAACTTCCTATGACGAGAAGAATTGAGAGATAGCACTAGTGATCGATATGACGAGTATAATAGCAGTGACGATGATGCTCCATGATCCAGTGACGATGATCCAAATCCAGAATTGAATACTTGTGCCTATATGTATTGATGATCTGTGTTAAGAGAATACTTGCCTAGTTAAGAGGGAGTGTTGATGTATTTGTAACTTCGGAAGATATTCACTTGTATATTGTATGTATTACATTTGTACTTTATTGTATCCCCAACGGAGATGTATTATTCCTCTGATTGGAAGTGTTGTCATTTGTATTTGCAAGTGTCGCAAGTTACATTGTAAGTGTCGTAACTTATATTTGATGGGTTATTAGACCACCTTGGTGGGTTCATCCTTGTATGGGTCATGTGGATGGGTTATTAGGCTTCCTTAGGAAGTTGGCCCAGTTAGGGTTAAAGGCAAGTTAAGTTAATGTATAAATAGAGAGTGTGACTCTCTCATTATATTCACTCACTCACTCACTTCGCATTAGTGAGAGAGAGGAGGAGTGCGCACAAGTGGAGGAGGAGAAGCTACTAGGAGACTATCTCTTGTTTTGGGGTTTGATCTTTGTGATCTTTGTATTTTTGCTCATTCTATCTTTGAGGAGTTGCAAGGTTTTCACCATCTTGGTTTTCCCCGGTGAAATTCTTTGTGTATCTTGTCTCCTATGTTTGATATGTTGTACATGTTGTTCTCTCAGTTAAGATCCTAGATCATATTGAATTAAATGATGAAAAACTAACATAGTGCTCAGCTATAGAGGGAGCAAGAAAGTTCCGCTTCATAAGGAGTGACTACACTACAGATGGAGATACATTATCACTTACTCTCTATTTGTGGCAAGGTTGTTTACTTCAGTATCTCAAGGATATGCTTAGAGTGATACCGGATGTCTCCCCTCATGAAGAGGAAGTATAGATGGTGCAACTTGAGATAAGTACCTAGGACATGGTATAGGAGGATAGATGGGTTTCTGACAAGATTGGGATTTACCAAGAGTAAAGAAGACTCCAACCTTTACTACAAGGTTGAGGAAGGAAATCATGTGATTCTACTATTGTATGTAGATGACTTGTTCTTAACAGGTGAATAGAACCTCATAGCAGAAACAAAGAAGAATATCACTGCAGAATTTGAGATGAAAGACCTTGGATTGATGAATTATTTTCTAGGTCTTGAAGTATGGTAGAGCCCAAAAGGAATATTCCTTAACTAAGGGAAGTACGCAGTAGAAATCCTGAAAAGGTTTGATATGTTGGAAAGTAAATCCATGGCCACACCTATGGATACAAATTTGAATTTTTTGTCTGATGCTTCGTCAAAGTTAGTGGATGTGACACTATACATGCAAATTATTGGGTTATTGATGTATTTGATGAATACCAGGCCAGATATGTGCTTTGTTGTGAACATCTTCAGTCAATATTTGGTTGAAACATATGTGTTCACCTTATAGATGCAAAGAATGTGATAAGGTACCTAAAAGGTACGGTAGACTATTATCTCAGTTACACTAGAGATGATGAATTCATACTATATGGTTAAGCAGATTCAGATTGGGGAGGAAGTGTCTTAGAAAAAAAAAGCACTTCAGGTGGATGTTTTATTCTGGGGTCAGTTGTGATCTCATGTCTAAGTAGGAACTAGTCCACTGTTGCTCTCAGCACTGTAGAAGCGGAATATAATGAAGCTTGTTCCACCAGTTGTGAAGCCATATGGATTGAGAAGTTTTTATTAGGTCTATTTGATTTAGATATGGATACCATAGTGATTCTATGTGATAACCAAAGCTGTATTAAGATGACAGAGAACCTCGTTTTCCATGATAAGTCAAAGCACATAGAAATCTGGTATTTCTACATTCATGACATGGTGCAGAAGGGAGCTGTAAAGATCCAATATGTGAGCACAAATGAGCAAGTTGCAGATGTGTTGACTAAGCCTCTATCTCGTGTGAAGTTTCAACACTTTCGTGACAAGCATGGTGTAGTCCTTGAGTACTTCCCTCAAAAGGGGGATTAGTGTTGATGATACTATGGTATCCTGATCACAGTGGGTAGCTTAGTTGGGATTGCTCATACTTAGACTAGATCCCATAATTCTGAAAGGAAGGATTGTCTTAAATGTTGATCCTTAGACTAAATCCCGTAATTCTGAAAGAAAGGATTGTCTAAGATGTGGTTGGTGGAAAACGATCCCATAATTTCGAAAGGAAGGATCGTTCAAGTACATGTGCATTGTGATCAGTAGTGGTAGTTCCATAAAAACTGGGTCCCGTAATTCCGATAGGAAGGATCATCCGTGTTAGACCTCATCCCGTAATTTCGACTAGAAGGATTGTCTGAGCACCATATATGTTGTTGGAATTAATCCCGTAATATCGAAAGGAAGGATTTTCCATGATCATGTAATTCTAAAAGGAATGATTGCCCATGATCCTGTAATTCCGAAAGGAAGGATCACCCATGTTGAACTTGGTCCCGTAATTACGAAAGGAAGGATCATGTTTGTTTTTGATGCACTTGCCTCATTCTGTTTCCATATATGATGTTGCTCCAGCCTTGAGCTATTGACAATGATGATATTGCTCCATCCTTGAGCTATTGACGATGATGATGTTATTCCATCTTTATGTTGATGAGTCAGCCTCGTGCTGTCATTGTTGTTGATGTATCAGTTTTTATACTAATGTGATGATGATGATGCTACTTCAAATATATACTGAATATGATGATGATGTTTCAGCTTCATGTTGTAGATGACAATGTTCTAGCTCCATGTTGCAGATGATGATGATGTTGTTCCAATTTCTGAAAAACTTCCAATGATTAATAGATGTACCATCCAATGTTCCAAATAATGTTTTTGATGATGCCTCCTCCTCCCTCCTTCCGATGATGTTGTGTAGAGCCACACTTGTTGTTGATTTTTGTTGTTAGTAGAATACCCTTCGTGTTAAGGGGGAGTGTTGGAATAATGTAACTTCGAAGAATATTCTACTTGTACTTTTCATTATTATAATGTACCTTCATCGGAGATGTTTTACCTCCATTCAGGGATGTCATTATTACATTTTTTCATGTAAAATTCATGAGGTAAATCCTTCATTGTAAGTCAGCTCATTAGTACCCAAAAGAGTTTAATGTAAATATTATTTTGAGTCTCCCTAGAGAGGTCGGCCCAGTCAATTCATTCAGGTCGTCCCCATTGGGAAAAAGGTCACCTTCACTTAAGTATAAATAGGGAGTGTCACTCTCTCATTTTGATCATTCACTCACTCAATCATTGTGCAAGAGAGGAAGAGGAAGGATAGCAAAGGAGAAGGAGGTTGTTCTTGGCTCTTGTTTTAGGGTTTGGTCTCTCTTTCTTATGAGACTCGTTCTTTAGGAATTGTAATTTGGTAATCTATATTGAGGAATTTTTTGCTGGGTTTTCTTCCCCTTGAGGGTTTTTGAGGATAAATTGTTGTGTACCTTATGATTGTGTATCTTTCAGAGATCCGCTTTATGCTATTATTGTGAAAATGTATTTAATGCTAATGAAGTAGGAATCTAAGATATTGTAGCATATAAATTTAACACCATCCTCCATATATCACATCTCCCTTAAAAGAAAAATCTAAATTTAAAGCTATTAAAGATCACCTAGACCACCAGCAAGAATTTCTCCAGATACTGAAGGACAACTTGACTATGGAAAAAAATGGATGAAACAACAAGCATATCAACATCGCAGTGAACATAGTTTTAAAGAAGGGGATTGGGTATTTCCGAGTCTACAAACTTACAAACATATGTCCCTCAAGCAACTATATAAGGACAATAAATTAGCACCCAAGTACTATGGTCCTTATAAAGTGTCGCTGAAGATTGGTAGTATGGCTTACAAATTGAAGCCCCCTTCATCTTCAAGGGTACACCCAGTTTTCCATGTTTCTTGCTTAAAGAATGTAATAGGAGACAATATTTGAATTCAAACTATCTTTCTAGAGCTTGATGAAGAAGGAAAATTCATATTGGAACCTGAACAAGTAACTGAAACAAGGACCAAACAACTACACAATCGAGCTATTATTGAGTACCTCATCAAGTGGAAGAACTTACCAGTTTAGGATTCGCATGGGAAGATGAGTCCTTCATATAGAATCATCCACAACTAACCAAGCGTTGAGGAAAACACTTTTCTGAAGGGGAGGGGCATGTTAAGCCCAAAATTGGTGGCACATTAACCCCTACATTGTGGCACAATACATTAGTATTGTCATATGATTGGTGTCGTATTTGGTCTAATTTAGTGGTAATTTCCATTAGTATTAATATATTATTGATGTCGGCTTAGGTCCATTAGTTGTAATTCTACTTCCTTTTCTCCTATATAGAGGAAGGATACATTTTCATTTGAAGCATCTTATCTTGTCTTGTCTTGTCTTCTGTACTAAGTACATTGTATAAGGAGGTTTCCCCCTTGAAGAGGCATGTTATTCATCTATTTTCTTCATTATAGAGGCATGGATTACTCTTCATGGTCTATTTATGCTCTTTTAATGCTCTTTCTGGGAGTTTTTTTCTTAATAGAATCCCTTCATTCGTAGGACGAGTTATGTGCAATGATTCGTCAAGTTGAGATGGCTCTTTTCCTTTGTCGATGGGAGGGGTTTTGATCATTGAGCCATACTAGTTACACCACATTTGCAGGTTAATGTCGACTGGTAACATAAGAAGGTGTTAAACCCCTAATTCATGCGATTTGATCAAAATAGGTGTCGTTGCAGGATAAGCTGCTATAGGTTGAGTAGTGACTACCCCTTGTGGAGGGAAGGGGTTTTGTACAACCATCGGTTGTCCCTTGGTTTGAGGAGGATGATTATGTTTCCCTTGTAGGGCATTAGCTGTTTCTCCTTGGTTCTCATTATTACATAACTGATGTGATTTTTCCATGTGGGGACAATGGTTTGTATAATGCCCATAAAAATTGTAGAAAAAACATGGATGATTAGTCCGTAATTGCAAATTTTTTGCCTGCTTGGGAGGATTATTCAAATATTGATCTATGAGGTTTATGTTAGATCCATTATTGTTGGGAGGGTTGGATGGTAGACATCCACCTCCTTGATGTTGGTTGTTCCCTTTATTCTTCCCCTTGTTCTTTCATTTAGGCTGCAGTTGTTAGTTAATTGGTGCTGGCTATGCAGGGAGGTTCTATTGAGCATAGACTTCTCCATGAGGGAAAGGAAGGGGTGTAGTGTGTTGATGCACTGGAGAAATTATCACTGGGCTAGGAAAAGGGTAATAGGGGTTGATGGCTAGAGGATCCAGGTATCCACTATAAGTAGTGCCACATGAGGTACCGCTACATGATAATCCATGAATGTGCATTCCTATAGGAGGAAACGAGTAAGAGGTACTCATCCCAATATACAAGGAATATTGAACATGAAGAATATGGAGCATAGTAAGGAGTCATGGAAGGACCATAATTATGCTCGAAGTTTGGGGGTTTATTGTACATATAAACACATGAATGATAAGGATATGACATATACAGGTTTGGGTGGGAAGTAACAATACAAACAATACCATATGTCGAATGGGATGCACCCAAAGCATCTCTTCGAGAGGAGTTACCTCTAGGGCATAAGGAATGATGGTATAAAGGTATCCTGACTATGCATAGATAAGGTCATATTGTTGATCCTTCAAGATGGATTCTTCGAACCACGACCACTTAGAGGCCACGTATTTTTCTATCATAGGTAGAAGGGACTTCAAAAGTCAATCTAGGAAGGCCTTGTTGATGAGAGTGATCTTAAACAAGCTTCGACATTGATTCCATTCATAGATATGGTATGTGATATACATAGATGATTTTTGTCGATGAGATAAGAGAATTTATAATCCCTCTTTGTAATGAATAGGAAGTTGGAAAAACAATAGGAAAGTGGACGCTAGGGACACAAAGTTGGGATGTGTCCCATGGGGTTTCTCTATGTACCATTTCATTGCGATACTAGTTAGGGTACACTGAAATAGACACAATTGTATAGAACCATCCACGATGTTGTTTGAATAGCACCATAGGTGGAATGACATAATTTTATGTTGCAATTCCTTTCCCGCCTTCCCCTCAAACATTGGGCTATATGAGGGAAGTTTGGTTGGCCTGGGAGATCATGCAGGATCGTGACGAATGGGGTCATTAGTTAGCATCTCCAAATATGGGATGTTGAAGTGGTCCATGAATGAGACACTTGCAATAGGGTGTGATGTGGAAGGTACAACGACAGTCTTGGTCATGGTTCCAAATGTGGTTGCTCTGCTAGTAGTTCCACCACTAGTAGTTCCACTAGTTTGAGGGTTTCTTCCTCCACCAATGGTGGGGTTAAGGATTCCCATAGGGTTAGGAATCATCCCACCTATGGTGTTGTTTCTTCCACTAAGAGTGGGGATACTAATAGGGATTCTGAGAGAGGTGGGAATACTACCTGGCATTCTGAGAGAGGTGGGAATACCACCTGGCATTCCGAGAGAGGTGGGAATGGTCCTAACTGTGGTATCAAAAGTATGTGTGGGTGAAGGTGGTCTTGACAATGAGGTGTCGGGACTAGGTGTCGTAAAAGAAAAATCTGGTGACTGTGCAGTGTGTTGAATTGGAATCTGGATTGTAGAGCCAATAGTGGGGTTGAAGAAATCATACTAAGGAGATATAACCAGAAGTCTTCGAGAGAATATCGGGGAAGCTATAGTGACAAAATAAAATAGCTCGTCAACACTAAAAAGCTAAGGTGGGTAAGGCTCAAATCAAAACGATAAGAAAACCAGTGCAACTAGTGTGTAGTAGGTGATCTAGAAAATGAAAACCAATAAAAAAGAGCAATCCTGGAAAAGAAAAGGACTCAGTATCCTAAGAGATCTGCACAATCAACAAGAAAAATCACCATATAAAATCTTCCTCAAATATTTTCCTCTGTACGGTCATGACCTCCCCTAGACAAAATGAACAGGAAGTTGAGTTATATCTCTCAAACATTGGGCCGCTATAGGGGAATCAATCATATATGGACCCAATGAGTGGAGATAGAAAGGATATTTATAGAGATAGGGATGTAGCCGAATATTTATGTCCTAGATCTCCCCCCTGAAGGTGATGGCCTCTAGTTAAGATACCCGAGAAGAAAGAATTCTAAGCTACCTCATTCAAGACATGTCAGAATTAGTATTCCATAGATTCAATCCGAAGACAATGATCTGGATGATATTTAGTACTGAGTGGGGATGGTACACCATCCAACCATTCTGTTCTAGTCTAACCATTTTCCTTCCTAGGAGAGACTCACCCCATAGATTAGCCTTAAATCATGCCCCAAGTACTAGAGTATTTTAGCTCCCTAATCAAACAATCACTATGCATCAAATGAATAATGAACAGGAGGGAATTGTTTGGATTCCTTTCCCCAAGGTCCTAACTTAACTACAACAATTCCTTTTGTCCTCAAGTGAGGTTAATGTGTGTTAAGTTAAGGTTGATTGTCAGGCTCTGCTTGTCTTCTTGAACCAAGCGATAGTTTGGATTAAGGAGCATTCGTCATGTACACGTGAGGTGTGTACTACAACGAAGAGATAAGAAAATAAGATTGCTTGAAAGATAACAAATGCAATTTCAATACTCAACTCTTTTCTTGAAATAAACTATCTAAACAAGGTCAAGAAACACTTTTCAAAGAATTTTTTTTACAATGAAATAATTGATTTGCAAAGGTTAAAAGAGAGGCTCTTATTCTAACAATGTTTAAAGCAAATAAATTAACTAACTATCTAGAAACCTCAATTCATCAAATCCTTACTGAAAATGAAAGAAAATGCAACAAGCAAGAAAACCATGACATTAATTCCAAAGGAGGGGGGAAAGACTTAAACTTCAAGACAATCGTTCTTCACCCAAAAATTATGATCAAGAAAGCAAATTAACTGCTACAGTAGGCACGAGAGGCTATAAACAGACTCGGAATGCTAAACTAACTCTAACTAAATCAAGCAGAGAGCAAACAAAACCAAATGGAGTGCTAAACATTGAAATCTAGAGTAGGTTACTCTTTTCGAGGAGAGATAAGCGACCTAGGTCGCTTAAATCGAGTAGACAGGTGTGACCTGAAAAAAAAGGTCAAATCTAGGTCGGGGTCACTTATTTCGAGGGGAAATGAGAAATTTGGGTAGCATAAAATAACCATAGAGGTGCGACCCAGAAGCAGGAACTCTAAAAAGACAGAGAAATAGTCTGGCTCAACAAACCTCAGGGGGTTGTGGGTTGGTATTTCTCGCAATAGTTTACTCTACTATAAAGAGAAGCTAATCAGAGAGATGAAAAGCTAAAACAATGGCCGGGAAAATAAAGGACACACAACGATAGAATGATATGGATCCTCCCAATGGAGTCCCCAAAAACTATACAACATGTGTTTTCGCACACGTCTGTGATAAAGAGCACTTACTAGAGGTTTGTGGAATCAAGTAGAGTTTCAAAGAAATCAAACAAATAAACAATTAAACTAACAATTCAAAATAACTAAAAGCACTAGTAAGAAAGAAAATAAACAATATTTTTTGTGTTCTTTGAATTCAATCAACATGCATACAAGACAAGAGCTGAACGAATAAAAAATATTTTATATTGATGTATAAAGAGTATTACAAGAACCAAGAGCGCATGACCAATCACAGCAGAGGAGGTCATTGCAGGTTTCTAAGGGAGGGTCCATTGGTTCTCCTCACGTCCTTTCGATTCTCTAGCCACACATCATAGGAAGAGGATCTCCAAGAGGTGAGAGGGAAGTGAGAAAAGGTCTACTTCAATCTTGGTGAAAATATGGTAGAGTGACGACTTGAGCAAATGGAACGAAATTGTGTGTAGAATGAGGGGCCTTGGTGTCTCTTTTATGGATGGAGATGAGAGTCTAGGGATGATTTTTGGGCTCTAGGATAATCATCTTCCTGAAGCCATATAGAGACTCGTGTCACTTTCTTCTTTTTGTCAAACAAAAAGTAGGGACAACTAAAAGACAAACTGATGGTTGGGTCATGATTTTTTCTTTTGTGCAACTTAGGTCTCTCAAATAGAAGGATTATGAGCAACCTGGGTTGGTGTTATCGAGAGATTAAGACTAACCTAATTTATAAGACCCTTTTTTAGGCTTGCATTTAATTTTGGGGATTTTTAACTAATTTTTCAAGGCCAAATGGATGTGGATGAGGTGGCATGATGACATATGAAGGTGGCTATGATGATGACATGTAAGGTGAGCAAATTTTAGCTATTAACATTTGTGGCAGAGTAGTGTCAGTTGATCTGCAAAATTGGGAATGGGGATCGCTTATTAAGTAAGTGATTAGTTGCATTGATGTCATCCTTAAATTACTTGTAAGTTGGGGATGTCATAGTATCTTGTCAGCCAGTTAATGAAGTTGCATGGTTAAGTAACTTGGTATTTTATAGGTGTATCGATCTCACCCTGTTAGTAGAGGAAGTCATTCTGATTATTATTTACTCATCCATCGATCAACTAATCTATCAAATTTGCTTTGAGGAGGAAAAGTCAACCCTTTCCTAAGAGAAATTTGAACCTAAACAATGATAGAGTGGAGAGTGGAATTAAGTTCTGGTTTGTATTCATGACTGGGAGTCAAGGAGGAAACTAGAGAACGTGACTACTATGCATTCTTCTGTGGATCTAGGAAGTAAAGTGGTATCGAATTACCCAGTTATTAGCTTGAGCTTGAGCATCTTGAGTTCATGTCGAAGACCTGTGTGATAGTATCTGTTCCCATAAGAGTCCAATTATGTCTCAGAAGAGTGGTAATAGAGTGGTGATTCATTGTGAATCCTCTGTCACATGATTGAGAAGCCACATTCCATTGATGTTGAGTCATCCCAAGTGCAGTCATTTGTGAGTCTAGTTGTAATAGAGGGGTCTATTGGATAGTGATTGAAGTGATTTCCTTAGAGCCATTGGTTGTGCACAACCAATATTTGTAGTCCCTATGAAAACAAATCTTGTAGGCATATGATCCGGGATTTGGGTGATCTTTCTATGCATACATTGGTATAGCACTTGGAGAAAGGTGATGCCTAATGGACCATTGAGTAGTGAAGAGGTACCTTCTTGGTGTTGTGTGAGGTAGGTATTGTGGATCCCAAGCTATCTGAGTCTACACGAGGCGTGTATGGCTTTGTAGATAAACTAGATCTAACTGTTTGTCCTACTTGATTTGTTGTGATTCCTAAGAAGGCAATAGAGTGTTGAGCATCGAGTGGATTGAGATCCAATAGAAGTTGTATGAACTCCTGATGGAATAGAGGGGTTTGAGTGGTCTTTCTATGTACGCACTGGAATAACACCTGCACAGTGTTGTGTGTGAAGGAATATTATGTACCCCAAACTAATTGAGTCTGCATGAGGTTGATTATTGGTATTGAGGACCAAAGTGGTATAGAATGTGGATCTCGATAAGAGACTAGTGAAGGTTGGGACCTCCCAGCGAAATAGTGGGGTTTGGGCATTATTTTTACACACACAATAGTATAACACCTACAGGAAGGTGACGCTTGAGGGACTATGGAGCAGTGAAGGGGTACCTTCTTAGTGTTGTGTGGGAGAGGCCAAAGCAATTGATTTTGTGTGAGGTGCCTTTAACTATGTGGTGAGTCACAAGTTAGAATTTCCACTCTAGTACCTGGAAATCCTATTCACCCAGCAGAGGCTAGCTTGGATTGAGACTCGTACCTGGAAATCCTATTCACCCAATAGAGGCTAGCTTGGATTGAGAGTTGAGTCTGTATGACTGTAACAACCTATTAACCCAACATCGGTTGGCTTGGCTATGGCCTTGTGCCTATTTTACTGTGGGAGAGAGTTGTGGATAATTCCCCTCTTCCTTAAGGTAACCATACCCGACAAAGGGGTGGCCTCTTAGTAGAAAAATTATATGCTAGATAGAGTGCCTACAGTTGGGTGGAACATTTCTCTTGCGTAGTCAATTGCTCGGAGAAGCTTCATTGAAGATAAGTGTTTATTTTATGTTTCATTAATGATTATTTCCATTCTATCGTATGAAAAATGATATGAAAGGATAAAATGCATGCTATGAATAAGATCTAGGAATTGCCATACTTGGAAAGAATTGTGCTTCTTCATATTGAGTGATAAATCTATGATATTGCACTTCATGTAATGCTAGCATGTAGATGAGTGCTTGTTTATGAAATTCCATTATGCATATAGCATTAAATTTGCAGGAATCATGTGGGTTGGAACTGTAAGTAAGCTAAGTTGTCACAGGGTCGTTATCCTACACAATGGCTAGAAGTAGTCGCATAGTGCCTCATGCATCAGTTAAATTGTGTGCTCAACATTGGTCCATGTGTTACGATGTTATGTGCGCATTACAACGCGCAGTGACATGAGATTATGTGGCGCAAGATGTTGTGTAGTAAATAATTCAAGATTAGATAGTAATGTCTTAGTATCAGAAGTAGAAAGAAATTATTAAAAAAATACCCCATAGTCACAATAAGCTATTGAGGCTACTAGGTACGTGACAAATTGAGTAATACTTGTGATCATCATGATCATCAATCTACAAATAACACTATCAACCTGAATGGCTATGATCTCCCTATGCAATTATTGAAACTACAAATAAATCTCCTCTGGATTAATGCACATAATCTCATTTTCCCATGATGACTAAGATGCATGACAACTTTGTTTGCTACAAATATTTACAAGTTAGAGAAAAAATATACATTAAACTTTATATTTGCTTTTGAAATTAAACATTCAAAATTATACATCCATATGAATATCCATAATTGAAAAAGAGTTCGCCTAAAATGCACTCTTCCCATACCTCCACACCATATCAACATGTAGATGTGATGGGTGCAATGCCTCACTAACTATGACTTTACATAAGACTATATGGCCAGGTCCATGTAAAAGGAAAAATAAATATTAGTCACTATGGTAATAGTTCACATATAATCGTAATTAAAAACAAGAGGTAGTTGGTATTTAAAAAGTATGTTTTAAAGGGTCCCATGTGACTTCAATGTTCAATAATTCAAAGTTGTGTAATAAGCATATCCACATTTAAGCAAACGAAATATGAATGACATAGAGTTAGCTAAATTGGTTATTGTGAATTTATTATTGACATCGTATATGATGAAATTGTATTATACATTAAATTATTTTGTTAAATATTATGTTTTTATATAATGATAAATAATAATGACATCAAAGTAGTTTTTATTATTTATCATTATATAAGAACATAATATTTAAGAAAATATATGATAATATTAAAGAAAATTGAACTATAACACAATTTTATTATAAAATGTATGATGTTAATTTTTATTAGTTTATTTAGTTAAGGTTTCGGTCTTATTAGCAAAGCGACTCAAGTTTAATTCCACTTAGGGTGAGCTAGTTCGGAGGAGACAACCAAAATCCAATCAGTTGAGGGTTGGTGTGGCCCAAGCTGGGTGCAATCCCTGGGTGATTTTGATGGCTTAGATACCCCTGAGTCATGGTTTCATAAACCAAAGATCACTACCATAAATCAGATATATTCTAGCGAACAAAAAAATCATAAAATGTACGATTATAATTTTTATACATCATATAATTTATAACAAACACAAAATACCCACATAATAAATGGATGAATAATGGTGTTCGTTGATTAATATCTTATATTCAATAACCATAACTTTTTTACTAAGTTTACATGAAATTGGCATTAATGTGTCTTGTCTTTTCACCATTTTTTTAATTGCATTAAAATTTTTAAATTATTTATGATACATTATGTTGTTAATGTGTATTGTCATTTCACCATTTTTTATTTGCGTAGTCTAAATGTGTGAAGATTTCAACCATTTTATATGGATTTTTTCGATGTAATTTTGATTGAATACGACATAAATTTTGAAGGAATTCTTTAAATTCCAAATAATAGTGTTTAAATTCCCATAATATGGGTGTCATGGAGGGTGTTGACTCCATTTATGAATTCATAATCATGATTTAAATAGCACAAAATTTGAATTTCTTAAAAAAAATCGTCGGATTCCAACCTAAAACTTGTCGGGAAGTCGAAATCGTCACATTTTTAGACTTCTTTTTTATTTATTTTTAATTTACATTTAATTTTTTTATATTATGTTTGATACATGGATTTTCCAATAGTGTCATGGTTTGGGATGGCGGAAAATTATCTTTGGATTAATTATTAATAAGCATTCGATTGGTTGGTAAAATGTGGTGATATTTTTCTATGCTTGATTTTGTAAAAGAGTAGAGTTAACATGGCCATTAAGTTGTCAGGTAGGGAAGATAACAACTTCTCCTCTCTACAACTTGAGCTAAACCCAATTAATTCTATATTTAAAACTACATGGATGAGTTTCAATCCACTTATGTGTGTACGGATCATGAGACCGTTTAATATAATATTTTTGGGTGCAACCACTACTTCAAGTTGTCTCATGGCTCTAATAAAAACCCTTCACACCAAGTAGCCATAAATTTTTTTATACGATGAAATGGCATCCCACCTCTTAATAAGAAGTGAATTATGGGCATAAAAGTATAAGAAAACATCTCTGAAGGTTTGAAAATTAAATTAGTTATCATTATCTTACTAATGTACAACATAACCACACCTTAATTAACTATTTGTATGAATGGATTAAAAACACAAAGAAAATTTATTCATATTTGTTTTGAAACTAGGAGACTTTGTTTGAGGATGTTGTTTGCATGTTCCTTATGACCAACAAGGTTTTTTGAACAAATTACGAGAAATTGGTTAAATATTTTTCAAATAATAATGACAAATTTATTATGAGTCATCCTTCTGACGAGACCCACACCTTAATCAAATGAGCTAGTAGAAATTGACAAACCTATCATGTAATATTTGCCAAAATTGTAATTTTGAATTATTAAAATTATTGGTTTTAATGCATAAAAAATATGGGTTTCAATGATAAAAAAGAACAAAATCATAAAATGTTTAAACTTTCTAAAATTGTGAATTGTTTTAAAAACAAATATAAAATTAACCAATCATTAATGATTTCGATAATCTTCTTGGATGTGGGTGGTCTTTCGATATAGATGGGATAGGCTCATAGCCATTCGACACCTGGCCTCGAGATCATGCCACATTTCATGGCTGATGAGTACAGTGCGACGACGAGTCGCTCAGGAATTTAAACCACTAGCCTTCGACGTCGCCTCCGCCACCCTGTACACCATGATGCAACATCTGAAGTGTGCAAATCTTAGGCTCATGGCTCAAGGAACTAGGCAGCTCATTCTCCTGTTGGTTCTCCTAGTCGTTTATGCTCACAGCGCTAACTTCATAGCTCTCTGGACTCTCTACTCCAAGCATACTCACCCCTGCATCTGCTATTCCTCGGCGACTGCTACCATGGGAAAACCCAGAGGACCTAAGGAAAGAAACAAGGAGAATGACACCGGGCATGAGGAGATTCCCACGAGAATAGGTTATGGCCCTTAGGTCTCCATCCCTATCCACCTACTTCTGGACAATTGGGAAGCAAGAATCATTGCAGACACCATGAAAGTTGGGAACCAGGAACCAAATTGGGACCCATGTTGGTTGGTGAAAAATATGATGGGTCAATTAATGGAAGACATGCAAGTTAACTAGGCCTCTGTGAGCCACGCCACACAGTCACTACGAGCCTCTCCCCCCAACTGGTCTTCCACGCTTGGCACTCTAGAAAACACGCACTGCTGGGAGTCATATGCACCCACTCGACCATTCTCTCGCGCTCCTTGTTCGGGTAGCACAATGCCGGGAGATACTTCTTCGACAATCAAACTGGATATGTTTCGAGGCGGTTGTTCTTCAGCTAGAACACACAGTGGAGATCCTACGCCAGGCAGGGAGAAAGCAACAGCACCCTTCCCCATACCCAACACTCTGGGGCTTATCCTGGCTAAAAGAACTCAGAACGAGTAGGCCATCTTTGCTCCTGTCATACCCAGGAAATTAGCTCCCCTGCATGTCAAACTTTTAGCTCAAGACACTCGTCATCCAAAGAATACCGAATACCACTATGACAACTGGGATAGCTGGAATCATTCAGGGAACCAACACTCTGTATCCTGCTAACGCCTGGAAGGACAATGCTGAATACAGCTGCCCCATCATGGAGGAGACGCCCTCTGCAACTGGTTAAAAAGGTTTCTATGATGTTTTTTTGGTTTATTTTCTACGGCCCTGATAAGACCTATCTTTTTTCCACTCCTAGCTATGCACAGGTTATTTTTTGCCACTCTATGGCCTAGAACTGTAATGTTTTAATTCTCCACAGTACTCTGAATAGACACGGTTGGCACCTCTGGATAAGACCACTGTTGACTGTATTTTATTTTGTATTTTTACTTTCTTAGTACTACTTGCAGCCTTTACAAAAAAAAATGATTTTGATCATCTAAAAGATCAATAATAATAATTAAATTATAAAATTAATAAAGTTATATTTTATTGGCCCGAGAGGCGCATTCTATAGCCCAGTAGGGGGAGATCTGTAACTCATTCCGTGCTCATCATGGAGTTTATACGTGTGTTTTTAAAAAAATAATAAAATACTATAAAAATAACATGTTGGCTATTTAAAACATTTACAGTGACATATATATATATATATATAAACTAAACAAATTAGATAAATTAAAAAAGCTTCCTCAACATTGTGGTTTTCATTTCTAGAGATTTGATCCCTCTTGACGTTTGGTAAATCCCCTTTAAGATGGATCTATACTAGTATTATTAAAAATAAGAGCTTAAAAAAGATTGATCACAATCTCATAACAATGTGTTTTCAAAATATTCATCCTAAAACATTCTCATATAATCATGAAGATTGAAACCTCTAATTCATTTAAATAAATTAAAACATTAATAAATTTAATTCATAATTATTTTTATAAATGTAAAAGTTATAAATTATATGATGTAATATGTAGCAAATAATATAAATAAAATTATAAATTATATAATGTAATAGGTATCAATTTAGAATGGCATTATTGTTTTTTATATTTTTAAATATAAATTTAAAAATTTTAAAAGTTATTGTTAGTAGATTTAATCCTTAAAAAAAACAGAAAAGATTAACGATTTTGTGAGTTTTTGACTTCAGCCATTTTTTTAATAAATATGAATTTTATATCATTCAAATCATGCTTAAAAATATGTATTTCCTTAAAAATATATATAGCTATGTATACTTTAGTAATTAAAGTGCTACCATAATATTAAAGTTAGATTACTATTTTTTTAAACAGATTTTTATGATTTTAACAAATTATATACATATTTTAGTGTTTAATTATACATATTTATTACCTTATTAATGCCAAGGTTACAAATATATAACCTTTAGTGGATAAACTATATTTGCAAAATACTTCTTAAACCAATGTAGATTTTCTTTTAGTATTTTCTTTTTATTTATTTCTGTTAATATTTATTCATTAAATATATTATCCGAAAAGAGATTAAAGGTCTTTATTCTATCCCATGTCACTCCGGTTGCAAGATACTTCTTAAACCATTGTAGATTTTTTTTAGTATTTTATTTATTTATTTGTGTTAATATTTATTCATTAAATATATCCGAAAAAATTAAAAGTTTTTATTCTATCCCATGTGACTCTTGCAAAGTATATATTGGGAGAGTGGAAAGTGAATTCAAGCCAGATTAAAAGAACATAACATTGACATCATACATCAGAGGCTATAGAATACGGCGAAAAAGTTTATTCAATAATACATAGGATTTCCAAAGTATTTTAAAATGACCACCTATAAAAGCATGAACTAGAAAAATAAAAGTGGTTCACCAAGATAAATGTGCTTATAATAAATCAAATTGTCATTGAAACCTTAGTTTTGTTTTGTTGGCATTCATTCAACCAAACCATTATTAATATTATTCATCAAAGTAATTTCCTTTTTTATAATTATTAATTTAAGTTCCAATAATAATGACTTAATTATAATACTACATTAAAAGAAGATATAATAACTTTTTTAATCTTTCTCTCTTCCATTTCCTCTTCATTATTGTCCTCCAACATGACGTATTCCTCAACTTCTTCATTTTCCTTGCTATTATATATATTATCATCTTTCTCTTCCTCTTATTTGTACAATATTCTATACATTTTCTAAGTATATCTAACTTATTACAAGAATATTATCATCTTTCTCTTTCTCTTATTTGTACAATATTCTATACATTTTCTAAGTAGACCTAACTTATTACAAGAGTGCTTAAATTTTCATTGTAGAAAACTTTCCACTTTACAATAAATTTATTCAATAATAAATTATTATATTTGAAACATAAATTAAATATTGTTTATTCTTTATTCGTGTAATATTATAAAATGAAATAAACATATATTGAATATTGTTTATTCTTTACTTATATAAAATTAAAAAATGAAAATAATTGTAGTAGGGTCTTTTCATATGAATGAAAGAGATGCATTTATATATAATAACTTCCATTACTAGTGCAATTTCCATTATCATGGTAAAGGTGAACAAGAAGGCCACGGTAACCCCCCAAGAAAAAATTTTGACTCCTCATTCTTGGAACCATACTCATACTTTTTCTATTGATCTCCCTTCCTTCCCAACTCCCTCCAATATTATTATGTGACCTCATACTTTTACTTTTGTGATTATTTTCCCTTCCTTCCCAACTCCCTATCTATATCATTTTGTGACTCAATAGTGTGTAAATTCCTCATAAATTACAAACTCAAGCTTAACTTAATCTCAATGTAATTTATAATAAATGGACATTAACAATTACAATTAGTGTTTGAAATAGGTGGGTATTGTTTCAGAGCCTCTTGATATTGTTCTACAAATCAAGATAGTTCCAAGGATGGAATTTACACCTAACTTAGAGTTCATATAAGAAGGTTATGCTTCTAGCAAATTAACCAATGTTGTTGACCACTATGGTACTGAGTGGATGCCATGAAAACTCCAATTAGTCACATATGTGGAATTAGTCATTTGTGAACTTTCAAGAAAATTATAGAGAGCCCAAAACCCTAACCCTAATTGGGAGTTGAGGCATGCAAGATCTATAACCTTAACCCTAGATGATGCATCTCTAGGATAGGAAGGGATCTATTGTTGTGGTATTGATTTATTGTTCCATACTTTAACAAAGTAATGGAGTGAAATAATGGAGTAGAACATAGGAAGTAGACCTTGTATAGTAGTGTAGGTCATAGTGTCACTCTCAACTCCATAGTGAGTTCACCTTTCTTTGTATTTGCATTAATATCTAAGAAGAAAAGAACAAGGCATAATTCTCAAATTTTGTTTGGGTTTCTCAGATTCATGGGTGTTTTTAGGATACATCTCATGTTCATTATATGGATAATGTGGTATTTTGCTTTATCTTCTTTTATTTCATTCTCATCTTATTTCAATATTCTAAGGAGTAAGCTATTTATGTTAAAATTTTAGGCACTACATAGATAAGAATTTGGAGAAACTTGTAAGATTTATTGTGACAAACTATTGGAGTGAAATATTGAAGGAAATGGAAATTGGCTTAAACCCTAACCATGAGAGATGAGTAGAGTAAACATTGGCAAGGGATGAATCTAAGGAAAGATATTCAAAGTTATTACCAGAAATCACAAACATCTCTCACAACATGATGATCCTCTCACTAGAAAGAGATATTTTCAAAGTTGTTACTACAAATCACAAACATCTCTCACAACATGATGATCCTCGTGGGTACTCAAGAGCAAGTTCAAGCCTTTCATTGAATTTGGTAACTCTAGCTTAGATGGGAATTGGAAAAGAAATTAGAATCTATATTAGATGGGAATTGGAGAAGAAAAAACCATAAAGGAAGACCAAATTATAGCCTCATCTCTTCCGGATCTTTGTTCAAACTTCAAAGTGGAAGTGAAAATGGACATCAAAACCCTATTAAAATTGATGATGTTAACGTTTACTCATGGGTTTCTAACCGTTAAAGTCTATTTCGATGTTCAAAACATAGGAGAAGATTGGATGTCTGTAAAGCTGTCTCCCATCTGCACTGCTGGATTCATAATTCAGTGAACTTAAAGTGTGCCCCAGTCGTTATTCTGAGCTATGTCAGTGGACCAGTGGTTATTCTGAACAATCAGAAACGATATTATTAGTTTCTGTAATTTTCAGACAACAAACAGGACGTTCTAGTCGTTACAATTTTTTCCAGACAACAGACACGACAGTTTACTGTATAATTTTCAGACAAGAAACACAATATTTTATTTGTCTATGTAACAACTTATTATATACCGAAGCAGAATTCGAAAACGAGATTCCAATATGGATAGAAATGGTCTCAATAAGTTTTTATCTCTCTTCTAAATACAGCTGATAAAGCTAACAGTTAGCAGAGCCTCACTGCATTCCATGACCTCCTCCCAGGTCTGTAATTTACTTGCCATAACTTTCAACAGTCAGGTGTAACTTCAGATGGGTGCATTGCAATTCATGATAAAACGAATAATTACGTGATAATGGCTGGTGACTGTAGATGGAACAGGTGAGCCGTTGCTTTCATTTTTTTTGTCAGGATCAGGAATCCTTCACAATGGTAAGATAGGATTGGTTTAAAATTTGGGTCTGAGGTTAGTTTGAATGGAAGAAGATTTGTTTCGGATGATATCCAATATGACTAATAGCTGGATGATTCTTATTTATGAACAATAAAAACTTACTAACCACTTTTCACCAACCCATCTATAACTCTGGACTAAAACCTGTTGCTTTCATATATTATACTACATGTGACTCCCCTATGATCAAAATATCACGTGTATAATGCAAGATATTTATAAGGAACGTTCATATCTCCTCCTTTCATGAGAGTCATGCAGCAATCCCTGAATGATAAAGTTGCAGGTTTTGTTTGTTTCACTGGTAGTTTTTGGATCTAGATCCGACCTTCATGGGGAGTTTTGGATTTTTAATATTGGAAAAAATAATAAAGCTAAATTTAGTTTGTTTTTATTAGAAATTTTGGATTTTTAAGTATTTAGGTAATGGGTTAAAAATTCAAATGAAATAATAATGATTTATTTTTTTAAAATTTAATGTATCTTTTTAGCAAAGAATTGTCTCAAATAGTTATTACATGTTTCATGATACAAATTAGTGGCCATCCTTAAGCATTAGCAATGTAACAATAAATGTAATATAGGTTGAGATATATTATTGTTGAACCTAGTTGAAAGGTGTTAGCTCAATTGGTTGTTCGTAATGTTGTTGGTTATTTGGCTAGTTTCGTATGAGTACATGCTTAGTTCTAATCCCTTTGGGTGAGGCACAATATATTACACCAATCGATTTATGAGGGATGCCATCTGTGAATGTGGGGACACATCCCTGTGCCCTAAGGGTTAGCTTTATTAGTAGATTCTCTTATACAAAAGTCCATAGAAGTCTCGAGATCAAATCCCTTTAAGTCCATTGGGCTACCTGAAAGATTATAGTGTGGAATATCAAGAGACATGTGGATTTCTAAATCAACAATGGGAGTTATCCCTACTTTCCTCATAGGCGAAGATAGTTTCTAGAGCTAACAATGTACTTGACAATAAAATCGACACATTTAGCTAAAATTATTGATGTGTACGCTGTTGGGCATTTGGTTAGTTCTATCTCAGTACATGCCTGACTTGAATCCAGGGTATTTTTTAAGGATTCTAATAGTATACTTAAGTATAGTATTCTAGGCGATAATTTTGGATTGGAAAAAACATATATATAGATAGGTAGACGAATACTAAATATGAAACATACAATTTTATATTGAAATCTGTAAATTTTGGCGAATATTATGGTAAAAAAACATGTTTTATGTAAATATAGGCAATATTAGAGACTAAAAATGACCAAATAGCGAATTTATTTTTTGAAAAAATCCCCAAAAATAGCGAATTGGCCAAATTTGGCCCTTAAATATTTCCCTACATGAATCTTGTTGGGTGAGATGCACTAGTCTATGTCGATGTGTAAGTTAGTAGGGAATATACCATCCACAAATGTGAGGAAACATCCCTTGAGTTTCACTATAAGATTTTTGAATGGGAAAATATATTACAATTAGATTTCAATCATTTTAATTTTGACAATACATATCAAGTATATATTGTAATTATTGTTACATCATTCGAGTGGGCCTAATGGTTAATAACATGTACAGGCTATTCTATTACAGCATTCTATTTTATGTACAACCTGAGTTTGCTTAACAGTTAAGAACATGTGTTTCCTCATAGGAGGTCATATATTTTCAAATCCTGAAGGGGGTAGGGTATGTACACCTCTGCCAACTTTAGCAGTTAATGGCTGCGTAGAGGGGGTCCCATTGTCCCACAAATAAGGGGGTCTCATACACCTTCCGCCCTCTCATTTCCCACTTTTTAAGTGGGTTCCTTAGAAGTATGAAGTGTGGGTATGGGATGGATGCAGAATTAAAATACACATCCAACGAGTGCCCAAACTTGAAATTTGGGTAAGACGTTAAGGAGATATGTCAAAAATACGATAAGAAAAAGTAGTTTTTTCTTTTTCCCTCCAATTTGTTTACAAATTTTACCCTTATGGTTGACATCATCATTTTGAATCCTATTGGTTCTTATAAAGTGAATTTTTATGGTACATTATTTGTTTTGTGTGAAAATCCTCACAGCAGATCTAAGAGCTGATGTATACCTCACAAGAAAGATTAAGCAGGAAAATAGAAGAAGAGTGGACAATGCAGTGTAAAAGAGTAGCAGAATTATGATACAGTAGAACTCAGATAGAAGCATAATAACATCACACTAATTCATTAATCATAATATGAACAATAAATAATACAGTGGAGAGGATTTGAATGACAAGGTGGCAATTCAAATTAGCCTACATGAGCATGGCTTATCTGCAATAGGAGTCCTAATCATCGGATCAGTAGTGGTGTCATCAGATCACAAGTGGCTATCCATGTGTCAAACTAAGCTAACTGAATGTAACTAAGTCTAACTAGATGTAACTAAGTGTAACTGGTAGATGTGACACCGTCTGTAGTCAGAACAAATCAACTAGTCTCTCTGGAGGTCTCACTGAGTGTATCAGTCAGTAAACTAGTCAATCTGTCCTCAAAACAAGGATCAGATCCACAAATCTAGTAACTAACTGAGTGTGTCACTGGTGGTAGGTGAGAGAGGGCACACTTCTTCCTATGGTAGGTGAGAGAGGGTGCATCACAGATTAGGAGGGCTGGAACTGAGTGGAAAAAGGCTCCCGGGGCTAGTAAAATAAGCACTAGGTGTTAGGAGACACCATACTGATGACTAGAAGGCATGCACTTGCATGGATGCATGCAATTGCATGATTGCATGCAGAACTGAAATAATGATGGTAGGACTAGGATGGAGTATAGGAATATCTGAACACCCCCCCTTAATCCATCATGGGCCCTGGTAACTGAGACCAAAGGTCACCCAATACAATGAATAATAAAGAACAGTCCATGAAACAAAGAAATGGGGAAAAACCTCATGGAAAAAATATCCCCCCTCAAAAGAGACTGTAAGGCACACCAAAAAAATAAATGCTCCAAACTCAAGCAGGGGTGATGCTTGGTCAAATGTTTGGAGGTATCTTCTTCTTGGGAAGAAGTGGTTCATGCTCCAAAAACATGTGATTGTGTTCTCCTTCAGTGAATGCAAGCGAATATGGAGATATGTGCTTGTACTTTCTCTTTAGATTGAATGTGATGAGAACAAATCCAATGGTATGAGGATGATCCTAGAACCTGTGATTTGAATCAGCTGAGGTAGGATCAAATCCATGAATGTGTAGATAGTCTTTGTCACATCCCAACCGACCTACTTGGCCATTGGAGACCATGATCCATTTTTTTTTGCTCCAAAACATCCATTGAGTGCCCATACACACATTCATGAGAGTTCAATTCCGCAATCCGCATCCCGCAGTTGCGAACCCACAACTGGAATCCCTTAATCTGCATCCTGCAATCCGCAACCCGTAATTGCGGATGCGGAATCGCGGAAACTCCAAAAAAAAAACCTCAAACTCGACGATCCTGCAACCTGCATCCCGCAAGTGAGGATCCCGCAACCCGCATCCTGCAAGCGCGATTCTCGCAATCCACAAGCCGCAATTGCGGAGGCGATATTGCGGAAATTCCAAACACGCATAACTTAGAACTTGACGATCCCGCAACCCGCAACAACTGATCCTGCAACCCGCATCCTGCAATTGCGAATGCAGGATTGCAGAAATCCCAAAATGCATAATTTTTAATTTGGCGATCCCGCAACCCGCAACCAGCAATTGCGGAACCATGCATGCGGAACCCTGTCTCTGTAAGGGTAATTTCATCAAATCTTCTAAGGGGCATAACTTCTTCCTCTAGCATCCAAATGGGGCAAGGTTGGTACCATTGGAAGCTCTTGGAGGGCTCTATCCAATGGTAGAGCCCCCTGATCAGGTGAGGCATGTAACCTTCCCATTTTATTCTCTGAAGTTCTGACTATATCTTCACTTAGACACTTCCAACCTTCTACCTGCCAAGATATTCCTTACCATCTGACCATAGAGGTCTCTGGAACCACTTCTAGGCTTCCCTTCTTCCCTTGGGATAAGGTGTAAATGTACATATCCTTCACACGGTTAGTTATACATAACATTCATCTCCAAACAATGATACACTATCATTCATTATCACATGTAAATGCATTAACATATTTAACCAACACATCTATCATATGCAAGAATTGCAAGGCATTAAACTCATGCAATATAAGATATACATGTAACAGTGAAATCAACCTCTTACGCAGGCATGTACATGACTTCATGTCAATCTCATTTATATGCATACATTCCACAGTTCCATAATTATACACAAACATTCATCACAAAACAATGAAACACCATCAATTGCTATAACAGAATACTTATCATTCAATTCCGAAGAAACTGGATAAGTGAGAGCAATGTTCCACCCAACCTTAGATCTATGTATAGCCTATACTACTTCAGCTTAGAGATCACCCCCGAGCTGGACAGTGTATCCACTAAGGAGGGCTAATAGGTTCTTTCATAGTCAAGGCTCCATTCACATGCTAAACCAGTATGTAGTTGGGTTTATCAAGCATTCCAGGGCACCTACCCATGCTACGCCAACCTACAAAGGGTTTATCAAGCATTCAGGGACAACAAGGAAGGCATTTCTAACCAATGAGCTCAACCACAGAGTTGCAGGCATCTTAGCACTCAATTGACCTGGCACCCACAATACCTACCACATCCAACACAAGGAAGACCTACTGCACTGTTACACAATCTCTCAAGGCATCTTCCCTTCCAGTGCTATTCCAGGATGGGCATAGAAAGGTCCAGTCGTTCTCAGCCGACCTGGCACCCACAATACCTACCACATCCAACATAAGGAAGATTTTATCACTGCTACACAGTCTCTCACGGTCTTCCCTTCCAGTGCTATTCCAGGATGGGCATAGAAAAGTCTAGTCACTAGTTCATTAAGACTATAGCCTTCACTGGGTTTATCAAGCAACCCAAATATTTTCCCCATAGTTCAACAACTTATTTCATTACCAGGCTTGGGGTTTTCTCACAAATGCTCTGCCAAACTGCTCTGCAATCTCTTCTGTCAACGCCACTCCATCGTTGTAACTGGGGTTTACACACATGGTGGTTACAACTATCAAATCTCAGGCCTTACTAACACACAGGAAGCACGAATAACCTCAAGTTTTCCTTTCCCGGATTGATTTGGTGCATACAGGAAATACAGGAACGATTTCTCCGCGAGGCTTGATGGCTCGTGAATGGAAAGTGCATGAGTGGTGAATGAGTGAGTGAGTAATGAATGTCTGTATGTCTGAGTGAATGAATGAATCCTCCTCCCCCAATAGTCAAATAGGTCTAGCGAGTTTCCCCAGGCGATTAAGTGTCGTCCTGCACAAGTGATCAGAGCCATGCCCTGCCATACGAAATCGCAGGCATGCTCCATACTCCAACGACGTCAAACATCAAGGTTCTCAACCACCCACTGCAGTTGCATTAATGTCAGCAGTGAGTTCAAACGGGTTCTCAATCAGACATGTGGAAATCTAATAACTTTTTTATTCAATCTAAAATATTTCAAGATCATCAAGAAGAAGATAAGTTATTTTCAGACATCATTTATGATCAAAGTCATGCATCTCCATCTATTTCTTTAGATATTTTTGTTACTGGATAATAAATTAATGAAATTTTTCATCATGTCAAATTAGATTATGACATATCACTTGAAGTAGAACTAGATGCAATTGAAAATGAATTTCAATATATTTGTTCTAAATATGCTATGACCAAAAATCAGATTTTTGATGAAAAGTCTAGTCAATCAAATATCCTTCCAGCTAATGAATCTCATGCATTGTCTTTTCAAATGGGGAACTTCAACATGAGAATATAAACCATTTGTTGTGCTCTAAGGTAACATCAAACACCCATGTATCCTTTCAAACTAATATTAATGATGATACTTTTTTAAAGGAAACATTTTCCACATATAATTCTGATTTTGATGGATTTCATCTTAATTCTAAATCCAATGAGGGACAAGCTCTTCCTACTAATTGTCTCAGATATTAAATAATGTACAGCCAGTCTTTTATGATACGATTTATGTATGGATGGAAGATTCCTTCCTAAATAAATTTCCTCGACACTTTTTTGTAAAGAAGAAACTAGATTTGATTTTTTAGGTTTTTTTTACGTGAAGTATCTTTATTTTCATTACTGATGATTTATTTATTTCATCTTGAAGGTTCCAAGTTACTTGATTGGATCCATTGGAAATTTCATTTTACTTAGTCTTTTTGTTTATTCAATAGCAGAGTAGTTGCATATTTATTTTAGGTAGTTTCTGTTCTTTTTGTATATAGGTTTGTTCTTTGGTTTTCAATAACACAGCTGTCAATCAATATGTCACGCTCAGGATTCAAGCGGTACATTAACTTGGAAGTTACCATTGTCCTTATTTATTTATTTTCTTGTCATTTACATGTTTCTCTTTAGTCACACCTTTAAGTTTTAGATTATTTTTTACTATATTGTGAAACATTTAGTACTGTTGGCAAGTAAGAACAACTCTGATAAACAAATGAAGGTTTCAATTTTAAGTCATACTTTTAGAAATTTCTCAGTTAGAAGAATAGTTTAAGATTTTACATAATGTCTTTGTGAAAAGGATGAAAAACACATAACTTTGCATCTTCCTTGAATACAAAAGAAATTAGTTGCAAATTTTGATTCTGGATTTCTCTCCTCAAATGAATATAGTACTTCATCCTTTCAATTTCTAGAACTTGCACTTCAGGTTTTAAAAGAAAATATTAATCTTTATGCTTTTGACTGGCTAAATGAACAATCTACATAGTCTCATTTTCAGCCTCTACCATTTTTTGAAATTGATCATGACAATCCAATCTCGAATGGAAATGAAGATTTAAGGAATTATATTTTCAACCATTTAAAGACTCCTATGTCCACAACTAATATTCACTTTTCTTCATTTGATCAAATGATGGATCTTAATGCAAATTTTTTTGAGCAAACTAGTTGCATTCAAGATTTCAAAAAACAAAATTGTGGTCTCTACTCATTTTTAGAAATTTAAATCTGAAATTTTAGAACCCTCACTCTGGAAAATGAAAATTTTGTAGTATCTCATTTTGAACATTTTCCATTTTCTAAGTAGATCAATTTAGTTTGGAATGAAAATGGACTTAATAATATCATTTGGAAAATCATCATGGGATAATTTATAAACATGAAAATTATCTCTTTTTCCTTTGATCAATCAATGAATTTTAATGAAGATCTAGGAATCCTTGAAGTAATTGATTATATTTCATATTTCAAAGAATATGTTGTTGATCATAATTATTTTCAGAAATATGATTTAAAGAACTCCTTGCATCCTCATCTTTTATATTTCATTGTTTTAAAGAAATTGAGGAAGATAAATCCTTAGAGGTAGAGTTGGATGAAATTGGAATTTAATTTCATAATGCTTATTTTAAGTACATGCTTTCTAAAATTCATATTTTGAAAGAAAATTATTTAATCTGAAAATAAACAAACCTCATACACCAGCCTGTTTGAAGGATGGTAATCATGATCAATATGATGAAACTTATACTTAAATGATTTTCCACACTCTAATCTGGAAATTTTCTTTCAATTTGAAAATGATGATATCTCTCTAAAAGAAACATTCTTCACTTCTGAAATTTCAAATTTTGATTTTGATAAGTTTCCTTCTAATTTTGATTTCGAGAAGGATTTTAACCTCCCTATTGAAGTATCGCTAGTATCAAATAGTTTCCAACCTGATTTTATCATCAAATTGATGTATGGTTGGAAGAGTCATTGTTGAACAAATTTTCATCTTATTTTGGTATTATTGTAAATAAGAAATTTAGTTTTTTTTTTGGATTTCAAGAGTGATAATTTTCAATTCTGATGTATAGGTTGTTTTATTTTGCAGGCTTCTAGTAAATTTGGTGGTTGCACTGGAGATTCGATTCTATTTCATTTTTCATTTATTAGTCTAGGTTAATTAATTTTGGTTTGTTAAGCTTTCTTTCATGCATTTTAGTAATTCAGTTATGAAGCATTACACCATTCTTTGGGATCAAGGAAAGACATTACTCAGGGAAGTGCCATTAACTTTCTTACTTTTCATTTGTTCTCTTTCCTATTATCGTATTCATTAAAACGTTTTCTTTCATTATTTTTAAACTTTAATATGAAGCGTTTCAATATGATCGATTTATTAAAACTGGCAAGTAAGAACATTTGAAATCGACAAATAGGAAAGATTCTGATTTTCAACTATACCTTTACTAAATAGGAAATCTTGGAATTCTCTGTCATAACTAAACAATAAAATTTAGATTAGTTTGAGTATTATACTTTTATTTTCTTCTTGTAAATAATTTAATAAAAGAAATCTTGTTGGCTAAAAAAATTATGCGACAGATATTGGTTGCGATTCTAATTTAAAAGGATTGGTTCTAAGGGTCTTTCAATAAATTCAGTAATTCAATCTATTCAATTATTTATGGATATATGATACAATTATTCCCCTTTATGTTGCAGTCTTTTCTATTCTCATATCAAAAAATTATACATTTTCTTTAGCATAATATGATTAGCCAATATGATTCGACCTGCTTTGTTTTGATGTTAGATTAAATTACTTTTCTTTGAATTTTCACAAGTTTGATTGGTTTAGAATTTATTTATTTTGATTTGCTTGCTCTCTTTATTTTTCTTGATTTGTAGCATGTCGTTCATTTTTCACTCAAGAGGATGTGGTATTTAATTTATGACATATGAGGGTCAATTTTGATTATATGCATTGAATCAAGTTTATCCATCAATATTTTGGTCTTAGTCAATATATAGGAGTTGTTAATCTTTGAAACTAGATGGGATCCTGGGTTAAATCAGTTATCCAAGCCTTTTTATTTTCAAAAGTATTGTACTTGAAAGAAATCCTTTTAAGGTTATATTCAAGAAGAAACTAATATCTTTCCATGGTGGAACACCTTTAGATTTATGAATTCCTTTTATTAAATCTAGAGGCATGGTTTACATCTTCATTTAACCATCACATATCATTCTGCAAAGTCTTGAACTTATCTAGATTCTAACAAATCCATTTAGTAATATCCCAAATTTTGACTAACTATTTCTGGTGTTATATATTGGGCTTAAGGCCCCAACACATATGATTTATTTTGATTATTGGGCATAAGCCCTAGTGCACATGATTCAGTTCTTTTATAGATTTACATATTGGGCGTGGATCCTGACTGATGCAGAGTATTGTTATATACTGGGCAGAAAGCCCCAATGTATTGATTTATGTTTTATTATGAGATTGGGTACAAACCCTAATATACTGAGATGATCTTTTGTTACCTACAGTGCAGAGTTATGATTTACATGATTGATTTGTATGATGTGTTGAGCGTGGAATCAGGAACACATGGACGACCTATGTGTTGGGCATAATCGTCGATGTACCTAAAGGATTTTATTACGTACTGGGCGTAAGCCCCGATGTACGTAGAGTGTTTGGCATATGCCCTGGAGCACTCCAAGCTTGATAAAGAATACTAGATCCGAGGCCATTTGTACATTCTAGAGGTGCTTCACAACCACATTGTAGTACTAGTGTTGAGCGAAACGCTATGGAATTTCACTAGCATAACGCCCATGTGAGAGTGTTGAGTTAAAGCTCTGAAGAGAAATCGGGGTTACTTGATCTTAAAAGTGTTAAGTCGAGAAGACTATGAATATCACTTCTATTCATCACATTTATTACATTCGTTAAATGAATCATTTTTTTTATCTATCATCAATTACTGCGGGAACTACCATGTTAAACGAGGGAATCCAACATGCAAGAGAAGAGACCTAGAGGTACCTAACCGAGACAACTATCCAAGCTTACCAAAAGATCCCATCCAAAGAGTTGGACCTTGTAATTAATATTTAAAAGAAGTATTATGGTATATACATAAATAAATCAAATAAATTACCATAACAAAACTATTGAATAATTAAATTTAATTATTCTTATGTGAATAACTTGCCTAAAGGCCATGCATAAGATGGCTCTCAAGTTGATATTATTATTATTTTCTTAAAAGGAAAACGTTTCTTATATATATATATATATATATATAATGCATAAAGGTCATGCATAGAATCACTCACATTGTTATACTATTAATATTACTAATAGCACTAGTACAAAATGAGAGATAAGTGACCAGGCGACCAAAAAATTTGGTCACCACAGTTTTTTCAAGGGATAAATGACCAAAATTGAGAAATTTTAAGTGAGCTAACTAAAAATGACCAAGATAAATGACCATTTTGGTCACGGGATAAGAACTAAACTAAAAATGACCAAGATAAATGACCAATTTGGTCACGAGATAAGAACTAAACTAAAAATGACCACATACCAATTGGTCATTTATTTGGTCGTTTTTAGTTGTGTCAATCCGACAATGGAAAAATACAATTTTGACAATGAATTTGTACAATTTACTAAATTTTAACACTGCAGATGGATTCATAGACCCCCATTAGGGGGTCTCTGAATCCATCTTTAGGGGGTCTCTGAATCCATCTACAGTGTTAAAATTAAAGGGGGTCTCTGAATCCATCTGCAGTGTTAAAATTTAGTAAATTGTAAACCCCCTCATGGATTCAGTGGGTTATTCCCTCATTGTTTCATCAACTGGATGGAGCATTGTTTTCATAGTGTATCCTAATTTGTTATTCTCATCAATATATAGAAACCCGAGACCTCTTTATAGGGCGTATCTTAGCTATATCAACATGTTTCCGAAGTGTCAAAAAATGACATTAGAGGCGAACCTAGTGAGCGTTTTTGTAAAATCATTCTGTCTGCAGTTGTTATTGTAATTCTCTAATTAATACAACTCTTATAAATTAATTTGCTCTAACCTACATGCATGTGGTCATCTAAGTGTTAAGTGTTTTCTAATGATAAAATGAGACATCATCATTGAAAGAAAGGGAATTATTGAAGGGTATATATTTCAACAAACATTTTTATGAAAATAAGATAAAAATCCAAAATGTCAAAAAAATTTAGTATGAGGAATAAATCTACTAAATTCTAACACTGCAGATGGATTTAGGAAAATCCATCTACAATGTTAGAATTTAGTAAATTGTAGATCACCTCATGTAGATTGGACACCCCTTGTTGAAGTACCTAGAACATGACCTTGGTGTTAGTGAGGAGAATAAGATAAACAACGAATAATCTTCCTTATTTATGATGATGTACTTTATTCGTTGTTGGGGTTTTATTCCTTTTAAAGGTTTCCCCAAGGTAAAAGAAATTGTGTTCCTGTGGTTGATTGTTTCTTCTTTACTGCTGGTTATATACTACTGCTATACAATCTCAAATTCACATGTTAAAAATCTGCTAGAAATTAAAAAGAGACTGTTACTACTATCAAATCAGATCTATATTAAAATTTAACACCATTTACCTTATGTTTATGTCACTACTACTGTGTATGTGCGAATATCAACCAAGTGTTCCTTTATTGGGGTTCAAACATCCACTTGAGTACTCTATAACAGTGTGTCCTCTTCCACATGTGCACTCCTAATCAATTGGTCTAATTGCCAATTTTCCATGCATGAGGCTAAACAACCAGGGTGTATCATCAAAAGGATGATTCTTACATCCACCAAATTGGAGCCTTTAATTAATAGTGTGTTTGGACAGTTATGCAAAGGTAGCTGTTGGTTTACACTCCCTGTGTAGGCACCCCTCGATTGATATTTTTAGACCTTTGCATCAGTAATCTGCTTCTACTGCATGGGTAATTTCCACCTATGTAGTGAACTGAATGTTCAAACTAAAAAATCAACGAGATAACCACTTAACGTATCCCTATTACTATTTTGTAATTGATGAAAAGAAAATTCATGTGAAGGAGTACTAATGATAAAGCTGAATACAACTAAGAATATGTGCTGCCTACATACTCGTTTAAAAATTCCCAACTAGCTTATTATTGTTGTCTACCTTGCTACCATATATAACTTCTATTAGTATTATTATGCTGTGATATGACGATATATCAAGGGTGAACGCTCCTTCACATCACTTCATACTTATCCTTAAAAGTGAGCTAGGCCTCATGAAAACGAGTGGTTTTAAGAAATTAATGAACAAAAATTTTAAGTTGTGCATCTTCCATATGTATGAATCAATTCATAGTACATATGCAATTCCAATGTAATGTTAATGCCTCCAGTGGCCTTTACTCTCGAGAAGAACAAATTTAACAATGCCATGTAAAAGCACTAACTAATCTAGTTATCTTCGTAACTACATTCCATTACATATTACAAGTACTAGCCAACTTATGCCTTTAACACATATTTCATTAAATTTGGAATTATACAAGGGATCTAGAATTTAGAACTTCAACAAGATTGAGTTTTCAAAAAATGAAAAACCAAAAAATTACTTAATTCACTCATTTCAATCTTTATATTCACCATTTTTTTATAATATTATCAATATAAGCTATATAAAATCAAATTTATATAAAGTTGAAGCATATCTTCCTAATATTAAACTTAGATTCCTTACATTATTTTATTATTATAATTTTTTAATTTGTAATAATATTTGAGTTCATCAAGGTTTACCTCATCTCATGAACAATAGATGTTGCAAGAAATTTCTTACCTATTAAGTTATCTAATGGCATTATTTGTATGTTGAAATTATTAACCATTTTATTTATAATTTGATAAATCATATATTGTGCATGTGTTGAATTACCATATTAGTAAGAGATTGTCTCCATTTTAGAGTGACCTACAAAGTTATTTAATGATATAGCAGTCAATGCGTTTGTTACTGTAACAAATTTATGTATTGGCATAGTAACTTATTAATTCCCAATCTTGATAATGGGTGGCTAGAACATGGAGATTTTTTCTCAACTTCAAGAAACAACAAGAACTGGAAATGCCTAGGAATTGGCTGAAACCTCTAATACCATGAAAAATTATTAGCTCATATAGTCACTGTAATATTGAAGCTGTGGATGAGGACACTACCCCTAATCATATTTAGAATATTGACTAGAAAAACAATTAGTAACATATACACAAGCAACAACATGGAAAACTAGGTCATACTCTATTTTATTTTCTTCCCTTTATATGTATTGTCGAGTACGGATCTAGAATTTAGAACTTCAACAAGATTGAGTTTTCAAAAAATGAAAAACCTAAAAATTACTTAATTCACTCATTTCAATCTATATATTCACCATTTTTTTTACAATATTATCATTATAAGCTATATAAAATCAAATTTATATTAATTTGAAGCATATCTTCCTATGCTTAAACTTAGATTCTTTACATTATTTTATTATTATAATTTGTAATTTGTATTAATATTTCTTACCTATTAATTTATCTAATGACATTATTTGTATGTTGAAAGTATTAACCATTTTATTTATAATTTGATAAAGCATATATTGTGCATGTGTTGAATTACCATATTAGTAAGAGATTGTCGCCATTTTAAAGTGACCTAGAAAGCTATTTAATGACATAACACTCAATGTGTGTGCTACTATAACAAATTTATGTATTGGCATAATAACTTAGTAATTCTCAATCTTGATAATGGGTGGCTAGAACATGGGGGGTTTTGCTCAACTTCAAGAGACAACGAGAACTGAAAATGTCTAGGAATTAGGTGAAACCTCTAATACCATGAAGACGTATTAGCTCCTATAGTCATTGTAATATTGTACTTGTGGATGATGACACTACCCCTAATAATATTTAGAATATTGACTAGAAAAATAATCAATAACATATCTACGAGCAACAACATGGAAAATTAGGTCATACTCTATTTTATTTTCTTCCCTTTATATGTATTGTCTATTGTATGCCTTAGGACATTTTTGTCAAGTATATAGCACAATAGGTACTTAGGCACTTCACTTTTTCCCTTCATTTTATGGGATTATTATGAGCCCACAAGTTTCTACATGTTTTGGACATTGTTAACTATCAATTATTACTTTGGATTATGTTGATTGGTTAAGCCTAGATTCCTTTTTATAATATAAATATAATCATCTAACATTTAAAGAAATATTCATTATTCAATACTATATATTATGATATGTGGTTGGCGCTATTTTAGAGCCAACAAGAGAAAATATTGTATTGGATAAAGTCTAAGTATACCAATTAAGGTAAAAAAAAATTATTAATTAGAATATAAATTTTATAGTACAATTGGTTTTTTTTCAAATACATGAAGGAAGAGGGAAAACCCATTCTAGTTATTGCAAGTGTCCAGTATTTATTTTTGAAATGTTTGAACATATAACATTGAAAAAACATTAACTAGCTACTCCCATAGTAAAGTTTTTATAGACAAAGTCTATAATATGTTGTATGTCCAGTATTTATTTTTGAAATGTTTGAACATATTACATTAAAAAACATTAATTAGCTATTCCCATAATAAAGTTTTTATAGACAGTCTATAATATGTTGCTTGTAAGTGCTTTACTGGACTCCATTAACCAAGTTTGATGGATCGAGAAGTGTGGTACATTTGAAATCAATGAATTAGAATAGAAACATTGAAGTACATTTTTGTTTCTTACAAATACAAAAGTGAAAACCCACTAAACTTATTAAAAGTGCATTTAACAATCAATTTTTTTTATAAGTATCTGCGTGTCATTTAACAATCAAAATCAAATTATTATGAATTTTTATTGGTAGTGAATTTAACAATCAAAATATTTTATAAGTATTTGTGTGTCATTTAACAATCAAAATCAAATTATTATGAACTTTTATTGGTAATTTTTATTGGAAACATTTTACAGATGTCAAAAGAAAATATTTTATAAGTCTAGGTGTGTTTTTTAATGATCAAAATAAATAATTTTGTTATGAATTGGAATAGAAACAAAGTAGTACAGTTTAATTTATTTTATTATAATATATATTCATGAAGTGTTTGAATGTATTATATTGAAAAGAATACGAATTAGCTAGCCCAACATTATCGTTTTAATAGATCGTATCTAGAAGATGATGCTTTTAAATGTATTATTGAACTTGATTATCCAAGTTTGATGGAGTGAGAAGTTATGTCGATCTAGACAAAGCATTGGAATTTGTAATTTCCATGTTAGATATTGTTTGGTGTTTGAACGTATTACATTGAAAACAATGCTAATTAACTCCAAACATTATCGTTTTAATAGATCGTATCTAGAAGATGATGCTTTTAAATGTATTATTGAACTTGATTATCCAAGTTTGATGGAGTGAGAAGTTATGTCGATCTAGACAAAGCATTGGAATTTGTAATTTCCATGTTAGATATTGTTTGGTTTTTGAACGTATTACATTGAAAACAATGCTAATTAACTCCAATATAGTTTTAATAGGCCAAAACTAGAAGATATTGATTTTAAGTGCATTATTGGACTTGATTATCCAAGTTATGGGAGAAGTTATGTTAATATAAACAAATCATTGAAAGTTTAATATTTCATGGTGTCATGTAATTTGCATGAAGTATCGTCACATGAATACATTGCAATTTAAACAAAATTTTCATATTTGTACCAAATAATATAAAACTCCTCAAATAAATTTGAAGAGAATATTCAATATACAAGAAAAATTGAAAAATGTTTCTTCATGTATTAATTGGTCCTCCAAAGAACAAAATTACATCCATGAATCATCTCCACCTAATCTCATGTTATTCGTTCAAGTAGGTCAAGGACAGCTTGTACACCATGTTTATTTATCTTGGCCTTCTTGCAATTTTCTTTCTTAGCCATCCATGCCCAAACTATGGTATCAATTGGAATAGATCCAAGCTCTATGTCATCAGGATTTGGTACCCAATATTCTTCTAATACTTTTCCATTGTATTTCCCTGAACCGGGCTTCCACCAATCAACTTTAACATGAAGAGTATCACTTTCATCATCTTGAAATATATTTGAGGTGGCTTTTGCCATCCAAATCATCTCCCCTTCTTCCTCATTTCCTGATCTAACTAGCAACATCTTTCCTTTCTCAACATCATTAATAGGGTTGAATTTTGTCTTTGGCTTATTGCACTTGGGTCCAACATACACGGGTTCACCTGTCATAGTATCAAAATCCCCATCCATAATATTTGAGATTGCATGAAGCGCATTACAACCAACATCTGGAGTTTGCCTTGTCTTGGGCCAGAAATCCTCAGAAGATGAATCATGATCATTGTAATCTTCATATAAAGTATCAAGAACTCTTTCCCAATACTCTACCTTATTTTTCCATTCTGGTGTAACAATTGGCAAATCCTCACCACCCATTGTGTCTTTCCACATTTTTATGTATGATGTTATTCCTTCTTTTAGTTCTTTTAAATAGATTTCATTCTCTTTGGGATGTAAGAAAGATGGCTTCCCTATGGGCAGTTTAGATCGACCTTCATCGTCTGTATTCCATAACTCAACTGGTTCTGACCACTCAACATCTCTTATGGATTCTTTATACCTTAATACCGGAACATCATTGAGTACAAGAAATTGGAAGTACTGAACATTAAGATGTCCAACTAGTGCATTTTTTCCTTCCTTGATGTATCCATTAAGGAAGCTTTTGAAGTCATACACCTTATCAATCAGTTTAGGTGGAAACACTCTTTTTTCTTCAATTTTGCAATATGTATCCATCATCTCAGGTAGAGAATATATATCTTTACTTTTCAAGCTGGAAGACATTCTCCCATAGGTCCCATCTATGTCTTCATGGGTGTGTCCCACGAGCAAGAACCCAACCTCAATAGTGATGAAGACACCAAGTGCAGTGAGAAGTGATAGAAACATGAAAAGATAACGATTTTTATTATCACTTGCTGCATTATCCAATTGTAACAATAAATGTGGAGGAAGAGGTTTAAAATCGATATCTTGATTTTCTAATCTTCCATGAGATAAAAATTCATCCTTGTACACTCTACATTTTGAGTAAATAGAGGTGTCAAGTAATGCATTTGAAAGTGGGTTTCTTGAACTTCCACTCTCATAAAGAAGATCACCATACATATCAAGATGTGGGTCTTCAAGGTCCCTTAAGCACTTAGCAAGTGATGTAATGGTAAATTGTGATCCCATATGTACAAATGGTAGGGAGAAATGACCAAAACCTCCTGTCTTATGCCCATGTGTTAGCATACTTGTCAATGACAAACCCAAGTTTATTCCTACAATAGATTTTGATTTGACGCGTAGCCTTGGAATTGAAGTCTTTGTTTTATCCATTTTATCATGGATAATACTCAAATACTCCTTTGGAAACCTCTCTGACATGATTCTGTGGGCATAGTAGCAATGTCTTCCGCACATAACGATATTGTTATGTTTGTTCAATCTAGCGCGTGCCGTTTCTTCCAACTCTTTTGTAGTTGCTGACTTCATTTGTGCTTTCAACACAATACATTCACCACATTTACTGAAGTTGGTGTTCTTTGAGAATGCCACGTCTCGAAAATGAGTGTTCCAAATCTTGCTCATTGTTGGTTGTGATATTAATGGACAATTGAGCTTTTCCAAACCCACATTGATCTCTTTTAACAAAGAGCTTTGTGTGTAAGTCGAAGGCAACAATCTTAGAGGAGAAGAAGTTCCATCTGCTTCGACTTGACGTGTTTGGTTTGGCGAAAAATCTGAATTGTCCATTACAATTTTATGCAGTATTTCTATGGCCGCCACAGTATGTGCACGTGCTTTACATGTATTGGTGTTACCATGAATGGATTCCATATGTCCTTGTTCAAAATTATGTTGGTAGCTATAGAAGGTGCTTTGAGGAATCTTATGTATCTTGTACCATGCTTTCTTACAAATAACATTACCATCAAATCTCATGTCCTTTAATTTTCTAATAATAGGAGGTAGGCCATGGCCATGGCTCTTTGACATGATAGTGTTTGAAACAAGTGAATTCAATACAAATTTCCTGATACCATTTTTGTCTTTGCATTCCATATCCCTTCTAGCATTTGCAATGGCATTCCTATCCACATGTTGAAGACAATCTTGTTTACAACATTCATCTGCAGCCAAAAGTCGGACTTCTTTCTCTTTATCCATCTTGGTTTGACGTTTTGCAACTTTTTCTCTTGTCATAGCTCGTTTAATCTTTTTATATGGCCTCGATGCATTAAGAAAATTGACATCTTGATCTTTTTGATTATAAAGATCCCCATCCCATTGGTATAGAGGACTTGTATCCTCTATAACATCCCATATCAGCATTTCCATGGGTGGCTCTTTGTACTTTGTCTTGACCCTTAACATCTCACCTATGTTGTCCACCAATTTATGTATTGGCCATCTAACCAATCCATGTATAGACCTATCCCCAATCTTGCATCTTTCACAATACCCATGTATCTCTTCCACAAAAACACCAAAGTTATCTTCACCTAGTGTTTCACCCACAACCATGTCATCCTCATGGACATTAACTATCATTCCTTTGGCAATGCACATAATTGTTCCTATGCATCCATGTGTAAGAGAAACCCTTGTACATGTGAATGCAGCCCTATCTTGTGGAATATTTATGGGTTGATCTTCACAATGAGGTTTCAAATCTATTTCTGGCCAAATCTCATAAGATTCTATTGCACCCCCTAGTGTTTCCTCAAATCCAGTTGGATATGGTAAAGGAGCATCATTTTTTAACACCTTCTCAATTCTAACCACTATGCATCCTTTCTTTACAATCTTTCCATGAACCTTATTCCCAAGCTCTGTATTGAATATGGAGCCCTCACCCACCTTCACTCCATGTTGTAAAAGATCTACTTTGTCTCCAATAGAAAATGTTGAACAAACATTTGCACCTGCACACCAAACATAACAAACTTAGTATATTCTCAAAAAAACATTCAATAAACTATGAATAATTCTTAACACATGCTTTGGTATTTGATTTACCTATGGTGTGCCTCAAATCTGTAGTCCTCCATGGATGTGTGTCCCCTTCATCAACATATTCCACAATCAAATGTGGTTGAGTGACATCAATTATCAAAACCATAACATAACCTGCAACAACCCTTCCTCCACCATAATAAGTTCCAACTTCTGTAGATTCAACCTTTCCTAGCCCAATAACTTGACCATTAACCAGGAGGTCAACATAGTCCCCTTTTGTGAAAATTATACTTTCCATTGTCGCTCCTACAAATTCTGTAACACACAATTGAATTATAATTTGTAGTTAAGGTTAAACCATGTAAAGTGTGCTCTTATATTTTAGGCAAAACACAATCTACAAAAAAATAATGTACTTGTAATAGCTAAAAAGGGTATGGCATCATTTTGTTGTGCAAATTAAACATTGTTCCCCACCATTTAGTCCCCACCGCCAAAAGGGACTTTACATATAAATTATGATGGAGCTACAAAGCGTAATCAAAACAAGATTGGTTATCAATGTATATAATCTTAATACAAACACAAAACTATTCTTAGAAAAACTGGTAAAAATGTCTAAAAATTTTCCATACTTAAGAACTTGTAATAGTATCGAAGGTAGTTATTAAGTAGGTTGGAATCCATCCATGATCGATCATGCAAGTTTGTATAATCATGGAACTTGTAATAGTATTGAAGGTAGTTATTTAGTAGGTTGGAATCCAACCATGATTGATCATGCAAGTTTGTATAATCATGGCTCACTGAGATTTATTTTTTGTATCAATTGTTCAAAGTAAATTCAAATATCCTTGATTGGAGTCATCCCTATTTTAAGTACTCCCGAAAATAGTTATTTGGTGTCATCTAAACCTATATTGTAGATTAGTGAAGAATAACATCTGTATGGAACTAGAGTAATACAAAATCCCAAGCAATGCTACTTGATGCCACTATTAGTATACTAATACATAGTAGAAGTTTTTTGAATTATAAGCGACTCCTAGCTTAGCGACTACTAATACATAGCGACTACTAGCTTTCCTTCTAGCATAAGCATTTCCTTCTAGCATAAGCACACATGCTTATGCTAGAAGAAAAGCTAGCACTCATTAGCTTTCCAGAAGAAAAACCCTGGGCATGGTGATTGGTGGTTGCTAGGTTATACCTTGGTCTTGTGCCATGTACTCTATTTTGAAATAAGCACATGGCACAAAATCAAGGAAAGCTAGTGACTCCTAGCTTTCATTCTAGCCTAAGCATTTCCTTATAGCATAAGCACACATATTTATGCTAGAATGAAAGCTAGTAGTCGCTAGATTTCTAATAGATAAACCCTGGGCATGGTGATTGGTGGTTGCTAGCTTATACCTTGAGCTTATGCCATGTGCTCTATTTTGAAAGAAACACATGGCACAAGATCAAAAAAAGCTAGCAACTGCTAGATTTCTTTCTAACATAAGCATTTCCTTCTAGCATAAGCACACATGCTTATGCTAGAAGGAAAGTTATCAATCGCTAGCTTTCCAATAGAAAAACCCTAGCCATGGTGATTGGTGGTTGCTAACTTATACCGTAATCTTGTGCCATGTCCTCTATTTTGAAATAAGCACATGGCACAAGATCAAGGAAAGCTAGCGACTGCTCGCTTTCCTTCTAACATAAGCATTTCCTTCTAGCATAAGCACACATGCTTATGCTAGAAGGAAAGCTAGTAGTCGCTAGCTTTCCAATAGAAAAACCTTGGGCATGGTGATTGTTGGTTGCTAGCTTATACCTAGAGCTTGTGTCATGTACTCTATTTTGAAATCAGCACGTGGCACAGGATCAAGGAAAGCTAGCGACTGCTATCTTTTCTTCTAGAATAAGCATTTCCTTCTAGCATAAGCACACATGCTTATGTTATTGGAAAGCTAGAAATCACTAGCTTTCCAATAAAAAAACCCTGGGCATGGTGATTGGTGGTTGATAGGTTATACGTTGATCTTGTGCCATGTGCTCTATTTTGAAAGAAGAACACGGAACAAGATCAAGGAAAGCTAGCATAAGCATTTCCTTCTGGCATAAGCGACTACTAGCTTTACTTGTAGCATAAGAATTTTTCTTCTAGCAACTGCACACATGCTTATGCTACAAGGAAAGCTAGCAGTCGCTAGCTTTCCAATAGAAAAATAATAAGAAACTCTTTAAGTTCACATTTCCTAAAGATTCATAATAGCCTATCCCATAGAGACCATCATTTAACTCGTTAGATGAATAACTTTTGGACATGTCAACATGAGAGAATAAGTGTTTATAAATGACAAGCTTTAAAAACTCAGCGTCTTCTTCCACATTCACCTCATAATAAAACTTCCCATTACATAGAATAAGCACACATGCTTATGTTATTGGAAAGCTAGCAATCGCTAGCTTTCCAATAAAAAAACCCTGGGCATGGTGATTGGTGGTTGATAGGTTATACGTTGATCTTGTGCCATGTGCTCTATTTTGAAAGAAGAACACGGAACAAGATCAAGGAAAGCTAGCATACGCATTTCCTTCTGGCATAACCACACATTCTTATGCTAGAAGGAAAGTTGTCAGTCGATAGCTTTCCAAAAGAAAAACCCTAGCCATGGTGATTGGTGGTTGCTAGCTTATACCTTGAGCTTGTGCCATGTGCTCTATTTTGAAAGAAGCACATGGCACAAGATAAAGAAAAGCTAGCGACTGCTAGCTTTCTTTCTAGCATAAGCATTTCCTTCTAGCATAAGCATAAGCACACATGTGCTTATGCTAGAAGGAAAGATAAAAATTGCTAGCTTTCTAATAGAAAAACTCTAGCCATGAAGGAAAGCTAGCAGTCGTTAGCTTTCCAATTGATAACACTGTCCATGGTGATTGGTGGTTGCTAGCTTATACCTTCAGCTTGCGCCATGTGCTCTATTTTGAAATAAACACATGGCACAAGATCAAGGAAAGCTAGCGACTGCTAGCTTTCCTCCTAGCATAAGCATTTCCTTCTAGGATAATAACACATACTTATGCTAGAAGGAAAGCTAGCAGTCGCTAGCTTTCCAATAGAAAAATCCTGTCCATGGTGATTGGTGGTTGCTAGATTATACTTTGATTGTGTCATGTCCTCTATTTTGAAATAAGAACATGGCAACAGATCAAAGAAAGGTGGCGACTGCTAGCTTTCCTTGTAGCATAAGAATTTCCTTCTATCATAAACACACATGCTTATGCAAGAAGGAAAGCTAACAGTCGCTAGCTTTCCAATACAAAAACCCTGTCCATAGTGATTGGTGGTTGTTAGCTTATACCTTGAGCTTGTGCCATGTACTCTATTTTTAACGAATGCTACCTTTCCTTCTAGCAAATGCATTTCCTTTTAGCATGACACACATGCTTATGTTAGAAAGAAAGCTAGCAGTCGCTAGCTTTCCAATAGAAAAACCCTGGGCATGGTGATTGGTGGTTGCTAGCTTATACTTTTAACTTGTATCATGTACTCTATTTTCAAATAAGCACATGGCACAAGATCAAGGAAAGCTAGCGACTGCTAGCTTTCCTTCTAGCATAAGCATTTCCTTCTAGAATAATAACACATACTTATGCTAGAAAGAAAGCTAGCAGTCGCTAGCTTTCCAATAGAAAAATCTTGTCCATGGTGATTGGTGGTTGCTATCTTATACCTTGAGCTTGTGCCATGTGCTCTATTTTGAAATAAACACATGACAAAAGATCAAGGAAAGCCAGTGACTGCTAGCTTTACTTGTAGCATAAGAATTTTTCTTCTAGCGACTGCACACATGCTTATGCTACAAGGAAAGCTAGCAGTCGCTAGCTTTCCAATAGAAAAATAATAAGAATCTCTTTAAGTTCACATTTCCTAAGGATTCATAATAGCCTATCCCATAGAGACCATCATTTAACTTGTCAGATGAATAACTTTTGGACATGTCAACATGAGAGAATAAGTGTTTATAAATGACAAGCTTTAAAAACTCAGTGTCTTCTTCCACATTCACCTCATAATAAAACTTCCCATTACATAGAATAAGCACACATGCTTATGTTATTGGAAAGCTAGCAATCGCTAGCTTTCCAATAAAAAAACCCTGGGCATGGTGATTGGTGGTTGTTAGCTTATACATTGAGCTTATGCCATGTGCTCTATTTTGAAAGAAGCACATGGCACAAGATAAAGGAAAGCTAGCGACTGCTAGCTTTCTTTCTAGCATAAGTATTTCCTTCTAGCATAAGCACACATGTGCTTATGCTAGAAGGAAAGATAACAATTGCTAGCTTTCTAATAGAAAAAATCTAGCCATGAAGGAAAGCTAGCAGTCATTAGCTTTCCAATTGATAACATTGTCCGTGGTGATTGGTGGTTGCTAGCTTATACCTTCAGCTTGCGCCATGTGCTCTATTTTGAAATAAACAAATGGCACAAGATCAAGGAAAGCTAGCGACTGCTAGCTTTCCTCCTAGCATAAGCATTTCCTTCTAGGATAATAACACATACTTATGCTAGAAGGAAAGCTAACAGTTGCTAGCTTTCCAATAGAAAAATCATGTCCATGGTGATTGGTGGTTGCTAGATTATACTTTGAGCTTGTGCCATGTGCTCTATTTTGAAATAAGAACATGGCAACAGATCAAAGAAAGCTAGCGACTGCTAGCTTTCCTTGTAGCATAAGAATTTCCTTCTATCATAAACACACATTCTTATGCAAGAAGGAAAGCTAACAGTCGCTAGCTTTCCAATACAAAAACCCTGTCCATGGTGATTGGTGGTTGTTAGCTTATACCTTGAGCTTGTGCCATGTACTCTATTTTTAACAAATACTACCTTTCCTTCTAGCAAATGCATTTCCTTTTAGCATGACACACATGCTTATGTTAGAAGGAAAGCTAGCAGTCGCTAGCTTTCCAATAGAAAAACCCTGGGCTTGGTGATTGGTGGTTGCTAGCTTATACTTTGAACTTGTATCATGTACTCTATTTTCAAATAAGCACATGGGACAAGATCAAGGAAAGCTAGCGACTGCTAGCTTTCCTTCTAGCATAAGCATTTCCTTCTAGGATAATAACACATACTTATGCTAGAAAGAAAGCTAGCAGTCGCTAGCTTTCCAATAGAAAAATCTTGTCCATGGTGATTCGTGGTTGCTAGTTTATACCTTGAGCTTGTGCCATGTGCTCTATTTTGAAATAAACACATGAAAAAATATCAAGGAAATCCAGCGACTGCTAGCTTTACTTCAAATCCATCCATCAGACTGGATTGGTAAAAGAGGCTAACCTGGCTCTTCTGTTATGGAACCATAGACTTCTACTTGACGCGGGCGAAGGTTAAGCTGCTCGGCTAATGCCAGCTTTTGCTTCTGCAATTGAAAACGCTATGAGTAACAGATTGTCTTTATCTTGTGGGAATGCAAAAGACGAGGTATTAGGCACACGGAGGCTTACCGAATTAAGGGTATTGTGCTCATTAAAGCTTTCTTCTAAATAAGCAGACTATTCTTTGGAAAGATGGAGCTTTTTTCTACTAGTTCTCCCGTCTTCTTCTTCATCGCTTGCTCTGGAGCAAGCTCTATCCAGTTCGTGGTCGTTAGCGTTGTTATCAGGATGATCGTCGTCTCTCTCCCTCTTCACAGCACATGTCCCATTACAAATGGAGAAATCCATCTGAAAAGACGATAGACGCCAACGCGGTGGCTCCTACACCTTGACCATACTAGGATCAGTTTCCTGCCAATTTTATCAATAGACAAAAGAAGCATTAGATTAGATAAGAAATGGACAACCATTAAACCTGAAAGAGATCGGACCATGAGTGAATGAACCAACATACATACCATCGTTTTCAGAGATCGGTGGTTGGTACATTTTAGTGTCGAGGTGCCATGAAAAACAGCGCGGAACGGGAGCTGAAGGAATCAGATCCGGCTGAATGGGAGGGTTGGGATTGGTTGTGGTTTGCCTCTGTGAGCCCAGTTCTAGTCCCTAGCCTTCAAATTCTAAAACATTTAATTGGATATTATCTATTCCTTCAGATATCACAAGCTTCAAAATAAGTTTTATCGCCATCAGTTTAGCTCGATTATTTGTGTTGGGGCCCAAATCCGCCAAGAAGAAAATATAGGACGTCTTTGAGGTGTATATGATACCCCTAGCTCACCCTAGTGAAGGTTGTCCCTACGAAGTGCTGTCAAAAAGAGCCCAACTATAAGATTTGTCAATGCATACCTCAGTGATTCTTCTGACAGACTTCTTTCCTGTGCAAGTCAATGGATGGGCATTAACAATGGCAAGGCCCTCAGCAACACAGTGATAAGGCAGTATGAGTTTATTTTGAAAGATAGCGAGGTTCCTAGAGAGCCTGATACCCCATAGGAAGATAATCGACAACGCTTTGAAATCATCTAAACATCCATTTGTAAGCCAATTGTGCAACACTGCTTCCAGTTTCGGGCCTACCCGAGTGAAGGGTTTTTCTACAGTGCTTGAAGCAAGATCCCACAATTTTTGCATATAAGGACAGTTTAGAAAAAAGTGGTATCTAGTCTCACTCTCCAAATTGCATAAAGCACACCATCCAGGTCCAATCTTATATTTGTTTTGGAGATTTTTCCATATAAGGACCTTATCCGAAAGCGCTAACCATGTAAAGATTGTAAGGACCTTATATGATGATTTCTAATCGGTAGGAATCCTACCTAAGATAGTTATCTAAGTAATAAATAAAAATAATTAATTATAGTTTTAGTTGATATAATTTAACATTATATAAATGTAAGTTGCCGAAATACACTCATGCTACTTGCAATGAATTCGGTTTATATAAAAATATTTCTTTGTTTGAAAGAAAACTTATTACATTGAAATCGTGTAGGAAAATAATTATTATTATTTTTAGTATTTTATGATAATATAATATTATGATCTATTTATTTTTAAATTAATATATATATTTTTAGTGAAAATAAATAATATATGAGGTTGGTATAAAGAAAATTAATTAAGTTTTATCTAAATCATTAGGAAATCAAGAAAGAAGTTATTATATTGAAAATAGTGAAAATATTGCAACACTTATCTAATTTGTGTAGTTTTATATATATGTCAGTTTAAATGTTTTAAATTTAATTTGAACCGACATGTTTTTTTTATTATTTTTTTTATTTTTTTATAAAGGATGCATGTCAGCTCCATGATGAGCACGGAAGGAGTTACACATCCCCCTATTGGGTTGTAGAATGCACCTCTTCGGATTATGGAATGAATGAATTTGTGGTATTGTGCCACTAAGAGGGTTGACAATGAAAATTATTTTCTCTTAGAATGTCATGTGTACACCCACATTAAATTGCAATTTCAATATTTGTTATAATAGTGATATTCTTAACTTTTTAACTTGTCGCAATTATGATAATTTAGGAATGCCTCTTTTAAAACTTTTCGAACATAAAAATAAAATTTAAAAACAAATAATTATTATTTACTATTTTAAAAGTACAATAAAATAAAATTGATTTTAATGAGAAATAATAACTATTATTATTATTATCAATAATAATAAAAATAATAATAAATTAATAAAATATATAAATAATAATAATTAGATAAAAACAATTGTGACACTTTACCATCATTCTTTAGCAAGCGGTAGTCATGCAAATCCCGACATGATTATGAGGAAGTGAAAAATCATACACCGTGAAAAATTGGAGAACTGAAGAAATAAGACCATGGAAAAAATTATTATACATTAATGTGTAGAGTGTAAAAATTTAAACCATTAAAAGATATTTGCTTTTTAATTATATAGATTAATTATGTTTAGAAACAATCATTGTTAATGTCAATTTTTTTTTTAAATTGTATTTGTATTTGATTTTTTTTAAAGAAATGATAATGATTCAATATCAATTTGAAATTAGGGGTGGCATGTGTAGGGTCATCTTTGATTTTGGTAGAAATGAAGAACTTAATTATGAGTGTGGTTTTGGGAAAATAAAAAATAATCAAGTAAAAATAGGTATTATTTTTTAGGGATTAAAACTTGCATTTCAATCAAGGTAAATTTCCTCATAGCTATGGGGGACTCAGTTGTAATTGTAATTTGATATTTTAAGTATAAAATCAAAGTTACATCCGGTTGTGAAAGAACTAGATACAGTTCTGCATATACAGTCTAGCATTGTCCATAAAGGATAAAACCTACTGAAACATCTTAGAACTTTAGTACCATTCCAGCTTTACAATAAAGAAACAAAAAAGGTCTTCAATCTCCTCATCACAGGAACAGAAAGAAGCAGATAACCAAGTAAGCCCAAAAAAGATCCCAGATCAGTCACCCTAAAAAGTTGGCATGTTGCCCTGATCAACAACCATGTTGTCCAGGTATTCCACATACCATACCATACTTAGCCAATTCGTGAGCCTCTAGTACAGTTTTGGAAACTGCTTTGCCACCTAGGGGTTTTTTTGTCTTTTCTTAGCCTTTTCTTTTTTTCTATTTCCGAATTGCCTCCAAGGCATTCGATTTTCTCCATGGAAGGTGTATAATATATTGTTATGATATTGATGAATAATATACAAAGTGATTTCCACATTTTATCTTCTCTATTCTTCTTCTCCCATTGTCTGAAATATTCCATGTGAAATTGTCTTATGAATCTAGTTCCTAGCAATTAAAAATCTCACAAGGGTGGTCTAAGTTGCAAGGAAAGGTTGCACACTTTTGAAAATGTATTGTTAGGAAAAGATAAATATTTGTTTTGTTTGAAAAAATCTGAAACTAAACCTTGCTTACCAAAGTCACTTGATTAAAACAAAAGGAAATGATAATTTCAAATTCTGAAAAGCAATTTGTCAATTGAAAATCATCATCAAACTCGATTGAAATTAAATATTGAATCTCGCTATTAATGGAATTTTATTAATTGACAAATTAATTAAAATATCTAATAAACATACAACTACATAACTTCAGGTAAGTCAGTAGTGTCCTAAAGTTGAGATAAAAAAAAGCTATACAATAAAACCTTCACATAATTCCAATCAAGACGGTCAACGCTCTAAACAATCATCTTACCAATATCGACATTTCTCTAAACAAAGAATCATATCAAAGATGTTTTCGATAGAAGTTGATATAGGATAGATTGATGCTTCCACATTACATCAAGCTAACTCTGAGCTTAATTGATGATATTTTCATTTTGTTTCCTCTTGTGCTTTGAGGATGAGTCCTTCCTAGATGGGAGGGCATGTAATATACCTATTTATATTAATAATTATTATGTAGAGTCATGTCCATTATGGTAGTCATCTTGACTGCATATCACCATATCTTTTATCTTTTACAGTTATTATATGTTTTTGTTACACTTTGGATTATATTGGGCTTGTGCCTCTACCAAAGAGTGCATATGGCATATTATGACTATCTCATGGAATGCCAAAAAAAATTCCATCTTATTGAATCTATCAATAATCACTTGCATATAGTCATTTCCATGTCTAGCCTTTGGAAAAACTCCTAATAAATCCATGGAAATACTTTTTGAGGGTCCTTGAATAAATAAGAAGCAAACTATATAATCCTAACTTGTTATTTGTTGCTATTAAAATATTGCATATCTTAATTTAAAATAAAATTTAAATATCATTGCATGAGTGGCCAAACTTGGCTAAAGAAGATGTAGAAGTACATATATAAAATGAAGTGATAATAAGTTGTGTTAATGCATCTTTGAAAACAATAAATTAAAATGTAAAGAGAGAGAGAGTGCATATTCTATGTGCCTAAACAACCTTGAGAAGTAGAAAAAGAAACATTGGAGAGAGCCATTTGTTGCTTAAGTGTGGTTAACCTAGTTGTAACAATGTTGAATATATTGGAGGATCTCATCTTAGGCCTTGGGATGCTTTTAGTTTTATCTCATGAGGAAATGAACAAGGGTTCGATTCACTACTTTCGTCCACCCATTGGTATGAGGTGAAATGTCGTACTTCTATATAGAGTTAGCTCTTTTTGGTTTTTAGGTTAGATTTATACTTCTTTCTTTTAATAGGAGTTGCCTTAGTTCTTCCACTTTGTGTTGACTTCATGGTACCACACAGTTCCATTAACCTACTTTTGTGGTCATTTGATGGACATTAATAAAATTATGGTATCTTATCTTGATCAACTTCGTGTCAATCATGCCCCATAATGCCTTCTATAAGTATACATCATGTCCCACAATGCCTTCTAGAGGTATCTTAGGAGTTTACCATCTCTATTCATGATGACAAATTTCAGCAATCCAAAGTGTACCTAGGTGAGTTAAAAAACTAGGATCTTGGTTGTCTCTTGTCCAACGATGGACTTCTTGCAAAAACCAGTTAGTTAATCTTATTAAGTCGATTGGATACCATCAACATATAGTTGTTCCTATGATTGGTCTTTGGCAATCCTCGAGAAAATCATTGAGTTGTTGTCCCAAGGATGAATTACAACAAGAAATGGTGTATACAAGATTAGCTTTCTATTAGTTGGCTTGGAAGTACAACACAACACACAAACATGAATTTGCTTTGGCAACATCAAAATGCATACTTTGCATATTCAATAGTTTCTTCACTGCTTTGAAATACCCTACTAATTCAGAAGTGTGAGCCTCTCTCAACAACATGGTTATACATTCACCACCTAAAATACACATTTGGTCATCCAGGTACATTAACATGTCCAATAGATGACAAACATGCTTCCTTTTTCCTTGTTGCAATGCCATCACAATGGGATGAAAATTCTTTCTCATTTGTATTGAATTTTTTGATCCTCCCTATTATTCCTCACATTGAATGAGGATTACATGTGTGATTTCATCATACAATTCAAACATTTATAGGATAGTGGCATCATAATTTTGGTACTTCCATATCAAGACACTTAATTTCTTCTTCTCCAAAGATTTGGAGAAGAATGTTGACGAATGGTGGCAAGAACAACATCTAAAATTTGGTCACGTGCAGGGATCAAATTTGAAGGGCATGGTCACATTTCACTTTGAAGGGCTATTAGAAATTCAACCCTTCAATACTGCCATGTAAAAATAAATCCTTCTTTTCATTTGAAAATGTAATAGTACATCAAATTTTCATTATCATTTTCAAACTAGCTCTAAAAAAAGACACGTCTTTAAATAATTCCATAATTGTCCTTGGTATTTGCAAACTAGACACATTTAGAAATATTTGATGAATTAAAGTTCCCTTTTCCCTGAACAAATTGTGATATGGTTAGTTGCACAGATACTTTGCTTCCTTCACTTGTAAATGACAAGACTCTAACAAGTCTCCTTGGTAATGCCATCATCTTACTTTGAGTAAGAGGAACTCCATTGAATTAAACAAATACTCAACAGGGTCACCTGCTACAGTGGTTCGTTTCTCTGCAATGCTGAAAAGATTATTTGCAATTAACAGTTGGGGAATACAGTAAGAGTGTCAATATCGAAGATTCAGACCCTATACCAAGAATCATGGATATCATTCAATAATTCTTACATACAAAAAGGTGTGATCTTCCTCTCTTGGCTTGCAAAGTAGGGCTAGAAATGAACCTCCACCATTAGCTCTCAGACCATCTTTAGAAGTGTTGTGCATTCAGTCCTACAGTAATTTATAGTGTTCTGCATGCAAATTTGTTATCAATAGGCTTGGATTATCTTGCTCTTATGGTACTCTGTGTGAAGTATAGTCCTTATTGAGATCTCCAGCAAGGACCATGCTTAGGGCATTCATAAAGAGTACAAATGTGTCCCTTTTCTTGGAAGATTTGAAAGTCGAGACTGCTCAAAATTCTTCATGAGCTATCCATATATATTGGCTGTTGTGAACATTATATAACCCATACCTATAGGATACACCGCTAAAACCTTTGTTTTGCCATTGACACCGTTCATTATTTCCCATATTGTGTCATTCTTAATTTATGGCAGATTTAGATAAGAAAACAATACACCAAACGATGACCACTTGGTATTTACATAATCTACTTTGCTAAGAGAAATCCATCCATAAGCATGAGTGATCTACAAGAATTTATGAATATGTCTTTAATCCGGAGTATTAGGATGTTGTCATAGAGGAGTTCCCAAACACGACCAAATCATGCAACCAAGCCAAGTCCTCCATCATAAAAGGAAACTCAAGCTTTGACAAAACAAGGCTATGAGGGCGCTTCACTAATGATGAAGTGGCATAGAGATGAAATGCACCATTTTCATCAATAAGGAACCACAAGAGAGCATATAAAGATCAACCATATCCCATAGCTCCTATACCAAAATTCAAATACACCATGAACATGTATATGCTAACATCACCATCACTAGGGTACCATCAACATGAAGAAAAATTCTAACATCAAGAATCCAGGCCATCAAATTTCCATCATCATGTATACCCCCTACCCCTACTCAAAGCGAGTTGTTACTTCTAACAATCAGTGTCCAGTCTAGGATTCAAGGAATTCTAGAATCTAAGGTGAACCAAAGAACTCAAAAGAGTCTAGAATCTACGTGACAAGCTCCATTGAGCAACGAGCTGCAACCTGCGAGTCTAGACTCTGCGAATAATTCCAAAATGGCATAAATTCGCATAATCCAATATGAAATTTTCCATAATCCATATTAAACATTTACCATTTCATTAATGCGGTAGCTGGCCGTAATCCGTGGTCACATGGCCATGGCAGTGTGGCACAAAGTTCACTAATCACAAACCCCCCTTAGCCATTGATTTAATTGTGTAGGCAGTGCAACATTGGATGAGGATTGGAATTGAGGATCAAGATTCAACAGGTCACAGGAGTTGATGTTCCTTGATAATGATAACATTAATGTTGATTAATAGATTATGCTCACTTAAAACTCACCGACTCACGAGTCACCTACTAACGGTCTGGCTACCATGGTGCCACACCACCATGTCACATAGAGCCCTCCAATTCACTATTCACACTGTTTAATTGTGATATTTTACATTCAAATACATATATCTAATCATCAACCATAACGAACTTCTTACTAGTTCACACCTTTATCGTCTACCTAAACTTCTAGTGGAAATTATGAAATACATTTCGTATTTTAAAATGCCTTTCTAAAACTTCATTTAAGCATTCGATGCCCATTTCTTAAGTGGTAAGAAAGTCTCCAATTATAAAATACGAAATGTATCTCATCTTTTGTAGCTAGACATCTTAGCAATGCATGATATTCAAATTTATTTTACGTAAAAGCATGCACATTATCCAATGTGTAGACTTTCCTTGGCGTAACAATCGTTGTGTCTATGCACATCAGGAAGAGTGTCACGGCATTTATGAGCCACCTTCGTGGTGTTTAGCATAGGGATTCAGTGTTTATTATTAATAATTAAAATATTTGCGTTAAACGCAATGAAAATTCAAAAAAATAAATTTCGACTTAAAGTAATAAAAAATTAAAATCAGCATCAATCCATTTCAAAGTCAATCAAATCAAATATTTTTAAATGTAATTCTTCGTCATTAATCTAGAGAAAGAAATTAAATAATAAAGTTTACATGCTTCGTCAATCTAAGTTTAATATAAATCTTATTAATAGGTGCACGCTGTGTTAAAAGAACATCAAGCAAAGAAACCATTCAACATACGTGGAAACTTCCTGTGGCATCAGAACCGAAATTGCATTTTAAAATATTTTAATCAGTTGCGTCTTATATGAGACAAAGTAAGCATCAAACATACCGGCGGGCACTGCCACAACCCACTCCCCTAGGCCACAGTCCATTGATAAAGCCCGAACAGGAAAAATTTGGACTCGCCCTTCAGTTGCAAATTTATATAATTTTATTTAATTTCATAATTGACGTGCTCTCCATAAAAGTAAATTTTTTTTGCCGGCTAAAATTTAATATGGCCTTCTATGACGCTTAAAAGGGCCTTTGAAGGGCACTGAAGGCTTCAAATTTGAAGCCTGGTCACGTGAATTTGGTACCCAGGTAACAACAGTGAATGGACTATGTAGGTTTTATTCCTATTTTATATATCTTTTCAAATACACACCAGTCGTCGGTCGATCGATGGATTAAAGTCGAAAGAAATATTGATATCCATCTGTCAACTATGCTGGAACTGTCTCCGTTCTTCTCTTTGAGCTTCGATCGGGAACTGTCTCGTGCTACTAACGATCCAGGCTACCAGCCACTATGCTGGTCACGATACTGTAATCAGGTCCTACTTGTGAGCCTCTGGGGAAGAGAGGGACGAAGTTGGGAAGTACCAAATAGTTGGCTCTACAGTGCCTACGCCATTTTCGTTTATCAGATGTCTCTTGAATTTTGATATGGGTGTTTTAGGGAGCCGATCATATATATATTCATGCACTGTTTCATTATTCGTTTGTTTTGTTGCTTGGGATGGCTATTCAATATTGCTTTAGCGCAGTACAAGATAAGTGAGAGCGTTACGGGATCTGCTAATTCTTCCTCCGATATAGAAATCGCCTTCGTAGGAAATTTAGCAGTATTTGTTACAAGCTTGTTAAGAGGAAGACTTGACCTGGAGATGGGTGCCAGGGATGTTCTGGCCACCTTGAGAGGCCCTCAACTATACGAGATAAATAAAGGGTTCGGACTGATAACCTGTGAGCCAAATCAAGAAAATCGATTTGGAGTGGCTTCTGTTGTAATGCTGTCATACAACACGCCCAATTCATCCATGAGACAATTTATGAAATATATGTGCAATGCCTATAAGGTGCACTCCATTCTACTTCAATGTTTTCCCTTAAAATCTAGATCTGTTGAACTCCTTCCTGGGCTCTGTAACTGCAAGCCCGAAAAAACATCTAATTGCAAATGCATTGTATATTCATGGAATGTGGAAGAGATCGTAACTATGCTTGCTCGTCGGATGCCCGGAACAATTAAACGAGTCTCTCATTCCCTATGTCTACTGCCATTTCCAGAGTGGCTGCCATCACTGCAACAAGGGCCAGTTGTATGTGGAGGAGACTGAGGAATCTGGAAGGAAGATATTGACAGAGGGTGACACAGAGAAAGGAAAGAAGGCAGTTTAGGGACTGAAATTTTGTTAAGAAAATGCCAGAGAATTTGATGAGACAAGAATGCCTTGCACTAGGAGATAGGATGACATGGCAGAGAGATGTACCTGGAACTAATGTGGTGCTGTCAGGATGATTCATGGAGATGGATGAAACACTGAATGAAATGCTGCTGGCCACCCACGCTCGTGAAAGTTATTTCGGCCTGCCAACTCCTGTAAAAAATTCATTACACATATCTTGAGAGCTGGAGATACCAACAAAAGCAATTTATGGAAATAACAACAAATAATGCATACGCTGAGGCTATTTAATTTATATACCAGTTGGTGCAAGGAGGAAATGTGCCCTAAGCAGGCATAGACTGGATCTCGTAGTTGATCATGTGCCTGGTAGGATGTGTGACAACTGTTTGGCAGCGCTAGATTATGAGAATATATAGCAAATATTTCCAGACAATGCTCGCCCCAAAAATCTTATGAACTATTGCAAAATGCTCACCGCCTTCATCATAGCCTTAGTATGGAGAGAACAACATCCTTTCACCCATTTCCTTCTAAGAAACTTGCAAGCCCTGAAGGCGCTCCTCCAATGCACAAGATTTGAACTACCGAGTCTGGACGGTGAGTTTTCTGAGGTATCCTTGATGGATCTTCTGCCATGGCGAAGAATGGAGGAAATTGGTGAGGAACCGTCCTTTGGTAACTTTCGTGGAGCGCGGGGATTTGAGATTTGAAATTCAAATTCGCTTTTTTGAACACCGTGTCTGAACATTGAAGGGATAGGATACCACACCAATTTGTAATTTCAAAGGGATTTTATAATCAATAATCAAGAATACGATAAATCCAAGTGAACATGCAAACTATTTTCAGATTCTTTTTCAATTTGGTTAATCTGATACAACAAACAAAACCAAAAAATGACCGTGAAAGCATTCAAAATACTTTTTCTCTCATAATCTATGCAATAATATACCACAAACATAATTGTTTAAACCTAAGATCAAGATCAAGTAGATGGAAATTTTAAACATCAAGGTACCACGCGCAACAAATACTTAGGTTAGAAAATGTACAAATTTTAGGTTTTATCAATGAGACCTCGATTGTTCCATGGAAGAACTGCAAGGTGTCATGGATTTTCTAAATAATAAACAAGGTTGACCACATATATTGATTATAACATGCATGAGCTGCAAGTAAACAATATTAAACAATTCTAATATGAAAAAAAATTGATTGTTGGGTTTTTTTCCATGTCTAATTATGTATCATGAAAGAAGTTCTACAACTTTTAAAATAAAAAACAAAGAAAAAACAAACTCAATACTTAAGGATGATTATGTATGAATCATCCCGAGTATGGTTTCCAATTCTATTGTTCTAAGAATCCTTACATAATCATCCCCAGTATGGTTTCCAATTCTATTGTTTTAAGAATCCCCTTGAGGTTGATTCTTTGGAGAGTGACAGTTGATAGTGTAGACTTCTATATTCTTTCCGTTGAATCTACATGCAACTTTAGATGTCCAAATGAAAGAAAGGAAGAAAGAGGAGGAACACATTTCTCTTGGTTGTTTGATGTTCTTAAGTGTGTTGGTCCTTTTCCTTATCACCAAGATGATGTACATGTATCTACGCACATTTCAAACAACCTTTCTCAAACCTATTTTCATATTAGTAACAAGAAATTATGTGAATTTAAACTACTTTAGGTAAAGCAATCGTATTCCAAATAACACCATTAAACACATGATAAATGACAAGTATTTGTGGGGTAGGGAATAATTTCAATATTATTGATGTGAAAAAGGAAACATTACATTAGTGTGAATACATGATTTCCATCTATTGTATCTCCTTCACTAGAGCTCTTGGCCCTTTATCATTTGCCACATGATTTAATCCTTTGTTGATGGTGATCTACAGTCTCTTGTGTTCTTGGAGATATGGATTGAGTGATCCTTGGGCTTACACTCAATATTCCTATGCATATAAAGAAGTAAGAAGAAACTGCCTCTCAACAATAAATATGTGAGCTTCATAATACTATTTATTTCTTTGAATTCTCCTAATGCTTGGCTGCTTGATATCACTCTTCTCTATTTCCATCTCTTAGCCATGGATCTTTCAGTTATTGGCCAGGGAGGTGACAAGGTTGAGGTCAATAGTGCATGCATATTGTAGAAAGGTTTTCTAAACATCATCTTTCATCATGGATTTTCTCATTCCCAAGCTCTCTTCCCTAATTTATTCCTTTTGGTATATGGTTGTGGTTATTGTATATAACACATATGGATGGTAGTGGTTACTCTTTAGAATAACCACAATTCCTATGCTTTTCATTAGGGAAAAGAGCATCCACTTATCTATAAGCATGTAAACAATTGATTTTGATCTAGTATTTTTCACATGTTTCATTGATTCTAACTAGGAGTACCTTGTATTTGTGTTCCTCACATCAAGGCTGTAAAATATCCATATTACACTTCAACCATCCTAAGTCTACACCCAATATCCATATCCACCTCTCTCTATGCTAGTGCTTGCATCTGGGGAAATGTCCATAAGTTGTCTATGTCTTAGTCAAGTATTTCATCTTGTAATCATCATACTTTTCGTAAAATCGGTATCATATTCACCATGTTAAAAAAGTTAGTACCTTGATGTTATGGATCCTTGGATCCATTACAATAGTCAACTAGCCGGTTAACTTCATAATGGTACCAGAATTCTTGTAGGTAAAACTATAATCCATATGATATAATTTACAATTAATCATTAATGCCAAATTGAACATGTACATCTTCACAACATGTGTTGCAAGCACTTATACATGATTGAAACTGCAATAACAAACGATCATCATAAGTATAAAATCATGATGGAAACACTCCATCATCATCATGATCATGTGTTGATAAATCATAAACCATCAATATATACTCTTAAGGGTTAAATAAGCCATGATGTTCACATACCTAAGTAAACAACAATCTCTCTTAGTCACATTACAATATTGCACTAGAGAATATCATGTCATGGATAACTTTGCCCAGTTCTATTTACAGTTGTACTCATGCCATTGACTATCTTCTTAAGATGATTTCATGCATAGTCCATCATATTCATCAAAATCAAGTATAATATACACAAATTATAAAAGAGTAATACACACGTGACACAATAACTTGATGAATATGCCTTTGTCATTCAGAATTTAACTATACATACATGGAAGAAATTATATTCTACTATGCCTTTGGCCTGCTTATCATCACTTGGACATTATCTCCTACCTCTATCCACTCCTAGCCTAGTAGGCTTACCAAAACCTATCTTCTACAAGACTAAACCTCTAGTCCCTTAAACAAAATCCTACCTCTATCCACTCCTAGCCTAGTAGGTCAATCTTGGTCCGGGAGCAAAAAACCAAACGGAGCAACGAAAGTGCGTGCCGTCGGCTCCTGCAAGTGTGTATGGGCAATGCCGACATGGGTAGACCACCAACACTTGCTCGGTCTAGGGTTTTACAGAGTTGACCCACCAATGCCAGATTTGCATTGAGGTGCACTGGGCAAAAAATTAGTTTACGAAATGACTGTACAACGGAGTCATTGGGCCACGAGGACACGAGAGAGAGGGCTCCCTAGGGGTAATGGCATGCCAGGAGACCAACGGATTCGACGGTTCGTCGATCCGACCTCCGGTTGCCGAGATATGTCAAGCCCTAGGTCGCATGAAAATGCCGTTCAAGGACACTAGGTCAATCTTGGTCCGGGAGCAAAAAACCAAATGGAGCAACGAAAGTGTGTGCCGTCGGATCCTGCAAGTGTGCATGGGAAATGCCGACGTGGGTAGACCACCAACACTTGCTCGGTCTAGGGTTTTGCAGAGTTGACCCACCAATGCCAGATTTGCATTGAGGTGCACTGGGCAAAAAACTAGTTTACGAAATGACTGTACAACGGAGTCATTGGGCCACGAGGACACAAGAGAGAGGGCCCCCTAGGGGTAATGGCATGCCAGGAGACCAACGGATTCGGCGGTTCGTCGATCTGACCTCCGGTTGCCGAGATATGTCAAGCCCTAGGTCGCATGAAAATGCCGTTCAAGGACAAGTCTAGGTCAATCTTGGTCCGGGAGCAAAAACCCAAACGGAGCAACGAAAGTGCATGCCGTCGGCTCCTGCAAGTGTGCATGGGCAATGCCGACGTGGGTATACCACCAACACTTGCTCGGTCTAGGGTTTTGCAGAGTTGACCCACCAATGCCAGATTTGCATTGAGGTGCACTCGGCAAAAAACTAGTTTACGAAATGACTGTACAACGGAGTCATTGGGCCATGAGGACACGAGAGAGAGGGCCCCCTAGGGGTAATGGCATGCCAGGAGACCAACGGATTCGACGGTTCGTCGATCCGACCTCCGGTTGCCGAGATATGTCAAGCCCTAGGTCGCATGAAAATGCCGTTCAAGGACAAGTCTAGGTCAATCTTGGTCCGCGAGCAAAAAACCAAACGGAGCAACGAAAGTGCGTGCCGTCGGCTCCTGCAAGTGTGCATGGGAAATGCCGACGTGGGTATACCACCAACACTTGCTCGGTCTAGGGTTTTGCAGAGTTGACCCACCAATGCCAGATTTGCATTGAGGTGCACTGGGCAAAAAACTAGTTTACGAAATGACTGTACAACGGAGTCATTGGGCCACGAGGACACGAGAGAGAGGGCCCCCTAGGGGTAATGGCATGCCAGGAGACCAACGGATTCGACGGTTCGTCGATCCGACCTCCGGTTGCCGAGATATGTCAAGCCCTAGGTCGCATGAAAATGTCGTTCAAGGACACTAGGTCAATCTTGGTCCGGGAGCAAAAAACCAAACGGAGCAACGAAAGTGTGTGCCGTCGGCTCCTGCAAGTGTGCATGGGAAATGCCGACGTGGGTAGACCACCAACACTTGCTCGGTCTAGGGTTTTGCAGAGTTGACCCACCAATGCCAGATTTGCATTGAGGTGCACTCGGCAAAAAACTAGTTTACGAAATGACTGTACAACGGAGTTTAAAAATTATTTTTATCGGTAATAAAAAAAAAATGAGCAGTTCAATAAAATAGCAAAACAACCAGCAGTGGAATAAAATAGCAATTTGCTCTTCATAAATATTTATTACTTGGCACCAATGACTGGTGTGCCAACCCTATTCTAACAATCTACCCTCAAATCTTGGTTGAAAAAATAGAATATGCTTTGTTTCATTATAATGTTATGCATTTACAGCAACAAAAAACCATTTTATGAGCATATATGATTTTTGGCTGTAGAGCATTTCTACGTTTAATAAAGTATTTATAATGGTTTAATTTAAATCTTCAATTTTAATTAAAAAATAAATAATATTTTTTTTAAAACAATTTTTATTATTATATTTGTAATTAGTTTGGATTTTAATTTTTATTATTTTTAATTTTTTTAAAATATTTATATAAAGTTTTCAATAGTTTAAAAATATATATATATTAAATTTAATATTTAAAAATTAAAAAAAAAATTGATAATATTAAAATATCAATTTACTCATCTGTAATTGGTTGAAAACAATGATTAGACTAATTTCCCCTGCTTTGAGAGTTAATTGTCAAATTTTAAAAATAGTTAACCTAAGAGATGGAAAAATTAAAAAATAATTTTGATAATATTAAAATATCAATTTACTCATCTGTAATTGGTTGAAAACAATGATTAGACTAATTTCCCCTGCTTTGAGAGTTAATTGTCAGATTTTAAAAATATATTTAAATTTTAAAAATAGTTAACCTAACACATGGATGTTGCATTGAATAAAAATGTACGAGATGGGTTTCGAGCTGATACAGGCCGCGCTCATAATACAAAATATTTTTCAATGTACATCTCCCGAAGATATCAAAGTTGCATGATTTTTTTTATTTCATCCAAGATTAGGACGGTGATAATCGCGAGCTTCTTTCGGCATAAATGTCTCCCCGTTCGTGAGAACTTCGGCAAACTTTAATCACCACAGAGATTTGTCATTAACGAAGGGTTTGGAGTTTTTGATTGGATGTGTTTTTCAAACAGAATTCTTGTAAAACAAGAAGGTTTTTTTTTAATCTTAAAATTAGATATTGTTGACTGTATATCTTGCCCATTGCTTTTTGCAATCCAATTTGTAGGTGTGAAAGGACTTTAAGATATTTTTATGTTTTCAATTGAGGTTTATTATATTTCAAAGGGATTTATGTACATTGTATGAGTAGGTTTTCCTTTAGTTGATATCCAACATATAAATTTGAGAGTGAGTGAGGAACTTTGGAAAATATTCAAAATGTATACAAAACATAGATTTAAAATTAAAAAAATTTAAAAGATGTAGGACTTTTATGTATTTAAGAGAATTTTTACTTTTTGTTATCCAATTTTTGTTAGTGTGTAGTAGGTTTTGGTTTAGTTGATGTTAATGGATATTGATAGTGATATCATTAGTTGGTAAGGAACTTTGGAAAAAATTTAATATATATAAAATTGTTAAAAAAGAGATAGATCTAAAATCAAATGCTTTTAAAAGATGGATGATTCTCATCCACTTAAGACAATTATTGGTTTTTGTTATCCAATTTGTTGGTGTGAAAAGACCTTTTGATATTTTTATGGTTGAAATTTGAACACCAAGTTCTATTTATATTTGAAAAGGGTTTGTATGAGTATTGTACCTGTAGGTTTTGGTTTAGTTGATATTGTTTATAGAAAGTTATCTTATTTGAAATTGATAGTGATATATCACTAGTTGATGAAATTGATAGTGATATCACTATTTGGTGAGGAACATTGGAAAATATTCAATACATATAAAATTGTTAAAAGAAAACATAGATCTAAGATCAAAGGTTTTCAAAAGATGGATGATTCTTGTGCACTTAAGAGAATTTTGGAAAGAGAAATGTTGATTCTGTTATTATTCTATTTGTACTTAAAAAATATAGTTTTTAATCATTAGTCATATGGATAGCTACTTTTCTCCAATTGTATTGCACGTTAGTTTCAGTGCTACTATTCTCCAATTAAGGCCTTCGTTTAGTGATAAAGGAATGAGAGTATTCTATTAAAAATGTAGCTATGTACAAATTTATATAACTCATAGTTAATGTGATATAATTTGGTTTACATTAAAATGTATGTCCATTTATATAATTTATAGTTAATGTTATATGATTTGATTTAAATTAATTAAAATGCATATAAAATGCATGTCTATAAGTTTTAGGGAATTGCACTATCTATACATAAATATGAAGTTTTTAAACTTTTGTTAAAAAAAATTTCACTTAATTGCATAATTAAATATATAATTGGAGCGGTTGCAAAACAACAATTATAACCACCATGGCATATGCCAAGCCCGTATAAAGAGTTTAAAGAAACCAAATAACATTCCAAACTTTAATTCCGTACCAATTTTTGTTATGCATAATCAATGGTTAAGTATTTGGTTACGCATAATCAATGGTTACGTATTCCTTTTAGGTTCCCCACTCCTTCATAACATAATTTAGGTTATGCATTCATTTAAGTAATAAATGTTTTGAATATAATTTTTTATATCTTTTAATAAAAATATTTCAATTCTTTGTACTTTTATAAAATTAAAGTAAAATATTGTACAACTACATACAATTATTAATTAAATTATTTATAAACTATTTTTAAATGACAGATATAAGCAGCTTTTGCTATTTTCACTTGTTATAATAAATTTAAAAAAAAATTAATATGATTAAACTTTTTAATTTATCAAGTTTATTTGTTATAGTTTTTTAAATTCTTTTTTATTATTATAATAAAATTTTAAAAATATTATTATGATTGTTTTTTTTAATTTATTAATTTTATAATGGAAACATATTTCTATGCATTATGAATGCACTTCACTATTAAATTATTTAACAAGCCTTCCTTATGTCTAAATTTTGAGATTTTATATGTTTTACTCATTTTCTTTCCTTGCCCATAGCTGGGAAAATACATTTTGTTTTATTATAAATAAGGTAATTGCATGAAATTCAACCATATAAATTGTGTCCCACGACAATTTTCTGAAACATATTGGTGATATAGGAAGAAGAATTGAATAATGAATACTCTCAAAGGGGAAGACTTTCCGCTAAAACGCTAAAACTGAGTAGAAGAGCTCTGAATAGTGTCTGTAATTTTATTTATTTATTAATTTTCACAAAGTTCTGTCTTTGTTAGTGGCTATGAGACTTGGGACGAGTATAATGGTCTCAGATTTTAGGGTTTGTAGGTTTGACATTTAAATGATTGTTTGTATTTACAAAATATTTTAGAAAATATATTGTTTTAGACTTTCTTCATTAATGCCAACCAACCTGTATAATGTTTTAGACTTTGCTGAAAACTTTTGTCACTTTGACTTTTTCACTATTTTATCCATGGTGGAGGGCAACGAACTTGAGAAAACTGTGTATTATAGAGAGGGTTTAAACTTTGCTGAAAACTTTTCCCACTTTGACTTTTTCACTATTTTATCCATGGTGGAGGGCAACGAGCCTGAGAAAACTGTGTTGTATTATCGAGAGGGTTTTAGGTACGAGGGATGGGATTCTTAACATAAATTTTGAAAACCAATTAGAGATTTAGATTGAGTAGTTTGTGCAATGAGTAAGTAAATATCATAAATTTTCAAAAGAAAAATTTAGAAATTAAAACAAAGGCAAACCATGTATATACTTATTTTCATATTTTTTCTGTAAAACATTCGATATTTAAGTTTCCAATCCCAACCTCACATTTTTAGTTTAGACGTCCCTTAGACGTCCCTTCCGTCAAGGCTCGCACTGCTCGCAGCCAGCCAGCATTGGATTTGTTGTGTAGTTGCCAATTGGTGTTTAGGTAGATGTCCCTTCAGTCTTCAAGTGGCTATTAAGAACCGTGGTATTGGTATCCGTATTGGTATTGGTAATAATATCTCAGTGAGTCGACATTCCACCTATCTATCTGGATTCCAATTTCCAGATGGGACCTGTTTGGTATAAACTCTAGCATTAATCACACATTTAAAATAAAAAATTCACAAACTTAAAATAAAAAATAAAAAATGGATCTATATTAATAGAGTAGGTGTAACATTAATATTCACTCACAAACCAATATACATGACGGCTAAGTTTTAAACTGCCCGTTAGTTTGACTTTCTGTAAAATTAAGCACATACAAGTGCTATACCATGCCTCCCTATCGAAATTACTATGATAGAGAACCTAGTTATTCCCATTCGAGCAAATTATTATCTCTTTAAGGAAAACCCGACGGATAGGTTTTTGGTGGCATGTAGGTTCAAATTGTAATATATCATACTACTCCCCACAACAACCTGGATGGAGAAGCGAGCACTAGCACGATTTGTATCTATATTGTTGGGGGAAACAGGACGATTCAAAAATGCGTGGGTTAGGTTGGGCCCGAAACTAAAAGATCATAAATGCATTGGCTTAAATAATAATAACTGTTGAATCCCTCCCTATTTTAGACGAACATTACTCCTTCCTGATAAAGCAGCACCGGTGACTGTATTTTCCGGCCAAGCTGATATCCGCTGGTGGCTCGCTGCTCCACGCAAGATCACTTCCGCGTCAGGTGCATTGATGTGCAGCCTACATTGGAACTCGTCCACGATCCAATCCGGACAATCAACCGATATGGGTGCAGGATTTGGGTGGATCTTGCGTGGGTGGATTAAGTCGGAGAATGCAGCCAGGAATGAGAAGACGGATGATTAAAGATTTGATGATCCAATCAAGAATGATTAAAGGAATCAGAGATCTGAGGGACAGGTGCCCGGCTTCTCTTCCCTCATCAACCCGCGTTTAAACCTCAGCAACTGAGTAAAGACTCTGGATACATAGTCGTGGACGTGCTCTTTACCCATTCATTCAGAAAAGACTCATGAGACATAGATATTGAACCTCACAGACTCCTCAGGAGATCATTAGGTATCTTTTTACATTAACCCCTGGCTTTAACACTTAATCACCCAAACCTCGACACTAGTATTTCACTTACTATGGTTTATTCCAGCAGTGAGTTAGTATCTCTTGTGATAAATCAGAGAACAATGAGCTTAAGGAAAATATATTACCAGAATGATAAAGTAAATCAGCAAGCTCGTTTACCTTTTCCATTAAAGTTTTTATAGAATACCTGGGGCCAGGCAAGAAGTTGAGTTGCTTCAGAATTTACAAAATATTCTCATTGGCTTTTTTTGTATAAGAAAATTGCATATTTAGGGGTTACGATGGTTCCATCTCTCACTTTAATGCCCAACGCGTCGAGGATTTGGTGCAGGTTGACCATCACGTAGTGAATTGACGGGATCTGTCCGGTTCCATCTCTCACTTTAATGCCCAACGCGTCCAGGATTTGGTGCAGGTTGACCATCACGTAGTGAATTAACGGGATCTGTCCGGACTAAGATCCGCCAGCAACTCAAATGGATTTGCCTTGGATTTGGGCGTATTCAATCACTTAATCCTTCACCAGCTCGAGTTAATGCACCATCCACGTTTTCTGCCTTCTTCTCATCTCCCGCCCATTCCATGCTATGTCATTCTCACGGCTCACGGTGATGTCATTCTCATTCTCACGGCTCACAAGAAAGCAATAGGACCAGTTTGCAATCAGCACAGCCAGCACAGCAAGTAGATATCACTCCTACCAGGTACCGCATATCTCTCCATTTTTGTAATCTGCCAATTCCAATCGACGTGTTGCCAATTTCTGGTATTTCTGCTCGCTTGTTTAACATGGATATCGACGTAGGGGTTTTATTTATTCATGGCTCTGCATTTGTGTTTGGTTCATTGTCTGGTAATTAATTTGTGGATGGCAAATAAATATTTTTTTAGTTATGTTCAAGCCTCATTTCTTCTTGAAAAATCTGGGTCTCTTCTTCATTCAGAATGGACTTCATAACCTCCATATTCTCATGACCCACAGCCATGCTGCCTCTGGGTCTCTTGTTTGGCCAGCCATGACTCTCATGATCATGGTCGGCCCCCACATTAATGCAAAACAATATACTTACAAAAACTATAGTGACTGACCTAAAATTTGATAACACAGAGACCTCTGAGTGAAAACGAAAATACCGAATCCCTGAACCTCACCTCTGTGTATATATATATATATATACCTCCTTTCCTAGTGTTTTACACTGTTATACATTATCAATCTGTATAAAACTTTGACTGTACAGAGAAAGGGAGCTGTGACCAGGCCATTTTGCCCGTTAAATAGTGGTAAAATAGTACTTACTGCATAAGACGGAAGCTAGTAGTAGTTTTACTGTCTAGTAGTACAACCCTAACTAAGCTCATAGTAATGTACAGATCACATATCCTATCATGTTTCCATAGTAAAGTGTTTCCATTGCCATATGTAACTGATATCACGGTTGTTACGTAACTAGACATAGTACCAACATCCCAGGATTAAAGTATCTAGATATTATGAATAGTATTATCACCATTGTTCTAACCCTTATGACACATTGATGACACTATCACTATGCTCATATTCCTGGAGAATTCGCTATGATAAGCTTAACAAACTGTGATGTAAGAACATGTAGTTCAAACACGTATTCAAACAAGAGCTGAATATCACTCTATTCCAAGCTGTTATGTGATTCCTTATGGTTACATGTTTAACTATGAGTACCAATCTAACTAGAAATAAGGTTATGGTACTGATTCTAATGTACTAGTAAGCTTCCATAATAATTGCGTATCTATAGTATTCAAACAGGATGCTATATAAACATGTGTAAACAATGTATCACAGGCACTCTTAGCTTGTACTAGTAATACAGTCCATTATTTATTAGGCTCATACTTACACTGTTCTAATATAAGGGAATAGCTGAATGTCACTACAAATTGGTCTCTATAAGTAACAGTTACATTACTATCATTAAGCTTGATGAATATGCTAATCTCTGTAATAGCTTAGATACCAGAACACTATGTTGAAGATTAGTGATAAGCTATAATATTATGTTACAAGCAGTTATGGTTATGCTTTATGTATACTGATCTATAAGCAATGGAATACAGCTAGTTCCATATTAAATGACGTGATATGTTGGAGTTACATGCTATCTCGGGATAATCACTATTAATACCATATATGTTAGATAAGGAAGAGCTTACTACGAGATGTGCTATACATACTTGCTTTGCCTTGTACTAATATGAGTCATAGAAGCTATAAGAACTAAGCTAATATCTCTAATAACTCTACTTTTTTAAGCTGTTTAGTAGTCATTACTTATAAAGCTTAGATTAGCTCATACTATGTTACATTACTCTGTTATAGTTACAATGCTTATAAGGAGAAGTACTATCTCCATTGATTCATATTAAATAAGACTAACCACAGGGTAAGTAAGGAACAATGAAACCGCTGTATTCCAGTGATTGTATATACCTTGGATCCAATTATTACGGATTTACTATGTCGTAGTTTCCCTAATTGACATACTATGTGTAATCTCTAAATCATAGTAACTTTGATTACTCGTACTTGTTAAGAGCTGGAAGAAAATGTGTAAGTAACTACGTAATGAATACTAGTTATTAGTTACCTGTTACACCAGTACCTATGTAAATGTTGTAAACTCAAGACATGGTAGTGATTAGAGCTGCACACATTAGACTAGTGCTTAGAAGTATGATGCTTGTTTATAACGGTACATGTGATCTTACCGGAATAACACTATGAATAAGAATATCCATAATAAGTAATCGGGTTCCGTTACTTCAGTGCCCTTCAAAGGCCCTTTTAAGCGTCATAGAAGGCCATATTAAATTTTAGCCGGCAAAAAAAATTTACTTTTATGGAGAGCACGTCAATTATGAAATTAAATAAAATTATATAAATTTGCAACTGAAGGGCGAGTCCAAATTTTGCCTGTTCGGGCTTTATCAATGGACTGTGGCCCAGGGGAGTAGGTTGTGGTAGTGCCCGCCGGTATGTTTGATGCTTACTTTGTCTCATATAAGACGCAACTGATTAAAATATTTTAAAATGCAATTTCGGTTCTGATGCCACAGGAAGTTTCCACGTATGTTGAATGGTTTCTTTGCTTGATGTTCTTTTAACACAGCGTGCACCTATTAATAAGATTTATATTAAACTTAGATTGACGAAGCATGTAAACTTTATTATTTAATTTCTTTCTCTAGATTAATGACGAAGAATTACATTTAAAAATATTTGATTTGATTGACTTTGAAATGGATTGATGCTGATTTTAATTTTTTATTACTTTAAGTCGAAATTTATTTTTTTGAATTTTCATTGCGTTTAACGCAAATATTTTAATTATTAATAATAAACACTGAATCCCTATGCTAAACACCACGAAGGTGGCTCATAAATGCCGTGACACTCTGCCTGATGTGCATAGACACAACGATTGTTACGCCAAGGAAAGTCTACACATTGGATAATGTGCATGCTTTTACGTAAAATAAATTTGAATATCATGCATTGCTAAGATGTCTAGCTACAAAAGATGAGATACATTTCGTATTTTATAATTGGAGACTTTCTTACCACTTAAGAAATGGGCATCGAATGCTTAAATGAAGTTTTAGAAAGGCATTTTAAAATACGAAATGTATTTCATAATTTCCACTAGAAGTTTAGGTAGACGATAAAGGTGTGAACTAGTAAGAAGTTCGTTATGGTTGATGATTAGATATATGTATTTGAATGTAAAATATCACAATTAAACAGTGTGAATAGTGAATTGGAGGGCTCTATGTGACATGGTGGTGTGGCACCATGGTAGCCAGACCGTTAGTAGGTGACTCGTGAGTCGGTGAGTTTTAAGTGAGCATAATCTATTAATCAACATTAATGTTATCATTATCAAGGAACATCAACTCCTGTGACCTGTTGAATCTTGATCCTCAATTCCAATCCTCATCTAATGTTGCACTGCCTACACAATTAAATCAATGGCTAAGGGGGGTTTGTGATTAGTGAACTTTGTGCCACACTGCCATGGCCATGTGACCACGGATTACGGCCAGCTACCGCATTAATCAAATGGTAAATGTTTAATATGGATTATGGAAAATTTCATATTGGATTATGCGAATTTATGCCATTTTGGAATTATTCGCAGAGTCTAGACTCGCAGGTTGCAGCTCGTTGCTCAATGGAGCTTGTCACGTAGATTCTAGACTCTTTTGAGTTCTTTGGTTCACCTTAGATTCTAGAATTCCTTGAATCCTAGACTGGACACCGATTGTTAGAAGTAACAACTCGCTTTGAGTAGGGGTAGGGGGTATACATGATGATGGAAATTTGATGGCCTGGATTCTTGATGTTAGAATTTTTCTTCATGTTGATGGTACCCTAGTGATGGTGATGTTAGCATATACATGTTCATGTATTATTTGAATTTTGGTATAGGAGCTATGGGATATGGTTGATCTTGATATGCTCTCTTGTGGTTCCTTATTGATGAAAATGGTGCATTTCATCTCTATGCCACTTCATCATTAGTGAAGCGCCCTCATAGCCTTGTTTTGTCAAAGCTTGAGTTTCCTTTTATGATGGATCACTTGGCTTGGTTGCATGATTTGGTCGTGTTTGGGAACTCCTCTATGACAACATCCTAATACTCCGGATTAAAGACATATTCATAAATTCTTGTAGATCACTCATGCTTATGGATGGATTTCTCTTAGCAAAGTAGATTATGTAAATACCAAGTGGTCATCGTTTGGTGTATTGTTTTCTTATCTAAATCTGCCATAAATTAAGAATGACACAATATGGGAAATAATGAACAGTGTCAATGGCAAAACAAAGGTTTTAGCGGTGTATCCTATAGGTATGGGTTATATAATGTTCACAACAGCCAATATATATGGATAGCTCATGAAGAATTTTGAGCAGTCTCGACTTTCAAATCTTCCAAGAAAAGGGACACATTTGTACTCTTTATGAATGCCCTAAGCATGGTCCTTGCTGGAGATCTCAATAAGGACTATACTTCACACAGAGTACCATAAGAGCAAGATAATCCAAGCCTATTGATAACAAATTTGCATGCAAAACACTATAAATTACTGTAGGACTGAATGCACAACACTTCTAAAGATGGTCTGAGAGCTAATGGTGGAGGTTCATTTCTAGCCCTACTTTGCAAGCCAAGAGAGGAAGATCACACCTTTTTGTATGTAAGAATTATTGAATGATATCCATGATTCTTGGTATAGGGTCTGAATCTTCGATATTGACACTCTTACTGAATTCCCCAACTGTTAATTGCAAATAATCTTTTCAGCATTGCAGAGAAACGAACCACTGTAGCAGGTGACCCTGTTGAGTATTTGTTTAATTCAATGTAGGTCCTCTTACTCAAAGTAAGATGATGGCATTACCAAGGAGACTTGTTAGAGTCTTGTCATTTACAAGTGAAGGAAGCAAAGTATCTGTGCAACTAACCATATCACAATTTGTTCAGGGAAAAGGGAACTTTAATTCATCAAATATTTCTAAATGTGTCTAGTTTGCAAATACCAAGGACAATTATGGAATTATTTAAAGACGTGTCTTTTTTTAGAGCTAGTTTGCAAACGATAATGAAAATTTGATGTACTATTACATTTTCAAATGAAAAGAAGGATTTATTTTTACATGGCAGTATTGAAGGGTTGAATTTCTAATAGCCCTTCAAAGTGAAATGTGACCATGCCCTTCAAATTTGATCCCTGGTTCCGTATGCATTACTATCTGTAAACATAACGGTATTACTACTATCCGTATCTAGCACTGATAAAGGCTCATTAATTACTCTGAATACGTAACAGTCATGTAATGCTCTCTCACGTAGTTCGAACAAGCTAGTTTATGCCACTTTCCCCTCCCCGGACCGTAAGGTTAAGTCTCTTTATTCTATAACAGGCTGTGCTCGATCCCGGAGGGAGGCTCACCTTCCAAAGGTAAGGATGTCGCTCGCTCCGTTTAGTTAATGTACAATACTTAGTCGGGCCCAACAAAAAAGGAACTTATTGTAGGTGCGCTGGAAGGAGAGAAGGCCACTGCACAAATAAGCATACTTTCTTTTTTGGGGAGGGAATCAATCAACGTGTATATATTTTCTATTACACTTATTACAAAGAAATTAAGTATATCTTGAATGCATTGGCATTCGTGTCATGTGACTGGACCATGTCCCTGTCATGTAATAGTTCCACCCACAGTTTAGAGAAATGATTTCTCCTCACTCCACTTGTATCTTTCGTTTTGGTTAATATTGACCTTTTCGAGAGCGCAAGCGGTCTACAGCAGTACTGTAGCAGACAAGAATATGAATTTTTATGTAACCATACAAAACTTCCTTTTATAATATTTATTTTTATAATATTTATTTATTTATGAAGATATTTCAATTTCATACATTTAATATTCTTACATAGAATTCATATTCATTATGCAAATATATTGAATCATCTCTCCAAGTCAAGAAACTAATTAGATCAATTAGGAATTTTTAAAACCGTCGTAATTTTTTGTTTATATTTAGTTGTAATACAGGAATTGGCCTCACAAGATACTCTGTTACCACAGAAACATCTCTTTTTGTTTCGAAAAATAGTTTTCGTTTCCCGGTTTTGGAAACTGTTTTTCGTTAAATGTTGCATGCAGGTCGTTTCTCCCTTCTCCCTCCGTTTCATTAATGGTTAAGTTCATTAATGTTGAAATATTTTAATATATATATATGTGGATTTTGTTTCATTAATTAATTTATTTCTCTCAATTCTAATATTGACATGTGTCTTATATTTTGAAGGTATAATTTTTTTCTTAACGTATAAAAATTTAAGATAAAAAAAATTACACTTTGAAAAATTGGATCTACCTAACCTAAACCTTTATTTAAAAAATAGTTTTACTATAAGATGAAGAATTTTTATATATTTAAATTACCATGTTAAATTATATAAATTTACAACATTCCATTTTTTTAAAATAAATTATATATATTAGAAATCTAAATAAAAATTTATTTTAAACTAAAAAAACTATATATCAAAATTTATAAACAATTCTACTTCTTTAAATGATTTCTTACAACTCATTTCCATATACACAAAAGGGGTATTTATGTTTCTTTCCTCAAGCCATAAGCTTTGAGACTTAAGCCTCGAATCCTCTTCTTGGTGTCGGTCTATGTGGAGTTCTACTTCAATATGTTTTTCAGTTTTCAAATCCTCTTCTAAGATTTATTTTTATTTGAGGGATGCTTGGAAGGTTTCTAGTTCTTATTGCTTCTGCTTCTCTCCAATGACCAACGATTTGCTAGTTTTTTTCCGAAACATCTAGGCTCCACTTACTAGTGTTCCTGATTTTTTCTTCCAATTAAAGGGGGATATTCACCAATGAACTCAAGATCCAATGTTGAGTGGCTTAGGAGTCACAATTTTGAAACTAAGGCATCCCAAAGGGTTTCCATTCCTCTTGAGGCCCTATAGAACTGTAGGACCCCTCCTTTAGGGTCCCCTTTGAACTGAACCTGAAACTTTAAAACCTTCATACAAACAAATTAGCCATTATAGTTATTGGAAAAATAAAATAAAAGAGTGAATAACTTAACAAAAATAAGCAAACCTTAACCTGTCAACCCGATCCAGCTGGTCCATTGTTGTCTGCATCTTCCGTAGGATCCCTCCAGCAAAGCTCGTTTAACCATAGGCGAAGCAACCGTTAGCTTCGCCACCCAACCATAGGCTCATGCTTTCAGTCGCATGGCCTCCCCCGAGCTTTGGGTCGTAGAGCTCACACAAGTATTTCAGAAATTCAGCTTGGGCTTCCCTTCCCACCAGGATTTCTAAGCCAAACCCTTAGATAGCAGCAAGTCTTTGAGGCATTCAAAAATTACGACAATCGTCCAAATTATGGGCCCTTTACCCATTCCCCAAGACTTCCTTATAAAGGAAAATCTCATGCGACACATGTCGCTTCATGCATAATTAAATATTTTTAATTAATTATTTAATTAAAACACTCACCCATCCAAGTGTCAGTTTCTCTAGGAAGTGAACCAACACCCCTAAGTTTGCTCCAGTTTGTCCCCCAGATATTTTAATTAACTCCTAGCTTTTAGTTGACTAGGTGTCTAATCTTAGGATTCTATTTTGCTCCTAAATAATGATTTCTATTATTTTAAATGCTCAACAAAAATAACTATTCATGTGCAAATGCCTAAATTATTTTTATGCATTTGCTAAGTAATAATCTAGAGTTATTCTCATAAGTTTTTATGTAGTTAAATATAACAATCAAACTCACTAAGATCACGGTGCCGCGCCGTTGGGCTCCTAGTTCCATAATTTTAATTCCCTGACATGGCACCACTCCGTCGGGTCCAGTCATCCATGGTTTCCATTCCTTGGCATGGTACCGCATCGTTGGGTCCTTGCATCCATTCTTTCCGTTCTCGACAGGGTACCGCATCGTCGGGCCCTTCTGCCACCATCTTTCCGTTTTGACTTGCGGGAACTCTTGTAGGGATTTTAGGAATCGTTACCATCCATCCTCCGTCTACATGCTATCTAGGGACTAATGGCGTTGAGGAGTGAGTCCGTTCTCACTGCGCGCCCCCCAACTCGTACGTGACCAGCTCCATCGTGGCCCACCTCGTACGCCCTCACGCTTTCCTCTTGAGCAAGCGGATCAGTGCTTATCTGCTCAAGCGTGGTATTCCGTCGGAAGTCGACATCGTCGTCTCTCTCCCTGTGTGTGATTTACTCGTACTCTACGACCCTTCATATTCCTTTGTGTGTCCGTTGGTGAGCCGTTTCACCTGTCGCTACACACATTTCTCGCAAACGTAAATTAGTAGCACTGTCCCCAATAATCACAATTTGTTTTATAAATCTGTTGCTTCATTAAGCATCTATAATTTACTTAATCATTACTCATTCGTCTAATCACATAATCAATTGCACAGCTAGTCGTTTAAGCATCATTCATATGTACAATTTTCATATCAAAGTTAATCGTTAAACAACATGAAATTGTCCATTCACAATAACTACCCAAATGCACATATATCAATCAATCGTAATCATAAATATACTCAAAATAAAATCATAGGGTTATTTTATTAATGTTTCAAATAGTCAGGTGACTCAGCAGGTGCCCTCAATGTCTATAGTAGTCTAGGGGCACTACATACACCCCTACTTAATTAGAACTTCGTCCCGAAGTTTAGAATAAAAATGGAAATCTATGACGCATCTCAGTTGCGTCCTCCCAAGTTGCAGAGCTAGGACTGTAACTGTCCTACTGCACTTTGACTTGATCAATCCAGGCTAATCATTAAGCAAGAACTAGCCAATCAATTATACCACTCCACACATATAATTTAATTCTTTAATTCATTTATCAATTATTGTCGTCATTCCCATCTTCAGGTTTTCCTCAATCATTTAAGACATAACAAGGCTCAAGAGACCATTATATCGAAGTTGTTCAGCTGGGTCACTCGACAGGTGCCCTTAAGGTCCATAGTCATTCTAGGGGCATTACATACACCCCCTCATAAATAGAACTTCGTCCCGAAGTTAAATTTTGTTCTCATACTTCCGAAATTAGGCTTAAATTTTTGTTCTCGTTCTTTCGATGTTAAATTTCTATTCTCAACTTCATGTCATCGTATTCTATTTTTCTCCAACAATCATGGTCATAAGTGTTGGTGGTTCTAATCATTAGTTTTCTATTTCATGAGCATGGTTCCAATACCTCCTTAGAAACTCAATCATAATTTAGAGGAATGCAAATCCAATAATACCTTCATAATTATTAGTCCCAAATTAGATTTTCTATACCTTCGAGTCATCTATGAAGGTTTACAATGTCCATTTATCTACAAGCTGCATTACATCAATGGCCACCCAAAAGTTTATTCAACCATAATTCAGCATAACAAATCTAAGCAAGGATTCCCATCTAATTGGTTATCCTCCCTCCAAGACGAGAAGGTAAACATCATAAGATATACACTCAAATATAGATAGGCAAGATATAATCACAGATTTAACAAATCAGGAGAGACTCTCAAATAGTCCAAAAACCAAATTCCATAAGACTACTCCCAAATCCTTAAATGTCAGTTCTCAATTCGATAGGATTCCTAGGGTCGTAATTTAACGGCTTAGTAAAATAAAAATAAAATTATTAACTTTAATTCCTAGTCCTTTCATCATTAACATCATGTCCAAGTCAATGATCTTATCACATCCTTACTTCATTTTATCCCTTTTGTTGTCACATGGTTACTTCGACAGACTCATCAAGTCGTAATGTGTGTTTTTCTTATTCTTATTGAGTTCTAAATCGAGGTCTAGTCATATTTTCTTCAAGGTTTGACTATGTCCTATTGTCGGCTTCATTGCATTCAGTTCATTGTTTTGATCGGCTCCATACTTTTTTTATGAAAATCGTCCTTGTTTAACCCTCTCGACAGTCTGTCGAATTCTCGACAAGCATAAGCAATTGTGTTATTATAATCTTCATTCCCATAAATAATGTATGTATCCACACCTTAATTTAATATAACCTCGCACTAAGTATTAATAAGAGTATCCATACTATATATTAATAATGCCCATACATTATTAAAAGTACCCCCAATATATCTTGATAATGTCCACCACTATTACCAAAAAAATTTCATACCTTAATAATGTTTACCATTAATTTTTAAAATATCCAACTTCAAAAAAAACACTTAATATTTTCTGTCAACTAAACCTTCCCACATTTATAAAAGGTAACTTCTTCATTATTTAGGATTCATGAAATGAATAAGATCTTCCTTTCTTTTTGATATAATAACAAAGATGACTTTACACATTCTATTAAGAAGTAATCACATAATCACTAATTCTCTCCAAAATAAATAAATTCACTCTTCTTTTGCAAACGGAGCATTTCAACACCTCCCCATATAAAGTATTTACATAAAATTACCATCATTTCAATATTCTTAAAATACAATCTTTTTACTACGAATAAACTAGGTGAACTTATAAATCCTATAGTTATAATTTTAAAACCTTTCGTAATAATATTAGTATGGCATTTCGTTCGGTATGCATGGTAACAATTCTATTTTCTTTCAATCAGAAACAATGCAGAATTTCCAATCTTTCAATACATTAAATTTCGTCTGTTTTTCAATGATTGAGAAAAATGAAAGTTTACAATCCTTATTAACTAGGACATGATTACACAATTCTGTGAACTCTATCGACATAATTGAATTTTTACTTTACCCAACCAGCTTGAAAGGAAATCCATTTCCGTAAATTCATAACTACAATAATAAAGTTTCATTACTTTCACGATAAACAATTTGAAGAGATTATGGTTTGAATTAGCTAGCTTCCCATTCGTTCTATCCTGGGTGAAGCACTTATATATAAATATTCACTTTTAACCAACAAGATGAAAGTGCGAGGACTACTAGAATAATTTCTCTAACTTATATTCCAATTCTAAATATAATTGTATATATATTCTCCCCTCTATTGACGATAAGACAACATACACTAGTAATAAAGATTTACTGCGATTTTACTATCAAAAGATGTATATATAAAGATTCTTTTGCAATGATATATCAAGACACACTACCTAATCATATCTTCCCGAAATAAATAGATATCTGGCGTTATAACACGACGCTTATGATTACCAAACAGATACAACGATCTAAACTTTTGATCTGGCGATTACAATTCACCACACAGGGTACGAGTCATAAAAGCATCAACAATACAACATACAATCTATTATTCTGACCTGGATCTGTGATTCTAGTGATTTCAGTCAAAACACCGGATATAAGCAAAGACACGAAACACTAAAATACTGTACACAATATCATTAACCTGAATCTGCGATTTTAATAGTTACAAACAAATAAATAGGTGCAGAGAAAAACATACTGAAACTCGCTTACTTCGGATTTGAGCAAGTCTATGAGGTAAGGATCCTCCTTAAATCTTAAATGCAGAAATCAAGTTAACATGATGAAATTAATAAAGGGCATACCAGCGTTTGGAAAGAGGTCAAAACAAAAACGATAATTCTTTATCTACTGGTATGCTATAACCGCAGAGGGAGTTAAATCTTTGTCAAAAGGTTTGCCGGGGCAGCCGTAAGGTAACTACGAGCAGTTCCATAGATTCGTCCATAAGGATGGCATCCCTCAACTAATCAAAGATGGAAACGTTTAACACATAGAGCTATAAGCATCATCATATATAAGGGAAAAGGCTACAAAAGAAAAGAAAAACCTATCATCATGTTATGGAAAACTTGCAATTCTACGGAGCAAAATCATCACTGTCAAAATAAATGGTGTACAGCTATTAACCATCAAAGAGAATACGATGTCTGATAACGGAAATCGAGGATAATTGCTACAGGTTAGAATTATACAACGATCAATAATATTGAGCTGCTAGTTTCTCCAAAATCTAACATTTATAATCAAAATAAATTACTTCGTAGGTATTGCAAGGTAAAGGAAAATGCATGGGATCAAGCTCAACTAAAGAGACACCCTAACTTTACTATGCAGAAAGGTAAGAGATCTGTTTTCCTCAAAGATCTACTCTCCTGCACATAACCAAGGTTAATAAAATACATTATCTTAGTTCTATTGGTAAGCGACTATGTTTTTCCTCCTTCTAAGTAATATAAAGACGCTATGATAGAGTAGCGGTTGTTTTAACAGCGTTTAACAATATAGTGTACAGGATTTGTGCATTATAAATGTCCATAACAAAAGGGAAGCTAACTACACTCAATCAGAAAATCATCAACACGGAAAATATAGACTTAACTATAATGCAAGGATAAAAGAGATAAAAAGGGTTTAACCTGTTGTTCCACAGCATCGAATGAATCATAGTAGCCAAAGAGGGGGAAATGATCGCTCTCCTCCCATATTACGAGCATGAATCCAAAAATAAATGGATAACCGACATTGACGTAGCTATGGAAACCTATGCTATCGGTATGTTCTGCAATGCTCAGAGATTAGATTTGGGGCCGCCTCTCGTGCAAATTCGACTTTTATTCAGTTTCAAACTACGAAAATCGAGTTCGTGATGTGAACAATAAATTAACACAAGAAGGAAATGTGAAGGGATTACGCTCTCAGAACCTGGATTTGGCGTGCTTAGCAGAGTCAATTCTTGAAGGATCCAGGGTATTAAATGCACCGGTTGGTAGCAGCGCTTTAGACAACAGTTAAAGGGTAGAGGATGTAGAGTATGATCCCTCGGTTGATAAGGGTTTAGCAAGCTATGATTCAAGGTCGAATACCAAATGTAGGGCTAAAAAAAAAATAATGCGGAAATTCGGATGCATACCATGAGACGGTTTAGGGATGTGGAATACCCGATACGACTACAGTTTAAGGTGGAAAACTAAAGATTCAACTGGGTGGTTGTGGTTCCAGAGATGGGCTATTCTTAATCACATATAGCCACAGTCAAATTCTGGGGTTGTAAATGAAAGAAGAAAATATGACCAATAAAACTACACAGCCCACCTGGTTCGCTGCCAGGGTTCAAGATCTCGAATGGTTTTAAAATTTCAATGTAACTATTGCGGATAGGGTCCCAAACCGCTTCCAGGAAAATGAAACAGATATAGATCTGACATTACACATTCGACTAGATTACTTCTCCTACTGACATGTCTTTGCTGTTTCTCTTTTTCAGAAATTTATATAATAAAGGAATGTACAGATTATAGTAACCACAATTTTATAAGTAAAAATAATCTTTGTTATCTTCCTTGAACTTGAGGGTCTTGCACGATTACTCAGAATACAACAACTTTTAATGCTATAAAATAATAAACAAAATGTAAATCAAAAGAAGAACCTGTTCGGACGTTTGTTACAGCAGTTGGTGATGTCTCCTCAAATGTTGTCCGTCAAGTCTTCCCTATCTCCACGATTCACCGAAAAACCCCTTGGTAGAAATATGAGTCCGGTGCCCTCAGTAATACTGCAAAAGGGAACTGACACAATACTACAGAGACCATGCATTCCCACACTGCGGGTGTATTTGTTGCTATCTTCAGGGATCAACACAACCAAGTAACCCAAACTGTAGCACTCCAGCAGAGATAATGATTTCCATTCAGCATTGTTAACAACACACGTAGAGATCTATAAAATTCACAATGAAATGCGATGGCAGAGAACCCTGTTCCTATCTGCACGAGCAAACGGAAAGCAATGGTAGAGGAAAAATCTTTCCTATCTGTGTCCGCAAGAACTTATAAGATTTAAGAAATCTACAAAAGGAATGCGATGGCAGAGAATAACCACGATTCCGGTTACCTATATTACGGGGATCCAACTATATTACAGAAGTTATTCTAGGCTTGGCGCAGGGATGAAGAAAAAGAAATATAGAGAAATATAATACCGAAAATTCAAAACAAACGCCGATCTGAAAATAAGGACGGAATAGGATAATTTAAATACAGAGTGGATCTTAATACTGAACTTAAAGATGGAAATTGATCTGACTATAAGGACTGTGCATTGTACTAAAACACACGTCGATCTAAGCATCAACTATCTGAGCAGATGATCTCCTACACCTAAATATCAGATTATGGGAAAAGTTATACAACGAAAACAAAAGTATTGAATTATATGAGGCAAGTATTTCGTTGAGTTACCTCAGCGATAATGAGACACCTGTCAGAAGAAGGATACCATGATTCAAGGAAATCAGCGTCAGTCAACTCGAACAACTGGATAAAATCTTTTACACAAGATTTAATTCGCATTGGAGATCGAATGATCTAGGCGTTATGGAGAAGTTAGGTGTAGCGCCATCAACAGCGAGTTTAGTGTATAGACAGAGATCCCGAATTCCGGTGGTGTAGCCGAACTTCAATCACAGAGTCTTTTAATTCTAATGTTACCAATCCGATGTTAAGGTGGTAAAAACGTGGTGCAAAATTGGCAAAGAACTGAAGTCTATTGAATACAAGATCAGAGATCGATTTCATGTGAATAAGATGTGATCTGCTACCCGATTGTAGTTGTTACTCAACTAACAAATTAAAACTTTCTAAATACTAACATCTGAGATCGAAATTAAAATTAATGATGATGAATCGGATCAAATTTGGGGATAAATATAATCATCACCACAACAATCGATTTCCAGTTTTAAAAATCACACAGAGATCTTTACATTTAAAAATAATTACACATAATTTTCAATTTTAAAACAATTGCACAGAGATCTTCACCTTTTAAAATAATTGTACAGAATTTTCAATTTTAAAATAATCCAACAGAAATGTCACCTTTAAACAATTTCATAGAGATTCTAGATTTCATACTCACCCAGAGATTTCGTGGTTAACAGTGTGCATTCATGTTTGCTTATTCAAAATAAAGAATTCATAAGTCAAATAAACTAATTGATCGAACCTGTTTTTGATGATTAGATGGACGGAATGAGTAAGTTAGTATGCCATTCGATCTAGACCAATTCTTGCTGATGATCCACCCGAGAACACCTGATTAACATGAGTCTGGTGCCTTCAAGGATCGACTGGCTCTGATACCAAATGTAGGACCCCTCCTTTAGGGTCCCCTTTGAACTGAACCTGAAACTTTAAAACCTTCATACAAACAAATTAGCCATTATAGTTATTGGAAAAATAAAATAAAAGAGTGAATAACTTAACAAAAATAAGCAAACCTTAACCTGTCAACCCGATCCAGCTGGTCCATTGTTGTCTGCATCTTCCGTAGGATCCCTCCAGCAAAGCTCGTTTAACCATAGGCGAAGCAACCGTTAGCTTCGCCACCCAACCATAGGCTCATGCTTTCAGTCGCATGGCCTCCCCCGAGCTTTGGGTCGTAGAGCTCACACAAGTATTTCAGAAATTCATCTTGGGCTTCCCTTCCCACCAGGATTTCTAAGCCAAACCCTTAGATAGCAGCAAGTCTTTGAGGCATTCAAAAATTACGACAATCGTCCAAATTATGGGCCCTTTACCCATTCCCCAAGACTTCCTTATAAAGGAAAATCTCATGCGACACATGTCGCTTCATGCATAATTAAATATTTTTAATTAATTATTTAATTAAAACACTCACCCATCCAAGTGTCAGTTTCTCTAGGAAGTGAACCAACACCCCTAAGTTTGCTCCAGTTTGTCCCCCAGATATTTTAATTAACTCCTAGCTTTTAGTTGACTAGGTGTCTAATCTTAGGATTCTATTTTGCTCCTAAATAATGATTTCTATTATTTTAAATGCTCAACAAAAATAACTATTCATGTGCAAATGCCTAAATTATTTTTATGCATTTGCTAAGTAATAATCTAGAGTTATTCTCATAAGTTTTTATGTAGTTAAATATAACAATCAAACTCACTAAGATCACGGTGCCGCGCCGTTGGGCTCCTAGTTCCATAATTTTAATTCCCTGACATGGCACCACTCCGTCGGGTCCAGTCATCCATGGTTTCCATTCCTTGGCATGGTACCGCATCGTTGGGTCCTTGCATCCATTCTTTCCGTTCTCGACAGGGTACCGCATCGTCGGGCCCTTCTGCCACCATCTTTCCGTTTTGACTTGCGGGAACTCTTGTAGGGATTTTAGGAATCGTTACCATCCATCCTCCGTCTACATGCTATCTAGGGACTAATGGCGTTGAGGAGTGAGTCCGTTCTCACTGCGCGCCCCCCAACTCGTACGTGACCAGCTCCGTCGTGGCCCACCTCGTACGCCCTCACGCTTTCCTCTTGAGCAAGCGGATCAGTGCTTATCTGCTCAAGCGTGGTATTCCGTCGGAAGTCGACATCGTCGTCTCTCTCCCTGTGTGTGATTTACTCGTACTCTACGACCCTTCATATTCCTTTGTGTGTCCGTTGGTGAGCCGTTTCACCTGTCGCTACACACATTTCTCGCAAACGTAAATTAGTAGCACTGTCCCCAATAATCACAATTTGTTTTATAAATCTGTTGCTTCATTAAGCATCTATAATTTACTTAATCATTACTCATTCGTCTAATCACATAATCAATTGCACAGCTAGTCGTTTAAGCATCATTCATATGTACAATTTTCATATCAAAGTTAATCGTTAAACAACATGAAATTGTCCATTCACAATAACTACCCAAATGCACATATATCAATCAATCGTAATCATAAATATACTCAAAATAAAATCATAGGGTTATTTTATTAATGTTTCAAATAGTCAGGTGACTCAGCAGGTGCCCTCAATGTCTATAGTAGTCTAGGGGCACTACAAGAACTGACTGCAACACCTTGATTTCTTTTCCATAATATTTCCATCTTTTTTAGGACCTCATGTTCTTCTTGTTTTGTCTTTTGAATCAATAGGACATTTGGTTTTCCCATCCTAATGAGGTATTTTAGGGATTCATTATTTTTCCTTCTTCCCATATCCATACTATTCCAAAAGATGATCTTCATCATTTAATAAGGCTACTGATAGAACCTCTTCTTAATTTTGTAGGTTATTGTCTTTTATTTTTTTGGAACCTTGAATTACCTATATCAAACATGCTAATATAATAAAGCTTGGGAGTACATCCCTTCGGAGAGCTTCTATAAAGCCCTTGCGAAATTCATGGTAATTTACCTTGACCTTTGCGTCGTTTACATAGCGGAAGGATTGCTTTAGATGATAAACAAAATATAAAGTGTTTACCTGTGACAAATCTTAAAGAGCGTGCAACACTATGGAGTTCTCTGCTGCCATTTTTCCCGTCCCCTTAAAACTGAGTACAGTAAGAATGTTATTGAGATAACAACACGCTCAGAAAATGATAGAGCTTCGGAAGAAGTTCAACGTGTCTCAACGTGTTTGAAACCAATAAATTTAAACAGTATTTATAGATAATATGCTGGGGTTAATTTTTTTTAAAGACGTTACATGTCAGGTCATATATCAGATCCTTTTTTAATCCAAAGAATTGGGTGGGTTTAATTTAGGTTTAAAAGGATACAAGTTACCTCATATATGTCGGTTAGCTATCTTGTTGGTGTATGAGACTCCCTTGTTTACCCTTAAATACGATTGCTACTATCATTAAATATTCATCTTTAATTATAGGACTAATAAGAAGAAATCCTCAACTCAAAGATGTAGTTCTTGAGCGTATGAAAATGAGAATCTAGAGTATGATTGATTCCTTTGAATTCTTCCAATTGTTTCATACTTGATGGAGAAACAATAGTTGAGAAAACATGTTTGCAAATAAGGTTGCATGGTTACCAAAGGGGAAACTAGTGGAAAATGGGGACACCCCCAAAGTGGTTTTGTTACCATAGATATCATGAATTGAGTTGTACGCCAAGGAAAGAATCCAATACTGTCAATGCATGTTAATCGTTCCTCAAGTGTAAACATATGTACTAAGACAAGACATTTCATAGACGTGCATTTAAATTCCTTGTCTGCAGGATCTTCTCCTCAATGCTGTCCACCATGATGGTGGACTCAACTTAATCCCAAAATTGAATTCGACACAAATCACATTTGGGATAATTGGTTTATAGGTTATCTTTTTTGTTGGTATGGAACAGGGGACTGGGTATAACACAAGAAGCAGGTATTGAGCTTGACCCCGAAACAGAATACAATTGATGCAGTGAACATATATCGGGTAAGCTTTAAATTTTTGGAATCATTCTGTCCATTATTGTAAGAAGGAGTCTGGGTTATGATTTTATGTCTGGTCTTGTTGGAATTTTTCTTTAAACTTTATTTGTAGTCTTCATTTAAGAACCCTCATGAATTTATAATATACTTGCTCTGCTACTAGATGCATGTATCACATAGAGCCTTTGATTTGTATTTTTGACATTCCCCATCTCACTAAAATGGCCAATGATAGTGTCAATGAAATTAAGAAGATCCTCAGACAAATGACCTGCTAGCTTGTGGGCATGAAACATGCATAGAATACTTAAGTATTCACATCGAAAAACATGAATCCAAGAAGGAAAACATGAAATCTAAATTCCAAGAACTAAATATTGATTATGATAAAATTGCGTCAAACTCATAGATGCATTACAATATCATATTAGGTTTTGCAAGAGGTTCTCGACCAGATACATGATTTCCTAGTGTTTCAATTGCTTCAACGAAGGGGCATATTATTTATGAAGACATTCCAACAAACAAATTTAGCACTCAATGAGGGCATCTTTTAACACATTGGTGACCCATTTTCATGCTCATGTGAACTTCATGCAAGCAAATGGGAATAAGGAAAAAACTTTTTCTAAGGTCAAAATTCCATATTCATTACATTGCACATGAACATATTACTAGGAATTGGAGTTAATGACAGTAATGTTTCTATATGTGTGGACTTGAATCTCACCCCATGAAGGGATACCAATGAAGGATAAAGGAAAAAAGCTTGTTCACAGTGCAATTCCAGGTTTTTCCTTACTCTAGTAATTAGGTTAGCAATGTGTAGGACTCTATTGCACGAGGCTATTAACTCATTAATAATGTGTTGGATTCCATTTGAGGAGGATATCAACAAGGTCTCTATTTAGAAAGTAATGTGGAGGCTACCAACTAATTATTGTAGTACTCTCTGGTGCTAACTTGTAATAGAGTTGTTATGGATCTCATCATGCTTGACAAATAGGCTAGTAGTGGTTTTAGTCATGTTCCTTTCCCTTACATCAATATTAGCGTGTAGGCTAGAGAGGTTTTAAGTGTTAGTTACTAAATTTTTATGTGTAAAAATACATAAATTTGAGATAATTCTTATCATTGTCTTATCACATCATAACTTCTTTTTCTTGTGAGCTTTACAGTGACATGAGTAGAAGAGGTCATACTTTAGATATCTTCACTTATAATATAAGTATTCGATGCTTCTGTCAGAGCAAGAAATTAGATAAGGCACTGGAGATTTTGGATCAAATGGGTGAGAGTGGGTGCAGTCCTGATGTTGTGACTTACACAACAATCATTGATGGTTTGTGTAAGGTAGAGAGAGTGCGGAATGCTTATGATGTTTGGAATAGGATGGTACGGGCAGGTTGTGCACCAAATGCGGTAGCATGTGGAGCATTGATATAAGTTACCTCATATATGTGCGTTAGCTATTTGTTTGTGGGAGAAAAGATTTCTTGTGTAAAAATTTAAAGATTTCTGGATAACAATAAATATATTATAGGGTTTTCTTTAAATCTTTTGTTTATGTAATACCTTTATAGAGAAAAAGAAAGCATGTCTTTTATGATAAAGTCAATTTTAACCCTAACCTAAAATACATGCAGATTACCATTGTACTTTATTTAAATATTATATAATAGTTAATTATTAAAGCTACATATTATTACGGATAAGTATGAATAGTTACACTTAGAGAGTAGTTTCTTTCTTCAACTATCTACATCAAATCCTCTTAGTTTAGTTGGAAAGATTATCCAGTTTTAACTTAGGGGAATAATGAAAACACAGAAGATAATGTTGATTGAAATGGTGACTTAGTCTATAATACTAGAGTGCTGAGTCTAAAATGAATGTATATTTTCAATTTGCAAGTAATCAATTAAGTGATAAAACTATTGTCTTTTTGCACAACGTTTATTTATTATCACATCAAGCAAGATGACTGTATGGACACCTACATCTGCATAGCAAATATTGACATTGTTTTACAAGCTGGAAAATACATTTTGTGACAACTCTTGTATTAAATGTTTGATTGCAAATTGGAAAATACCTATCTGTTTGTCTCATAGACAGGTATTAAGTTAGGCCTCCCGTCATAATTTATGGGTTGGGTATGGATGCAAATCTGAATTGGGTTTCTAGTATTTGTCGTGCCTGTATATATAACACTGGATATATTCATTGTTCCTGAAGGTTATTAAAATTTAAAACCACAAATGAATTTAAAAACACTCCAGCTCAATTTCTTCTATACAAAAGGGGCAGCGAAGATATTGAGGAACAAGTGATGGTCCTCATTAACAAGCTCTAGGTTCCCAATTCTAAGGTCCCGAAAAGCTTTATTTTTAATTAAAGCACTCTATTGCTGGCTCGAAGTGAAGATTACCCTTTCAAATGAATCCGGAGAGGTCATAATATGGACTAAGTGAATCTGTAATTGAATCAACGATGATTACAATATTGGGTAAGTCATATGTTTGAAAAGGGAGCTCAAGTACTCAATAAATTATGGACCAGGAGGCAGGCTCCTTTCCATCTGAGACTCCTTGCCCGATGCGGACAAGCGGCTTTGCACCTTCTTTCACGAACAAATTTTGCAACTAGTAGCCATGTTAGGATAATCTTTGCGAATTTCCATACCTAGTAATAGGTTTGTTACTTGCGGTTCTGGTTGCTTTAAATTTATAATCAAATCATTGTGAGTTGCCACTCAAGTGCAGTTATGGAAGTGGATGAACTTCTTAAAAATTTATAATGAATTTGTTATCCTTAAACAAGCTCACACAACATTGCATGTATTTCAAAAACGTTGAGAACCAATTTTCGATCTAGTTGGGTTTGGGTATCTAAGCTTTGTTTTTACCTAGAGAATATTTGGGTGTTGGCTTCCTCCGTTTGTAGATCTTGACGTACTAAACTATTGACATAGTATTGGGAGGGTTGGATGATGTTGTTGCTGCGTGTGCATTGAATTGAGAGAGTGTTGATTACATTGATAATGAATAAGCTCTTCATATTGAATGGTTCCATTTGAGTTTCACTGAAAGAGAAAATTAATTTGTAGCTTGTGATTTGTCTTGTTCATAGTCCATTAACCACGATAGATTAGAGTGGGAACAATAAAAATTCGTAGTAGAATTCTTTACCCACACAATATGTGCAGTTTTGAAGAGCTGGGTAAACATGCACTTGAAGTTGTTTTTTTGTTTTGCTTTTAAATGGTGAAACTTAGGACGTATATTTATATTATGCATCACGTATGTGGCAGATCAGAACATACATATATTTATATTATGCATGTAGATAGGGTTTGAAGTCACATGTGCAGATTATTCTGGGTCTAGAAAACTGATTGGGGGCAGGCTTTTGTCGTTTACCAAAAACATCTCTCTTGCGATCTGGAAATCATGATTTTTACACGTTTTATATTACCAAATACATCCCTCGTGCAATCTGGAAATAGTGACTTTTTCCATTCTATATAGCATTAATTGTATATAAAAATAGCTAAATAGCTCAGTAGTGTTTTTTATATTTAATTATTTGATATAAGTTTGTAACTTACAGATAGTTTCAATATATTGTACAGTTTCCATTCAAGTAGTCTTGGCTAGTTCATAGCTTCGAGATTATTGTCTATCAAAGAAGAAAGACCAACTAAGATGAAGATGAAGTTATGGGAAAAAATGGCATTGGCATTGGCATTAGCTTTAGTCTTAGCCAAACAAAAAGTAAAGAAGAAGACTGGATTAAAAAGAGGTTGAAAATCTTGGTAAGTTTATAGATTTTTTTTTACTTTTACAATTTTGTTTATAGATTTTTTTTTATTTTTACAATTTATTTTATTTAGTTTTTTTTACATGGTTTACATGGTTTATTTAGTTGTTTTTCTATTAGGTTGAGTTGCATTATTTTCATTTTAAAAGAAAAGACTTTTCATTTATATGCAATATCTCATGTGCGCTCAAAACCGTCACTTTCTTTGATGCACACACACACACACAAGAAACTCTCTCGTCACCCACTAAGTTCAAAAATAGCTTAAATCTACTCACTTAATACCTCCATAGGAGGGCACAAAAGAATCTTGTAGTTTAGGTAGGATTTTGGGGCTAGGCATCCAAAAACATAGTTGTTGTCCTTAGGGTGCTATAAAAATCCTTCTAAATCAAGTGGTCGTGTATAGCCACAAGGGGCAAGTGAAAGAGCGGCACCGCGCCATAGGAGGTCAAACCCAAGGTTGCGGGTGTATGTTCTCTCAAGTGGGCTCACCACCACTTGTTGAAAAGGAGATGACCCAATATCGTTTGAGGGATAACTGCTCTTTCTACACTTGACGAAGGTACTTAGTGACCAACTTAGGATGTCATTCCTTATAGGTGACTGTCGTGGAAGCCGACAGTACCTAAGACAGATTTTGTCACAAGATCAAGGAAAGCACACGTCACAAGATCAAGGAAAGCTAGCGACTGCTAGATTTCCTTCTAACATAAGCATTTCCTTCTAGGATAAGAACACATACTTATGCTAGAAGAAAAGCTAACAGTCACTAGCTTTCCAATAGAAAAATCATGTCCATGGTGATTGGTGGTTGCTAGCTTATACCTTGATCTTGTTCCATGTGATGTATTTTGAAATAAGCACATGGCAAAAGATCAAGGAAAGCTAGCGACTGCTAGCTTTCCTTCTAGCATAAGCATTTCCTTCTAGTATAAACACACATGCTTATGCTAGAAGGAAAGCTAACAGTCGCTAGCTTTCCAATAAAAAACCATGTCCATGGTGATTGGTGGTTGCTAGCTTATACCTTGAGCTTGTGCCATGTGCTCTATTTTGAACGAATGCTAGCTCTCCTTCTAGTATAACACACGTGCTTATGTTAGAAGGAAAGCTAGCAGTCGCTAGCTTTCCAATAGAAAAACCTTGGGCATGGTGATTGGTGGTTGCTAGGTTATACCTTGAGCTTGTGCCATGCACTCTATTTTCAAATAAGCACATGGCACAAGATCAAGGAAAGCTAGCGACTGCTAGCTTTCCTTCTAGCATAAGCATTTTCTTCTTGGATAAGAACACATATTTATGCTAGAAGGAAAGCTAGCAGTCGCTAGCTTTCCAATAGAAAAATCATGTCCATAGTGATTGGTGGTTGCTAGCTTATACCTTGAGCTTGTGCCATTTGCTCTATTTTGAAATAAGCACATGGCAAAAGATCAAGGAAAGCTAGCGACTGCTAGCTTTCCTTATAGCATAAGCATTTCCTTCTAGCATAAACACATATGCTTATGCTAGAAGGAAAGCTAACAGTCGCTAGCTTTCCAATAGAAAAACCCTGTCCATGGTGATTGGTGATTGCTAGCTTATACCTTGAGCTTGTGCCAGGTACTCTATTTTGAACGAATGCTACATTTCATTCTAGCATAAACATTTTTTTCTAGCATGTCACACATGCTTATGGTAGAAGGAAAGCTAGCAGTCGCTAGCTTTCCAATAAAAAACCATGTCCATGGTGATTGGTGGTTGCTAGCTTATACCTTGAGCTTGTGCCATGTGCTCTATTTTGAACGAATCCTAGCTCTCCTTCTAGCATAACACACATGCTTATGTTAGAAGGAAAGCTAGCAGTCGCTAGCTTTCCAATAGAAAAACCTTGGGCATGGTGATTGGTGGTTGCTAGCTTATACCTTGAGCTTGTGCCATGCACTCTATTTTCAAATAAGCACATGGCACAAGATCAAGGAAAGCTAGCGACTGGTAGCTTTCCTTCTAGCATAAGAATTTTCTTCTTGGATAATAACACATATTTATGCTAGAAGGAAAGCTAGCAGTCGCTAGCTTTCCAATAGAAAAATCATGTCCATAGTGATTGGTGGTTGCTAGCTTATACCTTGAGCTTGTGCCATTTGCTCTATTTTGAAATAAGCACATGGCAAAAGATCAAGGAAAGCTAGCGACTGCTAGCTTTCCTTATAGCATAAGCATTTCCTTCTAGCATAAACACATATGCTTATGCTAGAAGGAAAGCTAACAGTCGCTAGCTTTCCAATAGAAAAACCATGTCCATGGTGATTGGTGATTGCTAGCTTATACCTTGAGCTTGTGCCATGTACTCTATTTTGAAGGAATGCTACATTTCATTCTAGCATAAACATTTTTTTCTAGCATGTCACACATGCTTATGGTAGAAGGAAAGCTAGCAGTCGCTAGCTTTCCAATAGAAAAACCCTAGGCATGGTGATTGGTGGTTGCTAGCTTATACCTTGAACTTGTGCCATGTACTCTATTTTCAAATAAGCACATGGCACAAGATCAAGGAAAGCCTTGAACTTGTGCCATGTACTCTATTTTCAAATAAGCACATGGCATAAGATCAAGGAAAGCTAGCGACTGCTAGCTTTCCTTCTAGCATAAGCATTTACTTATAGGATAATAACACATACCTATGCTAGAAAGAAAGCTAGCAGTCGCTAGCTTTCCAATAGAAAAATCTTGTCCATGGTGATTGGTGGTTGCTAGCTTATACCTTGAGCTTATGCCATGTGTTCTATTTTGAAATAAGCACATGGCAAAAGATCAAGGAAAGCTAGCGACTACTAGCTTTCTTTCTAGCATAAGCATTTCCTTCTAGCATTTTTGAGAATGAAAACTTTTCTTTTTAATGAGTCTCTATATTGTACAGTTTCCATTCAAGTAGTCTTGGCTTCATAGCTTCTAGATTATTGTCTATCAAAGAAGCAAGACCAACTAAGATGAAGATGAAGTTATGGGAAAAAATGGCATTGGCATTGGCATTAGCTTTAGTCTTAGCCAAACAAAAAGTAAAGAAGAAGACTGGATTAAAAAGAGGTTGAAAATCTTGGTAAGTTTATAGATTTTTTTTTACTTTTACAATTTTGTTTATAGATTTTTTTTTACTTTTACAATTTTGTTTATAGATTTTTTTTTATTTTTACAATTTATTTTATTTAGTTTTTTTACATGGTTTACATGGTTTATTTAGTTGTTTTTCTATTAGGTTGAGTTGCATTATTTTCATTTTAAAGGAAAATCCTTTTCATTTATATGCAATATCTCATGTGCGCTCAAAATCGTCACTTTCTTTGATGCACACACACACACACAAGAAACTCTCTCATCACTCACTAAGTTCAAAAATAGCTTAAATCTACTCACTTAATACCTCCATAGGAGGGCACAAAAGAATCTTGTAGTTTAGGTAGGATTTTGGGGCCAGGCATCCAAAAACATAGTTGTTGTCCTTAGGGTGCTATAAAAATCCTTCTAAATCAAGTGGTCGTGTATAGCCACAAGGGGCAAGTGAAAGAGCTGCGCCGTGCCATAGGAGGTCAAACCCAAGGTTGCGGGTGTATGTTCTCTCAAGTGGGCTCACCACCACTTGTTGAAAAGGAGACGACCCAATACCGTTCGAGGGATAACTGCTCTTTCTCCACTTGACGAAGGTACTTAGTGACCAACTTAGGATGTCATTCCTTATAGGTGACTGTCGTGGAAGCCGACAGTACCTGAGACAGATTTTGTTACAAGATCAAGGAAAGCACACATCACAAGATCAAGGAAAGATAGCGACTGCTAGATTTCCTTCTAGCATAAGCATTTCCTTCTAGAATAAGCATTTCCTTCTAGGATAAGAACACATACTTATGCTAGAAGAAAAGCTAACAGTCACTAGCTTTCCAATAGAAAAATCATGTCCATGGTGATTGGTGGTTGCTAGCTTATACCTTGAGCTTGTTCCATGTGATGTATTTTGAAATAAGCACATGGCAAAAGATCAAGGAAAGCTAGCGACTGCTAGCTTTCCTTCTAGCATAAGCATTTCCTTCTAGTATAAACACACATGCTTATGCTAGAAGGAAAGCTAACAGTCGCTAGCTTTCCAATAAAAAACCATGTCCATGGTGATTGGTGGTTGCTAGCTTATACCTTGAGCTTGTGCCATGTGCTCTATTTTGAACGAATGCTAGCCTTCCTTCTAGCATAACACACATGCTTATGTTAGAAGGAAAGCTAGCAGTCGCTAGCTTTTCAATAGAAAAACCTTGGGCATGGTGATTGGTGGTTTCTAGCTTATACATTGAGCTTGTGCCATGCACTCTATTTTCAAATAAGCACATGGCACAAGATCAAGGAAAGCTAGCGACTGCTATCTTTCCTTCTAGCATAAGCATTTTCTTCTTGGATAAGAACACATATTTATGCTAGAAGAAAAGCTAGCAGTCGCTAGCTTTCCAATAGAAAAATCATGTCCATAGTGATTGGTGGTTGCTAGCTTATACCTTGAGCTTGTGCCATTTGCTCTATTTTGAAATAAGCACATGGAAAAAGATCAAGGAAAGCTAGCGACTGCTAGCTTTCTTTCTAGCATAAGCATTTCCTTCTAGCATAAACACATATGCTTATGCTAGAAGGAAAGCTAACAGTCGCTAGCTTTCCAATAGAAAAACCCTATCCATGGTGATTGGTGATTGCTAGCTTATACCTTGAGCTTGTGCCATGTACTCTATTTTGAACGAATGCTACATTTCATTCTAGCATAAACATTTTTTTCTAGGATGTCACACATGCTTATGGTAGAAGGAAAGCTAGCAGTCGCTAGCTTTCCAATAGAAAAACCCTAGGCATGGTGATTGGTGGTTGCTAGCTTATACCTTGAACTTGTGCCATGTACTCTATTTTCAAATAAGCACATGGCACAAGATCAAGGAAAGCCTTGAACTTGTGCCATGTACTCTATTTTCAAATAAGCACATGGCATAAGATCAAGGAAAGCTAGCGACTGCTAGCTTTCCTTCTAGCATAAGCATTTACTTATAGGATAATAACACATACCTATGCTAGAAAGAAAGCTAGCAGTCGCTAGCTTTCCAATAGAAAAATCCTATCCATGGTGATTGGTGGTTGCTAGCTTATACCTTGAGCTTGTGCCATGTGTTCTATTTTGAAATAAGCACATTGCAAAAGATCAAGGAAATCTAGCGACTGCTAGCTTTCTTTCTAGCATAAGCATTTCCTTCTAGCATTTTTGAGAAGGAAAACTTTTCTTTTTAATGAGTCTCTACTTGTGCTAGATGCAATGGATTTTTATTTATCTCTAAGTATTTAATATGTTTCCATAACACGTGACCCTTATTATTCTTGTGCAAGTGAATAAAAGACATGTAATAGAATATTGTTTGATAATGCTCATTATTTTATGTATTTTTAAAACAATTTAAACTTATAGTCGACTATTTATTATTGTTTTTAGAAGCTATGGACTCTGGTGCAATGACAATTCCAAGGAATAATTTGAAGAAAAAACGAATTGCAAGTGACACACAAACAACGTCTCCCCCATGTGGTATGGTGGTTTTAAATATTATTCTCTCATTTCTAAATGGTTAGACTAGAAGACTATATGGTAATATTTGTGATTTTGATTTCATTTTATTTATAGTAATAATTGATTATTATTGTTTTTAGAAGCCGTCGTCTCCAAAGCAAGTAAAATGCCACAATCAGCATTCAAAAAACAAAAGCATCATTCAACTCAGATTATAAATTCAACAATGGGTTCTAATTTTGAAATGATTAAAAATTTCAAAACATCTGCTGCATATGAGTATGTCGAAGATTGGTATGTTGAGATTGAAAGTCCCATGAATATGTTTCCAGATATGTATCTATTTGGATCCATGGATGGAAATGATATACAAAGGCTAGGGATAATTGTTAGTTGCTATGATCTCAATCATAGTCAGATCGATTTTCAAATGGAGGTAATTGAAGAAAATGAAGTGAAATTATTTTCTTGCCAAGTTGATTACACAAAATTTAGACCAGATTTGATTGATACTAATACAGAATTTCCAGAGTCAATGAAAAAGTCACAGTTTAAGTTGGACAGTTTTGAGAGCTTCAATGAATCTGGTCTAAAGAGTTGTGATGATCTTGTAAAACGTATTACCAACGTTATGAAATATCGCTATGTGAGATGTAAGAAAACATCATCCGTGTTTCTTTATTTGCAACAAAGAGGTAAACTACTTGATAAAATACCAGATGATAAACTCGAGGCTCAAATGCTTGCTTTGAGAAGGGTATATTTAGCTGAGCTAGAACAGAGCATTAAAGAAAGTGAGTTCATGCCTACTGTAGAGTTTGTAAAATCCCAAAAAGAAGACTCTCAGATAGAGAAGCTTGCTGACCAATGCGATGAAATCCATGAAAATTTTAAGGACAGTTATTTATTTTCAAGCTCTTTTACCATGAAGGTGGATGTTCGAAGATGTGTAGAAGCACCCAAGTTATATAAATTGAGATCACGGGATGATTTAAATGTTCGAGTATTAGTAAAATCATTCCTACAGAAATTTCAAGCATCATTGCCTGATGCTCTTCTGATTCCATTCGACACAAAAGAGTCTGATCCGATTGGAAACCCTGTGAAAATCATGAATGAAATGGATATAAATGACAAGAACATCAATTTTTGGATAGTTGATGGGCAACACACCATTCAAGCAGCAAAAGAAATATTATCAAATCCTAAATTCAGTCTATCTGGGGAGGCAAAACAGAAGTACAAAGAACGTAATGCTCGATTCTTAGATCCATTAGTTGCTCCCAGTGTGGTGATTCGTATTTGCTGCCAGTTAAATTCTGCAAACACAGTTTTCTTCAAAACTCCATTCATTGATTCTGTGCGATCTGCAAGACAATTCCTAATTGCCACAAATAAATTAAAGAAACAAAAATGTGGGAATTCTAAGACGGCTGAAGACAAGGTATGTAATTTTTTTTTTTTGCACTTAGTTTATATTGTTATAACTAAATTCATGGCTATTTTATTTTTGATATCACATTCTTACTAATTTATATTTGTTATTTTTTAACAGGTTGATGATGAAATGTTGTGCTCTTTCTTCGATTGTCCACTAACAAACTTTGCTGAAAAAAAAGTCTTGTTATATCTTGATGATACTACTTGGGATAAATGGGAAGTTGTTTTTAATTGTTACAAACTAGGGACATTAATGTGTTCTCCAAACCAACCTAAGGATCCAAACTATAAGACAAATAGTCTGAACAGTTTGGTATCAAGTTCTTTCCGTCCCCTTCAGGGACTAACCGCTGAAGAAATGTGTTCTGTAGCAGATAAACTATTGGATGGAACTGTCTGGTTTTCCATTCCAGTGAACCATCCGACCAATGCCATAAAAATGAAAGATTATTGTTCACAATTGAAAACCAAAAGAACAATTTTGGAGGCAATGGTAACATATTGCAAAAGTCATGATAAGAATCTGAATGATAAGATTCTTACAATATCCAATATTCTTGAGCATTATGGAATTACTGATATCATATTTGCCAACTTCTGTAAGACAATGGAAGGGTGTAAATATGTAAAAGGATCACGAAATACAAAAATAGAGTCCCTTTCTCCACAAGCCTGTGTGGTCCTTGATAGAATAATTGATGCATCGACAGATATACAGGAAATTGAGAACAGTTTTGAATTCGGTTGTCATTATGGGGGTCCTAGCCTCTTGTCAACACTTTTGCACTCTTTTCCTTGTCAGTTTCAACCAATGTTATACACTGACTTTGTTGTGTTGGATACATTGGCTTTGAAAGATGAATCATTCCTTAAGGATCACTATATTGAATTGTTTCGATTTTTAATCGAAAAAAATGGGTTGAAAGATTTTACTATGATTATCTTAGTAGAAATTTGGTCTTGTAAGGATGTACGCCAAGCTCTGGAGATTGTTGTCAAGGACTCAAATGTCAACTATAAAATGGCTACCGGTCTTTATGAATATAAAGAACAAGCAAACTATAGTTATGATATAGTTTTAACTATACATTTCTATAGTGAAGAGTCAAAAAGTTTAGAGGCCTCAAGATACTCTCATAGTTTTAGAGACACATCTGATGAAAAGGAGAGAGATTTTGAATTCTGGGAAGAATTATTGCAAATGCATCAACAACATAGTGATCTAAATTTGATTATTTCTCTTTATGCGGGGACAAATTTACAGCAGGCTTGCTGTACATATGGAAGAAGAATGGCATGTGTCGTAGAAAACGAGTTACAAAGGACTACCATGCTGACTAATCAAGAATCCTTCCAATTGCAAAAACCAATGTCTAATATATTGCTGTTGGAATATCCAGGTATTGTACTTGTTTTGTTCTTTCTCTAGTGATTCTTTGGATTCTATGCTATTTATAAATCTTGATTAACAAGATGTTTACTATAACTACTAATGGCGGAAATTGTAAAGAAAACAACGAAGACACTTTGCAACAAAGCAATGATCAACATAGTGTGCACAATGTCGAAGAAGTTTTCGAGATGCAAATACAAGACGAAGAAAATACCATACCAGGTACATAATTTATTTTGTTTCTTTTGTTGTATTGTACTTGTTTTGTTCTTTCTCTAGTGATTCTTTGGATTCTATGCCTATTTATTTAATGAATTTCATTCGTTGATACATTTTATAACATTTCATATGTTTATTACAGTGGCAAATGAGGAGAAAAAAGACAATGATCAAGGGAATGTGACAGAAAGCCATAGTCAAGAACATGATATCATATCAGGTACTTCACATGTCTCTTATTTTCAATTAAACATAAAATATGTCTTATAAAAAAAAAATTGATTTAAAGAAGTATTATTGGTATTTGATTGAAGGTTTGTTATTTTGGCTCTAGGTTCCATGAAGACAATACAAGAGAAGTGCTTATCAATAACTAGTACAAAAAATACTCAAAGTGAGTGTATTTCTTCAACAATTTTTTTTATTAATAATTTATGTAGCATGAATAAAATGAATTAACTATGATATCAGTTATTGTTTTGCAGCTATTATAAGTCAAAAGAAATTAGTTATTTTTGAATTGAATAACATTTTCTATCAGAGCATTGATGGTGATGCATCACAAAAAGAATTTATCGAGAAAATGGGAAGGGCCGCAGATTACACGATAGAGAAAAAATCCTTTTGGTTTCGTCCACATGCAAAAACATTTCTTGAAATGTGTTCCAGAAAAGAATCTCTTGACATTGCAATTTGGACGACATCTTTGAAACAGAACACAGCAAGAGTTATGAAAAAGCTGGTTTCAGAAACATTACAAGCTAAATTTTTGTTTACATGGACTGCTTCAGATTGCAAACAACAAAAGGGAAAAAATGACATTGATAATTCAACACAAGTTATATACAAAAAACATCTGAAAAAAGTGTGGAGAATGTATTCTCAATATGATGCTACTAACACTATTCTAGTGGATTGTTCAATGGAGACAAAGAAAGAAAATGTGATTATTGCCCCTTCGTTTGATGGAAAGAATGAGGATAAATGGTTGATCGCTGATCTGTGGAGCTTATTGAATAAATTCTACAAGGCACCCGATGTTCGAGATATTTTGAAGAATCTTCAATGACTTTTAATAGTACATTAAGATGACTGTTATTCATTTCCTCTATAAACAAAATCTTGAAGTTTATAATATAAATTCTTGCTCATTGTACATTTGATGACTTAATTCTACATGTGATGTGTTATTACTGTGTTTTATTTTATTATCAATTTAATGTCAATATTATTTCATAATACTCATATAAGGATTGCTGTTGTGTCATTATTATAAATTAACATATTATTATTTTGTTTATTTATATTGAGATATTGAGTTATAAAAAGTTAGTGATTTGAATAATAGTCTTATGTGTTTGCATAAAAATGTAGTATTCCATATTAATTGAATAATTGTATTAGGTTGTATGTATAAATTAACGTACAATTACTATGTTTGAGCAATTGCAGTTTATTTATCAATTGCGTCTTAATTGATCATTATAACTCTTACAAATCAATGATTTGAATGTTAGTTCAATGTTATCATATGAAATTTTCTTATTTCTTTGAAATTAAAAAAATGGAAAATCATATCAGGTTGTATGTAAAAATTACCTATAATTAGCTTGTTTAATTGAAATTAAAAAAATTGTAAATCTAGGTGGTGTGTATAAATTAACATCTAATTGGTTTGAATTGGACCATTGTAACTATATTTTTAAATTGTGATTTGAATTTCATTGCAATGTGCTTATATGAATTTTTCTTATAATTTCTTGAAAATTAAAATATCGTATGAGGTTGTATGTAAAAATGAACATATAAATAGTTTGCTTTATTTAAATTCTTGGTCATTGTACATTTGATGACTTAATTCTACATGTGATGTGTTATTACTGTGTTTTATTTTATTATCAATTTAATGTCAATATTATTTCATAATACTCATATAAGGATTGTTGTTGTGTCATTATTATAAATTAACATATTATTATTTTGTTTATTTATATTGAGATATTGAGTTATAAAAAGTTAGTGATTTGAATAATAGTCTTATGTGTTTGCATAAAAATGTAGTATTCCATATTAATTAAATAATTGTATTAGGTTGTATGTATAAATTAACGTACAATTACTATGTTTGAGCAATTGCAGTTTATTTATACAATTGCGTCTTAATTGATCATTATAACTCTTACAAATCAATGATTTGAATGTTAGTTCAATGTTATCATATGAAATTTTCTTATTTCTTAGAAATTAAAAAAATGGAAAATCATATCAGGTTGTATGTAAAAATTACCTATAATTAGCTTGTTTAATTGAAATTTAAAAAATTGTAAATCTAGGTGGTGTGTATAAATTAACATCTAATTGGTTTGAATTGGACCATTGTAACTATATTTTTAAATTGTGATTTGAATTTCATTGCAATGTGCTTATATGAATGTTTCTTATAATTTCTTGAAAATTAAAATATCGTATGAGGTTGTATGTAAAAATGAACATATAAATAGTTTGCTTGATTTAAACTTAAAAACTGTAAATTTAGGTAGTATGTAGATATTAACATATAATTAGTTCAAATGAATTCGACTATTGTAATTATATTTTTAAATTGTAGTTTATCTCATTACAATTCTTAAAAATTAGTGATTTGAGTAGTAGTTGAATGTGTTTGTATAAAAAAACTATTCCATGGAAATTACTTTTATTTTTTCATTAAGTTGTTTGTTTGGGAGTGGAAATAAATTGGATATGTTTTGATGCCATTAAGCAATGAAGTTTTGAAGTGAAAATATGTTAATGTTATATATGTTGTGGCAGCAATGCAGATGGGAGTTAATATCAGTCGAAAGATCTTGTTGATCTTTGAAATGGAAGGAGTATTCTTCTCGTCGTATTCCAAAGATGAAACGAGTTGTCAAATTCAAAGAAAACCAGATTGGGAGCTTGGTGATAGATCCTACTTTTGTAGGCCTTTTCAATTAGAAGTATTAAAATACTGCCTAAAACATTATGATGTTGCGATATGGACATCAAATGTTACTAACAAGGACATTCGACAAGTACTTGAAAAATCAAATATTGATACAAGTGACTTTGAATTCATATGGGATAGGTCCCATTGTCACTTGCAAACAAAATCCAAATCATGTAGTATGATACAGTTTTATGAGAAAAGGCTAAGCGACGTGTGGTCCCAATATGGAAATAAGTACACAGAATCAAATGTATTGCTAATAGATACATCAAAGCCTACTTCTCAATTCCTCGGATATCGGTCAAACTGTATCTTAATAAAGGCTTATATAGGACATGAACACGATACTTGGCTTGTGCAAGTTCTATTCCCCTTTTTAAAGACACTTCATCGTATCAAACAGAAACGCAACTACATTCGAATGTTCAATAGAACATTGAGTTCTTTGTATTAAGTGAAGATATTATTTTATGAAAATTTGTTGACGATTACATTGCAATATTTCAATACAAGTTGGACACATTTTTTGGTGAATTAATTTGTATGATTTTATAACTTTTATAGATAGATGATAATTGACAATGATATATAAATACAATTATTAGTATTATTTATGATTGCTTTTAGATTGACAAGTTTTTGCATCATACAACACTTGATTTCCCCATTCAAAATATTTTCTAAATTTGTGCTCTTAAATCAACTATTTGTAATTTAAATCATCTCATAAAAGCCAACAAGGCATGCAAGAAACTCTCTTTAGTTTTATTTATCTATATGTATTAATACAAGTGCATTACAACACTTGATTTATCTATTCAAAATATTTTTTAAATTACATACTCTTAAATCAATAATTTGTAATTTAAATCATCTCACAAAAGCCAACAAGGAATGAAGTTCTCTTTAGTTTTATTGATCTATATGCATTAATACAAGTGACACACAAATTTTGAATTAAACCTCCATCTATATAAAAGCACATTTCTTACAAAAAATATTACTTCAATGATAATGAGTGCTAAGTGTACTAGAATTTAGATTAAAGCATGATGAGTCATAGATGAATGATTTTGAAAGGTATAGGCATTTGATTTCCCAATCTATAACTTATTGTAAATGTGTATTCTTAAGTTAATAGTTTATAATTGCAATAATCTCATATAAGCCAACAAGACATGAAATAAATTATTGACTGTTATTAGCCTATATTCATTAATATGAGGAGTTTATCAATGCAATATGTAATTTTTGAAATAAAACCCCATATAATTGAAGTTGCAATTGTTTTAAAACACAAATGAGTTCTTTGTATTAAGTGAATATTATTTTATGGAAATTTGTTGACGATTACATTGCAATATTTCAATACAAGTTGGACACATTTTTTGGTGAATTAATTTGTATGATTTTATAACTTTTATAGATAGATGATAATTGACAATGATATATAAATACAATTATTAGTATTATTTATGATTGCTTTTAGATTGACAAGTTTTTGCATCATACAACACTTGATTTCCCCATTCAAAATATTTTCTAAATTTGTGCTCTTAAATCAACTATTTGTAATTTAAATCATCTCATAAAAGCCAACAAGGCATGCAAGAAACTCTCTTTAGTTTTATTTATCTATATGTATTAATACAAGTGCATTACAACACTTGATTTCTCTATTCAAAATATTTTTTAAATTACATAATCTTAAATCAATTATTTGTAATTTAAATCATCTCACAAAAGCCAACAAGGAATGAAGTTCTCTTTAGTTTTATTGATCTATATGCATTAATACAAGTGACACACAAATTTTGAATTAAACCTCCATCTATATAAAAGCACATTTCTTACAAAAAATATTACTTCAATGATAATGAGTGCTAAGTGTACTAGAATTTAGATTAAAGCATGATGAGTCATAGATGAATGATTTTGAAAGGTATAGGCATTTGATTTCCCAATCTATAACTTATTGTAAATGTGTATTCTTAAGTTAATAGTTTATAATTGCAATAATCTCATATAAGCCAACAAGACATGAAATAAATTATTGACTGTTATTAGCCTATATTCATTAATATGAGGAGTTTATCAATGCAATATGTAATTTTTGAAATAAAACCCCATATAATTGAAGTTGCAATTGTTTTAAAACACAAATGAGTTCTTTGTATTAAGTGAATATTATTTTATGGAAATTTGTTGACGATTACATTGCAATATTTCAATACAAGTTGGACACATTTTTTGGTGAATTAATTTGTATGATTTTATAACTTTTATAGATAGATGATAATTGACAATGATATATAAATACAATTATTAGTATTATTTATGATTGCTTTTAGATTGACAAGTTTTTGCATCATACAACACTTGATTTCCCCATTCAAAATATTTTCTAAATTTGTGCTCTTAAATCAACTATTTGTAATTTAAATCATCTCATAAAAGCCAACAAGGCATGCAAGAAACTCTCTTTAGTTTTATTTATCTATATGTATTAATACAAGTGCATTACAACACTTGATTTCTCTATTCAAAATATTTTTTAAATTACATAATCTTAAATCAATTATTTGTAATTTAAATCATCTCACAAAAGCCAACAAGGAATGAAGTTCTCTTTAGTTTTATTGATCTATATGCATTAATACAAGTGACACACAAATTTTGAATTAAACCTCCATCTATATAAAAGCACATTTCTTACAAAAAATATTACTTCAATGATAATGAGTGCTAAGTGTACTAGAATTTAGATTAAAGCATGATGAGTCATAGATGAATGATTTTGAAAGGTATAGGCATTTGATTTCCCAATATATAACTTATTGTAAATGTGTATTCTTAAGTTAATAGTTTATAATTGCAATAATCTCATATAAGCCAACAAGACATGAAATAAATTATTGACTGTTATTAGCCTATATTCATTAATACGAGGAGTTTATCAATGCAATATGTAATTTTTGAAATAAAACCCCATATAATTGAAGTTGCAATTGTTTTAAAACACAAAATTAATTGCTAATGAGTGCTAAGTGGTATTAAGGGTAGTACGAGATTGGTCATAAGTGAGTGACATTGAACTATAAGAAATTTGATTTCTCATTTCATTTTTTTGTAAGTTTGTATTATTAACTCAATTACGATTAATTGAAATAATCTCATAAAAGCCAACAAAGCATGAGATACGCTCTATCTTTTATCTTCTTGTATGCATTAAATGAATGTATAAATGTGATATGTATTTTTTGGAATAAAATACAATGTAAAAACATTCAACAAGTAGTTGAAAAATCAAATACCGATACAAGTGACTTTGAATTCATATGGGACAGGTCTCATTGTCACTTGCAAACAAAATTCAAATAATGTAGTGTGATACAATTTTATGAGAAAATGTTAAGTGATGTGTGGTCCAAATATGGAAATATGTACGAAGAATCAAATATATTGCTAATAGATACATCAAAGCTTACTTCTCAATTCCCCGGATACCGGTCAAATTGTATCTTAACAAAGGCTTATATAGGACATGAACCTGATACTTGGCTTGTCCAAATTCTATTCCCCCTTTTTAAGACACTTCATCGTATCGAAGAGAAACGCAACTACATTCGAATGTTCAATAGAACATTGAGTTCTTTATAGTAGGTGAAGATATTAATTTTTAGAAATTTGTTAACGCGTACATTGCAATATTTCAATACAAGTTGGACACATTTTTTGATGAATTAATTTGTATGTTTTTAAAACTTTTATAGATAGATGAGAATTAACAATAATATTTAAATACAATTATTAATATTATTTATGATTTCCTTTAGTTTGACATTTTTTTGCATCATACACCACTTGATTTCGCCATTCAAAATATTTTTTTAATTTGCGTTCTTAAATCAAATATTTGTAATTAAAATCATCTCATAAAAGCCAACAAGGCACGCACAAAGTTTTGTAAATGTGTATTCTTAAGTTAATAGTTTATAATTGCAATAATCTCATATAAGCCTGAACAAGGCATGAAATAAATTATTGACTTTTATTTGCGTATATTCATTAATAAGAGGAGTTTATCAATGCAGTATGTAATTTTTGAAATAAAGCCCCATATAATTAAAGTTGCAATTGTTTAAAAACACAAAATTTATTGCTAATGAGTGCTAAGTGGTATTAAGGGTAGTACGTGATTGGTCATAAGTGAGTGACATTGAACTATAAGAAATTTGATTTCTCAATTCATTTTTTTGTAAGTTTGTATTACTAACTCAATTATGATTAACTGAAATAATCTCTTACAGGCCAACAAAGCACGAGATATGTTCTATCTTTTATCTTCTTATATGCATTAAATGAATGTATAAATGTGGTATGTAATTTTTGGAATAAAATACAATGTAAAACCATATAATTAATTGATAATGAGTACTAAGTGGACTATTTAGACTCATTCGATATGTGCCATAAATAAATTCAAAAGAGCATGGGGTCATATATAAAGTTCAACTAAAAGATTTGAAAAATATGTTTCAACATCTATTTCTTCGACATTTAAAAATCTTATCATTTTCTTTGCCTTTTGGTGAAAGTAATTCTCGGCCATGATTTCTTAATTCGATTTCTTCACACTTTCATTGTGTATGTATAATGTTGTACCTAACAACTATCCCAATTTTGACGAATTTATAGTTATTATTTGGTTCGACATCAATACATTTCTTATAATTTATTTTATTTTAATTTAATATTGTGATTTCCTTCCAATCATGCTATATTATAATATGTTATTTAACAATAAAAATATTTAATATGATACTTTGTTCACTTCAAATATAGATAGAGATCTTCTTGTAATAAAACATGCAATTATGTGTGCAACTTAACTTCATTAATCCTACATTTTATATCTTCATGAATATTTTTTCTCACGATTCAACAAATTACAGATTTTCATATACTCCTCCTAATTTATGGCATACCGAACTAGTTATAAATTATACAATATTTCATTTTTTATGATTGTATATTAAAAACACTTGGAGTAAATAAAATTTGTGATCAATAAAAACATTCTTTCTAGGATTAGTTTTTCCGATTTTAATGGAATATTTCTTTAATGCATAATTTTTACAAATTAAATGAAATAAATAAAATGTTTACAAAAAAATTCAATGTCATAGAAGTCCTTGTAATAGAATTTTTCTAGATTTCTTGAAATATGTGTTCTTTAGATATTACAAAGTACAAGTACATTGAATCGAATATGCTCCTAAGGTATTATAAATTGCTTTCAATGTGTTAACAAATGGAACCTATGATACCAAAGTGGGGATTGAGGCCATCCAAGGAGCAGAGGAATGTAATATAAAATCATAAGTATTCTCCAAAATTCACCGAAATATAAATACAGATACACATGTTCTTCAACATCTATCTTAGTGACATGATATTCTGTAATGGCCAGTTAGATTTCCCGCGTCTCTTGTAATAGATGATACCTACTTTGCGCTAAGAGCCATGAAATTTTCGCGTCTGGTGTATAACGGATTGATGGTGTCTCCATTTGTATTTACATAAATTTTGTGGTATTGGTGAGGGCCAAACCCTATATTGTTAGATCTAGGGAATTCGTAGAGATTGTCAAGGTTTTGAGGGAAAACATGGTTTCCATCCATCCATTTTGCTAGATAGTATATTATTGTAGGGGAGATTGGGTGTTCCATGGATACCATATCATTGGTTTACTAATACCAAAGTGGGGATCTGAGGCCATCCGAGGAGTAGTGGACTGTAATATGAAATCATAAATATTCTCCGATATTCACCATAATACAAATATAGGTACATAGATTCTTCAACATCTATCTTAGTGAAACGATATTCTGTAATGCCCAGTTAGATTTCTTGCGTTTCTTGTAATAGATGATACCAACTTTGAGCTAAGAGACATGAACCCTTTCGCTTCTGGTGTATAGCAGATTGATGGTGTCTCCATTTGCATTTACAGAAATTTTGTGGTATTAGTGCGGGTAAAACCCTCTATTGTTAGATCTAGGGCAATTGTAGAGATTGTCAAGGTTTTGATGGAAAGTTTGGTTTCCATCCATCCATTTTGCTAGATCATAGATTATTGCAGGGGAGATTGGGTATTCAATGGATGCCATATCATTGGTTTACTGATATCACAGTGGGGATATGAGGCCATCCGAGGAGCAGAGGAATGTAATATAAAATAATAAATATTCTCTGACATTCACCATAATATAAATACAAGTACACGGATTCTTCAACAACTTATCTTAGTGACATGATATTCTGTAATGGCTAGTTCTATTTCATGCATCTCTTGTAATAGATGATACTGACATTGCGCTAAGATCCATGAACCTTTTGGGTATGGTGTATAATGGATTGATGGTTTCTCCATTTGCATTTACAAAATTTTTGTGGTATTGGTGAGGGCCAAACCCTCTATTGTTAGATCAAGGGAATTTGTAGAGATTTTTGAGGTTTTGAGGGAAAATCTAGTTTCCATCCATCCATTTTGCTAGATCATATGTTATTGCAGGGGAGATTGGGTGTTCCATGGATTCCATATCATTGGTCTACTGATCTTAGAAGAAACCAAGACATTAGTTATCAGTTTGAGGGGATCCACAAAGGGATCTGTACCTCTTAAGGAAGTTTGTGGGGATTCATAAAAGGTTGTACCAGTGATTTGTAGTTGCCACACTTAAAGAAGGAGATCACACCATATCAATCAAATTGTGGGAATCTCGAGAAGAGGGTTGTGTCTTTCCTTTATTGCTCACGGAGGAAGGGATCCTTTTCAATTTGTAGTTGCGGCACTTAAAGAAGGAGATCACACCATCGCAGTCAAATCGTGGGAATCTCTAGAAGAGGGTTGTGTCTTTCCCTTGCTTCTCGTGGAGGAAGGGATGTTTAATAATAAATTCAATATTATTCAATAGAACCACCTACATGGGACCAAATTGTGTCATTTCTACTGGGTATTTTTTTCAAAAGGAGGGTTGTCTATCTCTTTAATTTTGTGGGCAGCTTGTTTAGAGGATTGAACCCATCATTTGCAGATCAAGCCATTAAAAGGTGAGAGTGCACCTGTAAAAGCTGATCAAGGGACTAAAGAGGGGATACATATCATCATAGTTTGAACTGCTACAACCCTCATCTTTTCTATCCATCAACCTTGTCTCAAACCACATATAGTATTGTTACCAAGAGGGCCGTGACAAAATATCATAGGATGTCAAATATAGTGACTTACAGGTCAGAAATACAATAAATCAAATTATATTGTTGAGTTGTTTCTATTGTTTATAGTTGGAATATGGTTTTCACATTCTTGCACTTACAAAGTTACATGTACTGCATTCCTTTCTATTTTGAATGCAATAAAAATCTCCTTGATATGCCCATTCTTGTGAATCCATTGAAAACATGTCTTGAGAAATATATCTATAGTCTCATTAAACATAACAGTAGAACTGTTTGTCAAAAGTCTTGAACCAAATGAACCTTTAAACATATCAGAAACAACATTGCAAACATATCAGCATTCAGAGGACCAATAGTGAAAATCGTTTGACAAAAGTCTCTAATGAAGTAAACACCAAAAACACATTAGCGATCCAGAGAGGGGTTGTTACAAAAAGCGCTTGCAATTTTTTTGGGGATTTAGATTACACATAAATGTTTTATTGAAGCTTTCAATGTATGCTTATAGTGATTAGAAGATTAACACTAGATTTTATAAGTAATTTATTATGCATAAATGGTTTTCTTGATCTTTTCTTATTCTAAGGGATTAGTATATATCATTATTTGGGACATTATAGAACAACATAGTTGGTGTACTCATATAAATTTGTATGTTTTTTGAAATCCTTTCCTCTGTCGGTGGCATCAAGGTAGATCATCCTGGAATGAGCACTTGTAAGTGGGAAAAGTTTAATGCTTTATGCTTACTATCCTTGTTTATGGGATACGGATATTTTATTGTGATTATTTTTTTTTCTTATTGTGGCAACATGTTCTATATATATTTTTAATATTTTTTATTCTTATTCTAATTTTTCATTGTTATCTAATTTTCAATTTATGTCTCATGTCAAAGATCTGACATTTTCCTCAGCATGTCAAACAAGATTACATCAACCAGAAGGAGAGATAAATTATTAAACATGAAGAGATTATTGTTGCTAGAGTCAACATACACAATTTATACTTCTTGTATATTATATATCTTTATTTCCAGTCTGCCTCTGTGCCTTCTAATTAAAATTACATATCTACAACAATTCAATACAACAAGTCTCATCAAATGACTACATAAAAAGAACTTGAAATATGCCATAAAAATTTCAGGGATTGGAATGGTTTTCTATTTTCTGCTGATGTTTTTGAAAATGACGGAGGCAACTGCAATGCTTTATTAGGATATTTTATAACACCAGTGGTGTTTTATTTCTTAGAGTTGTAGTTGTGGCTATTACAGTGGTCATCCTGGTTATTCTATTTAGTGTGCAACATTATGGAATAGATAGAGTTGGATGGTTATTTGCACCAGTGGTTTTCTTTTGGTTCCTATGCATTGGAAGTATTGGAGCTTACAATATATGTAAGCATGATGCACAATTCTTGAAATACTTCTCTCCAATTTATAGAGTGCAATATTTCAGAAGAGGAAAGAAACATAGTTGGGTTTCTCTAGGAGGGATTATGCTTAGTATAATAGGTAGGTAATTGTTTTCCTGAGAAGTAATTGATTTCTACCTGTTGATGTTATCTCAACACAATATATTGTATGCTTAAACAATGCAACTCTTATTTCTATAAACTTGATCAGTATTGTAGGTACAGAAGCATTCTCTCCTTATTTGGGCAATTTTCCAACCTTAGTTTTCTAGGTAAGTGCTATTATATTTCATTGTAATATGAAGAGAACCTTCCCTACTTATTTTGTTTTTTATTGTTTGATTCTTCTATATTTATCCCTCTTTTTCTTTTTCATTTTTTTTATCTCTGCTTCCCTATGTGAAAAACATCTTTGTTGTTAATGTAGATTTCATTTACATCAATTGTGTTTCCTTGCCTGTTATTGCAATACATGGGACAGGCCGCATATCTTCTTGATGTTACAAATGACAATATCTTCATTGAATCTCATTTGACATCCATAAGGTAGTCAGCAGAAGGTCACAAATGGAAACATTTAAATAATAAGTGTGTTAAAATCTCAGTATACATTAGGCATTGGTCACAATGCCACAAAAAAATTGCCAAAATCTCACAAACCAGGCATTCCATATGATTTGATGGCAAAATCTTCTTGGGAGGATTTGTGAGATACTTATACTGAGATGTTAGCTATTCAAAGATAATATATATTACAGATATAGCAGCATATCTTCTTGATGTTACAAATGACAATATCTTCATTGAATCTCATTTGACATCCATAGGGTAGTCAGTAGAAGGTCACAAATGGAAACATTTAAATAACAAGTGTGTTAAAATCTCTGTATACATTAGGAATTGATCACAATGCCACAAAAAAATTGCCAAAATCTCACAAACCTGGAATTCCATATGATTTGATGGAAAAATCTTCTTGGGAGGATTTGTGAGATACTTATACTGAGATGTTAGCTATTCAAAGATAATATATATTACAGATATATCATCATTAAGTGCATACCTTAGATCTTAACACTTCCACATCTACTCTAAGAACTCGATTATTAATAGTAGCTTCATTGTACTTCTGACTCATCTTAGTGAGGCACTTGAATAAAGAAGCATTTTCTGCTCTTAAATGTGCAACATGTCAATTTACTTTATAGGTTCTAATAATTTGCAGAGAGCCAATGCAAGAACTCACTATAAATTTTGATATACATAACAACCAAAAAATCAAATCATAGACAAATTAACAAAGAATTTTGACTTGCATCTCAAGATCCCTAAAATTTTCTTGTTTTCTTCTTTTGGAATGTCTTGTAGATTCTTTGTTTGATAGCAATATGTAATACATGGCAATCCTAGATATTATTCAAATGAACTTTGGACAACATTAGATTGTGCAAATAAAAAGTATGCGGCAGTCAAATCGGAACCCATTTTTGAGCATGCTTCTCAAGTTCCCCCATTGAGTGACCACCGGTCCATTGCAGAATAAAAAACATACTAGCAATCAGAATGTACTCGAGTTGGTTCAGAAGATTTGTCTTCTCAAGTTGACTGGGATTTTTCTGTTAATGATTGTCTGCATGATGATCAACAAATTGAGTTTAAAGAGCCATCATTTGAATACATGGAACCTTATTCTGAGAATGAACCACTCTTTTCCTTCATAGAATTGTTGGCATCCGAGGCTGATCAAGTGGAAGATCTTGTTGATCTATCTCAAGGAATTATTGAGAATTCCCTTGATTGCTTATCTAATAATAAAGAAATAGGTACATGTTCTCACACTAGTACAAAATGAGAGATAAGTGACCAAGCGACCAAAAAAATTTGGTCACCACAGCTTTTTCAAGGGATAAATGGCCAAAATTGAGAAATTTTAAGTGAACCGACTAAAAATGACCAAGATAAATGACCAATTTGGTCACGGGATAAGAACTAAACTAAAAATGACCAAGATAAATGACCAATTTGGTCACGAGATAAGAACTAAACTAAAAATGACCACATAACAATTGATCATTTTTAGTTGTGTCATTCCAGCAGTGGAAAATTATAATTTTGATAATGAATTTGTACAATTTACTAAATTTTAGCACTGCAGATGGATTCATAGACCCCCTCTCCGAATCCATCTGCAGTGTTAACATTTAGTAAATTGTAACATTAATAGTATACAACTTGGATTATTTTTCAATACATGTCCTCTAAAGGATCATTTCTTTGAGGCCATCTTGATACGTATTGTACTGTTAGATGATAGGAGAATCATTGAGATGCTCATTTAGGGGTTTCTCTACAAATTAGTGCCTTGGGTGTGGTGAGTTGATTATATCTAGATAATACACCATGTCTTGCATATAGTTTATCAAGTGATAGATGAGTTCTTCTACATGTGTTTGAGTTGAGTCTTAGATATTTGTTGTCTTTCCCTTTTGGAATTGTCATGTCCTGAAGTTAGTATCACTCCATTTAGCTTGTTGTACTGGTTGTGTTCATATTTTGTTTGAACAAAACCATCTCCGTTTGATCATCTCGGCAGTCTGTTAATGTTTCGACAAGTTCATGTAATATTTTGTGTCATGTCAGCTAAAAATTGTCAATTTCACAACCTCCATTAATTCTCCATATGCATTTATTCACCATGGTTCTCTTTGCACCTGAGTTTGAAAATCTTTAAAGTCCCCTTGGATCCCTCCCTTGCAAGAAATAACTTAATATCCTCCATTTTGTAGAAAAAATCATTCCTCCCTTTTTGTAAAAATCCCTTTGTTCCCATCTCCTTGCAAGATCAAGGACTTAAAATTTGTTACTACTTTGTCAACTCTTGATCTTAGTGTTAGTGCGGATTTGCATTTTGTTTGCCTAACTTTTGTTGATGGTAAGCATGCATAGCAGTAATTTTTCAGTGAAAACTACAGAATGTGATTACTTTTCATATTTATACCTAGTATCTTTATAAACTTACCAAGAAAAAAAAATGCATGAAAATATATATATAGTTTTTATATTACAATATATAACTTAACATAGAATATATTACTACATACAATTCCTATATATAAAAACATAAAAACTATATTATTAAAACATTTAACATACAAAACATACACATTAAACCATATGCAATACAATATAATAATAAAACAATGTATAAATAATAATAACATGTTATAACTAAATATTATAATACATGTAATATTAACAATTAAAAAAATAAAAAACAAAACGAAAACGATGAACGAGAATGGATTGACAAAAATAAAAAGCAAAACAAACGCAATGAAACGAGAATGGATGGATATTAAAGGGAGGGGTATATTAATGAAAAATTTGGTTGGGGTTCTCTTAAACGAGTTGAAGACTTAGAGGTTGAAATTAATTAGAAGCTAAGCATACGAGCTGAGATCAAGCGTTGGAGAATGGATAGTGATATGCTCATCAAGGTTTTCAATCCTTTATCCAATTTGACCATTTTTTCTTTCGACATTTGTAGATTTTTCTTAGGATTTTCATTTTTTAGTTGAAGAGGGGTTTTGTATTTTATAGGGGTGGAAAGATGGGTTGGATTTTTTTATTTTATTATTGGATTATACCACAAAAGAGTTGTTCTTTCAGCATTTGCAGAGTTTTCTTAAGGTTTTCATTTTTTTGGTTGAAGAGGTTTTTCTCTCATTCCCCAAACCGTTCAATACGCAGTTGTATGGGTTCGGCCGTTGCCGGCATTCGGTAGCATTGTTGCTACAAATCCTTTTTCTCCCCTTATATTGTAGCAAGGAGCCCAGGAAGGCGAGCTATGGGATCCCATTTCATAGGACAAACTATTTTTTTAGATCCATCTCCGGTCCTTGTTTTTCAGATCCGTCTCCGGTCCTTAGAGTTCATATCTCCAAAATACTAAAAAAACTATTCTCATGCCATTTCGATCACATGATTTTGCTCAGTGACCTGATGATTTTTCCCTTCATTCCAATGATTTTGCCCAGTCCTTAGAGTTCATATCTCCAAACTACTAAAAAACTATTCTCATCCCATTTCGATCACATGATTTTGCTCAGCGACCTGATGATTTTTCCCTTCGTTCTGATGATTTTGACCTTCATTCATTTCAGATTTTTTGTCTGATTTTGACCTGAGTCCTGCCAAAAACAAATATAGAATAGCCATTCAGGGCTCCTACCTGAAATATACTTTATTTAAATGAACCAATCTACACACAGGATTAGTACTGCAAATAACCGAATTTCATCATCGAAGAATGATACAGCTTGAAATCCGAGCTAAGCATAATCAATTACCTGAAGAATGTTTTCTAGATTTCTTCAGCCTGAAGTAATCGAAGAAAGGTGTTTCCAGTACAGGAATGAGTTTCACAATGGTTGCTAGTGACCAACTGTCCAACAAATTTACATAAATTTTTAAAAATCAATTCCAGGTAATCAATCTATAGGAATTGGACAACACATTAAATAATGAACTACCCATGAATTGAGTCATTAAATGGATTAATCTTTCAAATCTTATCAAGCCAATTACAATGCAAATAATCCATTTTTTCCAATTTAAGGGAGTGGAACTCAACAATCAAAACCTGCAAATTAATACAACACTGACAAAGCTTAGAAGATCAGCAAATTTCAATGAAAGACCCCCATAGTATTTGCTCATTGGATAGTAATCAGGTATTCTAAATTGGATTTTGGTTTTGCTTAGAGTGGGTCAAATGCCTATCCCGTCCTTAGGTTCAAGCATTTACCCTACCAATGTTCAGCATGCAATAGTACACAAAGTACGAGGAAAGAACATTTCTTAGAGCCATAGCCTTGCAAATTAATTTGCCGATTACCCGAAGAATAAGTGTAAAGCTTATAATTCCAACGAACAAATGGCCGGAAATCAATCCTTGAAAGATGTTTAACTCGTCTGGTTTCCTTGAATTGAATTCGTGAAGATCTATTAATGTGACCATTTAAAAACAATCAAACCAATGTTATAGAACAATAAAAAAAATATGATTTTTTTTGGGGGTAAAGCATTTAAAGAGAGAAATAATAGTTTAGGAATAGATTTGAAGTAAAAGAAATAAATCAAAGCAAAGAAAAAGTGGCCTCGCTGGACATAGTTGGTGGTTGTTGAAGGCTTTCTTTGCTCCTTCAATGCATTGACATTTATATTGAGCGCCCACTACAACATGCTGAGGTGTTTTGAGACATTTGTTTAAGAAAAAATTTCAATTTGTCTTTAAATTCGAGTTTTCAGACATTTGTTTAAGAAAAAATTCCAATTGTCTCTAGATTCGTGTTTAAAGACATTTGTTTGAGACAAAATACCAATTTGTCTTTAAATTTGTGGTTTGAGACATTTGTTTAAGATAACATTCCAATTTGTTTCTTTTATCAAATGTAATATTTTATCTTTTTGTCGCTAGGTAGATGGAATACTCGGTTTGTAAAAAGTAATTATGAGCGGAAAGAAAAGTTACTCGCTTGTAAAAAGTAATTATGAGTGGGAAGGGAAATTTAATGGTTTAATACTGAATATATTTTTGGTTTACTTTATCTTCTTCATAATTTCAAGGAAAATTTTCATTCATCCTCTATTCTCATGCACATGAGTTGTTGCATGGTTTTAGCCAAGGCTTGAAGTTGTGATAGTGACAAATCCATGGAGAATGTAAGGGTTATTGATGCACTGCTTTTCTACATTTAGATTGGCCTGTGCAAAATTGTTGTCAATCAATACTGAGGCTTTTAGGGTTTTATCTTGGACAACCCTCATTCTCATTTGTGATTCCTTGCACTTGAATGTGCAAATTCAAAAGTTAATATTAGAGATCAAAGTGAGAGCATTTGGGGTTTCCTTCGTTCCTTAGAGAATGTTGTGCAACTATTTGGGGATTTTGGGTTTCCAAAGAATTTTACAGGAAGATATTGAAAGCATGACATTTCGGAGAATAATGTGAAACTATTTGGGGGTTTTGGATCCCTTCATTCCTCTGAGAATGATGTGTAACTATTTGGGGGTTTTGGGTTTCCAAATAATTTGATGAAAATAGATTGGAAGCACGGCATTCCTCAAAAAATAATGTGCAACTATCATTTTGTTAACTAGATCCGCCTTTGTTACTAGTGGAACTACTCGCTTTGGTTCTGCTCCTGCAGGAGTTGGCTTTCTAATTGTTACAGGATCAATTCCACCCACATCTTAGGGTTATCAGTCTGTACCTGGGATGGGAACTTGATGTAATCCATGGGAGGGCTCCTATACAAGAGTACATTTAGCAAAAGGTGGGGTTTCAGAGTGAAACAAAACGCGAGAATAAAGTGCAACTATTGTGGGGTTTTGGTTTCCAAAGAATTTGGCTGGAAGAGAGTGGAAGCAGTCGTACGTTCCTCAAAGAATAATAGTGAGCAACTATTTGGGGATTTTCAGTTTCCAAAGAATTTGACAACAAGAGAGTGGAAGCACGGCCAAGGAGCAAGGGCGTTAGTGTCAGGTAAGTCGAATATAAGCTATAACTAGATTTTTTCTCTTTTCTATGAAATGCTAGTGTTTTTTTTCTTTGTGATTCTAACATGCCATTTTTCTTTGTTTGGCATAGAATACTTAACAATTATTGGTGAATTCAATCATTCAATCACAGTACAATCATGCGTAAATTCAATCGTTACAATTGGCTTCAGAATCACAGACGGTCATATAGGAACATTAGAGGGTATAACAAGAAGGAAGGCATATTATTCCCTATAGGTTCAACCCCATAAGCAAGTATTTTTCATGCCAATCGTTTTAATGCTGGTATGACTCTTTGTATCTGGTAACAAAGTACATAAATAATTAGCCTCTGGTAATCGTTTTCACCGGATACCCACTTTGAAGCTTAATAAAAATACATAGAGAATAGTGTAAGGATTGTCTGGGTTTTTCTTCCAGTCACTGATATGTTTGGAAATGTGACTAGTGAAAGAATTACTTTTTAATTGAAGCTAATTATATGGTTGTTTGCTTGACCTGATCTTAGGGAGCTAATTGAACATGTTGGCTTCTCTTTTATACATATTGCTTCTGTTTTAGCTGACTTGAAGCTTTTTCCTTATGGAACTTTGTTCCTCAGACTCTTTACTCAGCATGATACAAATAGTCTCAATAAACATAGTAGGCAGTACCATGAAACAAATCTATTTATAGTTTTCCATACGCACCCATTAAATAAAATAAGAATTGAATCTGCAAACTTACTTGGCAAAAGACAAAGGCATTAAAAATTACAGTGTTTCTCACTTTGTTTGCACGGGCCTTGCTATCATGTTTTAGATTTAAAATGTCATTCCCATTAAATGTAACTACAAGCAGGGCTGTAACTTGGTAGAAAGCGTGCAAGTTTACAAAACTTTCATGTCATGTAATTTTTATGTTCCATGATGTACTGATTTGGTTTTTGAAGTAATGTATACAGCACTTCAAAATGAACATGATTCATGGAAATATAGTTAGCATTGCATAGGGTTTATTGCTCTCTCTTTGCATGGATTGATGGGTAAGAAAATTAAAACTAGCAATAGAATTAAACTGTAAATTTTCTAGAAACTTGTACTATGCAAGGAAGTGCAAGTGTATGAACTCTTATTTTCGTACTTTTTTCAGTTTCTGTGGAGATACTTTTAGCACTCTCTTTGCTCCCTTGTTATTACTGTTTGTAGTCCCATTGTCTGTATTTGGACATTAATGGATATCAATAGCTAAATTTAAAGTTAAATCTTGCTGCCTCTTGAGAGCAAGGCTGCTTGCCTATAAAAAACTAAAAAACTGGCAATTTCTTTCTTATGCTTCATTTGAGCAAGGATGCTTGCTTATTAAAAAAGATATAAGGGGAACTTTTGTAGAATTTGTTGAACAATAACTGAAAGCTGAATAAAGTAAGAATTGGGGATAGCCTTAAAACTGTGTGAACATGCTGTAGTGTCTTATTTATACATAACTGGTAGGCTGATGTAGAAATGTTAATGCTAACCATGTGATTGCTTTGCAGATAAGAGATAATGTTTGGATCAATACTCTTGAAATATATTTGTAATTTAATTATTCTTTGGAGACTGTTCTAGAATATTAAAGAGATCAACGTTGGTTTGTGTAGTCTAATAATGAATATATCACTTCAATAAATATATTGATTTCAATAATAGGCAATTTTTGTGGTTCACAGGTCTTCGTGAGGGACTTCAATTCTGCATTGCAAAAAAATATTCTTCTTTAGGTGCATTGTTTCTTAAACTTTTTCCTTATAGGCATACTAGGTTAGTAGAACCTTATTCCATTCTTTGCTTCTTTTTAGACAGTGCAAAAACATACTTCTCACCTGGCATCATAGATGGATCAATCTAAAATAATAAGATCCATTGTGGTTGAGATTTAGGGACTTCCATTTGGAAGGCCACATGGTCTTACTCTAGTGGTTTTTTGTGCAGGGTCACATGTATCTATTTCTGCGATATGTGTGTTTCTACTCCAATATATTTGGATATGAGAAAAAGGTAATCTTACAAGGAGGTAATGCTGATCCTTTTTCTTGTTGGGAAGAGATTAAAACGGGCAATGTAAAGGTCTGGTGAAGGGAAGGATACTTTAAATTCATTAGTTTGGCTTTCAAAATTCATTGGGTTTGAATCGTTAAATAAGTCTCCTTTGGTCTTGAAGTTGAGGTTCACTTCTTTGGAGTTGCTTTTGAATTTAGTCTGAATAACTTATTGAAAAACTTGAATTACAAGAAAGGTTTTTGAGTTCATTATTGTTTATATATCTTGTAGATGTGGATTCCCATATTCCAAAATCTTATAAGAATTGTTCATCTGTTAAAGTTTTGATTTCTCCCATTTGTTTTCTTTGTTCATGAGATATGGTGTGTATGTTGGCATTAATGCTTGTTACAACACAATTTAGCACCCACAAAAGTGTAAAGTCCCAAGCACCAAGGTGATAGCTATGCGTAAGTCGGGAAGTATTCCCATTGTCACTTCAGCAGCTCTTTTTCACACTTTAGGTTGGCTCTTCTCCAACACAAGTTTGACTTCCCAAAGGTCGGATTGTGAGGGCCAGGGAGTGGGGGCTCAAGGTGAAAATGAAGGGTAAGCCTTACGAAAACAAGTGGTTGTAGTAAAACAATTAAAATGGGTGATGTAGGATAACGGACTAGTGCCTATCAAATCTTGGGGAAATGGAGTGAAGAAACATTACTCTAAAGAGGGCAATTTTGTGGATGATCAAGGAGGAAAGAGCTGCTAAGAGCATGCTACAGTCCGCCTTAATAATGGTGAAAGTAAATACAGAAATTGGTTTTGGATAGATAGAGTTGCCACTCTTGAACACAATTATGAAGGTTCTATCCTATAATGACATGTTAGTTCTAGCAACAACTTATTTGATAGATGAAGGATCGATACATTCAAAAAATAGAAGAGAAAAAGGAAATAAGAGGCAGAATCTCCTCACATTACCGCTATCCAAATGGCAAATGTTCCATTGCAAGGCCTTCACAATAAGTTATAGGGAGTTGGTCAACAACATTTAAAAGTATTAAAATTATTGAGTCTCACATATGGTAGAAATGATACCTCAATCTTCCATTAAGCCTTCCATAATATATACACTGAAGGCACATCAAACCATCATTGACAGAGGATCATATAATTTGTGATGTCTAATGTATGTTAAAATCATTATTGCTGTCCAAACATTACCAAATGGCATCGGAATGGATAGGTCTGTTCAATATATAGGGTTGGAGATTACATGATTAGGTAGTAGCTAATTTCTATATTGTGTTGTATGCTTTTTTGGATGTTTGTTTTGCTATGCATTAAGAAGCACTTATGTTTTTATCTTTTCTATTTTCACCAAAAGAAGAATTCGTAACTTCATATTATCAAGGTGAAAACAAAGTCACATTCTCTATGTGCATAAGCACTAGAAAATAAAAAATTAGATCAAAACTACTGGCACCAGTCCTTGTAGTTTCTCTTTTAAGATCCAACTTATCTATGATATTGTTCATATATAAGGAAACATATTATGGCATAATCCCTAACAACATTTTTTCAAAATATCAATCTTGGAAAGGCGTCATGGATATCTCAAAATTGAAACCGTTGCTATCTAATCTGATTTGAAACAGAAACTTTGTAAGAGTTAAAGCCAAAGAACAAATAAACTGCTAATTTCGAGGGCAGTTATCTTCATGAAATTGGGAAGAACGGAATCCTTGCTTCAGTCTCATCCACAAGATTTGAGGCACTATCAGTTATTGCGTGTACCACATTTTCTTCTCCAACTTCAAGGATGGCTTTCTCTAAATTCCTGAAAAAGTATTGAGTAGTCTTTTTGTGCTCTGCTGCATCAACTATCTTAAAAAATAATATCCCTCCAGGGCAATAAACCAACACATTAATTAGCGACCTATAACACATATCAGACCAACCATTTGATAAAATTGTGCACCCTGTTTGTTTCCAAGACTCTTTGATCTTACCCAATCTACTTGTCACCCTTTCTTTTGCCTCTTGAGAAGAGTGGTCCTTAGTGTCTAGGAACTGGGAGGTACATGTTCTTTTACAAATTATGCAATCTTCTTACATGCATGGATAAAGTAAGGGATTCATAGTAGATTCAAAAAACATGTTAGCCACAACGTTATCAACTTTTTGCTTCTGTACGGGCTTCCAAAGAGAGTTTAATGTCACTGCCCCACTTGATTTTGTTGGCTGACATGAACTTCCAGTAACATCCATGCTTGAAGAAAATGAGGGAAAGGGGCTGTAAGTCGTTGCAATCTCTGTTGCAATGCGCCATTTTTTTGTTTTCTTTCATTGCCTTTTCTTTTCTATTCTGTCATAATTCTTTGGCAGAATATATATCCCCTAGTTGTGGCCTCTTGGGCGAAGAGATGCTAGTGAAAGCGATACACTGCTATTGCTGCCTCCACTAGGGTTCCAGTGTTTCCAATGACACATTCCTACTTTTGCTCATGTGTGCTTGGTTCCCACTGCTTCATTAGTTGGACAAGGAGCATCATTGTTTTAGACAACCTGTACTTCAGCCTTCAAGCTCACTAGTAACTTGTAAGTTTAAAGTTTAAACCAACATAATGGAGTGTTGGTTGTTTTCAGAAATTTTCTGTTCATTTTTTGTTACAGATTTTGTAGTTTCATAGTTTATTTAATATGTGTAGGCTGCAGTTGTAGCCTCTGGACTAGTATGCAGCTTGTTCCAATTTCGTGAATCATAATAGGCAAACAAACCAATCTCACAAAATGACATACATATTCTAAAACATGATTTACAAAAACAAAAAATGCAGAAAGTTTTGCTCTGCACCTCCAAAATCAACAACATCAGAAGGATGGAAATATGCTGAGAAAATTGATGGATATATAAGCACATGGGATCATAAACTTGTGGGAAACCATGAGGATATTGTGATCGAGTCCCAAACTAATGAATCTCTTGTTCTACAATACCTGGTAAGATGGTTATATTTATTGGATAGTTGGTAACCAACCACCTGTAGTATAAAGAAGCTATGAGAATGCAACACAAGGTATTGGTAGAGAAGACATTAGATGGATTAGGAACTTCCCAAGGCCTTTTGTGTGCTAATCTCCTCTCAACCCTGGGTGTAAGTACATATTTTATGCTATTAGTGAGAAAATCTACTTAATTCTAATTGTGTAAATGGAATTTTTCATTCTCTCTTTCATATCTTGTATGTTGTTACGATATGTGTACTTTATGTGATTGATTCAACATACATTTATCATCCTGATGATTAACACACTAGTGGTTAGAAAATCCTGAAGGTACTTCAATTTTGTGGTTGAGCACCAAGTGTTAGCAACATATGAGAGGAAGCTTATGAATAAATGCTTATTTCATATCATATTGCTAAAAATCTGTTTATCAAATCTCAAGGTTGTCTATAATTTTGTTTTGTCATGGGGAATTTTGTTACTTATTCACTTGGTAGAGTCAACTGTTAGATAGCTACTTGGAGATGCATCAAATAACGAAGTACAGGAAAGGCCTGGAGGATGGAGATGATCTGGATTCTGAATATGCACTAGGTGTTGAACAACCATGTAATGGCCCAGAGATGCAGCAGGTGGTAAACAGTAAAATATCTTCCTGGAGACGTACCTTCTGGCAAATGATTCAAATAGTGTTCATGTTGGGTATGCTCCAAGTTAAAAGGTTATGAATGCAGTTGTTGTATAGTATCCTTTATTAATCATAAAAATATATTGTTTATATTTCAAGGTGAAATCTAATCAGTTGTCACTTTATCCCTTGTTGTATTTGGAGGAATGGCTAGGAATCACATATGGATGCAACATAAGATAGACCTAGAAAGCGGTTAATGTGATGCTTAATTCATAGGAGGTATCTTGCAAACCACCTACAAGGAAATTCCCAAACTAATAAACAATCTCCATAAATGCATGTTTCATATGATATTATGCAAAAAAATGATACAATTTTTTTTATCGTATGCATTGTCTGAAAAATTGATCAATTCATAACTCTCTTTCAAAGTATGATAAGGTAAGATAATATAATTTTATTAACATCCAATGAATGACCACAAAAGTAGGTCAATGGGAATAAAAGGATACAATCACCATTCACTTAACCTTAGTGTTTTTCCCTTGGGCTTCAAGGCTCAGCAGTCTAATGAGCATTGCGAAGGAGTTTAGAGGCAATATGGAGGCCTTTTTAGCGATCTTGTTTTTATAGATTTATGTTTATGTATTTGACAGTGATGTTATTTTATTTGATTAACAGCTTAAGTCTTATCATCTGATATTATGGAGTCTCTAGAGAAGCAATAGAGAGAAAACACAGAAAGCATATTGGAAGAGGCCAGAGCCATCTTCAGGGAGAAAAATGTATGAGTTCTTTCCAAATCCCAGAGTAAGATTCCCTTGAATTAATAGTGAAATATTAAGATAGATTTTATCTAGGATATCTCCAAAGAGAAACATTATGATATCTTGTTCCAAATGCAAAGTGCTAACACTGTAAATTTGAATATATAGGTTCAACATGCAATCATTGAGAAGCTCTTCACTGGTACAAGATGCTAATTATTTCAATAATTCGAAACACAATACAGCAGCAATTGTGTACATGTGAAACCCATCTATATTGAAGTGGGAAGTCACTATAACTACTGCTGAAACTATCACATACGCTTGTCTTTCTGGAAGCAAGATTCTCTTCAATGACAAATTGAAGATTAAGATTGACCTTTCTAATCTAGTATACAAATCTGCCAAGAGTTGTACTTAAATATATTACCTTCCATAATGTCATCGTTCCAAATGTAAAGTGATTACATTAAAAATTTGAGCACATAGTTGGAACGCAGAAATTGAAAATACAAATATTCTGATTATTTCAAAGATTCGAAATCCATAATTCTAGCTTAAATAGACCAAGAACTAGAGTGATGATTCTAAAGATATAATCAATTCATTAATTGTATGGTTCTGTATCATAGAAATCTGAGTAAGGAGATTTATACAATGCACAGAAAACTGGTAGAGCTTCACATTTGACAATATTACTATCAAATGTGTTAGGAATCAGAGCTTTCTATTTCAATTTATCGAATGCAACCTTGACCTTTCAAAGTCGAATCCAGAATATATTGTCCAATCAAAGTTTTAACCAAACTCTAGAATGTGTGTGTGAAACTTAACTAATGATAACCTATGACCAATGGATATGTAGGTCTCAATCTTTCTTTTTAATATGATAAAAATTTAATAAAGTGGTGTGTCCCAAGGATGGGTGGAGGATGTCATTTAGTAAAGTGGTGTGTCCCAAGGATGCGTGGAGGATGTCATTGCAGAAACACTAAAAAAATAATTAGTGGACGAAACTCGACTTAGGCAGGGAATTAAGTAAAAAAAAAGTTATTTTTTTAACGAAGATTAACATAAAACAATTATAAAATTATTATATAAACTGAAATAATTTATAATAATTTTAAATAAGTATTTAAACCTTTGGGTAATATTTTGGTAAAAGGTGATTTCTAGTTTTCCAAACAAACAATGGTAAGCTAGACATTTGACTCAATGGAGTAGCGCAAGACAAGCCAGATTGGGAATTTGATGAGATGGGAAAAATGGAGAATTTGGACACAAAAGAATTTAAGGTGCAAACAAGCTTGGTAAAATTTGTGCATTTTGGCAAAAGTTCAAAATTTTTGACGGGGAAGACTTTGGTACTAATAGTATGCATCTGGTGTTAGATTTATTGTTTGAAAGAGAATACCTATCTTTGAAAGGGAACATGGTGATCAATTTTCTGTTGGAGTTAAAAGCAAAGAAACAACTTCAAAGTTCAGAGCTAGTTCTTGTGTGATTAAAAGAAGGTTTGTTGACATGAAAAATAAGTTCATCTTCGTTCACACTTTCTCATTTTGATTATTATATATTTATTTGCTTGATCATCCTAGAGGGGCTTAACCATCTATTATGGCTTGACTTTAAAAGTGTTGCAATCTGTCAATCAATGCACTGAATTTTTCAAGTTGAGTGTTCTTTAGAGAAATTGTAATTCCAATGTAAGAAAGTATAAGCACCCCTTTTCCATAATTTGGCAAGATGGTGTTAACTATTGGAAATTTTATTCTCATATCAATCCATACGGAATTCTATTTAAGGGTGCTAGCTCAATGGTAGAGCACCTGCCTTATAGGAATGAGGTTGGTGGTTCGATTCCACTGTGCCCTATTTATATTCTAAAACCACTAAAAAGAGATAAATGACTAAAAAAATGACCAAAATTTGCATATAAACGACCACCATTACAACATGAGAGATAAGTGACCAAAAAAATGACCAAAATATGCATATAAATTACCACTTTTGAGTTGGCGATCGCTGGTAGCAAATTAGCGGTCATTTATCACGTGACCATTAATGACCAAATATATTACCAAATTAATGACCAAATATACGACCAAATATATGACCACAAGATAAGCTATAAATGACCAAGCTAAATATGACCACATTTTTTGTTGTGTGATATATAGCCACTAATTTGCTACCAGTGGTCACCAACTCAAAAGTGGTCATTTATATGTGGATTTTGGTCATTTTTTTGGTCACTTATCTCTCATTTTGTACTAGTGTCAGCCTCTGGGAGAACCTCAAGGTTTTCCTTACAATGGACCCCTCGTTCCATCAAGCATTGCACCGAACATGGGCTTTCAACTACCAAATGAGTTTTCACAAGAAAATATTATGGGCTTTCAATTGCATGGAACAACCAATAAAGTAATCCCAGAGGAAAATCAATACCATGTTGTAAGTAACACTGTAAGCTTGGAGGAATTTCAAATGCACAGCACAGCCAACAAACAAGTCTTAGAGGAAATAGGGAAATTATGTAAAGTCTGTGGATTCGGAGTCTTGCCTCGTGACTATCAATACAAAGTCTATGGAGTGGCCATTCATTGCAATTGTTATGATTGAATTATACTATTTTTTATTGGAAGTGCATATTTCATCCTTCATCTTGCAGATGTCCTTTTCAAGTAGGTGTCTCTATAGAATATGGCATGCAGTTGTCTTCTTGGCTCTGGTACTTTATGTGAGTTGTTTTGCACAGCTAGAGAATGGTGGAATTTATTTGTCATCAGCTGCAATAGAAATATGTATTGCCCCTGCAGTTATCAATCTTTAAGGCTTGTAAGATGGAATATTGAATTTGTACCATTGCCAATTGATTTCACTCATAATTTTTAGAGTTTTTCCAGCGCTTTGTGTTGGGTTGGATTCTACTGGAACTATAAAAAGAAGGCTTTTGGATTTGTGCCAGTTAATAGCAGAGTCTGAACTTATTTTAGTGCTGCTGGATTTTTGCAATTATTCCAAAAGGTGAGTTAGAACCTGGTCTTGAATGCAATTTGCATTGCATATTGGTGATTTATATCCCTACATAGTCATGATTCAAAATCTTGTGTTTCAAAATTGATTTAATATTAGCCTTACTGTTTGAAAATGTTACATACTTTGTTGATATGATTACTTCAAACCTATTTGGGTGCCAAGGGTGGTTTTTGTGGCTTCACGTGTCATTCGGTCAATTATACTTAACATTCTTGCATGTGTTTTTTGGTGTAGACATTCTTTATCCATTGTCTTCTAAATTGAATTTGAAGGATTAAATTTAGTATCTGTATTGTTTTCCTAAGCTGCATCCAGTTGGTCCTAAAGTTACATTCACATAGTCTTGCTATAATAGCTCGGTGAGGTTCAAGTTTCCCCTATTACGAATGGCATGATACCTCTCTGACTAGTAATATCTCCCCTATTGTTTTTGTTGTTTTTTGTGTGGATCTGAATATTACCTGCAACCATATTTAACCATAAATGTTTCTCATAGTTCCTTTCCACCATATTTAACCATAAATAAAAAATATTTCTCATAATTTCATGCAACCATAGTCACCATGTGTGCATGATCATGAGATAAAGTGCTAGCTGAAATAATGGTTTAAAGTGATAATGACTAATCGTTTGATGAAGCAAATCACGAATTTTACGCCAGATATAGTAGATGAGTTCAAGATTGTGGTTGTGGAAGCAATTCGATCTCTACGCTTAAAGTTCCCACAGAAGTTTCGAACACTGTGAGTAATTGGCAGTTTTTTTCGATATTTTATTTAAATGTGCCATCTTTGCTCACTTTCCTTTGGAGGAGATTTGATAATTATGTTGTTTGTCAAATGACCTTTTAGAATAAACTTTCTAAGTAATATACTCGGAGAAGAAGGGGGATTTGAATATAAGAAATCTATTGTGGACTCTATTCTTATTCTCCTACGAGATATACCTGAAGAAAAATAAAGTGGCTTGTCTCATCTTTGTGAATTCATTGAAGATTGCGAATTATTTACTGCATGAAAACCTTGGCATAGTGTTATCAATTTTTTTCATTCATTTTCATTGTTTATATTTTGTCATTCTATTCTTCCAACTAATCACAGAGGTAGTGGTTGTCTACTTTGCTCCCTAATCTCTGAATATCATTACACCATATAGGCATGGCAACTGAAGATGTTGAATTGGTAACAAATGTGAAAAAATTGACCTTTAGAGATGGAAAGGGAAAATCTCATTGAGAGAATTGTCCATAAGTCCAGTCCATTTATGGCTATGTTTTGAACAAGTCAATTATAATGCACAATATATATTTTAAAGGATCAAATATTTTAATTTATCCATCTGCTTGACTTATTATGCATGATTATATATCCTCCTTAGGAAGCACCTCCTGCAACATTTTTCTACTGCAGGTCTGTTTTCTACAACAGGAAATGGATCCATTAAAAAGTTCCTAAAATGGGGTGGATCAAATATGGTTAGAGAATTTGAGGATTTGATGCAGATCCGATTCAAGTTCAAGGTCCCCAAGGCAGAATCCTAAAACTATAGGATTGAATTGTGCAAGGCAACACACATCTACAAACTTAGGGTCTGATAATCTTTGATGAGGCCTTCATGTGCTCTTATGAAATTTGGTAGGCACCCAACTAACCAATTATCATCTTTGATAGAGTCGATGATCAGTTTGGTTGAGGAAAAATATTTTCCATGTTTTGCTTTTGTGCCAATTCACCAAGTGTTTCCACATCAACGCTCATTTATAGGTCAGCAATTTCTCCATGTCACTTATTCGTGGATTCAATCGTGCATCAGAAATTGTGCGGATGCCACACTAGAATATTTTTACACAAGAGACAGTGCAGTTGTGCCAACAATTTTCCTGATTACTTTTGCTCCATATTTTAACTGTTTATCATACTTACAATATATACTGAATGATTTTCCTTAACATTTTCAAATGCTTTCCCTTAACGGAAAATCATTATCTCTCATGCCCAACAAACATCTGAGCTTTTGAACATTGTCTTAGGGGTTTGTGAAAACATTGACTAACTAATCTGCAGTCTCACAAAACTACATCTGAATTTGACCTTCCTGTTGCAAATATTCAAGTAATAGAAATGGAGTTCAATATGTTTGCTTTTTAAATAAATAACAAACTGTCACATTCTTTGCCATTTTTTTAATTTTTAATTTTTAATTTTTAATTTAATCCCGGCAGCATTGGGCATGGGTAAGCCGGGGGGGATTTGAACTTGTGACCTTCCATTTACAACTTTTCATCTTTACCACTTTCTCTGCACCCCGATAGGCAACATTCTTTGCCAATTGAATTGCACCTTAATTATCATAAAATGGCATCTTTGCAACTTCCTATGTAATTCCATTCTCTCTAAAATATTCATGAATGCACGATTAACATGGTGCAGGCACTTGTTGCAGGCCACATGGTGCCTTCTGCAATTTCTGCAAAAGGTAGTCTTGTCCAGGTTGTGAATCTTTGGCTGCTCCATTTACCCTTCTTATCCATCCCTACAAAAAATGCTCTTTACATCCATTCGATGAACTGTCCATCCAAACTGTGATGCAAGAGGCTAGAGCTAACACAGTTTTTATATTATTCATCATGGAAACTGGCATGAAGGTCTCCCCATAGTCTCTATACCTTCTACACATAACCTGTTACCAAGTACTTGTTTACTGTACCATCTAATTTGCGCTTTGTCTTGTCCACCCATTTGCATGCAATTGACTATTTGGCTTCAAGTTACTTTGTACGATCCCATCTTTGGTTTCCTATATGGAATCTATTTTAGTCTGCATGGCTTTGCACCATTCTTCGTTCTCCCCCAATTCTTCAAAGCTCCAGAGCTCATTACAATGTGTGAAATTAATTGATGGTTGCTTGTTCAGCCAGACACTTTTTCTCAGTTGTTCATATTATGTTTCTCTTTGCATGCTTCTGTCATTGCATTTTTACAGCTTCACTATTCTCTGGTTTTGAGTTAGATTCCTTGACTTTTTTCGGGTACCATTTTCTTTTCTTCTGTGATGCTTAACTACACATTTTCTTCTGCTTGTTCAATGGTTTCCTGTTAGCTAAATTCTTCAGGTGCTAGATAAACCTGATTGGTTCCACTGGAATGCCTAGGTTCTACTTCTGTTGCACTTACTTTATTGCACCGAGAGTAGCAAGGTGCATACAACCCAGTATGGGGGAGATGTTGTCACATTTGTCGCTTTTGTAATGTTTGTCACGTTAGTCACTTTATGTAATGTAATGTTGCCTTGTAGGCTCATACCTTATCAAAAATAAAAAAGTAATTACGAAATTTAAGATAAAAAAACTTACACCTCAAGAAATTGGATCCCTATCGATGCTTAATAGATCCAGATTTAAGATCGATCAAAGCTGGTCTAATAAAACAATGGTTTAAACTACTCTAATCTAAATTGTAAATTTGTATTTGCTCACTTAAACTCAAAATCTTCTTAATCCCCCAAAAGACGGACAATTTCCTTCAAATAACAAAGTTGAGGAATGGTTTCAGAGTGTTTTAAAATAATTGTGGGTCTCAAAACCCATCAATAACGCATAAGACATATTAATATGGATGCCACTCTGATAATAACTTGCAATGACGGATTTAGATAGACACAACCACAAGGCAAGATGCCGACAAGCCCGACGATGGAATATAAATCAGCACATGGGAGTCGGGACCTGCCGATCGAATTTTGTAATCGTGGACGCTCAGAACAGACTGGGCGATGGATGCTGATGAAGGAATTAACGACACCACTCTAGAGAAGTAGATTTATCATGAAAAACAACGCCTTCAATTCTGTCTATTGCACGCCCTCAATAATCTGTTCCAGGTAAGAAAATTTTCTTTTAACCCTAACCACTGCACTCATTCCAATCTTGCATTTAAAATGACCGCAGGCTCTACAATTTGAAGTCAAGGATTGATCCCTGCTATTGTAAATGACGTGGAAAATGTCTCAGATAGATTTTAGCAGAGCGTGGTCATTAGTGTGAATCGACACTAATTCTGTGCAATAGAAACCCTTCAAATATTTTCTAGAAATGGGCTAGAGTTTCATCGTTATATTTTATGAAACTCTCAATTGATGGGAAATGGAGCTTCAGGTATTGGGTTATCTTAGTCTGTTATGAAAGATCGGAATGTCTGAGTTCTGAATATTCAGTTCTAACTACTGAACTTTTATTCTGTTTCGTTTCCCCCCAAGTATGAGGGGTTAATACAGGGTGCAGCAGAATTTTTATTTTCCTGTTTAAAGAATTGTACGAGTGTTTAATTGAATTGTAATCCTGCTGGATTTTCTTATGTGCCAAATACTCCCAAGGCTTACTGGGTTTGCATATAACTACCATTTTGGTACTTTTTTATATTTTTTCCTTAATAAAAGGAAATTCTACAGGACTGAGGGTTTGATGCAGGTAGATTAGGAATAAGTTAATAAGTGGAGAAACCCAATTCCTTTCTGGCCTAAAATTCTTACGAAATCCGGTAGGAAATTTGCACAAAGTTACAGTTCCATTTGATTGATGGAAACTTTCACCATGAAAGTTGCTCTGTAGGGGTTTGGCTCATTTTAAGATGACCCAGATTGTCAGAATTTCTAAAAAATAATAAATCAAGGTGGAACTTTGCCTTGCCGGAAAAAAATGGATTCACTGGAAATGTTGAGTTTATCCACTTATTAAGCAACTCCTTAGATTTATATTTCCCCTTTAAAACGATTATCATATACATACAGTCTAGTTGCATTGTATTTATGCCTGCTTTTCTTGTGTGGAAAATGTTCCCAAGGTATACTGGTGTTTTAGCTATTCTTTTATGTTTTATTTGCCTCTGTTTTTGCCTTTTACCTCTATTTTGTGATTATTGAATAGTCTGTTCAAATCCCTTGTTTCTTTGTCAGTAGCTTTCATCCGAGGTATACAATATCATTTAAGATAGCTTTGTATAGTCAAACAATATGTAAAGACTAAAGAACTGACATTTGGCTGCAAATTTTGGCTTGGCTCAGGGAAGAGAGTCCTTTACAAGGACCCAACTAGATGCCATCGCCAAAGATCTAGCATTAATTGACCCTAGCGAAGATCCCTGGAATCCCTTTTCGGTTGTTTGGAAGCCACATCACAATGTCCTGACAGGGAATTATGATATCAACGTATTGTTTGTTGCACTCGAGGGCAAAGGAAAGAGTGTAGTTTGGTATGATCGTCGAAATGGTGCTTCTTCCATGGATCTTACTGATTTTGCAGACTCTCTGACTGGTATTATATTGAATAAACCAGTCAGGAAACTGGGTGGTTTGTGGCGGAGCAGGCACTCGCTTGCTTTACGTAAGATTAACGGTGTATGGTATAATTTGGATAGTGATTTAGCTTGCCCTTTACCCTTTGAAAAGGGGGATGAAGAGATGAAGGAATTTTTGGATCAGAGTTTGAAACAGGTTGGTGAGGTCTTAATGGTTTTTGAAGGAAATTCTTCAGCATCCAACAATCCTCATAAACAATAATGTCTGTGAAAAAATCAGTCGCAAGAAGGTTATGTCAATATTCAATTTATTTCTACATGTGAAATTTTGTAAAGTTGTCTTTGTTTTAATTTCAAAACATTGTCTGTCGAGAGTAATTGCACCGACTTTAGTGAGGTGCTTACAACTTAGTATGGGGGAGATGTTGTAACACGTAACATTGTGTAACATTATGTAACATGGCATTCCTATAAGAAAGAAATAAAAATGAAAATGATGTCACTTAAACAATTTTTTTTTATGTTGATTTCATCTTAAACTTAGATATATCAAGAATCGAGAAGGATCAAATATCTTGACGTGTAAATTTTTTCTTAATGTGTACAAAATTTAAGATTAAAAAAATCACACCGCAGGAAAAAATGAATCCCTCTCGGTGCTTGATAGATCTGATTTAAGATGGATTTTTGCTGGTCAAATATCACCACTCTTGATGATCAGCTTCTGGTCATCAAGATCCCACAATCGATGGGATTTTGATTGCTCATCATAACCCCAAAGGATACATTGGTGCTCACTATCTGCCAATTCCTTAGGAACATATGCATTAGTTGTGCTCCCAATAATGTGCAAATGCTTGATGGTAGGCTTGTGCCCATTCCAAGCTTCCACTTTGTTGTTCTACGTTTCATTAGATATACTGCGCAATTTACATATTACTAAAAGAATTATCCGTGCAAAATATCTCCCCACACAAGGATACGACATTTCATAGATTTCTAATTTGCAAAGAAATACAAAAAACATCAATGTTGAACTGTTTCCTGCTTATTTTCTGATTCAGAATTTCAGAGAATGAAGGATTTTTGTCTAGGGTTGTATACTGTGCAAAGTCAAGAAGAACTTAACTAATATTGAAAAATGCAGGTCGCAATAACACAGCCATTGGCAGTTACAAACTACAATATTGATATGGAGAGCTTGATCTCAGATCACAATCAGAGCATAGCCACTCTGCCTATTACTACATTGTTGAAAACAGGAAATGAGTCGAGTGTGTATTGTTTGATGAAGCAAATCATGAATTTTATGTCAAATATAGGAGATGAGTTCAAGATTGTGGTTGTGGAAGCAATTCAACCTCTGCACTTAAAGTTCCCACATAAGTTTCGAACACTGTGAGTAATTGGCAGTTTTTTTCATTATTTTATTTAAATGTGCCATCTTTGTTGACTTTCCTTTGGAGGAGAGTTGATAATTATGTTGTTTGCCAAATGAACTTTCAGAATGAACTTTCTAAGTAATATACTCCGAGAAGAAGGGGGTTTGAATATAAAAAAGCTATTGTGGACTCTATTCTTATTCTCATACAAGATATCCCTGAAGCAAAAGAAAGTGGATTGTATCATATTTGTGAATTCATTGAAGATTGCGAATTTACTTATCTTTCTACACAGGTAAGTGCTATCTACTGCATAAAAACCTTGGCATAGTGTCATCAATTTTGTTCATTCATTTTCATTGTTTATATTTTGTCATTATATTCTTCCATCTAATCACAGAGGTAGTGCTTGTCTACTCTGCTCCCTAATCTTTGAATATCATTACAAGCCAAAGACAGTGGATGAGGCATGTGTATAGGCATAGTATCTAGAAATAATGGGCAGCAAGAAATGATAGCGGTTCCGAGAAAAAATAGCATCTTCCACAAGGGGAAAGGAGAATAAGATTGGGGAGGATTGGGGGAAAGGGAATAAAAATAGGTAGCCACTGCACATTAGTGCAAGGATCCTAGCAACCACTATAACCATTGCAACATTGATGTTCACACTGAGGAAAAGTTATAGAAACTACGAGCTTAACTCGAAAAAATGCAAGGAGGATGGAAAGAAGAATAACCTTCTAGGTCGATATTCAAGCAATCAGGTGGAAAGTAGCTCAGATGTGAACGAAAAGATTGTTTGCACATTAGTGCAGAGGGAAGTGAATCTTAGTAGTCTTCAGGGCAAGGAAGATAAAGAGATGACCAAGCTATTCCACATAAAGATACAGGTAAAGAAGACCAAGAGATAAGATTTGTTCGACTCCGGTTCACAAGAATATCTCATAGTAGCAGATATGGTTGGCAAGCTTGGATTATAGTTTAACAGTCATCCTAACCCATATTCATTGGGATGGGTAAACAAGGATGCAAAAATAAAGGTAACAAAATAGTGTAGAATAAAATTTGCTATAATTGCTTTTTATATTGATGAAATAGAATTGTATTTAGTACCACTTGATGTATGTGGAATAAGTTTACCCAGCACTGTGACTCTTCTGCCTGTTGACAGCTCCACTGTTCCAACTATTGAGAGAGAAAGGAGTGCCTCCTTACACATAGTGAGTCAGCATCCCTTGAAGCACCAATTGGGATTAGCTTTGGGATGCATCTGCCTCACCTTTTTTCCTTCTTTCATTGCCTTTCTGAAGAAGCCATCCCTAAAGGGTCATTTTGGTAAGGAAATGAAATGAGGTTGCTGAGATTATATCCTAACACAAATCTTTTACACTCCAGCATTCCTCATACATTCAGTAGACAATCTCACTAAAAAACAAAAGTGTCTTTCAACTGGTAAAGGGTAAATCACAGGCAACTGATCAGCACTGATATAGATGGTTTAATAGATTTAAGCAAGGGTCAATAAGTCATCAATGTTAAGATGTGTCTAAGAATCATTGGGATATGGCGGTCCTGAGAACCATGGAGGGGATAACAATACAGAACATGCTCGCTTCCCCACCCCTTTTTTAATTAATAAATGGTAACCTGATGGAACGGTGAATGACCTTACGAATTTATATAAATGGGAATGGGTAGACAAACTGTTCTGTTATAATCAGGTTTTGGAGATCCCCCTTTAGGAAGCCAAACACGAAATAAAGTCCACCTACCCCAACATGCCTCTAGGTTTGAATCCTAGTATTTTAATCATATACTTTATTCTAAGGTAAAGGCATATCGACGGAGTCAGAAGAACATGGATTAGAAGTACAGAAAGTGGATGCATCTATTCAAACTAAGATACAGATCAGATCTCTAAGACTATCCAGTCCAAGAGTTAAGTTAGTTAATGGACTACATTTGGAATTGAGTGAATAGAAACTGTTGTATGTAGTAACTCATAAAACGGATAGTTTAGATTATGATGAATCTGCATCTGTAAAAGTGTCATATACCCAAAAAACATTCCTCAAGCAATGGGAAGTGCATACATCAGGTAAGTTTTCCTATATCTAGCCTGACCTGTGCTATTAAGGAAAGGGTGGCTTATCCCTACTTTATTGAAGTTTCAAACTCTATAGGGCTAAAAGAAAGAATTAATTTTATTGCCTTGCCCCAAGTGTTGACTCCATCTTTATCTTGCCTTTTTTATAATCTCACTAGCATTGTTGCCTCCTCTATGGATACTATTACCCCCCCATATTTTCATTGTTGTCCACATTTTATTTTTATAAAACATTCAGTGGGGATGACAAGTTGATGGAACATTTTGCATGATCTCACCTTCTTCACACGGAGTGATTTGCTTACTAAAAAATGCAACTTATCAACCCAGATCATATGTCTTCAAACCCAGAGGAGACTAGAGTTATTCTTATTTTGTTTTATGGACACAACTAGTATATATTTATGTAGACACAACCCACCGGAAAGAGTCCACCTGAATAAATAGATTCATCCCTCATAGCATACTTTATATCTCGCGTATAACAGAGAAGACTATCTACCCACACACCGCTCGTTGCTTCCCTGCCCTCCCTTCACTCAGGTATCTCCTGCCCTCCCTCCTTCCATTCATTCAATGCTGTAAGTCTCAGTAAGGTAGGCAGTATGCTCGAGACTAGGACTTCCTTGATCCTTTCACTATCCTCGTTTCAGCTTACCTCATTTTCCTTCAGAACCTTCAAAGGCAGGATTAGTTTCAGGTTAGGTTACATTGAGTGCTTTCCGATCAACGCTAGATAGATTGCACTTTAGGGGAGAAGCGATGTGTGCAGGAAGGAACCTTTTAGTTTTGATGCAGGACAGAGCACTTTATTTTAAATGCCTATATTTACTTTTGCTTCTCCTTGAGTAGGGAGGTAGCTTCTCCATCTGTCTGTAGATCTATTCTACTGCTGATAGGTTGAAGCTCCTTGGATTCCCCTCTCATTCGGATTAGACCTGTGCTTCTCCCTGTGTATTACACCATATAGGCATGGAAACTGGAGATGTTGAATTGGTAACAAGTGTGAAAAATTTGACCTTCAGAGATGGAAAGGGAAAATCTCATGGAGAGAATTGTCCATAAGTGCAGTCCATTTATGGCTATGTTTTGAACAAGTCAATTATAATGCACAATATATATTTTAAAGGATCAAATATTTTAATTTATCCATCTGCTTGACTTATTATGCATGACTATATATCCTTCTGAGGCATCTCCTCCTCAGGAAGCACCTCTTGCAACATTTTTTTACTACAGACCTGTTTTCTACAACAGGAAATGGATCCATTGAAAAGTGCCTGAAATGGGGTGGATCAAATATCGTTAGAGAATTTGACGATTTGATGCAGATTCGGTCAAGGTTCAAGGTCCCCAAGGCAGAATCATATAAATATAGGATCGAATTGTGCAAGGAAACACACATCTACAAACTTAGGGTCTGATCATCTTTGATGAGGCCTTCATGTGCTCTTATGAAATTTGGTAGGCACCCAACTAACAAGTTATCATCTTTGATAGAGTCGATGATCAGTTTGGCTGAGGCAAAATCTTTGCCATGTTTTGCTTCTATACCAATTCATCAAGTGTTTCCACATCAACGCTCATCTATAGGTTAGCAATTTCTCCAGGTGAGTTATTTGGGGATTCAATACTGCATCAGAAATTGTGCAGATGCTGCACTAGAATATTTTTACACAAGAGACAGTGCAGTTGTGCCAACAATTCTCCTGATTAATTTTGCTTCATATTTCAATTGTTTATCATACTTACAATATATTTTGAATGATTTTTCATAACATTTTCCAATGCTTTCCCTTATTGGAAAATCATTATCTCTCATGCCCAACAAACATCCGAGCTTTTGAACATTGTCTTAGGGGTTTGTGAAAAAATTGACTAACTAATCTGCAGTCTCACAAAACTACATCTGAATTTGACCTTCTCCTTCAAATATTCAAGTAATATAAATGGAGTTCAATATGTTTGCTTTTTAAATAAATAACAAACTACCACATTCTTTGCCATTCTTTTTAATTTTTAATTTAATCTCGCCAGCATTTGGCACGGGTAATCAGGGGGGATTTGAACTTGTGACTTTCCATTTACAACTTTTCATCTTTACCACTTGCTCTGTCGCTCGACAGGCAGCATTCTTTGCCAATTGAATTGCACCTTGGTTATGATAAAATGGCATCTTTGCATCTTCCTATGTAATTCCATTCTCTCTAAAATATTCATGAATGCATGATTAACATGGTGTAGGCACTTGTTGCAGGCCACATTGTGCCTTCTGCAATTTTTGCACAAGGTAGTCTTCTCCATGTTGTGAATCTTTGGCTGCTCCATTTACCCTTCTTATCCATCCCTACAAAAAATGCTCTTTACATCCATTCGATGAATTGTCCATCCAAATTGTGATGCAAGAGGCTAGATCTAACACAGTTTTTATATTATTCATCATGGAAACTGGCATGAAGGTCTCCCCATAGTCTCTATACCTTCTACACATAAACTTTTACCCAGTAGTTTTTTACTATACCATCTAATTTGTGCTTTGTCATGTCCACCCATTTGCATGCAATTGACTTTTTGGCTTCAAGTTACTTTGTATGATCCCATCTCTGGTTTCCTATATGGAATCTATTTTAATCTGCATGGCTTTGCACCATTCTTCCTTCTTCCCCAATTCTTCAAAACTCCATATCTCATTACAATGTGTGAAATTAATTGATGGTTGTTTGTTCAACCACACACCTTTTCTCAGTTGTTCATATTCTGTTTCCCTTTGCATGCTTCTGTCATTGCATTTTTACAACTTCACTATTCTTTGGTTTTGAGTTAGATTCCTTGACTATTTTCTGGTACCATTTTCTTTTCTTCTGTGATGCTTTACTACACTTTTTTTTCTGCTTCTTCATTGGTTTCCTGTTAGCTAAATTCTTCAAGTGTTAGATAAACCTGATTGGTTCCACTGGAATGCATAGGTTCTACTGCTGCTACACTTCCTTTATCAAATATCACATCTCTCTTGATGATCAGCTTCTGGTCATCAAGATCCCACAATCGATGGGATTTTGATTGCTCATCATAACCCCAAAGGATACGTTGGTTCCCACTATATACCAATTCCTTAGGAACATATGCATTAGCTATGCTCCCAATAATGTGCAAATGCTTGATAGTAGGCTTGTGCCCATTCCAAGCTTCCACTGGAGTCTTATTCCAGACAACTTTTGTTTTTCTACGTTTCATCAGATACACTGCGCAATTTACATATTACTAAAAGAATTATCGATGCAAAATATCCCCCCATACAAGGATACAACATTTCATAGATTTCTCATTTGCCAAGAAATACAAAACACATCAATGTTGAATTGTTTCCTGCTTATTTTTTGATTCAGAATTTCAGAGAATGAAGGATTTTTTTTAGGGTTGTATACTGTGCAAAGTCAAGAAGAACTTAACTAATCTTGAAACATGTAGGTCGCAATGACACATCCATTGGCAGTTACAAACTGCAATATTGATATGGAGAGCCTGATCTTAGATCAAAACCAGAGCATAGCTACTATGGTTATTACTACATTGTTGAAAACAGGAAATGAGTCGAGTGTGGATCGTTTGATGAAGCAAATCACGAATTTTATGTCAGATATAGCAGATGAGTTCAATATTGTGGTTGTGGAAGCAATTCGATCTCTGTGCTTAAAGTCCCCCCCAGAAGTATCGAACACTAAGTAATTGGCAGTTTTTTTAGTTATTTTATTTAAATGTGCCATCTTTGCTGACTTTCCTTTGAAGGAGAGTTGATAATTATGTTGTTTGTCAAATGACCTTTCAAAATGAACTTTCTAAGTAATATACTCCGAGAAGAAGGGGGATTTGAATATAAGAAAGCTATTGTGGACTCTATTCTTATTCTCATATGAGATATCCCTGAAGCAAAAGAAAGTGGCTTGTCTCATCTTTGTGAATTCATTGAAGATTGCGAATTTACTTATCTTTTTACATAGGTAAGTGCTATATACTACATAAAAACCTTGGCATAGTGTCATCAATTTTATTCATTCATTTCAATTGTTTATATTTTATCATTCTATTCTTCCAACTGATCACAGAGGTAGTGGTTGTCTACTCTACTCCCTAACTTTTGAATATCATTACACCATATAGGCATGGCAACTGAAGATGTTGAATTGGTAACAAGTGTAAAAAATTTGACCTTCAGAGATGGAAAGGGAAAATTTCATGGAGAGAATTGTCCATAAGTGCAGTCCATTTATGGATATGTTTTGAACAAGTCAATTATAATGCACAATATATATTTTAAAGGATCAAATATTTTAATTTATCCATCTACTTGACTTATTATGTCAGATAATTGTGTGGCATATTATTGATAAGGTATTAATAACGCTTTTTGGTGACTATTGAGAAATCTGTCTCTTACCCAGGTATGTGATCTTTTTCCAAAATTTGGCAAGATGGTGTTAACTGTTGGAAATTTTATTCTCATATCAAACCATAAGGAATTATATTTAAGGTTGCTAGCTCAATGGTAGAGCACTTGTCTTATAGGCAGGAGGTTGGTGGTTCAATTTCACCGTGCCCTATTTATACTGTGAAACCACTAAAAAGAGCTAAATGACTAAAAAAACGACCAAAATTTGCATATAAACGACCACCATTACAACATGAGAGATAAGTGACAAAAAAAATGACAAAAATATACATATAAATGACAACTTTTGAGTTGGCGATCGCTAGTAGCAAATTAGCGGTCATTTATCACGTGGCAAAAATTGTGGTCATAAATTTGGTCATTAATTGTGACAATTAATGACAAAAATTGTGGTCATAAATTTGGTCATTAATTGTGACAATTAATGACCAAATATATGACCACAATATAAGCTATAAATGACCAAGCGAAATATGACCACATTTTTGGTCACGTGATATATGGCCACTAATTTGCTACCAGTGGTCACCAACTAAAAAGTGGTCATTTATATGCGGGTTTTGGTCATTTTTTTGGTCACTTATCTCTCATTTTGTACTAGTGTAAAGTATTATTAATCGTATTGTTAATAATAGTAATAATATATAATTATTATTATCATTACTTATGAGTTAACTTAAGTTACATCCAATTAAAACAAATAAAGGTCCTAGAAAAACAATGAATAGATATTTAGTAAAATATCTTTTAAAGATATTATATTACAAATTAAATTAAAAATTAAATATATTATTATTCAAACAGCTATATTCCAAACAAAGACTCACCTATATAAATGAGGGTAGATCCCAAGAGAGGGGATCCTTTTTGGCTAGAATCATTTCTCTTAAACATAAGAGAATTATTTTGCAGAACTGTAGCAACCCAATATTAATTTCCAAACCTGATTCAACAATTCAGCCTAGGGCCTCTACTTCTCCTATTGCATGTTGGAACCAGCTCAGGAGTATCCAGTTAGAACCAGGAATGGTCTAGGGGTCATGGTTGGGAGGAACATCGTAGTCCGAAATTTATCCAGTTAAAGATCATCCTATAGGTTAGCTAGGTCCATACTATTTTCTCTTAACTAGTGTTTGGGTGTGCAGGTTTTGTAAGGAAGATCAAGCTTAAGGATCCAGGTATGAGCTACAATTTCCAATACAGTTTAATTAGCTTAGAACTTAAAGTAGGAAATCATTATGCAGCATTTATGTTTCTGTACATTCGAATGTTAATTCATTTCTTTATAGAGCAAGGGCCAATTGGCATGGGCTCTTAGGTTTTTACGTTCATTTTCCTTAATGTTTTCTAAATTAATTCAAGCATCTACCCTAAATGTTTCAAGGGTCTAGCAGGGCTAGCCTAGCTAGCCTGTGCTAGATAACTGTGTAGGTGGAACTACCTTTATTAAACCGCATATTTCGTTTTCAAAACAAATCCCCTGTTGGACATTTAATTCATTAAATTGAGTAAGCTAGGGTTTAAACTTTATCTCATTAAAAACTCAAAACCTAGGATCGTGAGATCAACATTTTTCCCATAGACTAAACACATTCTTTATCTAGGCCAATAGAGATAACGCAGGAACGGGTCTCGATTTTACTCATCGCACTTCGCATATAGGATCCCTGAATAGAACTAAATCATCAACTTAAAGAAAACTACTATGGTACATTAAAATGTTCCCAGGTCAAGTAACTATCAAATACATACAACCTAGTTGAGACCATCAACATTTAAACGAACAGTCAATATACAGTCTTCAAGATAGGACCTACGAAGTTCCCTATGGCCAACACAGTCAAACTCATAAGTAAATAAATACAACGAAGGTCAGCACATCAAAACCCCTTGCCTAGGTTTTCTAAACCCTTCTTTTCTTCAACATGGAACATTACCTGGAGTTGAAGACCACACACTTTAAAACCTTCAGGAAAGATGAGCTACCACACGCATATCGGTCCTATCTAGGTTTTTATATAGATTCTTACCAGATGTAAACTACAGGCTTAGACGAACCCCAAACATCACAAACAACGAAAGCAAGCATTCATTTAGTAGTAACTCTTCATTTTAAACATTCATCCATTTTTTGAAGGACACGACAAGGTCAACTCTGATTCTTAAACTTGGTATTTAAACTACTGGGTTCATCCATTAAATTATAGCCATACCATAAGTACCAAACAAATTCGTACAACATTACATAAATAGAGTTAAAATTATTTTTTTTGCCAGACTTGACAGAGTCATTAACCACACATTCAAAACAGTGACTGAAACTTAATGCTTTCCCTTCTAAAATACAATGCAAAGATTATCTCTCAAAACGTAGCCATACCATAAATTATCAACTGAACAGTAGAACAATTACATTACAGGAGTAAAGACGCTTGCATATACATTGACAGATTTAAGAGCTAAAATGTAGATCTAATACATTTCTCATCCAAACTAGACTTGGAGTGAAGTTATCTTAGAGATGGAAAAAAAATGGAAACCAAATACATCAAACGCTTAACCAACTTTTCATCCATCACATTTCAACAGTTTTAGCACCAAAGTAAAGAAAAACTCAGCATTTTGACTTGCTCAGGAAACCAGCTACATGTCCCTCATCCGTCCATCAGAAGTATCGTTTATTACAAATGTGACAGTCCTTAAAAATGCCAATGTAAACCATCAAGAGTTTATACAAACCCCAGAGTGCTATAAATAATAGACCAGCACTTCCAAATACGAAAATCACCATTTAGGATACCACTCAACCAACGCTAGGGTTTTACATCATAGACCATGCTACCTGGCGTACTCACCCATCTCTCTTACAAACAAACGAAACCATGACTCCAACAAAGCTTCGAAACAACCAACATTACGATTTGAAGGGAAAGGAATGGCCATGAAAGCCCAGACTTACCACTCTTTCGTCATAAGCCACGATACTAGGTTGTCGAGCTACTACCACTAGTCTTCCCTCGCCAAAACAAAACAAGTCACGATTTAGTATACCTCCTATAAGCCTGTGATAAAAGAATAGAGACCCTGGAAGTAAGGTTTGGCCACTGAAAACTTACCCGGAAGAGATTCGTAGTAGCACTGAAGTGCAGAACCAGGTTGACTGTAAATCACCTCCAAGGCTTGGAGAGCTCTACCTTCCCCTTCTAGCAAAATGGAAAAATGATAAGCGAAATACGAAACCCCAAGATTTAGTTCCCAACGCTCGAGCTGGAATCCATTCAAGGGAGTATCGTATTGGACCATTAATTTCGCTACCTAATGCCTTTAAGATTCAAATTTATGACCCACTCCATATAGTTGGAGGCCTCTTGTTTTATTTGCAAGCGTTATGATTTGGGGGTTCCAAGACCTTAGATAAACCATTACAAAACTCATTACATAGCATTAAATTAATACTTCCCTTTATTTTGCATAGTAACACCCTTTAGATCTTTATGAGTTTAAATTTTGCTCAAACATAATTGAACCATAGATTTCTAGCATAGGTAATGAAGTGGAAAGTAGTTATCCCTGTAAATAAAATGCCTACAAAAGCACAACAAGAATGAAAGAGACTTTAGCAAAAATCTAAGTAAGTCTGGTCATTTAGGCCACCAATGATCCAGGTGGATATTGGTGGCAGCCCACCTCTTCCTATTGGTTCAAAAAAGTCTTTTGGCAATTTTGGCAAATTACTATTTTTAGCAATTTTCGGGTCCTAAACTTCCGGAGCCGTTTTGAGGCCCTAAATGACGTTTTTTTGGCATCAAATGATCGGGCAAATATGAGTACTGCATTCCCACCCCTATCGCGTGCTGGACTCGATATTTTTCGTCCCTTTTTGTAATCCTTGAATAGATCTTTCCAACGAGCTATTGTGCACTCCAAATGGATATCGTATACAAAAGTTACAACCCCAGGAAGTTGATGTACTAACTTACCCAAACGGGGCCCACATGACTTTTGACGCTTCATCTACTAGGGTTCGGTTTTTGGATGTTTAGGATTCTTTCCCTCATGCTTATGATAAATAGGCCCTTTCGGCCTCTCTTTGTAATCATCTTGGCATGAATGAGCATAGCGGCCACATCTCTTCCCAGAGATAGCTACCACCATTCTATCTGTTGTATTTACAATCTATTCTATTTCTGCTATTTAATAGAATATGTGTTTACTGTATCACTGTGTTCTTTGCAATATATCTGTGTATGTGAATATATATATGCTATCTTATTTCATTCCTGCATAAATCCGGATCAGTGGTATTAGAGCAGGTACGCTCTCCATCGGAATAAGGGTTTCAAGCATTCTATGGGTTTCAAATATTTGCAGCAATCACCAACTTCCTTTTGGTACGATCTTAATCCATTTGTTGGGTCATACATGGATCTAGATCTACTACATCCATACATGGATCTGGATTTGCTACATCCATACATGGATTCACTACATCCATACATGGATATAGATTCACTACATCCATACATGGATCTAGATATGGTACATCTATACATGGATTAACTACAACCATACATGGATCTGGATCTTCTACATCCATACATGGATCCACTACATCCATTGGTTTGCAACATTTTCAACAAACTTTAAAGAGACTTTCTGGACTCTACAGGATGTTTTAGAGGGTCTATCATAGATCATTTCAAATAATTTTCCGTCATCTCAAATGGGTATTTTACAGATTTCATTTTGTTTCTCGGTTTGTGAGATATGCTTGTTTGAAGTAGCACATGTTTTTACACATTGCGGCCGCATGTATAGTCAAATTTGAACAAGTGCCACAGACTTTATAGGATGTTTTAGAAGTTCTACCATAGTTCATTGGAAATCTCTTTCCGTTATCTAAAATGGGTATTTCGTGGAATCTCATTTCGTTGTCTACTTTATGAGATATCGTTGTTTGAAGCAGCACATGTCTATAACCAGCGTAGCTGCACGTCCTTCAAATTCGGCCTACTTTTTCTCACTCCATGAACCACCTTAGAACATGTACCATATACTGACGGAAAGATATATTCAGTAGCTCAAATGGGTCTTCAACGGAATTGGATTTCATCACCTGCAACAGAAGGATGTTCAAAACCCCCAAAGTCATGACTATTCCATTTTTTATTTTTTTAAATTCGGATCATTCCTCCCTCCTTAGAAAATGATGGTCCCTCTTTGATTGTTTCTCGGTGCATGTCCTCGACGAGGTCAGGATACAGAGAGTTGGGTCTCAAACTTGTTTCACTTGGGGAATATCACTCTTGCTGCCCCAAATGGCCTCCCATGGCGGACGAAAAGAGAGACGACGGAGGAGGAGATCCTATCAAGTTGTTGCTCGAGGAAGCTCTCACGTGAAAGAGGAATGAGATGATGGATAATTTTTCCCATATCCTTCGACGCATGCCGAGGGTAAAAGATACACCTTCAACAAGCAGTCATTTCGGAGATACGTCTCCCTTCAAGGTACAAGTTAACTTTGATATCCCTTTATTTCAAGGCCAGATCGATGCCTATGCCATAGTTAAATGGTTGAATCTATTAGAAGGGTATTTCTCTGTCCACAATTTTTCCAACAAGGAAAAGATCGTCTTTGCGCTCCTCAAGGCCGTCCCCCATGTCAAAAATTGGTGGGAAACTTATTGTGAGCAAAACTCATCAGACGAGTCTAGATTGTTTGAATATTCCAATCCCACTTGGGCCTCTTTTATAGATGCTGTCAAGGAACAATATTACCCTGTTGAAAATTATGATGACCAGTACACAAAATGGACCATTCTGCACCAAGAGAGGGACCAAATGATGTTAGAGTACACCAACAAATTTCATACCTTGTGCATAAAGCTAGGTATCAAGGACTCCGAGCGACACCTAGTACTGAAATATCACAGTGGCCTACACCGGTACATACGAAAAGAGATGGATTTCCTGGAGATCTCTTCACTCGGATCTGCCTATCGATATGATATCAAAATTGAGCAGAAATTTCAATAAAAGAACAAGCGTGACTTCAGACCTGTGCAAAAGCAGGGTAAGGGAAACTCTGGCTCGCACAACACGGGGGAGGGAAAGGACAACCAGTCCCAACCACAAGCGAAGAAGGGTAACAAAAAGACGAAGAAGGACACTGGGAAGTGGTGCGAGTTCCACAAAAGCCCCTGGCACAACACTGATGAATGCCGCTCAAAAAATTCATTGGTGGCTGAGATCAAAGCTTCAGAATCAGATCCTATTTTCGATTTTGACTCAGAACCTAATTTCACAACTGCACAAAAAGGGAAGTAGATCATTGATGCAGAACCCAGTGTCGTTATTTCCACCACACATATTCAACCAGAGGAACCTGAAGAGTCGGAGGCGGAGGAGCGCCTTTTCCACTCACAGATGTGGGTGAAGGGAATTCCCCTACACTTTGATGTGGACAGCGGCAGCCAGAAAAACCTGATCTCAACATAAGCCATTAAGAGATTGGAACTACTGATAACACCACACCCGCAACCATACACCATTGGATGGCTAAGCCAAGGACGAAGGATCCGTGTCAGTCATCAATGTCACCTACCATACAACATCAAGCCCTTCAAAGATGAGGTATTGTGTGATGTGGCCCCACTTGAAGTATGTGATGTTCTTTTAGGACAACCATATATGTGGAAGCGTCATGTTGTATATGAATCACGACCTTGCAGTGTCATTGTCACTTTGGGAGGACAACTCTCTCGGATACCAGAGATAGTTGCACCTACCCCAACCAAGCAGGGAAGGAAGATAATCTCCCACACTGAGAAATTTTCCCTATTCACAATTGCCACTAAAGGTGAACATCAGATCGCAGAGACATCCAAAACCTATGCACATTATCCTTCTACTCAGCAGAAACAAAAAGAACACAAGTCAGTGCAGCATCGCCTATTTGGGTACCTCTACAGTGCAAGGCCACGCATTCAAGGTGCTCCTCCAAAAAGAAACCATCCACACTGGTGCAGACCAAGGATACCACAAAAACCAAAACTGTTGAACAGCTCCATCACATTGAGCAACAACAATTACAACCCTCTGAAGATTTCAAAGAAAGGCAACCTTTTTGCTTCAGCAAAGGCCACACAAGGAGCTCAACTCAACACGCAGTTCGACATATGATAAGGGATTTGACGCAATGGAGACCATTGCTTCCTAAGGAGGTAGTATTGATCCAGGTGGATATCGGTGGCGGCCCACCTCTTCCTACTAGCTCAAAACAGTCTTCTGGCAATTTTGGCAAATTACTATTTTTAGCAGTTTTTCGGGTCCTAAACTTCCAGAGCCATTTTGAGGCCTTAAACGACGTTTTTTTGGCATCAAATGGTCGAGAAAATATGAGTACTACGCACATTCTCCTATCGCGTTCCGGACTCGAGATTTGTCGACCCTTTTTGTAATCCTTAAATAGATCTTTCCAATGAGCTATTGTGCACCCCAAATGGATATCGTATACAAAAGTTACAACCCCGGGAAGTTGATGTACTAACTTACCCAAACGGGCCCCACATGACTTTTGGCGCTTCATCTTCTAGGGTTAATTTTTTTGATATTTGGGATTCTTTCCCTCATGCTTATGATAAATAGACCCTTTCGGCCTCTCTTTGTAATCATCTTGGCACGAATGAGCATAGTAGACACATCTCTTCCCAGAGATAGCTACCACCATTCTAGCTGTTGTATTTACAGTCTGTTCTATTTCCGCTATTTAATATAATATGTGTTTACTGTATCACTGTATTCTTTGGAATATATCTGTGTATGTGAATATATATATGCTATCTTATTTTGTTCCTGCATAAATCTGGATCAACCAAATCCATCTCCCCCAAATCGTAAACTCATAAAAGAAATTACAGTAGTTCACCCTTGCGCAATTTAGACATGATCTTGACATATGACCTCAACTTATAAAAGATGAAACATTTGGACTAGATACAAATTGAAGAATAACATTTAGAGTACCAACCTAGTACCAGGACTGTAAGCTCAGCTAAGTTAAATACAAATAAATCCATTATAGTAAAACGAAACAGTTTTCCCTACTTAATGCTTTCGCAAAACCTTTTAGTGATTCTTGTATTTTAAACCCCAATACTTAAGTTAATTTGATAAAACACGTTCCGAACTGCAGATAATAGTCATAAGCAAACAAATTTAAATTTTCACGTCTTAGGGATTACAAGTGGTATTAGAGCCCAACTACAATGCTAAGTGACCTATTGGACTCATTACAGGAAGAACATCCGTTGCAGATACTCATAAACCAGAAACGTATATTTATGATTTTTTTTTTATGTGTCTATGAAACTAATAGATTTATGTTCTTAACATTGATACGACATTGTAGGCACAATCATAGTCTGAGTATGAATACAGAAAAAGACAATAGCATACATGGAAATTTAAACTCTCCACCACGAGAGGAAGAAATCGTGGTTGAATTAAACTCAGATTTGATGAAATCGATGCAGAATCTACAGGCATAATTCTAAAGTTTCAGAGATGACAACATGCAGGAAAGACGAGAACATCAAGCTATAAATGAAGCTCTACTTCAGAGCTTAACAGGGGCAAAACCCCACGGACAGTCCACTTTCTCAGCAAATACATTCAAAGTGAGAAACTGTCACACAGAGAAATCTACCAATCCTAAAGAAGAAGAACAACAATACCACATACTGGAGTCAATGGAAGAGGACACTAAGAACTCTTCCAATGATGATGGTTCACCACCTCCTTGCAAGAAAAGGAGGAAAAGTGACGACAGTTTGCAAGGATAATTCAGGAAAATCAAAGCCCCAACATATGGTGGAGAGATAAATACCGGGGAAAATGCTGAGGAGTGGTTGTTGGGAATGAAAAAGTATTTCAAAGTCCACAACTACTCTAGCGAAATGCAAGCCCGACTGGCCATTTACAATCTAAATGGTAAAGCGGCCAGATGGTGGAGAGATTTGAAACACACCAAAGGGCAAGAAATGAGGGACATAAAATGGCATGCTTTCAACAAAATATTCCAGGACAAATACATGTTTGAAATATTTTTTGACAAGAAGATCAAAGAATTCCATGAATTGAAAATGGCATCCCTAACCATGGAAGCTTTCATAAAAATATTCTTAGATCTGTTGCATTATGTTCTGTACATCAAAGATGAAAAATTCAAGATACAACAGCTCTTGTGATGTCTACCACCAAATTTTAGAGAAAAGATTGAATTTGACATGCCCAAAACTTTAGACGTGACTTTACACAAAGCAAGACCCTGTTATGAACATGGACAGCCAAGGAATGATAACTTAAACAGAAACAAAGATAGATTCAGAAACTTCTCAGACAACCGAAGACCAGGTTTTAGACCACCACCTTACCGGAAGCAAAACAATAGCTTCCCTCCCAATAGAGGCTTCAACCGACCTCACGCCAGGCCAAGTGCACCCCCACCGCATGCCAACAGACCAGCTTTCAACAAGGGAGCAAAGGCTTCCCTAGCAACCATTACTTGCTGGAAATGCCAAAGGCCCCACTACTTCAGGGATTGCCCCAACAAGATAGACGAAGTATTACACAATGTCCAAGCAAACCCTACAATAGGGGACATGGAAAGAACACCAAGGGTTTATGCAGCTTTGGGTGGCTGACAAGCAGATAACCAGGCCACTATGGTGGAAATTGAGGGTAAGATCTCAAACACCATCATTTCAGTTTTGATAGATCCCAGTGCATGTCGAAGTTACAACTCTCATAAAATTGTTGATACTTGTAAGTTAAACCGAGTGAGCCACGTGAAACCATGGTTGGTACAACTAGCCACTCGTACCAAACGAAAAGTCTTCGAACTAGTCAAAACTTGTGAGATAGATTTGAACGGTTTCCCAACCAGAGTGGATCTAAATATCCTACCCCTAGGATCGTACGATGTACTTATAGGCATGGATTGGTTGGAAGAACATCATGCCCTGCTTGACTGCTTGAACAAGTCAATACTTTGCACAGATAAACAAGGGAATCAGAACATGATTCAGGGTATCCCTAAGAAAGTTTCCATAAGGCAGATATCTTCCTTACAAGTAAAGAAATGCATAAGGAATGGTTGTAAACTCTTTGCTGTCAACATTCGAACCCTAGAAGCTGATAGAGAATAGAAAATTGAAGACTTCCCAGTCCTTGTAGAGTTCAAGGATGTGTTTCTCGGGGAAATACTCGGGATACCGCTCAAACAAGACCTAGACTTCTCCATAGAGTTAACACCCGGTTTCGTACCAGTTTCCAAAGCCCCTTACTCCATGAGTCCGCCTGAATTGGTGGAACTCAAGCTTCAGTTACAAGAGTTGATCGAGAAGGGTTACATCTGACCCAGTGTGTCTCCCTGGGGAGCACCCATACTCTTTGTCAAAAAGAAGGACGGGACGATGCAGATGTGCATCGATTACCGCCAACTCAAGAAATTGACCATCAAGAACCGTTACCCACTCCCTAGAATTGATGACTTGTTTGATCAAGTCGGGGGAGAGAAGATATTCTCAAAGATCGACTTACAATCCGGATATCACCAAGTGAGAATCTATGATGAAGACATCAGTAAGACCGCGTTTCGAACCTGATATAGCCATTACGAGTTTGTGGGAATGCCTTTCAGGTTGACTAATGCACCTGCCAACTTTATGTGCATGATGAACAACATCTTTAGTAAATATCTAGACAAGTTCGTTCTAGTCTTCATTGATGACATTCTAATCTACTCCAATAATGAAGAAGAACACGAAGAACATCTACAGATATTGTTACGTATACTTCAGGAACATCAACTGTACGCTAAATTTAGCAAGTGTGATTTCTACAAACCCCAGATACAGTACCTAGGGCACATCATCTTAGAGAAGGGGATAGCAGTTGACCCCGAGAAGATTAAAGCCATAGAAGAATGGCCTACCCCCGCATGCGTAACCGACATAAGATCATTCCTAGGGTTGGCTGGGTACTATCGGATGTTCATTGAGAACTTCCCCCACATTGCTTGCCTTATGACAGCCTTACAGAAGAAGACAACCAAATTTCTTTGGACGAAAAAATGCGAAGAAAGTTTCCAAAAGTTAAAACAACTTTTGACTAGTGCACCCATCCTACGGATTGCCGACCCCGATGGGGACTTCGTGGTTTGCACAGATGCAAGCAAGGAAGGGCTCAGTGGAGTCCTTATGAAAAATGACTTCGTTATCTGTTATGAGTCAAGGAAGTTGAAGGAACATAAGAAGAACTACCCCACCCACGATCTTGAACTAGCCGCCATTATCCATGCCTTGAAGATGTGGAGGCACTATCTTATGGGAAAGAAGTTCCTATTAAATATGGATAACATGAGTCTAAAGTACTTATTTGACCAACCGGACCTAAATGCTAGACAGGACAGGTGGCTAGCCTTCCTTAGTGAGTACCACTTCGAGCTAAAACACATAAAGGGAAACGAGAACAAGATCGCAGGTGCTTTAAGTCGACGGGCTCATATGTTATATGAGGTGACTGTGAGTCAAACCGATTCAGACTTACACCACAGGATTAGAACAGCATGTCAAAGTGACTGATTCTACGTCGAGATCCTTAGAAAGATCCAAGAGGATAGGTTATTCCAACAACAAAATGAGTATAAGATAGATGAATCGGGACTACTGTGGTCAAAAGAAAGACTTTATGTTCCAGAAAATGAAGACATCAGACCTAACATCCTCACAGAGTTCCATCAGAAACCCTATTCAGGACATCTGGGGTATCAGAAGATGATATCGGCAGTATAGAAACACTTCTTTTGGCCTAAACTGAAAGATGACATAGCTTTGTTAATTGCTAAGTGCCAGGAGTGTCAACTGGTTAAGGTAGAACACTAACACCCTTCGAGACTACTACAACCTTTACCCATTCCATAATGGAAATGGGAGGTCGTCAGTATGGACTTCATAACGGGTTTACCAAAAAGTAAGAGGCAGAATGACTCTATCTTTGTAGTAGTAGACATGTTATCCAAGGCAACACATTTTATACTAGTAAAGTCTACCTACAAAGCCATTCACATTGAGGAGATCTTCCTGAAGGAGATTTTTCGATTGCATGAGATACCCAAGGAAATCATTTCCGATCGGACACGAAGTTCACTAGCAACTTCTGGAGGGAATTGTTCTCCAGTTTGGAGACACAACTACAATTCAGTACTGCGTACCATCCCCAAACTGACGGACAAACAGAATGAGTAAACCAAATACTTGAGGATATGCTAAGGATGTATGTCATGAACAACCCCACCAAGTGGGAAGATTATTTACACCTTGCAGAATTTTCCTACAACAACGGATACCAAACCTTTTCCAAGATGAGCCCTTTTGAAGTACTCTATGGCAGGAAGTGTCGAACACCTATGACCTGGGATAGTCCAGTAGATAGACTTATGCTAGGCCTCGACTTACTAAAAGACTTGGAGCAGCTAGTCTCCAAGGTACAACAAAAATTGAAGGAGGCACAAGACCACCAAAAGAGCTATGCGGATAAGAAAAGGAGAGACAAAGACTACCAAGTCGACGAAAATGTATTCTTGAAGGTAAAGGAAAAACGAAGCTCCTTGAGCTTAGGACGATGCGGGAAACTAGCCCCCAGTTTTTGTGGGCCTTTTGAGATATTGGCCAAAAAGGGCCTAGTAGCATATGAGTTAGCCTTACCAACTCATGTAAAAGTTCATAATGTTTTTCATGCATCCTTATTAAAGAAATATGTATACAATACTAAACATGTAATTGATTGGTCCTTATTATAGGTGGAGCCCGAAGGGGAATTCATGCCAGAACCACTCCACATTTTGGACAAGAGAGAGGCGCAACTTAGGAGAATGACCATCACTTAGTTGAAAGTGAAATGGAGGCACTTCGGACCAGAAGAGGCTACTTGGGAAAATGAGGCAACCACAAAAGAGGCATACCCCGCCTTATTTCATGAATTTATTTCTAGTCCCTAGAACACCGGGATGGTGTTGTTCTAAGTGGGGAGGGATGTAATATCCCAAGTTTTGACTAACTATTTCTGATGCTATATATTGGGCTTAAGGCCCCAACACATATGATTTATTTTTATTATTGGGCATAATCCCTAGTGCACATGATTTAGTTCTTTTATAGATTTACATATTGGGCGTGGACCCTGACTGATGCAGAGTATTGTTATATACTGGGCAGAAAGCCCCAATGTATTAATTTATGTTTTATTATGAGATTGGGTACAAACCCTAATATACTGAGATGATATTTTGTTACCTACTGTGTAGAGTTTTGATTTACATGATTGATTTGTATGATATGTTGAGCGTGGACTTAGGAACACACGGACGACCTATGTGCTGGGCATAAGCCCTGAAGTATCTAGAGGTTTTTATTACGTATTGGGAATAAGCTTCGATGTACGTAGAGTGTTGGGCATAATCCCTGGAGCATTCCAAGCTTGATAAAGACTACTGGATCAGAGGCCATTTGTACATTCTAGATTTTCTTCACAACCACATTCTAGTACTAGTGTTGAGCGAGACACTCTGGAATTGCACTAGTGTAATGCTCATGTGAGAGTGTTGAGTTAAAGATCTGAAGAGAACTCGGGGTTACTTGATCTTAAGAGTGTTGAGTCGAGAAGACTCTGAATAGAACTTCTATTCAACACATTTATTACATTGGTTAAATGAATCATTTTTTTTATCTATCATCAAGTACTACGGGAACTACCATGTTAAACGAGGGAATCCAACATGCAAGTGAAGAGACATAGAGATACCTAACCAAGCCAACTATCCAAGCTTACCAAAATATCCCATCCAAAGAGTTGGACCTTGTAATTAATATTTAAAAGAAGTATTATGGTATATACATAAATAAATAAAATAAATTACCATAACAAAACTATTGAATAGTTAAATTTAATTATTCTTATGTGAATAACTTGCCTAAAGGCCATGCATAAAATGGCTCTCAAGTTGATGTTATTATTAATAGTATTAATAATAATATTGTTATTATTTTCTTAAAAGGAAAACGTTTCTTATATATATATATAAGAAACGTCATATATATATATATATATAGAGAGAGAGAGAGAGAGATAATGCATAAAGGTCATGCATAGAATCACTCTCACGTTGTTATACTATTAATATTACTAATAGTATTATTAATCTTATTGTTAATAATAGTAATAATATATAATTATTATTATCATTACTTATGAGTTAACTTAAGTTACATCCAATTAAAACAAATAAAGATCCTAGAAAAACAAGGAATAGATATTTAGTAAAATATCTTTTAAAGATATTATATTACAAATTAAATTAAAAACTAAATATATTATTATTCAAACAACTATATTCCAAACAAAGACTCACCTATATAAATGAGGGCAGATCCTAAGAGAGGGGATCTTTTTTGGCTAGAATCATTTCTCTTAAACATAAGAGAATTATTCTGCAGAACTGTAGCAGCACAATATTAATTTCCAGACCTGATTCAACAATTCAACCTAGGGCCTCTGCTTCTCCTATTGCATGTTGGAACCATCTCAGGGGGATCCAGTTAGAACCAGGAATGGTCTAAGGGTCATGGCTGGTTGGAACATGGTAGTCTCAAAGTTATCTATTTAAATATCATCCTACAGGTCAGGTAGGTCCATACTGTTTTCTCTTAACTAGTGTTTGGGTGTCCAGATTTTGCAAGGAAGATCAAGCTTCAGGATCCAGGTATGAGCTACAATTTCCAATACAGTTTAATTAGCTTAGAACTTAAAGTAGGAAATCATTATGCAACATTTATGTTTCTGTACATTCGAATGTTAATTCTTTTCTTTATAGAGCAAGGGCCAATTGGCATGGGCTCTCAGGGTTTTAGGATCATTTTCCTTAATGTTTTCTAAATTAATTCAAGCATCTACCCTAAACATTTCAAGGATCTAGCAGGGCTAGCCTAGCTATCCTGTGCTAGATAACTGTGTAGGTGAAACTACCTTTGTTAAACCACATATTTCCTTTTCAAAACAAAACCCCTACTGGACATTTAATTCATTGAATCGAGTAAGCTAGGGTTTAAACTTTATCTCATTAAAAACTCAAAACCTAGGATCGTGAGATCAACGTTTTTCCCATAGACTAAACACATTCTTTATCTGGGCCAATAGAGATAACCCAGGACCAGCTCTCGATTTTACTCATTGTGCTTAGCATACAGGATCGCTGAATATAACTAAATCATCAACTTAAAGAAAACTACTATGGTACATTAAAATGTTCCCAGGTCAAGTAACTATGAAATACCTACAACCTAGTTGAGACCATCATCATTTCAACGAAAAATTAATATTCATTCTTCGAGGTAGGACCTACAAAGTTCCCGATGGCCAACATAGTCAAACTCAGAAGTAAATAAATGCAACGAAGGTCAGGACATCGAAACCCCTTGCCCAGGTTTTCTAAACCCTTATTTTCTTCAACATGGAACGTTACCCAGAGTAGAAGACCACACTCTTTAAAACCTTCAGGCAAGACGAGCTACCACACACATATCGGTCCTATCTAGGGTTTTATATAGATTCTTACCAGATGTAAACTACAGGCTTAGACGAACCCCAAACATCACAAACAACGAAAGCAAGCGTTCATTCAGCAGTAACTCTTCATTTTAAACATTCATCCATTTTCTAAAGTACACGACAGGGTCAACCCTGATTCTTAAACTTGGTATTTAAACGACTGGGTTCATCCATTAAATCATAGCCATACCATAAGTACCAAACAAATTCGTACAACATTACATAAAGAGAGGTAAAACGAATTTTTTTGTCGGACTTGGCAGAGTCATTAGCCACACATTCAAAACAGTGACTGAAACTTAATGCTTTCCCTTCGAAAATACAATGCAGAGATTATCTCTCAAAACGTAGCCATACCATAAATGATCAACTAAACAGTAGAACAATTACATTGTAGGAGTAAAGACACTTGCGTATACATTGACATATTTAAGAGCTAAAATCTAGGTCTAATACATTTCTCATCCAAACTAGAACTGGAGTGAAGTTATCTCAGAGATGGAAAAAAAAATGGAAACCAAATACATCAAACGCTTAACCAACTTTTCATCCATCACATTTCAACAATTTTAGTACCAAAGTAAAGAAAAACTCAGCATTTCGACTTGCTCAGGCAACCAGCTACAGGTCCCTCATCCGTCCAATAGAAGTAACGTTTATTACAAATCGTGACAGTCCTTAAAAAGGCCAATGTAAACCATCAAGAGTTTATACAAACCCCGGAGTGCTATAAAGAATAGACCAACACTTCCAAATACCAAAATTTCCATTTAGGCTACCACTCAGCCAACGCTGGGGTTTTACATCATAGACCATGCTACCTGGTGTAGCCACCCATCTCTTTTACAAACGAATGAAACCATGACTCCAACAAAACTTCGCAACAACCAACATTCCGATTTGAAGGGAAGGGAATGGCCACGAAATCCCAGACTTACCACTCTTTCGTCATAAGCCACGATACCAGGTTGTCGAGCTACTACTACTAGCCTTCCCCTGCCGAAACAAAACAAGTCACGATTTAATATACCTCCAATAAGCCTATGATAAAAGAATAGAGACCCTGGAAGTAAGGTTTGGCCACTGAAAACATACCCGAAAGAGATCCGTAGCAGCACTGAAGTGCAGAACCAGGTTGACTGTAAATCGCCTCCAAGGCTTGGAGATCTCTTCCTTCCCCTTCTAGAAAATTGGAAAAATGTTAAGCAAAATACGAAACCCCAGGGTTTAGTTCCCAACGCTCCAGTTGGAGACCACTCAAGGGAGTATCGTATTGCACCATTAATTTCACTACCCAATGCCTTTAAGATTCAAATTTATGACCCACTCCATATAGTTGGAGGCCTCTTGTTTTATTTGCAAGCGTTACGATTTGGGGGTTCCAAGACCTTAGATAAACCATTACAAAACTCATGACATAGCATTAAATTAATACATCCCTTTCTTTTGCATAGTAACACCCTTTAGATATTTATGAGTTCTACTTTTGCTCAAACATAATTGAACCATAGATTTCTAGCATAGGTAATGAAGTGGAAAGTAGTTAGCCCTATAAATAAAATGCCTACAAAAGCACAACAAGAATGAAAGAGACTTTAGCAAAAATCTAAGTAAGTATGGTCATTTAGGTCACCAAATCCCTCTCCCCCAAATCATAAACTCATAAAAGCAATTACAGTAGTTCACCCTTGCGCAATTTAGACATGATCTTGACATATGACCTCAACTTATAAAAGACGAAACATTTGGACTAGATATAAATTTAAGAATAACATTTAGAGTACCAACCCAGTACCAGGACTGTAAGCTCAACCGAGTTAAATACAAATAAATCCATTATAGTAAAACAAAACACTTTTCCCTACTTAATGCTTCCGCAAATCCTTTTAATGATTCTTGTATTTTAAACCCCAATACTTAAGTTAATTTGATAAAACACGTTCCGAACTGCAGATAATAGTCATAAGCAAAAATTTTAAAATTTTCACATTTTAGGGACATTACAAGTCAGTTACCTCCTCTAAGAGAAATAATGTATGGCTAATACTATTATTAACAAAGACCTCTTAATGCCATCCCATGCTCTTAAAGGAGCCTTTGAAATTGCTTCCCCATTCTTTAAGTGGTCTCTATGAGATCAACAATCAAAACAAGTAACTTAAATTTAAAAGACCTCAGGGGTTAATTGCAAGATAAGGGGTCTCATTACGATCCAACCTATCATGATCATTAGTATTTGTGGAATGGAATATCTACATCTAGTTACCAAGTCAATGAGATGGCTTTCAATCTTAAAAATGAAAGATAGGATATTTTATTGCAAGTCGGGTTATCTATGATCTGCAGGTACTGGTGAATGACACTACTATCAATTAGTTACCAAGCCAAGGTAGTGGCTTGTAGTTCATCCCTTAGGAAAATATTTAATATAAATAGATAAATCTAAATCCAAAGTTGACTTAAAGGACATGAGGTCTTCTCAAAATCCAGATTGACCAGGATCATGAACTCTTATGGAATGACATTATCACCCGCTGGTCACCAAGCTAGGATAGTGCCTTTCATCCTTTAAAATGGAATACATGGAGTCTCATCACGAGCTAGACTGGTCATTTTCTATAGGTTTTTGTGAATGCGTTGCCACCATCTGATTATGAAGTCAGGGCGGTGTCCTTTAGTCCTCTCTTTGGAAAATAAAACACAAATAATTAAAATTTTAAGGTAAAATCAGTTTTATACATTTTTATCTAGCGGATTGGATAAGCAATGCAATTGGGTTAAAGGGAAACTTTGTCGGGGCTATAGATGCTCGCTATTAGTAGTACCCATTGTTATGGCATCAGAGGTAAATCAAATTATAACATTTGCTAGACATTACAAGTTGCTTCTTAGGCTGTCTTCTGATGAATAATATTTTTGTTGGGAATTTGAATACACATGTTATGTTTGCATTTCAATTAATGGTTAGATTAGTTATTGTTTAAAAGTTCATTGTAGCTAGTACAATTCTTAGACACTAATTTCTAAAGCGTGGTACCCATGGTATAAGGTAATTTTTCTCTTGTTGAATGCCTTATATTTAATCTTCTCATGCATGCGAAATTTCTATCTCTATTAAGCAGAGATAACTGGTTCTTCCCAATGAGCCTCCATTTGGTGTGGCTACAACCACTCCCCTATATTTTCAGAAGAAAAAAAAATGAAGGGTCCCCCACTTAAATTTTCAAAATTGATTATCGCCCTTCTTCAGTTTCATAGATCTTGGGTCAATGTATTTTGGATTCTGTTTCTATTTTATCATCATATGACATATTTTTATTTTCATCTCTGCCTTGATTTACTTGAGAATCGATATTCATCTTATCAGTTCATTCTTTAATCCACTATTTTGATTCCACCATATTGGGATCATGGTTTTGTCTTGATTGTTATTCGATTTCTATATTGGGTTGAAGATTTTGCTTGGTTAGATCTTGCCTCAAATCTACCACTTCAAGATGAGCATTGCAACAAAGTTTGCTTGTTTGGATTTCTTTCTCAACATTTTAAAATATATAAACTTTGGACTTTGGAAGTTGGCGAGTTACATTTACTTCACAACTTATCTCTTGACATCCCGACTCTGAAGTTTGCGATTTCTTGCAGAAGTTGGAAGTCGGCACAAAATTTGTTTATGTTTATATTAACTTGCCAACTTCTTGATCCCGATATTTTCGTTTTATAAATATCGGCAGTTGGGAGTCGGGAAGACTATTCCTTATGTCCAAATTTCAAATACCGACTCTCGACTCATGAATTTTCCTATTCACGCTAAATTGCGGAAATCAAAATTTGGGGTTTTATGGATTGTTATGCTATTTTTATCCCCGACTCATGACTCTCTACTTTTCCAAGTCTTTCCGAATTTGACTTTGGCATAGCCAATATTGCAAACCTGAAATTTTTTTATACTTTTCTTATTGATATTTCGAGCCCACGTTTTTCACATTGACTTGACATGATCTATCTCAGTATTGCTTGACTCTTTGGTATGATATATTGAGACATGATTGTTATAGATATTTCACCCATATGCATGATGTTTCGATGATTGATTAGTTGCATCATTTAGCTGATTCTTCTTTCGCATCTTTGGCATCATTTGGATTATTTCCATTCTTTGCTAATCTCTAGCTTGTATTTTATTTTTGGATTTGATTGAGTTGGTCCATGCTCTTGGTAGGCTACCATGTTATCCTTCACATCCCCCACATGGATTTGGTCTTCATTGCATACGCCGATTATTCGAAATGATGATTGGTTTATTATTTTCATTTTGGGATTTTGATTGATCATTTGATTTATTCTTCCATAAGTTTAGATATTGCATTGGTTTGATATTTTACCTTTATCAAGTCTTAATTCTACTTTTACATATCTAGAACCTGGTACTTTGCAAATAATCGTATTCATTTTTTAAGTTTGTTTGCTTATACTAGCTTAGTATTTTTAATATTTAGTTTAAGCTTATTCAAATAATTTTTAATATTCATGATCATGCTTTGGTTTTGATTAAATTAATTTGTGAATTTGAAAATATCTATTATTAAATCTATCTGACAAATTCACACAATTTAATTTTATGAAACCAATATTTTTAACAAAAAAAACACATTCGGAAATATTGTTTTTATTTTTAGTTTGTTTTTCTTTATTAAATTTTGTTTTATTCTTTTGGAAAAATAATTAGTGTGGACCCTATGGTTTATGTGTCCAATGTCCTTCATTACAAATTACTATTTGTGGTAAAGGAAATATAAACACTTGAAACTTATTTTGCCCAATGCATGTGGGATAATAGAATTAACATTCAAATCAACATTCACATTTCACCCAATAATAAAATCAATGGCTATTGAGTCTCAACTTCCGAGAGCTATATCTTGAGTTCTAGAAGTCCAAATCAAGCTCGAGATAGCTCGTTGGAAAGCTGATAGGATGATGGATGATTTGGGATATCTTTTTTTCAAATGGATATTTTAACCACCCCGAAAATATTCTTGAAAAATCAATTTCGGATTTGACTAAGATTTATTTGGTTTGGTTATGATTTCATTTGAAAATAGATTTTTATCGATTTCAATTTGTTTCATTAGATTTAGAATGTTGGCTATTGATTTTAATTTAATCTTCTGAATTGTACAGGTGTGGATTTGGGTTGGAGCAAATCAATTAACATCTCAGATCATGAGGAATTAAAGATACATCAAGTTAAAAAATAGTGATTTTTGAACATGATTTCTGGAGTGATGGAGATGAATATGGAAAACCCGAGACATGGGTTTTGGTGCAGAAGGATCCTAATTAGCTGAGATGCAAGGATAATTCCTAGAAAATTTGTTATCTTAGAAATCGGACTGGTTTTACAAAATGAAATTTCCTAGATTTTTCTCATCGACAAATTTGCTCAATGGAACAAATCAACCAGTTAGCTCGGGAATTGGGGGAAATCATCTTATCTTCTTAATAATCCATTTCATATAAATACCTACCTTCTATAATAAGGGGGGATCTCCAGGGAGAAAAGTATTTTTCTTCTCTGCAATAGAGACTCGTCAAACATTTTCATGTTGATGATTTACTGTTTGGATCTATAAATTACACCCTGTAGTGTCTCTCAGAGCTAGTTTCTCATATTCAAATATATTCTATCACATTGATAATGTTTCATCAATAAATTGAGTTTGTTTTTCATTTTCTATATTCTTATTTTTCAAATTCAATTCTGGAATTCATTTCCAGAACATGTGCTTGTCATCTTTTGTTCGTATTTTGTTGGTTGTGTTTAGACTTCAGAAGCTATAATCGATTGCAGTACTAACTTGTTTAATTTGTGATAAGGAGGATCCATATGTATTTATAATCGTTGTTTATTGCATAACTTTTAGTTTTTCTAACTTATTGATTGATGTTGATCTGATTTATCAATTTGATAATCAATTGCATATTGTAATGTCCCCTCCTATGGATCCAACTCCGATAAGGGAACATGATGCCAATCTATGGGGCTTTCACAAAAAAATAGCCAAACATTAGATTCATAGCCATAAAATTAATGTGTGCAGATGCAAATCAAACATATATGCACAGCGGAATAAGAACATCACCCACACACATCTTTCATATGCATTCAACATATCAATAATAAGCATCAAATTAAAACATTGCAGAAGTAAAATGCACATAGAGAACACTTATCTTCATTGTGCAATTGTCCCAAACAACTAGCTATGTCACTGCAACGTTCCACCCAACCGTAGGCTAGTTGTGTTCATCAATTTTTTCAACACAACTGCCACCCTCGAGCTGGGCATGGTTCTTACAAGGAAAGGGGACATTCAAGCTCATACACAGCCAAAGCAATCATTCCTCCAAGCCAAGACAACCCACAGCTGGGTTTATCAGGCTAATTCTGAACCCTCTGCATTTATGGATGCTTGCACTCAAGCTCAACCCAAAGCAACAGATACCCATTACCCATATCCCAACATACTCTTTCTACACACACCAAAAACGGTCATTAGGCAGGGATACACATTCACAACAAAGGTATTTTACAAAACAGGCTCCATGGGTTTTCCCAAAAACGTGGGCACACCAAACACGGATTGTGGATGGGGAAATCGTCCACAGGGAACCAACCCGATTTTCCATGGGTATTTTGGGCATCTGAATAGCCAAAATGGCCCCAATGAAACCCAAAATAAATCTCCCATACTCCCAGCCACTCAGCAACACAAAAACGCCCTCTTCCCAATTGAAAAACAAGGGAAACACAGGAAAACAATGGAGGAAAAACGCCTAGGTAGCTCCAAAAACGTGAGAGAGACAAAATTGGTTGATGGGTAATGACTTGGGAAGCAAATTCATGGCTCTTTTCTTGCCAAGGAATCCAAACACATTTTTTCATTCAGGGTGGTTGCCCATACTCGAATTTTGGACAGCCATACCTCTCATTCCCCAAGGCATTAACTACCTCAACCAACTTTTGGGAGAAATGAATGATTGGGTACAAAAGTCAACATGGGTAGTTGAGTGTTTGATGGATTATCTCATTGACACTTGGCTTGACTTGACTGGCTCAAGGGTTTGAATGTTTTCCCTCCCAATTCCTTGTAAAATCATGCCCCCATCTCTTGTTGCATTGCATAGCTAGTTGTGGGTATTTTATTAAAATGCATATTTACAATTCCAATGTGCCTGTCTAGCACGTAAACCATATGCATCAATAAATTGATGGTGGGGCCTTGGCCTTGAGCTCCTCACCATGATTTTATAGCAATATTACATCATTTACATTTTAATGCAATGGGGTCAAAATCGGGATATAACACATATTTTGGGATATCTTCCAAAATACTAATTTTTACAATCTTTCTTTAAAATGATCAGTATATCAATGAGCATTTTTGCTTTCGTTTTGTCAATTATTTGAATGTACATGATTGTAATTTATTATGGATTGGCATAATGATATAAGTGTATTCCATTAGGTTAATATTTTTATAAGCTTTAATTTGCATCTCAGATTAGGACTTAGATTACATTAAAGTTTTCATTTAGGAATTAGTTGCATCTTTGATTGAAAGTCTCCTCTTTAGGGATAAAATCCACTTGGTGGTTAACGGAGCCATAAAACCCATCGAAGTTAGCTACACAAAACAACTTTGGGATAGGGTAATTCTTGCATAGGGTTCTCTAATGCATTTGGCTAGGCTATCTCCTTTGTGTTGATGTGTGGGAAAACTCCAGGCATCAACATAGTGGAAGCATGTAAAATTTTTACATAAAATTGACATGTTTGATTAAATGCATGATGGCATGAGATGCATAAGAGAAATGAGTACTAGGACATATATGACTAACTCATGGTTATATGTAAGAATTACATGTACTAATGATGAAAGGTAAATTTGATATTTTGTAACCTGATTTAGTACATATTATGATGATGATGGTTTTAGATACAATAGGATATTAAAGTATTAGTTAATTACATTTTGCTATCCTCTTTTTTATGAAGAACTAAGTAGAATTAAGCATCAATTAAAGATGAAGTTTGGAAAAGGTAAAATATTTTTAGTTCTATTCTTCTAATCATTATCCTTATGTGGTATGAGTGAAAGATATTTTATTTGATAACATGACATAGTAAACCTGGTGGCTACACTGAAATATGCATTCAAGTTGACAACGATGCATGACATGAGTATGCTTAGAAGGATAAAAGAGAAAACATTAGATAAATAAGGTCCAAATCAATGAAAAATATATGCAAAGTAGGCAAATAATGCATATGTTTGGTTCCAATAAAGGTATTGCATAAATGATACACTTTGACTGTAGCAAGAGTATACGTGCATAAATAACATAGATACTGCATCAATATTTTTCATTATGCATAACGTTGATGCTGAGTACATCAATATGGAAATTCACTGTCACATTTTTACTTTGCACTTAAAAGTATTTTGTCAAGGTAACTATGATGTGATTAATTATGTGCAAGTAGGCACAAGTGTAGCGTGCAAGTACGATCAACTACAGTAAAATTGGTGAAATGAAGTGAATTTAATGGAAATCAATGAATGAGGTAACTACAAATAGACCAATGACAAAATGAATATTTTGGAAAAGATAGCTAGGTTCTATTAACAATTTCAGTATATAACCGAACAATCAGTAATGCATTGGTGATAATGACTCTTATATGTTAAATTTTATGCTTTAGGAGGAAAGTAAAAATGAAATGATTAGTAAATATTCTATTTTCTATTGAAGTGCTCCAGAAAGAAGTGAGTTGCATGTAGATGAAATCTTGATGATGAAACACATGATTGAAATATATTACACATACTTTACATGGTGCTAATAGTAATAAAGATATGAGACTAATGCATATTGCAAAAATGCATGATATATGACCATTAGGAAACTTACTATGATAATCATGTATATGAATATAGTTTAGACATGTTTTGTAAGATACTAGAAAAAACATCAAGTTATGAAATTCATAATATGATGTTTGAGATACTTGATGTGTAATGTTGTTAATCAAGTCTTGGAGGACTTGATTATATATGCCTTGATGTTGAGTTTGGATCTATGGAGCATCAAGATTAACTAGGCGCATTATGTTTGATTCGATGTTGAACTGGTAAGCTCTGGAGCATTGAGATTATTTGGACTTACCATGTTGATTTGATGTTGTGCCAATAGGATCTAGAACATCAAGTATAATATGTAATATGGTGATTATGATGTGATGATAATCTTTTTTGAAAAGTATCAAGTATATGTCATTGTGACTGATAGTGTTTTGAGACAATTGCAGGTAATGGGCTATGGCAGTTCCAATAAGACCACCACTTAAGAACATAATTTGAACATATGAAACCAGCAATAAGAATCATAAACTTAATACAAGCAAATACTAATTTCAAATAAAGTATTATAAAACTTTCGAGCTAATGATGGGGGATTCCCTAGGTTAGAAGGCTCTTGAACTTTTAAGAAATATTTCTACACTAAAAAAAAACTCTTTATATTGAAAATTAATCAATCCGTGAAAAGAAAGAAGTAAACTTAAATAAAAAAGTTAAAAGGAAATAAATCAATTTATAAATATATATATATATATATAAGAATCAAGAAAGGGAAATATTAAAGAAGCAAAACATAAGAAAAGCCCAATCAAGTTTAGAGGGAAGACACAAAAAATATGAATAATTGAATTATCACAAGTTTATGAAAGTGCAATAGAAGTATGTTGCAATTCAATACATGGTATTGAGAGGTGGTTTGGAATACCGTAAATATTCCAATGTATCAAGCACTGAGAGGTACTTATGTTGTATTGACTAATTGTAGCTGGGGTACAGTTAGAAGAAGTCTCCCTAGATATGAACTTACGACTGGATGAATGATTAAATGATAAGTGAAGAAATTATACATAAGGAACAAAAAGAACTAAAAAGGGGAAAATTCTCCAGTCTTCTCTAATGGAATCCTGTCTTGGCTCGTGAATGTTATAGCAAGGGACATAAAACTGTCTCCTGCGGACTATGGTAGGGTGGTCCATTGCTGTGTTGACTAAGTGCAAAACGTTGATAGCCTATATAAAACCCAATAATTATCTGAGATATTTGTTTATTGATTTTATTTGAAGGATTTGCTTGTATGGCCATACTTATTATCATTATTTCTTCATGTGCCATGACAAGAATTTTGTGAATATTTTATCTTAGATCATGAGTTATATATATAATGTATGATTGACAGAATTTGCAGGTGTAGGAAAATTACAAAGTGAATCTTTGTATGTATAAATGAACTCCGAAAAGAGTTGTTATGGAAGGGAAATGATAGGATGTTTCAAATGAATTATTGTTTATGTTCCTTTTGCTTCTCGATAACGATGTGTATGCATATATTTTACAATTCTAGAAGGAATTTGTATTGCATAATCCAGGGAAAGAATGTTAAATACATGCAAAAGATGCCAAATATATCGAAGTTAAGAAAGGAAGGCATAAATAAATAAAGGTTGTGTTTCACAGAGACAATTGATAACTGAAGATAAAATTTTGGAAGATACGAACACCAAGGACGGTTTTATTTCTAAGGGGTAAGGATGTAATATCCTCTCTGTGACTTCGATTTTTCTATAATGAAAATGAAAATATAAGCATACAATCTATCAGTTCCCGGTGAGGAGCTCAAGGCCAAGGTCTCCCCAGTAAACTCTATAAATGATGTTTTGATTTCCTAATTTGTTTTAAAGATTGAATTGTAGACTTGGGAGACAGAAGGGCTTTGTAACGTCCCCTTCTCTCATTCAATTGCAGGGAAGGAAACATCAACAACACACCGGGATTTTGTAAACTTAGCCCCAATATTTTTACTCATAATTTCATAACAATTAAAAACTTCCCTATACAGATGTAAACCTTAATAAAACACAGTGGAATTTAAACATAACAACACATATAAGCATATATTCGCATCAGCATATTTATCTCAAGCAATTCAATAGGCAGAGAATTCAATCCCCTATTTAAGCTACATCATATCGATTTCATTAACATGAATAATTACCATTCTGAATTAACACACTGCAAACACATAACGCATATAAGGTAAACCATAGAGAGTACTTATCTTGCAATGCAAATGTCCAACGACTGGCTACGTGAGAGCAACGTTCCACCCAACCATAGATCTTTGTCCAGCCTGTATTATTTCAGCTGAGAGATCACCCCCGAGCTGGGCTGTGTATCAACTAAGGAGGAACTAGGTGGCTCACTCACAGTTAGGGTTTCACTCAGACAGCCATGCTAAGCCAACACACAGTTGGGTTTTTCAAGCATGCAATAGGAGATGGAGGAGGATGCTAGTCCACTGAGCTCAATTCCAAAGCCACATACACTTCAAGCTGGACTCAGCAATCCCATCCTCTATTCATACATGCACTCTTGGATTTCTCACAACTCTGTCACAAATAGCTCCAAAACTGCCACTGATTTTCTGGGCAGTCAAAACTGGGTTTCCCCATGGATTTTGGGGTAGCTATTGCTCCCAAATTTGCCCCAAGGCTCATACCAATGGATCCCCCATTGGATTTTACTGTCCAATACCCATTCTGGGCGTTTTTGGCTTCCCAAAACGTGGGTTCATTCCAAGTCGCGATTTTTGGTTTTCTCCCTACTGGGAGCTCGTTTTTGGATGGATAATGAAGTTGGGTTCTTCCACCCTCGAATGGGGATGAGAATGAAGCAAATTCCAAGAGGTAGAGTGACTTGTGAAACAAGTAAACAGAGCCCATACCTACCCATACGAATTTCAGGGTTGCCCATCCTCCATTAAAGCCATTGACTTAATTCTTCAACCACTTTCTTACAACAGGAATAAATGTCATCTAGAAAAGTCAAATGGGTTCCCATAATGACATATGGAAACCTATGGTTCACTCCCTTAGCCCCCTCACCACTCCCTAGTGGATACACGTGGCCCCTTCTCATTCGTTGCCTCCGTAGCCAATTTTGGTATTTTATATTGCATGATGTTTAATTACACCCTTTTACAATGTTCCATGGCTTCAGAGCACATGGTATCAAAATATCAAATACTTACCCTTTAAATAAAATTCGGGCTTTCACTAGCAGGGCCTTGGCCTTGAGCTCCACGCTAGGAAAACATACATCACATGTATACATTATTTACATTAAAGGCTAATATATCCTAAGGGTCGAATTGGGGGTATTACATTCCCCTCCCCCTTAGAACAACACCGTCCTCAGTGTTCCAAGGCTTAGGCATACATATACAATTTACACATGTCCAAAACTTCAAAAACTTTGCAGATCTGTCCTGCATTCTATCCTTTAATTTGAATTTTCAGGACCAAGTCCTTTGATCTTCACGAGCTGTTCCTGCTGATTCGGATCTTCCAGCTCATCCATAACTCTGAAAACTTTATGGCTTTTACCCTCTTGAGGTTCTCTTGTTGGGCAGTTGCAGAGGCAATGATCCCCTCCACATTTCCAACACTTCACTGGTTGCTTCATCTTTACCTGCTCAATTCCCTTTGAGTCTTCCCACTTGGAACGTTTCTTAATCGGACGATTGGATGAATGCTTCTTCATTGATCCACTTTTCTTTCCCTTGCTGATTGCTCTCATAATGCTTTTTACCTCTTTCTGAAGACGAAGAGTGTCCTGCAAGACCTTGTGGTTCATCTTGTTCTGCTGCTTTTGCATCTTGAGCATCTCTCCAAGATTTTCTTGGGTCTTGGTAATTGTTTGAAGAAGACTTCCAGCCAATTCTAATAGCCCTTGGTCTGCCGCCATGGTCAATGGAAACAACTGACCACACTTTTCTCACTAGCAACACTTGCCTGCACCGGCTGCAACCAATTGGTTCAATTTCCACCTATGAAATTCATCATTACAATTCTTGTTAGGCCAATAACCCAAACATTAAAAATCAGTCAATGGTTTTTCCCCAGTTGACATGGATAGTCCATGCTTTACTCATGAGACTTCCACACTTTTCATGCTTGCCCAACTTACACCTGAATTCCTTCATGTTCATCCATTCACAGGAAATTCATTAATTAGCATTCACAATTCACTTTAATCAAATAAACACACTGTTACTTTTAGTCATGCATGCATTCAGCAATTTTTCTAATTCTATAAATGCATCAATAAAAGGAAAGAGAGAGAGCAGTAAGACTTTCTCCTCTCAGTTTTGTTCCGTTCTGGAACCCACACCACCACTGTGGTTTTCATGCTTTTGTCCTCTTTCACTTCACGTGAATGCTCGAATTGCCCTTCTTAGCTATGACACGTAGTGTCCACGGTCTATTCCAGACCTCTCAACCATGGAGTTCCTCCACTTGGTTGGTTTAACTCTTGGCTGCTAGGACTCACACAGTTCCACTAGCCCCATCTTTCAGTACTGCTCATGCTGATCTCTTTAGGGTGGTTACATGTCCACATGCATCCTTAAGATGCTTCAAGATTCTTGCTTCCAACAATACCTGCGTTGGATGTCTTCACTTTATTCCATAGGACCCTTCTTTGCTTTACAAGCCTTGGATCTCCTATGGGTATAATAACGAATGTTGGGATAGCACGCAGGCTACTCCTCAACATTAATTAATTTTGCATGTTTGGCCAGCGCACAGGCTACTCCACAACATCAATTAATCAATGCTCAACCAGCCACTTCCTATATTTACCAAGCAGCTTACAGTTCCTTCAGAGTCCTTGCTTCCTGCATTGACCAAGGTTTCCAACAAAGAAACAATAATGCATCAGCTCACTGTTACAATCTTTATGCTTGAAACCTTCATTATTCAAATAAGAAATGAATGAAATTGAATACTTATCTGTATTGTGCATTTCCTCTCTGGTCCACAGGGTCCTGCTTTTACTTTATAAGCCTTGGGATCCTCCTGCGGACTAGGATGTTTGGCCAGCACGCAGGCTGCTCCAAATCATCAAATAATTAATGCCCTACCAGTACACCTTCATGCCGACTGGGTTTACCAAGCATTTGGTGGTGCCCAACCAGTCCCATACTTGGTTGGCCCTCTCCATTGCCAAGCCAGCACATACGTCTGGGTCATCGACCAATGGAAGGTAACTGCGCCACCGACCATTACAGGTCAAGGCTCCACTACTCTGCCTTAGGATTGCATCATCCTTTCACATGTATCACAATCCCTCAATGCGCATAACAATTCTTCACCCACACAAGGGTGGCACTTCTTCTCTTGTGTAAGCCGACGGTTCCATTTAGGAATTCTTTAGGTGAATTTCTTAACTGCGGGCTATCATGGCCCCATGATACCCACTCACCCTTCACTAGGGTTACCACTGCTCATATAGTCCTCTTGAGTATTCTTTTCTTCACTTTTCCTTTTAATGTGCAGCCCTAAATTTCATATGTATAATCTGTCAACACAAAATGGATAGCAAGCTCATTAGTATCGCTGCTCTAGAATTGTAAACATATTTCATAACATTCACTATCCAACCTTGAAACACCGGGAATGCGTCCATTCCCTTAAGGCGTAGTCAATATTGGCATCCCTAACATAACTCAACACCAAAAAGGCGTGCACTCCTTACTGATGTGAACTATGAAGGTCCTAATCATACTTCAAGCAGTCTGCCATAATGGAAATAAAATCAAAACATGTTCTGCATATTAACTCTAATAATTAGACATGCATGTATGTATATATATATATATCACTCAGGGTTTATGGAACACTTATCCATTTTGCAGATGTTATTTCTCTTCTTTAATGAGGAATGGAGGCTCCTTCTCTGAGTTGACAGTCCCTCGGTTTGCCATCCCAATTCCTTTTGATGTTACATAACCTTCATATGTCTTACTAACATAATCTTCACCATCCCACTCATATTGTTTACTAATCATGTAGTGCAGATGAGACATTAATAATGTCTTATGGCATTCCACCTGAAACCCATTTTCCAAATCATGGAATCTCTTCCCGTGAAGTTTGGCTTCTGCAGGCCCACTCACAGGGTCTTACTGCAATGTGTCTCCCTGGCACACTTATTGAACAGCCAAACAGTTAGCAACATTTAACAATACAATTCAAATCCGATTGTTCCATAACCAATCCATGGCACAAATAATTAAATTCAGTATGAATGTGCAACTCTGTCTACTACAGAAATTGGTTTTCTTGTCCATGAGGCTATCCTCATATTGTTTGGCTCCTGTAAGTGACACCACTCTGCCCATTATGGTCTTATGCCTGCTGCCATACATGAGCATCCACTTACAGCATGTCCTCCTGACACATTTTCCTATAAGCCAAACAGTCATTAGCAATTATTAGTAAAATTTCAAATCCGAAACATTTACAAATCTGAGATTTACAACTGTTCTTACTAACAGAACTTAGAGCTCTCAACCCTGAGATTCCTTCTCGTAAGCTCTAGATCAAATTTTCAAATCCGTTTCTCACAGAAATTTGATTTGCAATTGTGATACTATTCTCATGAGAATGTTTTTAGATTTGTTTCATGCCTACTTTACAACCATGAGAACCTTCTCATAACCTTTGGCTTCTGTATGTGGTAGATCTCGGTCTCTACTATGGACTTATCCTCATATAACTTGCATTATCATAATCAGGACCACCAGTCCTCACTTGCTTTGGTTATTAAGTACATGACATACACATGGCATGATATACATTCATATGAATGCATTGAGATTTCTAAACAGTCATAGGGTGTAAGGATCATTTCCTTCACTTACCCACACCTCACCAAGCTTGGTAGGTTAACAGTCCCAATCGATATTCAATATCACATGCAAACTAACTCAACATAGCTCCATCATAGTTGAAGAGATCTTACCAAATCCTCTTTCAACATTCATGTAATTTGGTACCAGTAATCATTACCTGCATGGTTACCATTAACATCGCCTGATGTTACCTGATCAGTTGGCCTCTTACCAAGGCTGCTCGGTCCTTTTTCCAACTTTATGATCATAGATTTGTTGCACCATCCTTTCTGCATAAGGTTGCTGGCTTCATGCAACAACATCCTCACACATTTAGCCATGCTCTTTGTTATCTTTGGTCCTACAGCCAATACCAACATCAATAGTGATTATCAACCACCATATTCTCCATTAGTGGTTCATTGCATATGCAGACTTCATTATTCTACCAATATGCAATATCCCATTTATGCACAAGCATTTCCATATGCACTATGCAATGTTTGTTAAGATGCCCTCTAGTGCATATACATCTATGTAATCCCTTACATTTTTAACATTTTTATGCCATATGACAATTTCATAATTATAAGTATGATAAAAAACAGTGGTTTAAGGAATTCTTCCCTTTTCGATCCCTCATTGCAACATGGAATTCCTCTTCCATATCATGCAATTGTAGAAATTGCCCATATTGACAACAAAATTTGTTTGTCAAGACAGTCGCTGGCACTCTTCTGCACTAAATGTCTATGATATATGTAGACCTCATTCAAACTCTGGTCATGCATCATTGTTCCCTGCTGGACAAGCTTTCCAATGCCTGTCTTCATGCTCCATTTCGATACCGGGTGCAGGAACTGCATCTCTTCAAAAATGACAACTTTCACTCCAATTCCGCACATTTTACACAGTTGCATTTTGGTCCAGAATGCCAACTTTAGCCACCTGCGGAAGAAAATCAATGCGGAATCACAAAAACTTATCTATCAGGCGAAGTTATTCCATATAGCAAGGAACACTCAGCAATTCACGGATTTCAATTCCGATACACCATTCATCCTCTATGAATCTCTGGGTTTTACTACTTCTCACTTTTCACATTTTTCGAAAATTTCAAATTTTGGGCCAAAAATGGCTATCTCCCAAATGGTGCATTTCTGGAAAATCTTCGTCTAACGGAAACTATCCGTCTTAATGAGAATATGAAATGTCTAGTTCAGTAAAAAAAATTATTCCCACATCTAGGGTCACTTTTACTGCCCACGAGCTTTTCAAAATCCCGAAAAAGTGGCCCGGAACAGTGCTTTTTGGCCTTCTTGCTCACCCCGACTTCACATCCCTTGGAGTTTGGCTCCAAGATTCTGAACTTAACATTATGCCTGCTTCATGGCCGCGCCTGATCAATTTCAGCTCAAACCGACCTTCCGTCTAGCCTCGGGACTCCGTCCTTCAAAAGTCACTATTATCCATTTTCTGTCAAATCGGAGTGTAATGGGCTAGGGGTCTTCACTGGTTCTTTCATGGCCCTCATCAATGGCCTCCGAGTCCCACAGGATTCATTCCATTCTGAGTCCGGATGTTCCTGCCATCGTCAATGGTTTTTTTTTTTTTTTTTTTTCGCACGCGTCGTCGTTGCGGGCCGGTTCTCCGAACGCTTCCGCAATTGCGGAGCAATTCGGCGAAGGCTTCCGTTGCAGAGCCATTCGGCCAAGGCTTCCGCCGTTTCGGAGCCGTTCGCGGAATGCTTCTGCCGTTGCGCAGAATGCTTCCCTGGTTTCGGGCGGTTTTGCGGAAAGTTTTCGCAATTGCGGAACGATTCGCCGAAGTCTTCCGCACTTGCGGAACGATTCGCCGAAGTCTTCCGCAATTTCGGAACGACTCGCCGAACTCTTCCTTGTTGCGGAACGATTCGCGGAATACTTCCGCAATTTCGGAAGGGAATTCCTTCCGAAATTTTCCTTTCGACGCCAAACACTTAGAGATGTTTTTTTTTTCGGAGCATTTTGCCAAATTTTTCCGCGTTGCGGGACAACTCGCGGAATCCTTCCGCAAATTTCGGAAGAGAATTCCTTCCGCAAATTTCGGGGTGACTTCCCAAACTCCTCCGCATTACGGAAAAACTCGCGGAATGCTTCCGCAGTTTCGGAGCAATTCGCCGAATGCTTCCGCAGTTTCGGAAGACATTCGAGAATTCTTTCCGAAACAGACTTAAACGAATTTTTCAAAGACACTTAGGAAAAATTGAAAACTTTGAAATCATATTTGCAACAAAAACAGTATTTCAAGAAAATAAATTGCACCTCTTCATGTTAAGCATGAAACAACAAAACAACAAAAACATTATGAGATGGCATGGAGGCAAACAGACAAATACAAAACTGAATGCTACAGCATTGGGAACAAATTTTCTCCTTCCTTCCTCTATTTCATAGAATGCAATCAATGCAAACAGCTTGCAAAAATCCCCAAAGAGTCATGAAAATGATTTCCCATTCCAACAAATAAAAGCCATGCGATCTTGAGGTTTCTTTAATGCATTTTAGTTCCAAATACAAAATGCATGTACACACAATGATTTATATCTCTGTGAAGGGCCCAACAGCCGTAGTGTTGAACCTAGAGCTCTGATACCACTTTGTAACGCCCCCTTCTCTCATTCAATTGTAGGGAAGGAAACATCAACAACACACCGGGATTTTGTAAACTTAGCCCCAATATTTTTCCTCATAATTTCATAACAATTAAAATCTTCCCTATACAAATGTAAACCTTTATAAAACACAGCGGAATTTAAACATAACAACACATATAAGCATAGATTCGCATCAGCATATTTATCTCAAGCAATTCAATAGGCAGAGAATTCAATCCCCTATTTAAGCTACATCATATCGATTTCATTAACATGAATAATTACCATTCTGAATTAACACACTGCAAACACATAATGCATATAAGGTAAACCACAGAGAGTACTTATCTTGCAACGCAAATGTCCAACGACTGGCTACGTGAGAGCAACGTTCCACCCAATCATAGATCTCTGTCCAGCCTGTATTCTTTCAGCTGAGAGATCAACCCTGAGCTGGGCTGTGTATCCACTAAGGAGGAACTAGATGGCTCACTCACAGTCAGGGTTTCACTCAAACAACCATGCTAAGCCAACACACAATTGGGTTTTTCAAGCATGCAATAGGAGATGGAGGAGGATGCTAGTCCATTGAGCTCAATTCCAGAGCCAAATACACTTCAAGCTGGACTCAACAATTCCATCCTCTGTTCATACATCCACTCTTGGATTTCTCACAACTCTGTCACAAATAGCTCCAAAACCGTCACTGATTTTCTGGGCAGTCAAAACTGGGTTTCCCCATGGATTTTGGGGTAGCTATTGCTCCCAAATTCGCCCCAAGGCTCATACCAACGGATCCCCCATTGAATTTTATTGTCCAATACCCATTCTGGGCGTTTTTGGCTTCCCAAAACGTGGGTTCATTCCAAGTCGTGATTTCTGGTTTTCTCCCTGCTGGGAGCTCGTTTTTGGATGGATAATGAAGCTGGGTTCTTCCACCCTCGAATGGGGATGAGAATGAAGCAAATTCCAAGAGGTAGAGTGACTTGTGGGACAGGTAAACAGAGCCCATACCTACCCATACGAATTTCAGGGTTGCCCATCCTCCATTAAAGCCATTGACTTAATTCTTCAACCACTTTCTTACAACAGGAATAAATGTCATCTAGAAAAGTCAAATGGGTTCCCATAATGACATATGGAAACCTATGGTTCACTCCCTTAGCCCCCTCACCACTCCCTAGTGGATACATGTGGCCCCTTCTCATTCGTTGCCTCTGTAGCCAGTTTTGGTATTTTATATTGCTTGATGTTTAATTACACCCTTTTACAATGTTCCATGGCTTCAGAGCACATGGTATCAAAATAGCAAATATTTTCCCTTTAAATAAAATTCGGGCTTTCACTAGCGGGGCCTTGGCCTTGAGCTCCACGCTAGGAAAACATACATCACATGTACACATTATTTACATTAAAGGCTAATATATCCTAAGGGTCGAATTGGGGGTATTACAGGCTTGACGCAACTAAATGAAAAGGGCACGAATCCACTAAATTGAGAGGAGAATGGTAGGGAAGCCATGAGAATTCCGTCGTTGATGATGGTTGACATCTTAAGGCCTTGGGAACTTGAAGATGAGTGAACTACTGAATGTTCACTTGTTAACCTAAAAACTCTTAGGTATCGTCCTAAGTTAAGATAAGTCTTGAGTAAACTAATTATCATTATAATCTTAAATAGGATTAAGAGATTGTCCTAGATATTATAATTATTGTGACTATGGCATGAAGTGCCGAGGAATTATTCATATAATTTTAAATAGAATTAAGATCAACTTTCTTATTTAAGGGGCTATATTTGAGTCACCTTAACTAAAAGAAAGGTAATTCTTTTATAGGAGTTATCTTTATAAAATATTTATATAAATAATTTGTATTATATATATATATATAACCAACATAAATTGATATAAAGTTGTAAATAAGCTCTTGTGTATTGGAGCATGTATGAAATAATACTATAGTAAAAGTAAAACAAATGTTTTATCTTAATCATTTATATGAAACCCTAAGAGTTAGAGATTGCTTGTAACGGTTTGAAGAAGGAAGTCTACATGTATAATGTGGGGAGAGACGCTAGCGAGTTCTCTGGATAGAGCACACTCTCTTCTTCGGAATGTTCTCCAATGGGTTGGGTTAATGGTTTTATATATATATCAAAAGGAGGAGCGACCAAATGTGATAGGGAAGATGAATCAATTCCTTGATGTTATTGTTAAAAAAAAGAAGGATGTAAATAATCATATGCCTATTTTGGAGAACGACTTATCTACGAGAAAACCAGAGCGATGACCTCCAGTTGATAATGGTTTATACTTAACTCTACGTTATTTGCTCAGCAGAGCGAAGAATTAGTACTTGAATCCGATGTTATAATGGTTAAAATGTTAAGCCAAGAGATTTAGTAAATTTTATTTTGAGAGCAAATTCGATTAATTATGATTATATTTAAGAGCATAAATAATGGAATGTACTCTGATTATATTGATTTAGTTAATCATGGTGATTAACTTAGTAGTTGTCGAATGATGTTAAAGAAAAATTTGTATATTCCATTTCCCAAAAATAGAAAGAAAAGAAGGAATTAAATTTGTGTTCTTGTTGTTTGTGTTTTTTTAACAATAATACAAAACCTGAACACAAAGCTAGGTTACATACTACAAGCGTTGACCCAAAGTGTTCTAAGGACTTTAATAAAGTTTATCTTTTCCGGAGTTTGAAGTTATATAAACACTTTTGGGTTTTGGGGCTTGCTTAGCATGTATCTATATGTTAATATCTTTCTATTTACATGTGTATGCATGTATCAACATTAATCATTAATATAAAGGTTCATAAATGTTATTCATAGTGTGTGATGAAAGTTAGTTCAATTCATGGTCATTACTCTTGAACTTAGGGTCTACTTCATTTATTTAGAGAGTGTGTTGTAGACTCTCTCTATATATCATTTATGTTTGGCTTTTGGTTTTTATCCTCGACAATTAAGTTGAAAAATGAAGAGATCTGGCAAATGTGATATGCTTCATTGTACAACCAATACCTTTTCAAAGTCCTCATGGGTCAAGTCGTGATTATGCCTTCTAATTTAATCTAAAACTTAATAGCACGTAGTAATGGCAATATCTAGGACATTGCCACCAAGTGGCTCTTGTTTTCAAGTATGATACACAAAAGTTAGTTTCAATGGACATTAATAACCTTTATATATATATATATAAGTTAGAGTTACATATATAAATGACTTGTAAAAATATATATTATATATATTTTTAATTTAAATATTTTATGAATTTGTTTTATAAGATTTCTTGAAATAATTTTTAAGAGTTATTTTGAATTGATGAAATTACATACATAAAATATTATCATTAAACAATTTTATTAAGTTAAAGATATTGAAAACAATCCATTTATATATTAAAAAAAACAATTTTATTATTCAAAATTATAATTTTAATAAAATATATACTATTACATTTCAATAAACACAAACCAAAAATAAAATAAAAAATCATTTTAAATTAATCTAGTCTTTCAACAAATATTATCATTACATAATTTTATTACAATAAAGATATGGAAAACAATCCATTTATATATTAAAAATAACAATTTTATTATTCAAAATTATAATTTTAATAAAATTTATATTAAATCAAACAAACAAATTAATAAAACATAAACATAAACTAAATACACAAATTAATAAAAAACTAATCTTTATTAATTTAATCAATGTTTATAATATCGGTTAATTTTTTAATATGTGTAATTATTTTTAAATCATTATAATCAAACCTCACCATCATTAGAAAAAAATCATGGAACATGAAAATGAAAGACGCTAAATAATCATCCTTTATGAATTTAAATCGATAAATAATACAGAACAGCAAACAACTCAAAGTCGTTGAGCAGCCCACACCTTACGTATGCCATTTTTGTTAACGTAAACAAAATTTATACATAAACAATATTCAAAGTCATACGTATCGCGAACTAGTCAAAGTCAATTATTTTTACATAAAAAATCTCTATTTAATATGTATGGCAAATATTTTTCCACGTAAACGATATTGGATAAACGTTTTATATTTTGGATTTTTTATTACTCTTATATATATATATATATGAGAAGTTTACATATTCTTTTTTTTAATATTTAGTTGTTTGTTTGGTTTAATTTTTGTTAAAAGTTTTAAAAAAAAATAGTCACATTAATTGTGGTATTTTTATAATTTAAATGTTATAAAAGTATTTGAAAATATCAAAATCCAAAATTTAAAATAAATAAACTATTCTCTCTTTTATATATATATATAAAATTAACTTAGTAAATTAAATTTAAATGATATAATAGATTAGATTTAAATTTTAATAATATTGTATCAAGTGGACATTTAAATATCTCTATAAGTATGTTCTCAATTTAATATGTATGGCAAATATTTTTCCACGTAAACGATATATGTTTTATATTTTGGATTTCTTATTACTCATATATATATATGAATGAGAAGTTTATATATTCCTTTTTTAATATTTAGTTGTTTGTTTGGTTTAATTTTTGTTAAAAGTTAAAAAAAAAAAATAGTCACATTAATTGTGGTATTTGTATAATCTAAATGTTATAAGAGTATTTGAGAATATCAAAATCCAAAATTTAGAATAAATAAACTATTTTCTTATATATATAAAATTAACTTAGTAAATTAAATTTGAATCATATAATAGATTATATTTAAATTTTAATAATATTGTATCAAGTGGACATTTAAAAATTTGTTTAATTGTTTTTTTATTTGTTTTTGAGTCATTTTTAATTTTTAATTTTTAATTATTAAAATTTAAAAAAATCATATATATATATATATTGGTCAACGAAGAGCCCTGGTTCTTTTGAACTTCCATCCATTGTCGCATGATGTCGACCTTGCCTTCCATGATAGCAAAGAGCGTGCGATGGTCCTTCAGCTCCACCATATTTTGTCTAGTTACTTCCATGACCTCGTTGTGCTCCCTCAAGAGTCTGTGGATAAGTGTCTTTGTAATCCAATGTAACAACACTGATCGATCATAAAGCATGACACTACTTTTCGTATGCCTGGGGTTCTGTGTCTAGTCCGCAAGGGGGTTTGAGGTTGTTGCCTCTTGGAGGACCGAGCTCCTTTCAATCAATTTCCTTGTAGCAATTCCCCCTTCACTTTTCCTAGGTTTCCCATCAGTGATACTCGTAGACAAAGTAGGGGGCCTTAGAATGAGTATAATCTCCATTCTGTGCTAGGAGCGAGTTAGGGCAGAATTCAGGCTTCAAGCGTCTTCCTACAAGTCCTCTAGAATTCTCAATTCTTCATCCAGTTGAACTCTATCCCTCTTCTTGTTTTCGAGGATGTTTCCTAGTAGGACCTTATTTGGACTTACCAAAATGAGTGAGTGTGACCTTTGCAAGTGTCAAGTTGGATTCATGAATTCACATGCCTTTAAATCTTCATGCTTTGGACCAGTGCCTTGCATGTTTTCTTTGCATAGATGGTGATCAATCAAGGCCAAAGGATTTAAGATCTTGACTATAATAACTTTATGTAAATCAACATCACCACCTTAGAGCTCCTTTTTACCATTAGAAACTTAATCTTTGAAGGGAACACCTCTGAAGCCCCTCATTACCTTAGGCTTACTTCAAAAAGAACTTCCGAGTACATCTAACCAACCAATGTCACAATTGTTCACAACGAGCAACCGCTGCCATACGACAATTTGGATGGATGTCTGCTTCTTGCGTTATGAGAACTACACATTCTTCGGAGAACTGTACTCATGTGGAGTATTTGTATACGCTACGTCCAAGGTCTCCGAACCTGAAGTCTTTAATGCCGCTCTTGAGAAGCTGTTATCAAATGAGTACTAGGACATATATGACTAACTCATGGTTATAAGTAAGAATTACATGTACTAGATGAAAGGTAAATTTCATATTTTGTAACCTAATTTAGTAAATCTTATGATGATGGTTTTAGTTACAATAGGATATTAAAGTAATAGTTATTTACGTTTTGCTATCTATGATGAACTAAGTAGAATTAAGCATCAGATGAAGTTTGGAAAAGCTAAACTATTTTTAGTTCTATTCTGCTAATCATTATCCTTATGTGGTATGAGGGAAACATATCTTATTGGATAACATGACATAGTAAACCTAGTGGCTACACTTATGTGGTATGAGTGAAAGATATTTTATTGGATAACATGACATAGTAAATCTAGTGGCTACACTGAAATATGCATTCAAGTTCACAACGATGCATGACGTGAGTATGCTTAGTAGGATAAACGAGGAACAATCAAAGAAATAAGGTCCAAATCAATGAAAAATAGGAAAATAATGCATTTTTTTGTTACACTAAAGGTATTTCATAAATGATAGACGTATACGTGCATAAATAACATAAATACTGCATCAAGATTTTGCACTATGCATAACATTGATGCAGAGTACATCAATATGGAAACTCACTCTCACATTTTTTCTTTTCATTTAAAAGTATTTTTTCAAGGTAACTATGATGTGATTAATTTTGTGCAAGTAGACGCAAGTGTAGCGTGCAGGTACGATTATTTTGGAAAAGATAACTAAGTTTTATTAACAATTTCACTATATAACCAAACAATCAATAATGCATTGGTGATAATGACTCTTATATGTTAAATGTTATGCTTAGGAAGAAAGTAAAAAGGAAATGATTAGTAAATATTCTATTTTCTATTGAAGTGCTCTAGAAAGAAGTGAGTTGTATATAGATGAAATGTTAATGATGCAACATATGATTGAAATATATTACACATACTTTGCATGGTGCTAATAGTAATAAAGATATGAAACTAATGCATATTGCACAAATGCATGACATATGACCATTAGGAAACTATGATAATCATGTATACGAATATAGTTTACACATGTTTTGTAAGATACTAGAAAAACATCAAGTTATGAAATTCATAATATGATGTTTGAGACACTTGATGTGTAATGTTGTTAATCAAGTCTTAGAGAACTCGACTATACATGCCTTGATGTTGAGTTGGGATCAATGGAGTATCAAGATTAACTAGGCTCATTATGTTTGATTTGATGTTGAGCTAGTATGCTCTGGAGCATCGACATTATTTGGACTTACCATGTTGATTTGATGTTGATCCAGTAGGATCTGGAACATCCAGTATAATATGTAATATGATGATTATGATGTGATGATAATCCTTTTTGAAAAGTATCAAGTATATGTCATTGTAACTGATAGTGTTTTGAGACAATTGCAGGTAATGGGTTATGGAAATTTCAATAAGACCATAACTTAAGATAATAATTTGAACATATGAAACCTGCAATACGAATCATAAACTTAATACAATAAAAGACTAGTCAAATAAAGAATTATAAAACCTTTGAGCTAATAATGGGGGACGCCCTGGGTCATAAGGCTCTTGAAGTTTTAAGAAATATTTTTACACTAAAACAAAACTCTTTATATTGAAATTTAATCAATCTGTGAAAAGGAAGAAGTAAACTTAAAGAAAAAAAGTTAAAAGGAAATAAATCAATATATATATATATATATATATATATATATATATATATATATATATATATATATATATAAGAATCAAGAAAGGGAAATATTAAAGAAGCGAAACATAAGAAAATCCCAATCGAGTTCAGAGGGAAGGCACATAAAATATGAATAATTGAATTCTCACAAGTTTATGAAAGTTCAGTAGAAGTATGCTCCAATCCAATACATGCTATTGAGAGGTGGTTTGGAATACCGTAAATATTCGAATGTCTCAAGCACTAAGAGGTACTTATGTTGTACTGACTAATTGTATCCAGGGCAGGGTATTTTTTAAGGATTCTAATATTATACTTGATCATAGTATCGTAGGCGATTATTTTGTATTGAAAAAATCATATATATACATAGGTAGGTGAATATTAAATATGAAACATACAATTTTCTACTGAAATATGTAAATTTTGACGAATGTTATGATAAAAAAACAAATTTTATGTAAATATAGGCAATATTAAAGACTAAAATGACCAAATAGCGAATTTATATTTTGAAAAATGTCTGAAAAATAGCCAATTGGCAAAATTTTGCCCTTAAAAATTACCCTGATCCGGGGTACATTTAGAAGAATTCTTCCTAGATCTTTACTTACGACTGGATGAATGATTAAATGATAAGTGAAGAAATTATACATAAGGAACAAAAATAACTAAAAAGGGGAAAATTCTTCACTCTTCTCTAATGGAATCCCGTCTTGGCTCGTGAATGTTATAGCAAGGGACATAAAATTGTCTCCTGCAGACTATGGTAGGTTGGTCCATTGTTGTTTTGACTAGTTGAAAAACGTTGATAGTCTATATAAAACCCAATAAGTATCTAAAATATATGTTATTGATTTTATTTGAAGGATTTGCTTGTATGGCCATAATTATTGTCATTATTTATTCATGTGCCATGAAAAGAATTTTGTGAATATTTTTTCTTAGATCATGAGTTTTATATATAATGTATGATTGACAGACTTTGCAGGTGTAGTAAAATTACAAAGTGAATCTTTGTATGTATAAATGAACTCTCAAAAGAGTTGTTATGTAAGGGAAATGATAGGATGTTGCAAAGGAATTATTGTTTATGTTTGTTTTGCTTCTCGATAATTATGTGTATGCATATATTTTATAGTTCTAGAAGGAATTTGTATTGCATAATGCAGGAAAAGAATCTTAAATACATGCAAAATATCCCAAAGATATCAAAGTTAAGAGAGGCGAGTAGAAATAACTAAAGGTTGTGTTTCACATAGACAATTGATAACTGAAGATAAAATTTTGAAAGATACGAACACTGAAGGCGGTTTTATTTCTAAGGGGGGGAGGATGTAATAGATTTTTCTATAATTAAAATGAAAATATAAGCATACAATATATCAGTTCCTGGCGAGGAGCTCAAGGCCAAGGTCTCACCAGTAAACTCTATAAATAATGTTTTGATTTCCTAAGTTGTTTTAAATTTTGAATTGTATAATTGGGAGACTTAAGGGCTTGATGCAACTAAATGAAAAGTGCACGAATCAACTAAATTGAGAGGAGAATGGCAGGTAAGCCATGAGAATTGAGTCATTGATGATGGTTGACATCTTAAGGCCTTGGGAACTTGAAGATGAGTGAACTACTGAATGTTCACTTATTGATCTAAAAACTCTTAGATGTTGTCCTAAGTTGAGAAAAGTATTGAGTAGACTAATTATCATTATAATCTTAAATAGGATTCAGAGATGTCCTAGATATTAGAATTATTGTGACTATGGCATGTAGTGCCAAAGAATTATTTGTATAATTTTAAATAGAATTAAGATCAACTTTCTTATTTGAGGAGCTATATTTGAGTCACCTTAACAAAAGGAAAGGTAATCTTTTTATAAGAGTTATCTTTATAAAATATTTATATAAATAATTTGTATTATATATATATAGATAGATATAAACAACATAAATTAATATAAAGTTGTAAATAAGCTCTTGTGTATTGGAGAATAGGCATAATGTTTTATCTTAATCATTTATATGAAACCCTAGATTGCTTGTAACGGTTTGAAGAAGGAACTGAATCTTCCCCCTTTGTTTCAAAAGGAGGAAAGGAGAACTCCAGGGGTAGATCTCTATAATTTGGTTGTTAATTCGGTTACCATTTTGAAATGAATGCTAGTATACATGTATAATGTGGGGAGAGACGATAGCGAGTTCTCTGGATAGAGCACACTCTCTTCTTTGGAATGTTCTCCTATGGGTTGGGTTAATGGTTTTATATATATCAAAAAGGAGGAGCGACCAAATGTGATAGGGAGGACGAATCAATTCCTTGATGTTATTGTTCCAAAAAGAGAAGGATGTCGACCTTGTAATTTGGAGAATGACTTATCTACGAGAAAACCAGGGCGATGACCTCCAAGATGGAGAGCCAACTCCCCTTTTGCTTTGGATACACGGGAATAAATATGGTCTTGTATTTCGATATTTGCATTAAAAAAAAATATTTAAGAGATAACTTACAATACAAACTAGGGGCTCTCAATGTTAAGCATTCTTTTAGAGTCATTACTCTACTACTTAGATAGCTCTCCAAATTTGTAAAACAAAGAATATTTTGACATAGTATTAATAATTTATGCATGGAGGCCTATTGAGACAACTATTTTTAGTTATCTTTTAATATTACAAGTGTATAATTTTGTAAATTTGTATTCTTATTGTGTGGAGTAAATTAAGAGATTTAGATGACAGTTTGTTCAGGTATGGTTACTATTTTTTATGAATTTTAAGTCATTTATTCTTTTGTAATTAGTATTTATGGATTAAAGGAATAATTGGACTGTAAGCTTAACTAGTGATCATAACTTTCAAGTGGATTGCAAGCTTAACTAGTGATCATAACTTTCAAGGGGATGATGATTAGTCTTTAAATTGTGAGATAAGTAGCCACGATTATAGAAGAATGTTAAAAATATTTTTCATGAAAATAATTTTTTGTTTAATTTGACCTTAGCATCATGAGTATCCTTAATCATTTTGAAAATGAAATTTCCAGTTTCACAGCCCTTAGAATTTCAATTTCAGAACTACATGGATGATTAAAATAGTGTATGAAGGTTCCATGAATTAGAATATGTTACCTTATATTGATCAAGCCTTTATTAACGAAAATAAATTACAATTATCTGCATAGGGGTTTTTAATTCATGAATCAAATAAGCTATGTTAAATTTAAAAGTGTTTACTTTGCAAAAGGGATTGATAGGCAATATACTAGGTGGTAAATAGATCGATGTGATTACTTGTGATATAAAGTTAACTATTCAAATTGGGGTCATAATAGAAAGAAATAGTAACCTATCTTATGGTTAATTATAAATGATTATGGAATACAAGTAAATGTCTAATGATGGAAAGGTAGTCCTATTGTAAGGATACATTAAATCTTCACTTTATAAGTAATTAGGAGTGAAGGTTTAGTATAAAGAATTATTTGGATAAAAAAGGACTAGTATCATATTAATGGAATAACCACACATTTAAGCTTGAATAGTTAAAGAAACCAATACATTGATACATTTCAGATTATAATGATTATGTTTAAAGAATGAGGGTATTATATTCCTTTATGTTCAAGTGGAGGGCCATACCTTCATGTCATGATCTTATGTCATTAGTAATCTTTAATGAGGGTTAAAATTTATGGTATGTTTATTGATTTATATGTTTCTTATACATAAGAGCATAAATAATGTAATGTACTTTGATTATATTGATTTAGTTAATCAGAGTGACTAACTTAGTAGTTGTCAAATGATGTTAAAGAAAAAATTTCATATCCCATTTCCCTAAAATAGAAAGAAAGAATTAAATTTGTGTTCTTGTTGTTTGTGCTTTTTTAACAATAATACAAAACCTATATTGTTGAACACAAAGCTAGGTCACATACTACAAGTGTTGACCCAAAGTATCCTAACGACTTTAATAAAGTTTATCTTTTATGGAGTTTGAAGTTATATGAACACTTTTGGGTTTTGGGGTTTGCTTAGCATGTATCTATATGTTAATATCTTTCTATTTACATGTGCCTGAAGCTTGTACCAACATTAATCTTTGACATAAAGGCTCATAAATGTTATTCCTAGTGTGTGATGAAAGTTAGTTCTACTCTTGAACTTTGGGTCTACTTTGTTTATTTGGAGAGTGTGTTGTAGACTCTCTCTCTCTATATATATATCATTTATGCTTGGCTTTTGGCTTTTATCCTCGACAATTAAGTTGAAAAATGAAGAGATGTGGCAAATGTGATATGCTTTATTGTACAACCAATACCTTTTCAAAGTTTTCATGGGTCAAGTCGTTATTATGTCTTCTAATTTAATCTAAAACTTAATAGCACATAGCAATGGCAATATCTGGGACATTGAAACCAAATGGCTCTTGTTTTCAAGTATGATACACCAAAGTTGGTTTCAATGGACATTAATAACCCCCTCTCTCTCTCTCTATATATATATATGAGTTTGGGTTACATATATGAATGACTTGTAAAAATATATTTTGAGGAATTTTATAAAACAAATTCATAAAATATTTAAATTAAAAATATATATTATATATATTTTTAATTTAAATATTTTATGAATTTGTTTTATAAAATTCCTCAAAATAATTTTTAAGAGTCATTTTAAATTGATAAAATTGCATACATCAAATATTATCATTAAACAATTTTATTAAGTTAAAGATATTAAAAACAATCAATTTATATATTAAAAACAACAATTTTATTATTCTACATTATAATTTTAACAAAATATATACTACTAAATTTCAATAAACACAAACAAAAAATATAATAAAAAACATGTATGTAATAAAAGTCATTTTAAATTAATCTAATTGTAAATATCAAATATTATCATTACATAATTTTATTACAATAAAGATATGGAAAACAACCCATTTATATATTAAAAACAACAATTTTATTATTCAAAATTATAATTTTAATAAAATTTGTATTAAATCAAACAAACAAATTAATAAAACATAAACATAAACCAAACAAACAAATTAATAAAACATAAACATAAACCAAACAAACAAATTAATAAAACATTTAATTTTTATTAATTTTATCAATTCTCTTTAGCACTTGTCATATTGGTCCTTTTTTTAATTATTTTTTAAATCATTATAATCAAATCTCACTAATTTTATAAATTCTCATTAATACTTTATTTTTAAATGATGGTTCACCATTTAAATTCTGGTTAGCACTTGTCACATCAATCATATTTTTAATAATTTTTAATTATTTTTTAAATCAATATAATCAAACCTCACTAATTTTATAAATTCTCATTAATACTTTTGTTTTAAATGATAGTTCACCTGGTTAATACTTATTGAATTCTCGTTAATACTTTTTTCCGTGAAATTCTCGTTAATACTTTTTTTTTCCGCGAAATTCTCGTTAATACTTATCTCACCGATCATCACATTTATAATATTTTATGATTTTTTTTAAATCATTATAATCAAACCTCACTATCATTACACCATCATTATGAAAAAAAGCATAGAACATGAAAATAAAAGACATTAAATAATCATCCTTTAGTAATTTAAATCGATAAATAATACAGAACAGCAAACAAGTCAAAGTCGTTGACCAGCCCACACCATACGTATGACATAAACAAAATTTAAACAATATTCAAAGTCATACGTATGGCGAACCATTCAAAGTCATACGTATGGCGAACTATTCAAAGTCAATTATTTTTACATAAATAATATCTCTATAAGTATGTTCTCAATTTAATACGTATGGCAACTATTTTTGCACGTAAACAATATTGGATCAACGTTTTATATTTTGGATTTTTATTACTTATATATATATATATAAAGTTTAAATATTTTTTTTTTGATATTTAGTTTTTTTTTAATTCTTGATGAAAGTTTAAAAAAAAAAATAGTCACATTAATTGTGGTATAATTTAAATATGGTATTTGTATAATCTAAAAGTTAGAAGAGTATTTGAGAATATCAAAATCCAAAATTTAGAATAAATAAATTATTCTCATATATAATTAACTTAGTAAATTAAATTTGAATCATATAGTAGATTAGATTTAAATTTTAATAATATTGTATCAAGTGGACATTTAAAAATTTGTTTAATTTTTTTTGAGTCATTTTTAATTTATATATTTAATTTATTAAAATTTAAAAAATCATATATATATATATATATATATATATCTATATATATTGGTCGACGAAGAGCCCTAGTTCTTTTGAACTTCCATCCATTGTCGCATGATGTTGACCTTGCCTTCCGTGATAACAAAGAGCCTGCGTTGGTCCTTTAGCTCCACCATATTCTATCTGATTACTTCCATGACCTTGTTGTGCTCCCCCAATAGTGTGTGCATCAGTGTCTTTGTAATCCAATGTAATAGCAATGATCGCTCATAAAGCATGGCACAACTTTTGGTATGCCTGGGGTTCTGTATCCAGTCTGCAAGGGGGTTTGAGGTTGATGCCTCTTGGAGGACCAAGCTCCTTTCAATCAATTTCCTCGTAGCTGTTCCCCCTTCACTTTTCCTAGGTTCCCCACCAGTGATACTGGCCGACAAAGTAGGGGGCATCGGAATGAATTCAATCTCTAGTCCGTGCCAGGAATGAGTTAGGGCAGAATTCAGGCTTCAAGCGTCTTCCTACAAGTCCTCCAGAATTCTCAATTCTTCATCCAATTGAACTCTATCCCTCTTCTGGTTTTCGAGGATGTTTCCTAATAGGAGCTTCTTGGTCCAAAAGGTAATTAATGAACATTCATAGAGGTACTACCAAGCTTTGGAGTTCCCTGGATCTTCAATCCAGTTGGCTAGCTTATGATATTCCTCCGCCTCCTGGAATACAATTGTATCCTTCCATATTATGGCTTCTAGACTCTCAATCCTTATCTTACAATCCAGCGGGGTGTGATTCTTATAAAAAATTGTTGTCTCCAATGGATGACTCTGACTAGTGTTCGGCCTCTTCATCCACGTTCTCCCTTGCTTGATAGTTTTGACTTTGACCATGATGAACCTCAGTCTACTTTGCGACTGATCGTTCCCTTTGGTGTTCACTTAATGCTACACTGGGAGATGTAAGAAGAGGTCCCTGCTACCCTCATAATGAATGAAACTAAAGGTGGGCATTATTGGCAAGTCTAGCGTTGTACAAATGATATCCAAATTATTCATTGTTATGTACTTCCCACTACCTTGCTTTGCTCCACATAATCTATTTTCGTACATTCAGATAGATCAAAAAGGATTAGGTTGCCCCCACATTAAACGCATTGATTCATAGGTCCATGTGCTCTACATGGTTCAGGTTGTCTGTGTGTTCCTCTCAGGGAAAGTGTCTATGATTTATGGTTTGGGTGGGGCCCCCATCCTGACATTTGTCATCCTAAATTCGCTTAGTCTCAACGAGCTCCATGTCCTCGTCTGAAAAAAAATCAAATATATGTAGTAAATAATTATTTTAATTGTTTTTTAAATCAACTAAAATAAAATAAGGATATTCTAAAAATAATGAATCTGAGTTGTAAGGTAATCCGGAGGAGACACTTAAAAATCCAACCATGTGAAGGGTTGGTGTGGCCTAGGTGGATGCGATTTCCGGATGATTTTGATAGCTTAGATGCCCATTTTGTAATGTGCCTAGGGATGATAATATAGGGAAGTGCCCAAGGGAATAATGCTATGTATTGAGAATAATGCTATACATTGAAGGCATCTTTTCTAATTAAGGCCCATGTAGTCTAAGAAAAAACAATTGTAATATGACTTACTAGAAGGTTGAGCCTAGTAGAATATTTATTCTCTAAAAAGTATCAAGAAGGTTCCTCCCACTAGAAAGTTCCTTCTCTATAAAATATCTAAAAGGTTGGATATAAACTATATAAAGAAGTAGAAGCAAGGAAATGGGATGTCTATTCAATGTAATCTTGTGGAGTATTCCTTCCATAAGAAATAGTGAATGGTGTTACCCTACATTAAGGGTCTTCTCTACATTATTGTGTCATTATCTTGTTATTTATTTTGTGAACCTATTAAGTTATTTGCTAGATAATTTTTATATTCTATCTTCAAGTCTATTAAATTACACAACACCAAAAAAATATCTAACCTCTTGGACACTCCATCACTACTAGCTATTATATTCCACCAAGTAATCTAAGATTATTGGGCTCCATGTCTATCGACCCACGAAGCTCTTTGATGGATAAATTAGTTTTCCAACATATCAATTCTTGTAGAATACTTAAGAACTTACAAATTAGAAATTCATTCCCAAAAAGCATGCTTTCTTGCATAAGATCTATACACATTCAGTATAATAGTTAGTTGGCCCATACTTTTACTAATGAGTTTTGTGCATAGACATAAAGCAAAACAAAAAAACAAAGGGATTGATCAAGCTAAAACTTGTTTTCCATCCTATAATGAGACCTCAAGAAATTCCAAATGCATTTACACATTTAGTACAGTTGTTAGGTGGCCCATACTTTTACTAATAAGTTTTGTGAATTGAAATTAAAAAAAAACTTGAATTTATTAGCTAAAACTTGTTTTCCAACCCATAATGAGATCTCAAGAAATTCCAACAAATTCAATAAATGGGAACTCCCAACCCTTGAAACACTTCCTCAAAATCCCCACTTAAACAACACCCCTTCCCATGGTATCCTATAAAATCATAATATTAGGCTTCTCCACTTCAACTAACCTTGATAGGGAAAGTCTCTTGGATTAATTTCCCGACCCTTTAATGTTTAGGGATACAAAAATCATCTCAACCCAATCCTAAGGAGATGAGATACTCTAAGAACCCTTGTTAAGGGATGTTGATGACCCTGCTAGATTTCCTTAATTGCTTTCCATGTACATGCCAAAAAATAGGACTTTCTCACCATAGAACTAGAGCACAGATCTCTTGACAAATTAGAACCTTAACCCGCTAAAATTGACCCACTTGAGAAAACCTTTTTTTTTTTTACTTTAAAGGTGATGTCAATCCATCCCCTTGTCAACCTCATCACTTGACACCTTAGCCAATTCTTGGGAATCCTCCTTGTTTGATATAATGGAGTTAAAAATCAGGGAAGAATTAGATGAGGGAAAAGTGGGACTATCCCTCTTAACCTCCAACGTAACAAATCTAGGGCTAGGAGTTTTACCCCCCACCCTCGCCCTAGCATGGTTGAATGTGTTGTCAAACTTTTCAACCTTAGTGAGTATTAGAAACAAATCTAAAGGAAAACTATGCCCTATCTAGGTCTAGGAATTTCACCCTCCACGCTCGCCCTAGCATGGTTTAATGTATTATAAAAATTTTCAATATTAGTGAGTATGGCACAAATCTAAAGGAAATACATGCCCTCCTTGAACTAAATTTACATAAAGTACATGAGACTTACCAAAATGAGTGAGTGCGACCTTTGCAAGTGTCAAGTTGGAGTCATGGATTCACATGCCTTTAAATATTCATGCTTTGGACGAGTGCCTTGCATGTTTTCTTTGCATAGATGCTGATCAATCAAGGCCAAAGGCTTTAAGATCTTGACTGTAATAACTTTATCTGAATCAGCATCACCACCTTAGAGCTCCTCTTTACCATTAGAAACTTAATCTTTGAAGGGCACACCTCTCAAGCCCCTCATTACCTTAGGCTTACTTCAAAAAAACTTCCCAGTAGATCTATGACCCTATATTTTCCTCCATAGTTGTTGCTCATAAGTTTAGTCACAATCAAGAGAAACATGCCCATACTCATGTGGCAACAAGCACAATGAAAAATAACATTTCTATATTTTCCTCCATAGTTGTTGCACATAAGTCTACTCACAATCAAGAGCGACCTACCCATACTCATGTCGCAGGTTACTCACAATCAAGAGCAACCTACCCATACTCACGTCGCAACGAACACAATGACAAATAACATTTGAATAATCCAAGAAACATGAATACATTATTTCTCCATCCACAATATATAAACTCTCAAAAAATCCATCTCTAATGTATATTAGAACTAAAACTTAGAACTAAAACTTTTTGAATAGTCTCACTCACACTAGACTTGTAGGCTTTGATACATTTGAATTGTTCCACCTAGAACATTACCTAAAGCATCAATACAATAATCAAACTAAAACTTAGTAGAAAAACCAAACATCTTAAGCCATATGGGGATCCTAAAAGCCACCTTGAACCTTGATTAAAGGTAGGGTGGATTTAGAGTCAAGTACAACATGCCCTAAAACCATTTTCAACCAAGAATAACCATTGCCTTTGCACTTGATTAGAAAGTAGACCCAATCCAACCAAGCATTAATTCAATATATTTTTCTAGCTTACCAAGTGTTCATGGTCTTTGCAGCGAGTTGTCGATCCATGAATTTCCCTATGAGCACCTTCCTACTGAGGTCATTATCTAATCAACTCTTATATCGTCACCCACAACCGAATGAAATGAAACCAAATCCTATACGTATGTGAAAAAAAATATCAATATTTGTTGAATATCTTAAAATTGAACTGAATTTCAACTATATGGATCAAATTTTTTTATATTTAATCTTATTAGGTATAAATAATTTAAAAATATTAATAAATTTATACATATTTAAATTTAAAATGGATTTATGGGTGATTTTATTATTTAAGAGTTTTTTTGTTGGCATATCTATGCACAGAGCACCTTGTTATTGTTCAGTGCAATAATTTTGATAGATTATTGGCATATCTATGCACGGGCCAGGGCAAGCTTTCCATTCCATTGCTGAATAGCCATGAGAATCCTAACCAGTATAAACTTCCATGAAAGGGATTCTGCATGCTCTCTTAAGCTATTCTATATAATTGTTGCTGTTCCAGCCTTCATCATTGTTCTTCATGGGCGGATTTGCAGCGCACAGCCAACCAATTGCAACGACTTGAACTATACAATGGGCAGTGTGTGTGTTTGAGAGCAATCTGGTTACAGTCTTTGATAGTCTTGTTCAACACACCTCCCAAACTGGGTTTAGCACTTCTGTGCAGGGCGAAAGTCCTAACCAAATATATGGCCTCCTAGATTGTAGGGGAGACTTAACAGCCGACCAATGTAAAAATTGTTCACAAAGAGCAACCGCTGCCATACTACAAAGTGAAGGCTGTGGGAATCGGATTGGAGGTACAATTTGGATGGATGTCTGCTTCTTGCGTTATGAAAACTATACATTCTTCGGACAACTGTACTCATATGAAGTATTTGTATACGCTACGTCCAATGTCTCCGAACCTGAAGTCTTTAATGCCGCTGTTGTGAAGCTGTTATCAAATTTGTCGACTGTAGCAGAATCTGTACCTAACTTATTTGCTCCCGGAGAAACCACAGATTCTTTGTCTCGAACGATTTACGGTCAGGTCCAGTGCTGGAGAGATATTTCTAGTGATCAGTGCAAAACATGCCTCTCAAATACAATCAATTCTATTTTAGCAACTTTTCCGGGAACTCCAGGCATTCAGGGTTTGACTAAAAACTGCATAATTCATTATGAAATATTTCCTTTCTTAAATTCGATAGCGCTTCCACCATCGCCTGCGGAAGCGCCAGTTTTTGGCTCGACTGTGCCTCGACCGCCAGCTAATGCCCTGGAGAAGTCTTCAAGCAAAATACGTTTAATTTTAGGTGTTGTTGGCGGACTTCTGGCACTATTGGTATGCCTATTTGCAAGCGGGAGAAAATTGAAGTCTGCCATTAAACTAAGAGGATACGGAGGTATGGCATTTGATGATATTAGCTGGTAAGACGGTAAAGTAGTCAGTTCTTTGAATTGCATCTAAACGTGGTTTTTCATCATAGGCACATCAAGCCCAAAGCTAGAGGTGCATATGATCATACCCGTTTAGATGAGTATTGTTATGTGTTATTTAAGTGTATAAGATGTATCTGGTCATATGGTCATATATTATAACATACTAGATTTATTTTAAATTTGGATCTATTATCTTTAAGGTATGGCATTTGCTGATATTAGCTGGTAAGACGGTAAAATAGCCAGTTCTTTGAATTGCATCTAAACATGGTTTTTCATCATAGACACATCAAGCCCAAAGCTAGAAGTGCATATGATCATACCCATTTAGATGAGTATTGTTATGTGTTATTAAGTTTATAAAGATGTATCTTGTCATATATTATAACATACTAGATTTATCTTAAATTTAGATCTATTATCTTCAAGGTATGGCATTTGCTGATATTAGTTGGTAAGACGGTAAAGTAGCCAGTTTTTTGAATTGCATCTAAATGTATTTTTTCCATCATAAACACATCAAGCCCAAAGCTAGAAGTACATATAATCATACTTATTTAGATTACTATATTATATTATGTGTTATTTAAATTTATAAAAATGTATCTTGTGATATATTATAACATATTAGATTTATCTTAAATTTGGATCTATTATTCTAAAGATATCAATAATTTTTTTATATTTCAATAAATTTAATCTTTATGTAGAAATCATCAAATTTCTGTACATTTCATGTTGATATATACTCAATACAATGTTATTCAGACTAAACTAACAATCACCATAAAAATATGCTACAATAAATATACAAACTACAACAATCTGCTCTCTTAGACTATTGTTGAGAACAATTTTCACATATATTCTTCAACTGCTACAAAATAATTGCTAAAACCAAGTTATGGATCATTCAATTTTTGCTATGATGTAACTGTAACTGTGTTTTTTGATTGTATGGTTCATTCCGAAGGTCGTGGGCAAGTTGAGGAACACACAGTTATTAGTGAGGTTCGACAATTAATAGTGTTTAAGATGGAAACATTGCTAGCGGCTACAGAAAATTTTCATGACGATAACAAGCTTGGTGAGGGAGGATTTGGCCCTGTATATAAGGTAAAATAAGCTGCTCTCAACAAACCTAAGACCACTGGATGTAGACTGCTAGCTTGAGAATGTATATATATATATATATACAGAGACAATTTACTTCACAATATCTTCATATCCATATTTTCTGTAAATTTCTCAGGGAACTACCCAAGACGGACAAGAAATAGCTGTGAAGAAGATGTCTTTAAATTCTCAACAAGGAAAGAGAGAATTTCTGAATGAAGTTAACCTTGTGGGTAAAATTCAACATAAGCTCGTGAAACTACTCGGCTATTGTGCAACAGGGACAGAAATGGTGCTTGTTTACGAGTACTTACCTAATAAGAGCCTGGATAAGATCCTTTTCAGTGAGTCGCTTATTTTTTTTAATATGCATGTACATAAAAAGCTTGGGTGGGCAGTAAGTTCGTTCTTATTCAGTATTGAGGTTGGTTCTGATCTAGGTTACAGATCCATTTTAAATTGTAAGGAATTTCTAGAATTGGAAAAAAAACCATTAATAGTTTGGTCTATTATTTCGTGTCATGATAATTAATTGGTTCTGTCATGTTTGAACATATAGGTCGACAAAATCGTGAACAGCTTAATTGGCAGAAACGTTACAACATCATACTGGGAATAGCTCGTGGGCTTCTTTATCTTCACCAGGATTCTATAATGCGGATTATCCATCGGGATATTAAAGCAAGTAATATTTTACTGGACGAGAAACTGAATCCTAAGATAGCAGATTTCGGCTTAGCAAAGCATTTGCTGAAGATCAGAGTCACGTCAGCACGAGACTCGCAGGAACTTTGTAAGATTTTAATACAGTCAAGATTCTCACAAGATATCAAAAGATATTAATAATTAGGGATGCATATGTTTTACTCTATGCTTATTTGATTTCATGAAGATTAACAGTACTGTAATTGATTTCGTGCATATTGACAGTATTGTAATGGCCGTATTTTATGCCATCTTCATATTCTCCGTTAACCTATTACTTTCCAGGATCTAGGCCTACAGTTTCTTTTGCAAGTAATAACTGATCATCATTCAAGTCCTAAATTTTCCATCACTATGTAATGTTTGGCATTGTTATTTGAATTTGCAGCGGATATATTGCACCAGAGTACGCTATGCAGGGCCAATTATCTGTTAAGGCTGATGTCTATAGCTTTGTTGTGCTTCTCCTTGAACTTATCAGTGGAAGAAAGAACACGGATTGTAGTTTGCCGAAATGCAGATTCTTTTAGGATGGGTAAGATACTGTTTCTGTTGTATTTCGGACTAAGCAGACTTATGTTAGTTAGTATTATTTTATATCTTAAAATTTATGGTAGATTAATATTTATGTTTTTCTTAGATTGTATAAAGATGAGACAAGTATAGTGTTTACATTGATTTTAAGGCAGTAGTTCTAAATTCAAAATAAACATCAACTACAATTTAAACAATTATATAATAAAAAAAATCATTCCATACATATCATAGATAACCACAATTTCTTACAACACTTAACTTATGATCTATGGATGTTCATAAAACACAAACTAAATAGCTCTGCTGTTAATATGAATTCCTCATCTATTGACTTGACTTGACTTGACTTATGTACTAGTTCACCATTAAACTAAATTAAAACCTATGATAACTGTCTCTCTATCATCTATATATGTTATTATATTGACGAACCCTAGTGACTATCATGTATACGTGTTATTATATTGACGAAACCTAGTGAATTTGCAGGCATGGAGATCATACGAACGAGGAAATACTGTCCAGATGATTGATCCAGCTATAATCGAAACATGCGATCAGGAGCAAGCGTTGAGATGCATTCATGTTGGTCTTTTGTGTACACAAGCGGAGGCATCACTTCGTCCACTGATATCTGAAGCCACTCTGATGCTTTCATCTGATTCTGCGAAACTACCGAATCCAACAAAGCCTGCTTTTGTAAGTTCTATATTTACCCAGATCACCAGGCCCACAAGTTCTGGGTCTGCGTCATCACATGCGTCTGCATCCACAACATCCGCCTCATCTCTCACTCCTGTAGCTACTGCATCTAACGCCTGTGTTTCTATTAGTGACTTAGTACCGAGGTAATGGTAATTTGACCGATTTCAGGTTCTAAAAAGAATGTATTATGTTTTGTTTGATAAAACAAAGGGGAGCGTATATATAAATGTAAGCCCAACTGCCTTGCATATGTATTTGTAGGTTTTAATGGCTGCAAGTACAGTTGGAAGAAAAACAGTTTTTATTGTTATAGTTGCAGTAGGAAGAAAAACAGTTTTTATTGTTATAGTTGCAGTAGGAAGAAAAACAGTTTTTATTTGTTATAGTTTTATTATTGTACTGAGAGTAGGTGTTCTTAGTAGGGGGATGAGTAGATGTTCTATGGGGAAATGGGGAAATGTTGTCACATAACTATTACACATATTTATATACTGATTTATTTATAATAACTAAGAATTAAAATTTCAATGTATTTTGATGATCATTTTAAATTGCTACTTTTTCTTTAATTTGATTTGTTTTTTTATCTATATATCTGTTTATTTATTTTTAAAACAAGAAAGAGCAAACTCTCCGTATTTTTACAATTAATTCCTTATAGGTTATGTTCAATTACAACATTCCCCAATAATTATGTTATACTGTGATGTTCATCATCATTGTAAACTTATGTCAAATTTATGTAATTTGATGTTCAGCATGGTAAACTTCATATTATTTTAAATGATATTCATAGTATTTGAAGCTTAAAACTACACACACAAAAAAAAATACCACCACATCCATGGAATACAAATCCATTGAACATAAAATATTTAACCTTTAATTATTAATGAAAAAATAAAATTTCATAATAAGAAAGAAGAATAGTAAAAATGTGATCCACAATTCATAGTCATATTCATATTCATATTCATATTCATATTATTAACATTTATATTATTGTGGTTTACATTAGTCAACTTTGGTTATGGTTGACTAATGATTGACTATAGGTAACCATTTTTTACTATTAATTATTAGATGTTTGATTATGGTTAAAACCATCTCTGATAATAGATAACCTTTTTTTACCATGGCCACTATGGTTGACCATGGGTTTCTATGGTTTGACCATGTTTGACCATGGTCAACCATGCATGTCCATGTTCGACTATGGTTTTCCATGGTTGACCATGGATGACAATGTTTGACCATCATTGACTACGTTGTGCCATAGTGGACCAAGGTGAATTGTTGATTATGGTTTTCCATCCTTGGTTATGGTTGATCATTGTCAACTTTGGTTATGGTTGACTATGTAGTTAACCATGTTTGATTATGTTTCATTATAGTTAAAATCGTATTTAACTATGGTTAACCATGTTTGAAAATGGTTAAAACCATCTTTACCTCTAGTTAACCATCTTTTGACAATGGTAAACCATGCTTAACTATGGTTTACCATGGGTTATAATGGTTTGGCCATGTTTTAAGATGGTCGACCATATGGGTCCATGTTTGACAATATTTGGCCACGGCTAACCATGTTTAACTATGGTTGTGCATAGTTTAACATGGGTGATAATGTTTCACCATGGTTGACTATGATGTATTGTGAATGTTATAAAGTCAATAGTGAACTGTTATAAGTCGATTCTAACCTTTTGATGCTCAGATCCGAATCAAGTAGAGCTTTGCAAAGTGTTGCAAAAATTTCACATATACTTCACAAATTTGCTTCATCCTAGGCAAATTTCACATATACTAGACAAACATTTTCTTTGAATGTTTGTGGCCTCCTTTCAACTGTATTTCTAAGAAATCATAAAATAAAGTAAAATAAGGGGACCCTACCTAATAACGATAACACAAAATCGCAAGAAAAAAACACTAAGTTTGCTTATGTTGGATTCACACTTACTGAAGTTTTTCACTCTAGTTTTGCTATGTATTTAATTGTTTTGGTGAAAAACTCAGACATATTTTTCAATTTCCATTGAAGTTTTTCACTCTAGTTTTGCTATGTGTTTAATTGTTTTGGTGAAAAGGGTGTTCTATTACTTCATTAGATCCCACCGCAACTCAGACATATTTTTCAATTTCCATTATATTGTCATTTGGAGTAAAAGTTTGGGACAATGCCCTGATTCATGAGCTCCAATATCTACTTCATCAATAGTTTCTCAGATCCATACATTGCGCTCGGCCTTGTCTCCCTTTGTTGTTACTTGCTCTATGATTTGAGTGTTAGCGTATATGTATATACATGATGTTATTTTTATTTATTGAATAGGGGATATATGCTTTGGCTCAGTTTTGAAAATATTGCATTGAGCAATGATATGGGCATTGCGTGGCAAAGCTTACAGTGATGTGGCGTATAAAAAGATTCATGGTTTTATTTTATTTGTTGAATAGACCCGTGCATTAGCATTTACCTGTATCCTCTTTCGTGATAAGCTGGTGACTGTGTTGTTAATCCCGTGGCATGATTTTATGATTTGGGAATTTCTAATTTCTAAATGTGGTTGAATTCGTAAATTTTGTTGGATTTTTCAATGCATGCCCATTCCACTTTGATGACTATACTGTGCAATAAATGATGATATGTTGATGATATGCTGTTCGTAATATCCATTGGATTTTGTTTGTATCTATAAAGTTTTACATTACACCAAAATCTATATATGTTAGTAAACTTTCCAAATTAAGCACATAGTTCTATGATTATAGTGTGGAGATTAGTCCACATTATATTTTTAGAGGTGCAGCAGTTATACTATAATCCAAAAATAATCCATTGATTGGGCTCCAACAATGGTTATACTATTATTGGTGTCTTCAACATTTCCTGTGATTATGGTTTTGTGAACCAAGCAAAATATATTTTCGTGGGTCTTACACTTAAAAGATATATATGTGATCAACATTTGTTTAAAGTAAAACACTTGCATTAATAGCACATCGGAATTCCAAGTATGAAGACAAGAAAGGTCACAGATAGTGATGTGACTACAAATGTAATAATGTAATAGTAGCTAGTAGTGTTTTGTCATTCCTACTGAATTTATGTACAATATCTGCTAGTAATACCTTGCTAGCCAAATTCTAGGTATCAAGACGAGTACTGTAACAAAGTTGACAAGAAACTGAATAATTATCACAACATTGTTTTTATCAGGGCAATTATATAAGAGTTTTCATACAACTGATTTTTATACACCTCAGTCAACATCGTACTACTTATACTTTTCAATGTAATTCTATCGAAAAAACACCCTTAAATTCATACTTGGACTTTTCAATATAATTCTATGGAAAAAATACCCTTAAATTCATACTTGGACTTTTCAATATATTTCTATGGAAAAAACACCCTTAAATTCATACTTGGACTTTTCAATATAATTCTATGGAAAAAACACCCTTAAATTCATACTTATACTTTTCAAAATAAATCTATGGAAAAAACACCCTTAAATCGGAAGGTTGATGTAATGGCCAAACAGAGGACACAAACTATTCTTGACATGGGGACTAACCCCGGTACATGCAAATCTCAATGGCCCGCAAAGCTCATGGCAGGGACTTGTTGCATTGCAACTTTCCTTGTTTGGTTGAGGAACCTTGTATCACACTCTACTATTTTTAATATAAATGGTATGTCTTTTTTCTTGTGAAAAAAAAAGGTTCTTCCATATTCCATTGTATACCTCTTGGTCATGAGAGTGAAGCTTCCCGAGCTCTACTACCTCTGCCTTCCATGGCTTGAATTCATCTTTATGGAAGACGAGTTCCTTGGCCTTCGTTTTTCTTGTGAATATAAGATTATGTTTACTATCCTTGTGGCATTTGAAGTGTTCAAATCTTATTCGAGCTGATTGTTCAAGAATTTTGCTTGCTAGCTACACCCGCTACTACAGGTGATGTGTTTTCCCTTTCTTTTTTCTATTAAATTCTCCGCAACTAAATCTCTGTTAAGCTTTATTTTTGTAAGATGTTATTTATCTCAATATCCTCTTCTTGGTTTCCAGGTTATGGTTTGTTGGCATTATCTCGAAGTCGTGGGATATTATATGGTGGAATTTATCCTTGGTCGACAAGCCCATAAACCTCCTTGTGGCCATACTCCTCGAGCTGGAAGGAAGAAGTCATTCTCTAACACCGGTACTTTGGTTGTGGTGTGTACCATTCGTATAGGTTAGGCAGGTTCACTTAGGGTATTGTTCCCTGAAATGAACTGGCTTTTCTTGTTGTTTGTTCATGGCATCGGTATGCATGTTGTAAAATTTTTACTTGTTCATCGAAAGGGTTAACTCAGAGGAGGGTTCCCACATAAATAACTTGTAATTTGTAATGGTGTGAAATAACCCCTCCTTAAGAGAGTCGAGATCCTTACACCCTCTGTTAAATTTTGCAATGGTACAACGAATGATACAGTTTCGTCTTTTGTACATGCCTTATTATTGGTAAATGTTTTCCAGTTTTACAATAAGAATGGTTTTACCAGGGACTTTGTAGGATTCTCATGTCTTAAATTTAATTAAGAGCTAAGCTTAAACTAACATGCGTAGAGTCTCTGTAATTGTTTTCTCTTATAGTGTTCTTGTATTTCGGCCTTGGCTACATACAAAATTCTTTGAAATGAAGGGTTTTCCTTTGAATTAGAACAATTGCATATCATATTGACTCATACTATTATAAAAATTTCCTTATGATAAAGTTCCAGAAATGAACTCTATTCCATCTCAAGTTTCTGTTATTTAATTACAGGGTCAATTATTTGTACTTCAGGCAAAATACCCCGAGTATGATAAATTCAGGGATAAAAAACTATAACCCTAGCTTGTAAGTAAAATTCCAGGGTTTCATGAATACTTACTAGAAGAATTTCCAGAGTTTTTAGAACTTGCATGTCTGCTATGGGACATCAAGCTTCCTCATATGGGTTTAATATGGCTCTATCCTGATTTTCTTTTACATTTACCCCTGCAACGTAAATCTTATTTGGATGCGTTCTATTTTACTGGAGAAGGACCCTCTACAGGATTTGATAATATGATATTTCCTTTACCTAGATAATTATGGGTACCCGCACGAAGCTGGTACCCAAAAAGACTGCAACAGCAGTGCGTGAGCAGAAAAAAAAAAAGCGACGTGCACGCGCATCCAAATGCACACACGCGTCGCTGCTTCGACAATGCCGAATGTCCACGTGGTTCAACCCACATGGAAAAAAGGGGCGCACATGCACCTTTGATGCGTACGCACAAAATGGCGTGTGCGCACCTCTGTTTTTTTATAATAAAAAAATAGAGCTCACGGGTTTGTCATTTTCGATAGACCCGTGAGCCCACTGTGCAACCCGTGAGTTCACTGTGCAAACCCGCGAACGCGTTTTCGAGCTACCAAATCCTCCTCAACACCAAGAAATCACCCCTACACCACGGTGCCATCCATTTCTCCATGTAGGTGTTCCTCAAAGCACAAAAATTTGTGTTTATTTTTGTTTTTTTTTTCCATTTGAATTTTAATTTTTAAACAAATTTACAATCCATTAAAAAACCAAGGAAATTTAATTGCAGGCCATCTACACCTAACAAGATGTCATACACACCTGAACCATCCTATGAAACCAATGAAACCCGACCTCCAGAAGACAATATGGGAACCGACAATGAACCAAATGAAAACCTCGAAGATCAATTACACCAAGAATTAAATCAATTGAGGGCACTAAGTAATGAATTGAACAGTACCAAGGAAGCCTCTAGAGTTTCCTTGGCTTCATCACTTCAAAACATTATTGAATCAATCAATATTGCAAACTATGAGATAACAAACTTGAGCCAATACAAGGCTCGAATGAGGGAACACTACTCCACTCGGTTGTCCAAAGAGAAGATAAAAGACCTCAACCTCCCCAAAGCCCAGTTGTATAGCAAGTTCATAGTTCCCTCGATGGGACAGCCTCTAGCTGTGACGAGGGCTTGAGTTTGCATGGAATGGTGCATTTACCAGCCATGGAGAGATAACTGGAGAAAGAGGTGGTTCATGGTGTTTGACAGGCCCCCGTGCAACAATTTGGAGGTCCCACAGTATTTCCTTCAAAAATTGTGGGATGAATTTGAGCTAGGGTACCATGTCAACTTTTTTGACATCACTGAGTTTTAGGGTCTTGGTCTTGGCTCTACCCAAGATCGACCTCAGGCGCACCGCAACCCACTTAGAGGACCTCGTGCACCTAGGAGAGAGCCAAACCCCCCTCCTCAGCCACCTGGGTTTGGTAGCGGCCTAGATGAGATTCATGACTCCGTTAGACGTGCCACACATGACTTGCTTAGACATACCAAATTTGTGGCCATGTCTTCCCAGATCCAAGAGGACATCGATGAGACATAGATAGCTGCACAATCTATGGGTGGTGGCTGATACATGCCGGGTACAGGTGGAACCCAGGCGGGGCCTTCTAGTTCTTTTGGAACAAGGACACATCGTTGTTCTCACTGTGGTTATTCTTTCCATGGTGATACGCAGCAGCATGCCACAAGGAGCTTCATGGATCAGGTTTTCTATCGTTTTATTTAATGTTCAAGTATTTATTGTATTTTATTTGATATCGTATTGTTTAATATATTTAACTTTGAATTACACATTGTTGACTTTATTTGTTTTAATGTACAGTTATTCAGGGCTGGGTCTCCATCCCCCAGGGGGGAGGACGTCGGTTCCTTTGACCTTGATGGAGCCATGGCAGTAGCAGAGGAGATCGCGGCACCATACACATAGGTAACTTCTTTACTTTGAATAAGTAGATCCAGTTACGAGTAATTTGTGTTCAATAATTACAAATTAATTAGCACTGAGTAATTACCATATTATCATCATATTTTACAATTGTGTTTATAATATTGTCTAATTTATTTGAGAGCTATAGATTCGTATAATCCCACCAAAAAAAATGAAACCTTATAAAACATGAAAACCTAAGAAAAATAGAAACATTTGTCCATCTTCACTTTAGGCATCCTAGACCTTTGATGATTATACAAATGGGAGAGAAATTTCTAAAATCTGTCATTCTTACTTTACCAATGATGAGCCCGCAGCTGGGGTTTTGGTGATGCCCACAGCTTCCTTCATCCTCAGACTACCATCCAATGCTTGCTTTCTCTTCCTGTGCTTGACCAATGCCATGTGTGTTATTGTTGCTTTGCCATTTGTCACCATGTAATTCAAGTTATCTTTGCCATGTACTCTCCTTGTCCAAATCATCTTCAAATGACCACAGTATGGTTCATTTGACTCTTGGATCAATAGGTGTGCCAATGGCTCCAATGCCCATCACTTTGTCCACCAAATCAACCTTTGCTGCCATGCCCTTATGCCATGTGTTATCCAAGCTTAAAATTTGAGAATATATTACCATGGCAATTATCACTTTTCCCCTTATTCTACTAATAGGTTATTTTAATGGTCAAGGTGGTCAAATCACTTCTATGCTTCTGCTAACTTTGTTGCATCAATTGAGTTCACTGAGATGTTGTACTTGTCACTTTTGCATCCACATAGACCAATAGGAAAACTATTTATTGCTATGAATTTTCACTGCATTGTGCAAAACTCTCGGGAAAAAGAGAATCATAGTGGCCAAGCTTCTAGAAATTCAAGAACCTGATGTTTCTCATGTCCTTTTTACCCTGGTTTATTATCACGGGATTTCCAATTTATTCTAATACTTGAGACTGAAAGTAATCATACTACTAATCCTAGAACATGCTATTATGAAAGACATATAAACAACGTAAAACAACTTATCACATGTAATTTTTTGAAAATGATGTAAGGCCCATAAGGAAGAGCGATAATCTTACAAATATGGTCTATGGGGCCTTGCTATTATCTTGATTCAAATACAACTTGGTAAAACATTTGACATAAAGAATACTCATTTAACTCATTTCACTCAAGATTTCTTTGATTTCAATCAAGTGATATCATTCTGACAACATAGATATTCAATCAAGAACACATAATTACTCATTAAATGACAAAGAACATGGCACATTCAAGCTTGTAAGTAAGTTAATCATGAAAAATATTTCTCTTTCTTCCTTTTTCTAACGATCAACACTCTAAAGTGTATTAAATAACATGCACACTAACTTAACTACTATTTAGCACCTCTTTGCAAATTGAAACAATGAAATGCCATTTTATTTGATGATGTAAATGTTATGGAAATAAAGGGACTCAAGATCCTCACTCTAGGGATGCAAATACTTTTCCACTGGGTGAATCAAGCTTGTAGGAAACTACAAATCTATAAGAAGACATCAAAACCTAGGAACTCTTCATCGAGAACCCAAACACATTACATAGGTTTCCAATTCAAATTTGTATATGGACATGAATTCCATTCGCTTATGAGGAACTGCACATCTCTCTAGGGCCAAAGGAAAATCTCACCTACTCATGGGGATGACTCTAGAAAAGGAAAAGCTCACCATGTCACCTTCTATGCCCTGTCGCCTTATTTAATTTTAATTTCATGCCATGCCACCTTCTATCCTTTCAGAATATTGAATATCATCTAACTTGAATATAAATTAATTGCAGTCATGTTTTTTAAATACCATCATTGTCATTCTCATTTACATTGTGTTTAATATTGTTAATATTGTTTTTATAAATTCAGTCTAAAAATTGTAGTGTTCACATAGGTGTCCGTGGGCTCCAGCGACCAGCCACTGCCACCGAGGACCAGTAGTTCTCCACGTGCGCAGGTATCGTGTGTATTAAAGCATAAATTTAATTTCAAATACGATGACTTGTCCATGTATATTTATATTTTTGTATATTAAACTATGAGGTTATAAATGTGTATGCAGGCGCAAGCACCTCGGCCTGCAAGTGCCATTATTCCTCCCTCCCCAGCCTTTCGGCCACCCTATATGCCAGTTGTATCCCCTAGCATACATTCCCCATTCCCCAACCCCTTCCATCCAGCCTCCCCCTTCTATATAGCACCATAGTTCCATCCAACTCCCCATTACGTATCATATCCAGCTCCACCTCCGTATCGGTTTCCCATGTTCCCACCCTCCCCTATCTGACCACGGCACACCACCCATCCACAGTCACCCATCCCTCTACCGCAACAAATACCTCGCCCCCCCCCCCCCCCAACATTCCCCCACCACACTCGCTTCCCCTTCCAGGGTGCCCCGATCCATACTACAGCTAGTTGGGGTTTATAGCCCTAGATGTCCATCTCCACTTCGCCCACCCCAATCCATGCCTCCTCCTGCCACCCCCTATTATTCCACTGTCCCCCCCAGTGGTGTAGCCACTGTTGATGTGGCTACATCCTCCCCTTTACTTTCCACCCTAGCATCGGAGCAGGCTATCCAGTCGACTGCTCCATCCGCCAGCCCCGAAGACAAGCCGATTTTGTTCCCAGTGAGATTGACTAGTTTATGAAAATCTCGTTCAATTTTAACGAAAATCACTATATGCATCTAGTTTCAACATTGATTTGATTGTTCTAAATGTTGCAAGGTGGCATTGCCGAGAGACTAGGATCACGGAGGAGGGAAACCCCCTCACAACTTACAGTCTCGCATGTGGTGAGTTATCCAAGATTTGAAAACTATTTTTATTTTGAAAATATGTTTTATACTTGTATAATTTCCAGGAAAAGTTGACATATTATTGTTGTCGTTTCAGGGCTTAGGGGGACGTGCTTAAATATGCCAAAAGGACCCAGCTTCCTCTAGCACGAAGAAGAGGAAGATCGATTTTGGAGATGCACCTGGGAGCTCCAAGGGTGGGTAGGAGGATTGAGAGACCCTCCTATGTACACTAGCCACGATGTGGCATTTTCAGCACAAGTTGCCATATTTTGTATAGGGCACCATGGGCCATATTTTGTATAAGGCACGAGCTGCTTTTTTTGTATGGGGCACAAGTTTCCATTATATAGATGCTGGGAACAATGTTCCATTTTTCCAAAAAGTCTACATGATTGGATCATTTTTGCATATTAATAGATGGATCTGCACTTGTGTATATGAGTTTTTCTTTGATTACATTTTTGCATACATGATTTTGTCTTCGATAAGAATGTTATGGAAAAGTTCTCACATACATATAGATGTTATTTCTAAACACCAAGTGACCTCAATATGAGTCCCTTGTATTTGAATGGGTCTTGCATCTTTTCCTTTCAGCAACAACATACCTAACCAAGCAAACTAAGGAGTGATATTTACATTACAAAGTGTTGTGACTTTAGGGCTACAAAAAAATATATAGCGTTAGCAAAATCATCTCCCACTTCCAATCATGGGCCAAAATATTCCTCAAAATCCTCTTGATATATGAAAAGAAAACCTAGGTAACTTGTAGTTGATATAAATAAATTAGGAATGTACCCAAGCCTAAGAGCCCATCTTTCCTATAACTACACCCTTAGAGACAACTCCCCCACCTTTTTACAATGAAATCTTCCAACAAGAGCATGGGAATCCATTCCCACCACCTCATGCATTTTGATATCCTTTCCTAGGACTAGCCTCATAAGAGAGATTTTATGTTTTACACACTTCTTCCTCTTCATTTTGACACTACCAACATCATTTACTTACATCCCTTTGTTGGCTTCAGCTTTATCATTATCAACGTGCTTTAAAGAATTGTCTCCTCCATCTCTAACCTTCAACCAACTACCATCCTTTTCCAAAACAACCCTTCCATCCTCGAGATCTATCAGATTCACCCTTGGACTTACTAGGTCCATAACCACTTCATATACAACACCTAAAATAATTTGATTGTCCTAAATTAATCCATTTTAAATAGGACCCTCACCACATATATAATGACTAGTTTATCACGATCCACAACTCTCATCTATGGATCATAGGGTTAATTGCATGTTATTTGAATGGTTATTATTTCACAAATTTGTCTTAAGCAATTACACACAACATATCATAAATGTTTATGGTTTATTGAATGAATGTTTACAATCATCTAATCATTTAAATTCTAGAAGTTACCAAACCTGTGCAAGTGGTTTACTGATTTTATTTCCAGCACATATTTTTATATTTATATGCTCATGGATCATATGGCAAAACATTTAATTAATTAAGTTTGTGAAGATAAGATTTCAGCCATCTTTATTGAAGTGATTCAAATCACTACAACTTCGTTGGACCCTTAATAGATTGGGTGACACCCTTTTGCAAAGATTTTACTCTCTCCAAGAGGATCTCATTCAATAATCACTCGTAAACTAATAACTATAACCTTGGCATTATTAGATAATATCATTTGTGGATGATTTTGGGAAATAAGCCAACATATTTTAATGTGAATTTTGATTCTACAACATTATGGTTCATTGTTGATTTAAGTTTTGTGAATATCTTTATTTATCCATGAATGATATTTCATTTTACACATGAGCAAATATTTATTTCTAAAAGGTGTCTATTTGATTAATTCACTTGCAACTTTCTGAATTAAGCACTCACATGGGACTTTAACTTAATGGAAAACACATCTTAATCTTCAAACAAGTTTGAAATCCTGAGACCTTTTTTCCAACCTTGATCTAGAAGCCTCCCTTGACCTTTAAAGTAGGCCTAAAACTTGGGAAAATCTTTGCTAAGGTGACAGTGGCAATCATCTTCAGAAGTTGCACTTGTAGCATTAGAGGATTAGGACTTTGCCACTTGGGTGTGAAAACAAGATGTAACAGGATGCACTAGCATTTATGGATGAGAGAGATAGGGAGTGCATGCATGCTCCATCTTCCATTAATTTCCAGTTTAGAAGTTTTTCCTAAATTAGCAGTTCAGTTCTAATTCTGCATTTTTTTCTTTATTTAGTTTTGCATGCACAGTGAGAGAGTGTAGTTCCCTAGGCACTCATACGTGAGGATTATAGTCTAAGTTAAGGGGGGCAGATCTCTAGGAGGATACATGCTTGCATGCCTCAAATAATCCCAGTACATGTGCACTTAGTTGTCCCATTTATCCATGTAAATATGGCACTCTAGAGTTAGAGTCTTGCAGTCTTAGGATACCCAAACCCTAGCACTAAACCATCTTCTTCATCCTCACCATCACCATCAACGTCTTCATCATCACCACCATCTTCATCATCATCATCAACTCTAACTCTAACCCTAATTCAATTTCCTTCTATATCTCTAGCCCTAAATCTCACCCAAACCCTAGCACTAAACCACCTTCTTCATCATCACCATCACCATCACCATCATTATCAATGTCTTTATCATCACCACCATCTCCATCATCATCATTAACTCTAACTCTAACCCTAACCCTAACTCTAACTCTAGGTTCCTCATCAACACCTCCATCATCATCATCTTCTCCATCGTCATCATCTTCATCACCATCACCATCACCATCACCATCATCATCAACGTATTCATCATCATCACCATCATCATCATTATACGTGCCCAGCGAACGATTTTGCAAAGTTGACCCCCATGTGCAAAAATTGCACACTCCCTCACTGAGCAAAACCCTAGTTTCCAAGATGGACATACAAGATGACACCGGGGCCACCGGATTGGTGAAGAGGGGTACCCCTGGAACTATCCCAGTGTCCTGAATCCAACGGAGTCAATGGTTCGTCGATCGGATCCATGATCGTCATTCTATGGCTCATTCCGTCTCACATCCAAAAGGCCTTCAGGAACACCTGTTGGATACCTGCCGGGGCATAAAACTCTAACCGTGCAGCAAAACCTGGTTTTGGGGAGTCCTGCAGGTGTGTCTAGGTAGGTTCCGGCTGGGAACGCTCGCCATAACTGCCCGGCGAACGATTTTGCAGAGTTGACCCCCGTGTGCAAAAATTGCACACTCCCTCATTGAGAAAAACCCTAGTTTCCAGGATGGACATACAGGATGACACCGGGGCCATGGGACCGGAGGAGAGGGGCACCCCTGGCACTATCTCGACATCTTGAATTTAACGGAGTCGAGGGTTCATCGATCAGGGCCACAATCGTCATTCTATGGCTCGTTCCGTCTCGCATCCAAAAGGCCTTTAGGGACACCTGCTGGATACCTGCCGGGGGCATAGAAATCCAACTGGGCACCAAAACCTGGTTTCGAGGAGTCCTGCAGGTGTGTCTAGGTAGGTTCCGGATGCGAACGCTCGCCATACTTGCCCGGTCGACGATTTTCCAAAGTTGACCCCCATATGCAAAAATTGCACACTCCCTCACTGAGCAAAACCCTAGTTTCCAAGATGGACATACAAGATGACACCGGGGCCACGGGACCAGAGGATAGGGTCGCCCCTAGCACTATCCCGACGTCCTAAATCCAACGGAGTCGACGGTTCGTCGATCGTAGCCATGGTCGTCGTTCTATGGCTCGTTCCATCTCACATCCAAAATGCCTTTAGGGACACCTGCTGGATACCTGTCGGGGGCATAGAACTCCAACCGTGCAGTAAAAACTGGTTCTGAGGAGTCCTACAGGTGTGTCTAGGTAGGTTCCGGCTAGGAACGCTCGCCATACCTGCCCGGTCGACGATTTTTTCCAATCTTTTCATTTTGTTGAATTATTTTCATAATTTTGTTTTGTTTAGGTTTTTGACTTATTTTCTTTTAAAATTTTGATTTATTTTTATAAGTTTGATCTAGCTCCTATAGTTGAAGTTTCATTTCAAATTATGAGTGAGTGATTTTGCTGATGAAATGACTGATGCAATGCTTTAAGGAATAATACAAGCTGGCAGCAGGTGTAATTTTCTGTATATGCATATGTGCTGCCAAATTGTCCAATCATATTTGTGTAGGTTTCAAAACAAATCATAGCAACAAAATCCGATGGCAGAGCATGAATTATGTTGGACGACACTTGGCTCAAAGCAGTTACAGAGGACCGGAGGCCCCGGGGAAAATCCTCCAAGTGTCCCTGAACGGCCCCGGGGTGCCCAACTAGAATGCCCGTAGCACCCGAACCATGGCTCGGTTTGTGAATCCTTCGATTCCGGTGGGTCCGGGACGCCAGGTTTCAACTAGGGGATCCCCACAGCGTCCCTTGAAGACCCAGAAACGGTGCCAACAAGCCATCTTCGGGGCTAGGGTTTTGCTTAGTGAGGGCCATTCCAAATTTGCTAAAGGGGTGCATTTCTCATCCGAAGGCCCCCGGGCATGTGTGGACACCGTGGACAGGTCCACAATGGCCACATGGACCTGTGGGAGTTGACGGAATCCAAGTCCGCTTGTCGGTTTGGGTTTTGTGGCCCCGGGGCAAATCCTCCAAGTGTCCCTGAATGGCCCCGGGGTGCCCAACTAGAATGCCCGTAGCACCCGAACCATGGCTCGGTTCGCGAATCCATTGATTCCGGTGGGTCTAGGATGTCGTATTTCAGCTAGGGGACCCCCCACAGCGTCCCCCAAAGACCCGGAAGTGGTGCCAACGAGCCATCTTCGGAGCTAGGGTTTTGCTCAATGAGGGCCATTCCAAATTCGCAAAAGGGGTGCGTTTCTCGTCCGAAGGCTCCCGGGCATCTGTGGCCACCGTGGATAGCTCCACAGTGGCCACGTGGACCTATGGGAGGCAACAAAATCCAATTCCGCTCGTCAATTTGGGTTTCGTGGCCCTGGGGAAAATCCTCCAAATCGTCCGCCGCGCACGTATGTTGATGATGATGGTGATGATGATGAAGACGTTGATGATGATGGTGATGGTGATGGTGATGGCGATGAAGATGATTACGATGGAGAAGATTATGATGATGGATATGTTGATGAGGAACCTAGAGTTAGAGTTAGAGTTAGGGTTTGGGTGAGGGTTGGGGCTAGAGTTATAGAAGGATATTGAATTAGCGTTAGAGTTAGAGTTAATGATGATGATGAAGATGGTGGTGATGATGAAGACATTGATGGTGATGGTGATGGTGATGAAGATGATGATGATGATGATGATGGTGATGAAGATGATGATGATGATGATGATGCTGATGGACATGTGGGGTGGGAGGTAGACCACCAAAAACTCAAGCACTAACATGGGTGAGGTAGGTCTAAAGCCTCCCTCTAGGACATTTCCAACCATTAGGTGACAATGATGAACATGTTAGTGCTACTCAATTAGATGATGAAGATGGTGATGATGATGAAGACATTGATGATGATGGTGATGGTGATGAAGATGATGATGATGATGATGACGAAGAAGATGTCATGATGATGGTGATGGTGATGGTGATGAAGATGATGATGATGATGAAGAAGATGATGATGGGGATGTTGATGAGGATCCTAGAGATGATGTTGATGATGATGATGACAAGTCCCTCTAAGTGGTTATCTATAGGAATAAAGCATCAATCTCCAACCATAAATGAACATGTTTTAAAATATATTAATGTAAACCCTAGGTTGATGACATGATGCTTGGATAAGGGAAAAAACCCAAAATCTAGCTAGATTTGGGTGAGCATTGAGCATGGGGAACCAAATCTATGAAAAATGTTGGGGATATAAGAGTTTTTTGGGTTATAAGAGCATGGGGAACCAAAACCCTAAACCAACATAATCATCATAATATAAGAGTTTTTTGGGTTGGGAATATACCTCAAGGTACCCAAAGCATGAAAAAGGTTTGGTGGACACAAAACTAAAGAGAGAGAAACTAAAGAGATATTTGATCGATAAGGAATTTCACAATTCCCCAATGCTTTTCTCAAGTATAGATCTCAAAAATACCACCCTTGAAACTTTATGATTACTCCCTACCCCAAGTGGAAGACCCTTCTATCCATACATGGATTCCTAGAAGGTTTCATCTACCAAGTTAAATTTTCAAGACCATTCTAATAGATTATGTACTTCAAAAAATTTCCTAAAACCTAGGTAATTCTAATTTTGAGAACCTATCAAAACCGCTATCTTCAAATGCTACAAACATAAATAGATATTTAAGAAAATACTAACTCAAATTACTCCACTTTGATCCAAATCACATCACCATTTTATTCAACATAAAAGAGAAGCATGGAACAGTTTAATACATATAGGAAAAATAAAAAACATAGGCAAAGACATGTATGTATGTATCTATCAACAAAAAATGCATGTACCAATGAAATAACATAAAACTACACATACCTAGATGTAGAATATAACATTCTTTGATGCAATTCTTTCTCTTATGTAAAGTTAACTCGCCTCATTCAATAAATCTATCTGGATCCTCTCTATTGCTAATTGTCTCCATCAATATCTCGTGCTTTGAATGAGGCAGGTAGTAGCATACCTTGGTTGAGCTCTTGCTTGACATTGTATGTAGATGGATGTTTGTTCCAACGATCAAGTTTGTGAAGTGATACACCACTGAACCTGGTCTGTAATCCATGAATACATGCCCACTAGTCTTTCTTGACTTCCCATCCAGTGTAAGATATTCCCCCCTAACCACCATCGATCTAGTAGGAAATTCAATTCCTTCATTGTCAATTAATGATCCGTAGAGGGTTTTCTTACCTTGGATGCACTGTTCCAACCAATAATCCGTGCCCCATTCATTGTCTTTTGGTGAAACAACTGCGTATATGTGTCCTGGTTGTACAAGATCTGAGATATGGTCGTAGTCTATCAAAATCACTGACTGACCCTCCTCTAACTGGGTTGTTTCAACAACTACACGTTGGTCTACTGCAAGTGACACACGATCCCATCCATCAATCCAGTCCATGCATTCGCATTCATCCCATTTGCCACTACTGTAAGGGCTGCAAAAGCATGCAAGCTTTCGCGTCCATATTTCAAATAAGGGGTTGTTTGAGCTTTGAACTGAACGAAATCCACGTGTTCCTTGTACTGTGCTGCAACTATAGGAATGCAATTGATCTATCTCAACCACTAACCAAAAATTTCTCACCACACGTCCTGCCACTGATGATGTTTGTTGATCTCTTGCTCAGTCTGACATTGTTGCGTAGCACCATTGAACTGTGGATTCTGCATCTCGGATATGAGGTTCCTTGTCAAACCTCATCTCTTCCCTTCATAGTGCAATCTTGATGCATGCACCGGCCCCATCATGCTCTCCTTTGCCGTGCACGGTCTCAAAATAGTTCCAAATATGCAGCACATTATAATTCTTATGCAAAGTACTCATCCATTGGAATACTAGGGCATTTTTGAACTGGCCCACACAACCATCCAACCATATCCAATGCTGATCCATCTGCATATCTCTCTCCTTCAACTGATCATAGAAAATTCGAAAACAATGTTGCACATAATGCAGATCATGGGTTCTATCATCACTTATGTAAAAGTTTGTCTCCTTCAGTATTATCCTCTTGTCATTGCTGCTCTTTGGCCCATGCCTATACATAATATGTACCATGATGCTGACATGGTCTGAATGGTAGTATTGACTCTGGATTTCATTTTGTGGCTGAAGGGTGTAATTTTATGCAAAATCCACAATTGACACTATGGTTCCAATGGGAAATGTGTCTCTGCATTTTATGTATTGCTCATCTTGCCATTGCGCTACATGCACATGTTGAACATACTGCTCGGTTTTCTCATAGAATTCCGTCAAGAAGTCACATACCGGGACCTGTTACCATGGAAACAAGGGAAATATTACAATGTGGCCTTTGGAAAAATGTATATGCCATAAATTGAACGTGTAATATGAAAAATATGCAATATTCATTTGTTCCTGTGACTTCACCAATGCAATCTTTTTACTTTATCTGACACTGTCTAATTGATAGGTCACGTACTTGAATCTCTGCATCTCCACGCCCATCATGCCAAATTCGTGCTCCTTGATTTGATGAATGCAACGATTCAAAAGAGAAAACCCACTGCACCTAGAACATGTCCCATATAGACACGATTTTCCATAATACTTTTGTCCTTTCATGCCTTCGACACATGATGTTGTGGATAAAGTCTCTTGATGCATTCAGTGGTAGTATGGATTCATTGCAGCCCTGCACAATGTTAGTATGCAAATCAGAAAATATATGTTTACATGTGTCATAATAGTATTCATATTCTACGTGGTATATACAACAACAAGTGTTCTGATCAATGCATATATGAACGTACCATGGTTTGCATTTCTCAAAGGACCTTTGGCCCAGGTTCAATTGTGTGTGCTCATTCCTGAATCTCTCATAGAGTTCAGTCTGTGTGGTGTCAAGGAAGTGTTTAACATGGGGCTCACATTCAGTAGAACCTTTTCTCAGTTTTAGCACGTCTCTTTGGTTTGATGAAGGTCTAGTATGATCATGCCAAAAAATTTGTACTAACTCCTTAATGGTGACAAATAGATTCCTATCTGCACGAGGAAACCTACCAATAAAATCCCAACAATCGTTTCCACCCGAAGTGTCAAGATTTTCTCTTATAATAGAGTACTTTTTAATAGTTTTTCTATTTAATTTGAGTATGTGAGAAGTATGTGATAGCAGGCGACGTTGCCTTGTGGACTTGCTTACAACTGATTCCGCTAAAACATGACAAGTCGCACAAAGATCTTTTGTACGAGATGTCTTCCCAATCGCATTAAATGCAGATTGGAGATTTCTAACAATATGACTGTTGGCCTCTAAACTTTTAACCATCCTTATGCCCAGAATTCTCCTAACAACAGCTAAAGAACGTTACTTTAACAAACATAGCAATAATTGACATTTACCTGCATCACCTTTGGATTCAAAATATTCTTTGACAATTTTGTTGCATTGCCATTCGATAGTGCATTTTGGCAACTTGCCTTCAAGCCCCGACATAGAACTCTCATCCACATGAATACGTCTAGGAGTTCTTCTTCTTGCACTGGACAGTCGAGGTAGGGAGGGTGGACATGAGACATGAATACCGGAGCTTGTTTGTTGTGGTACTTCGTTCATAGATTGGGCCATAATGGGAGTGTGGTCGACAGGGTTGTGGTCTTATTGGGGAGATTGCAAATTAAGCAAGGCTTGGATGTCCATCTCTACACATGCAGCATCTCCCAAAATTCTTGTGTCATGAGGAACTTCAGAATGACTCGTTGATGGATTGTTGGTTGGAGATTGTGTTGATGTTGGAATTTGAGCTGGGTCCGTTGGATGCGGCAGTTTTATCTGTGGTTCTGAACAACAGGTTGTCCAACTGTGTTAGGATCACTAGCAGGATCCAGGGAAATGATAGGACCATGTCTCAATATTTCCATTCCCAACCTGGCCTTTTCTCTTAAGTCATTGACCTTTTCAATGGTCAGATTCCTTATATATATATTTTTTTGCGTTTCGTGAGTTTCCCATCTCCAAAAGTCTCTTTAACACAACTATCAGGCCTACCCCTGCAAAAGAAATAACAAATAAGATATTAGTGCCATTATACAATGAACTTGACACATTTCAACATAGCTTACCACTTTACAAATTAACATATGCAACTACAGAATATGTTGGTTTATTTGTGTTCGAATAAACATCATTATCCCTTACAATTCCAATCAATATAGATGATGGTTGGTCAAGTGTAGAGAGGAGAAACTAGTGTCTTTCCTAGCCATGAATTCATAAAAATTATGGTAGTAACACTCTACAACAGAGATGGCTAGAGATGCCTAGGGAATAGTTTGATAGTTTTTCTACATCAAAAAAGGTAACCTTAATTAGTTGCATTTTTTGCTTTCTCCCTTAATGTTATCAATTCTAAATTTTGCACCTAGTTTGATTGCTTTGTCTTCATAGTGGAATGGTATATCCTTCCATTTGAGGCAATTTCCTTTACCATCGTAAATTACTAGGTTATATAACACCTTAAGGAGTTGAAGAAACAACAACAAACTATTTGCTTATCTATAAACCTTGAGATGATAGAATGTGATTTTGAGTTTAAAATACCCATGGTTGAATTCAACAATGCATCACAATAGAATGAATGTATACCTTGTTTTATGCAAAACCTTAAGGAAGATGCAAAGGTTTCTAATAAGGATCATGGTCTTGGGAAGGGTGATTAGGGGGAATATAATTTGACCTTTCAATGTGCAATATCTAGGGTGGGGAGGTGTTGGAGAGTGGGGAACTAGGGACTATACCAACAATCATCATGTTGAGTAGAGCATGAAGTGGGAAAGTCTTGGTTTTTGGAAAAAAAATCATTATTAAAGGTGAGGGGATATTGTAAGGATGGTAAATATGGATGAATATTATCATATTTGGATTCATAGAGAAAGGAAAGGTGCATATACTTACAGATATCCTCATTTCATACAATGGTATTGAATAAGAGATGAGAGAGTTGAGGTTTTGTGGATGAGTTGAAGTGATATCTTTAGTTATGTTTAGTGAGTGTGTAGTATTTTTTGCTAGCATAATCTGAGGTGAAAAGAACAAAATTAACTTGGAAACTAATTACACAATGAGGAGATTGCATACTTCATCTTGTCTAGTGTTCATATGAATTTTTTTAGATGTGAACTTGGGAAATATTCTTGTCCAATTCATTGTTGTCTATGCATGGATATTGTTGTGGGCATATGATAAAAACAAAAAGGCATGGGCTCATCTCAAATCTTGTGAATGAAAATACTTATTTACAATTCACCATACCTCTATAGAAATGATCTCCACTTGCAATGGAAACTGGTTGCTTGAATGAATCAACTAGATTCCAAGACCACTGAAGATGTTTGTTAGATTCCAAGGGTGATTTTGTGTCCAATAGATCATAGAGTGTCCAAAATATCAATGAATGTGATCCAATAAGAAACCTATGAGAGCTTGAAACCCGCAGAAAAGTGAAACCCGTGTTTTTGGTGGAATTCCTGGGAAACAGAGAACTCTGTTTTTTTTAACTAGTAATAGGGCCGCGCACGCGTGCTTAAACGCACGCACGCATGTTTTTCGCGCGTACACATCAGGAGCGCGCATGCGCCCAAACCCGTGCGCGCCCCCCTGTATAACGTCTACACCATTTATTCCCCAACGTTTACACCATTTAATGCCAAAACTTCCCCCACTTCGAAAAATTTGCATAAATTGGACTCGGTGATGAAGTTTGAAGGCTGGGTCTTAATTTTTATTGGAAGGGCTTACTCTTTGACACATTTGATAATTTATGATTGTCTATGCACCTTGACCCAATTGACATTATAAGGTGAGGATGTGCATGCATAATAATCCTTATTTATGACTATGTGATGAGGATTTAAATGGAAGAGGATATAAAAACGTGTTATTTTTATACGTATTTTGATGGCGAGTGTCGAAGAGAAACGTGGTGATAAACCACAATTCTTGAGCCAAAAATTGTTTTTTTAATTTTATTAATAAGCATTGTGGTACTTTGGTTGAAATGTTTTTTCTAACTCATTGCTTCTCCATATTGTGTGTTTATTGCCACTTTTGTATATCAATGCATAAAATCAACCTCTGCTTGGTTTGTGGTTATAGTTGCATGCCATTGATTTTTGTTTAGAGTTTTCATGAGTATGTGCCATTCATGCAATAAATGAAGTCTTGTAGAGGAGGATTCATCAAAGAGGCAATTTGAATTTCATTTTGACAAAAAGCATATTTTGTAAAGATCAAATGCCATGAATGCATCCTCATCCTACCATGCAATACCATGGATATGTTGAAAAGCATTGAACATCATCAAAGAATGAAAACAAGTTCCTCGAGATCTTATTGAAGCATATTGAGCTCAATTGAATTACACTTGAGCCTTAATTGAAAATTCTAGACCTCACGCATCATCAATAACACATAGAATCCATGACACTATACCTCTACAAGGAGCCTCCTCCTCCTCCTCCTCACCATCATCATAATCATCTTCATCATCGTCAGCATCATCATCATCATCCTCATCATTGTCATCATCCTCGTCATCGTCATCATCTCCATCACCATCATCATCGTTATCACCCACTTCCTCATCCTCCTCCTCCTCCTCCTCCTCCTCCTCCTCCTCATCATCTTGGTCATCATCTTCATCATCATCTTCATCATAAACATCGTCATCATCGGCATCGTCATCATCCATCATCTTCATCATCATCTTCATCATCATCATCATCATTGAGCATGATGATGGTGACGAAGATGATGATGATGATGATGATGATGGATGATGATGCAGATGAGTACGAAGATGAAGATGATGATGTTGATGATGACGAATATGATGATGATGATCATCATCATCGTTATCACCCACTTGCTCATCATCATCCTCATCCTCATCCTCATCCCCATCATCATCATCGCCATCATCATCATCATCATCATCTTGGTCATCGTCTTCATCATCAACATGATCATGATCATCATGATCATCATGATCATCATCGTTGTCATCACCATGTTCCCCATCATCATCAACATCATCATCATTGTCATCGTCATCATCATCATCATCATCATCATCTTCTTCTTCGTCATCATCATCATTTTCAATCATCATCATCATCATCAACATCATCATCATTGTCCACATCATCATCATTTTTGTCATCATCATCTTCGTCATCATCATCATTGATAATGATGATAATGACGAAGATGATGATGATGATGAAGATGGATGATGATGAATATGAGTTCGAAGATGAAGATGATGATGCTGATGATGACGAATATGATCATCATCATCATCCTCATCCTCATCATCATCATCATAATCATCTTCATCATCATCATCCACATCATCATCATCATCATCTCCATCATCATCATATCCATCAACATCATCATAGTTATCACCCACTCCCTCGTCATCATCCCCATCCTCATCATCATCATCTTGGCCATCATCTTTATCATCAACATCATCATCATCATTAACGTCATCATCATCATCTTCGTCATCATCATTGTAATACACCAATTTTGACCCTTATGAAATATTGGCTTCTAATGTAAATATTGCATACATGCGTTGTATGTTTCCCTAGCTCGGAGCTCAAGGCCAAGGCCCCACTAATGTATGTTCGGATTTTATTTAAAACAAGCAAGTATTTAATATTGATACCCATGTGCTATTAAGCCATGGAATATTGTAAATTGATGTAGATGTTAATATTTCAATAAAATACCAAAACTGGCTATGGAAGCAACGAATGAGAAGGGGCCATGTGTATCCACTAGGGGGTGGTGAGGGGGCTGTGGGAATGAACCATAAGCTGTCAAATGTCATTGTGTTAACCATTGGGGATGACATTTATTTATGTTGTAAGAAAGTTGTTGAAGATTTCAGTCCATGGCTTCAATGGAGCATGGGTAGCCCATAAATTCGTATTTGCAGGTATGGGCTCTGTTTTCTTGTACCACAAGTCACTCTACCTCATGGCAGTTGCTTCTTCCTCATCCCTATTCCATTGTGGAAGGGACCAACATCATTTTTCAACCAAAAATGAATTGCCAGCAGTGAGAAAAACCAGAAATCGCAACTTTGCAAGAACCCACGTTTTGAAGTGTCAAAAATGCCCAGATTTGTTATTAGATAGTGAAATCCAATGGGGGATCCATAGATATGAACCTTGGGGCAAATTTGAGAGTATTAGATACCCCAAAATCCATTGGAAAACCCAGTTTTTATAGCCCAGAAAACCAGTGACGGAATTGAGTTATTTGATGAACATAATTGTGAGAAATCCAATTGTGGATGACTGAGCAGAGGTTGGGTTTGATTGATAAACCCAGTGAAGGCTAGAATCTCAAGGGTTAGCAGCTGTACCTTTCTATGCCCATCTTGAAGAGCACTGGAGGGAAGGGATTCCTGAGGGACTGTGCAGTAGAGAAGGGGACCTTCCTTGTGTTGGGTGTGGTAGGTAATGTTGGTGCCTTGACTGTATAATTCATTTGAGATGCCTATAGCTCTGTGGTTGATCTCACTGGCTTAGCATTTCCCTCCTTTGTCTATTGTATGCTTGATAAACCCAACTGTGTGTTGGCTTAGCATAGTTGTTGAGTGAAATCATGGCTGTGAGTGAGCCCAGCTAGTTCCTCCTTAGTGGATACACAACCCAGCTCGGGGGTGATCTCTCAGCTGAAAGAATACAAGCTGGACAGAGATCTATGGTTGGGTGGAACGTTGCTCTCACATAGCCAGTTGTTTGGACAACTTCATCTTCAAGATAAGTGTTCTCTGTGATTTACATTATATGCATTATGTGTTTTGCAGTGTGTTAATTCTGAATGTTAATTGCCCATGTTAATGAAATGAATGATTGTCTTAATAAAGTTGACATGAAGTCTGTGCATAGCTTGGGAATGGAACTGAAATCCCTGGGTGTTGAATCATCTTATGCCTATGTTAGATATGAGGATGCATTACTGTTTGTGTGCTTGCTAATATGTTTATTTCCGTTGTGTTTATTTGAAGTATGAGTCTGCACATAAGAAGATTTTAATTGTTATGAATTAGTGAGTAATGTATGGGGCCAAGAGTGTCAATAAGCTCAATAAGTCAGTCATGTTTCCCTTCCTTACATTGGATTGAGAGAAGGGGATGCTACAAAGTGGTATCACATCCCAGCTTGCAGCACTGGGGCTGCTTGGGCCAAACTCTGAGTTATAGGCAAGTAACAGAATGGTTTTAACACAGTTTTGGTGAAGTTGGGGCGACATTTTTTATTGGAAAAATTACAGGGTTAGAGTTCTCGGGTGTGGGGGAGGATCACACCATTGCATAGAGCTCTCCAACAGCTTTCCAACGGTACCAGACTTGCCTCATTTGGGCAAGGGACGAGGGAGTTATGAACCCCGAAAGTTACAGGAAACATAGGTGTTTTTCACAGTTTCGGGCTGTCGGGTTTCGGGTTTCAGGAACGCGAATTTTCAAAATTTAAGTTTGGATTTCCGAAATTCCGAACCCACAATTTTTCGCTTTCGGGCTGTCGGGTTCGGGTTTCGGGAACGTGAATTTTCAAAATTTGCGTTTGGATTTCCGAAATTCCGAACCCGCAATTTTCGGCTTTCAGGCTATCGGGTTTCGGGAACACAAATTTTCAAAATTTGTGTTTGGATTTCCGAAATTCCGAACCCGCAATTCTCGGCTTTCGGGCTGTCGGGTTTCAGGTTTTGGGAACGCGAATTTTCAAAATTTGGGTTTGGATTTCCGAAATTCCGAACCTGTAATTTTCGGCTTTCGGGCTGTCGGGTTTCGGGTTTCGGGAACTCGAATTTTCAAAATTTGCTGTTGGATTTTCGGCATTCTGAACCCACAATTTTTGGCTTTTGGGCTGTCAGGTTTCGGGTTTCGGGAACGCGAATTTTCAAAATTTCCGTTTGGATTTTTGGTCCAAAAATTGGAATTTTGGAAAAATGTGAAAAGTGGAAAGTAGTTAAACCCAGAATTTTATAGAAGACAAATGGTGCATCAGAACAGAGATCCGCGAGCTGTTGAGAGTTCCTTGTTATATATACCAACTTCTCCCGGTAGAAAAGTTTTCTTGATTCCTCATAGATTTTCTTCCATAGTTGGCCAAAATTGGCATTCCGGACCAAAATACAACTGTGTAAAATGTGCAGAATTATTGGTAAAAGTTGTCATTTTTGAAGTGATGTAGTTTCTGCACCCGATGTCAGAATGGAGCAAGTGGATAGGAATTGGAAAGCTTATCCAGCAAGGAACAATGGTGCATAGGTAGAATTCGAATGGGGACATCAGACATCATAGATAATTAGAGCATAAAAGTGCCAGTGACGGTTTGTCAAATTGTTGACAATATGGGTAATTTCCAGAATTGCAGGAATGGGCAAAGAAATGAATGCATAACAGCTATGTGAATTATTCCATGAGTTGATTATGTAAAATATTGATTGTTGTATATTTCTAGATGTATTCTTATGATGTCTAACAAATATTTTCATAATGCACAGTGCTTGCAGCTCATAAAATTAATAATTGTAGCAGAGGTAGCATACAGGAACAATGGTGACCATAAATGATGCTCAAGACCCTTATGAGCATGAAGAAGACGTCCTAGGAGAAAATGTGCATGAAGAGAATGTTGAGACTGAATCCAATGGAAGAAGGGAGCAAGTAACTCCTCAGGATTTGGTTGAAACCATGGTGAGCTTCAATGAAAGATTGATGAAGGCTCAAGAAAAACAACACCAACTCAATGCTGCTATCTTGCAAAGTCTCACTGATATGCATCAGAGGATAAAACTTGGTTCCAACCCAATCAATGTGGTTGAAGAAGGAAGATATGCAGAGAGTCGATCTAGAGGTTGTTCAAAGAATAGGACTCCAAGCCCAAGGAAGAGTTCGATGAGCAGAAAACATAGAACACCTTCCTCTAGATCTTCTTCTAGCAAGTCGTGTGACTCTAGAGGTCCTCAAAGAAGTCCAAGGCATGTGCCTAGGAGATTTAATGGACGAAATAAGTCCAAGGGAATCCCACAGGGAGAATTCAGGAAGGCAAGGCCTCCCACCTTTGATGGAGAAGACAAGACTGGCCAAGAGGTAGAGGCATGGCTTCTTGGAATGAAGAAATATTTCAGAATTCAAGACTACTCAGGAAATGAGAAAGCCATAATTTCCATTTACAATCTAAATGGCAGAGCTTCAATTTGGTGGGACAATCTCTTGCAAGTGAAAGGAATCAGTGAGAGCAAGATCAGTTGGGAGAGATTCAAGAAGTAATTCAAGGAGAAATAACTTTATGTTAGGTATTATGACAGTAAGAGAAAAGATTTCAGTGAACTCAGATTGGGGCAAAAATCTATGGAAGAGCATGTCCACAAGTTTTTGGAATTACTGAGGTATGTTGACTATATCAAAGATGAGAGAGTAAAAATCCAGTGCTTTCTTGGGAGTCTACCTCAGATTTTCAGAGATAGGATTGAATTTGTTAATCCACCAAGTCTTGATGAGGCCATTATGATGGCAATGCATTGCTATGAGCAGAATAGAGGAAAAATAGAGGTTAACCAAGCATGGAAAGGAAAGCCAAGAGGGAGGTTTGATCAAAAGCAGAGTGGCTTCAAGCCACCATTCAGAGGCTAGCCTAGAACCTTTCCACAGGGGCAGCAAGCAAGGAGCGGATTCAAACCAGTAGTAGCAGCAGACAAAGCATCAAAGGGACCACTTCAGTGTTGGGGATGTGGAGAAAACCACATACTGAAGGATTGTCCACATCAGAAGGATAATCCCCGAAGGTTGCACAACTTAAAGGGAGCAACTTCAGTGGAGGACATGGCAAGGGAAACACCTCGAATTTATGCAGCATTGGCTAATCATCAAGTAGACCATCAATCATCAGTGGTGGAAGTTGAAGGTAAGGTTGCTAAGCAATCTATTTCTATTTTGATTGATCCAGGATCTACTCATAGTTATGTTTCTCTAAAAGTGGTTGAAGGTTGTTCTCTTAGAAAAGTGAAGCATAATAAATCTTGGCTAGTTCAATTAGCCACAAGGACCAAGAGAAAGGTTAGTGAAGTGGTGGTGGAGTGCCCCATAGAATTGAATGGACTCCACACACATGCATATTTAAATGTTCTACTTTTAGGATCTTATGATGCCTTGATTGGCATGGATTCGTTGGAAAAACATAGAGCCAAATTGGACTGTTATGAGAAATCACTTGAGTGCATTAATGAAGAGGGAAGGCCAAGATTGGTAAGAGGAATTCCCAAGCAAATTTCGGTAAGGCATATTTCAGCCCTACAGTTGAAAAAGTTTTATAAGAAAGGTTGTAAATTGTATGCAGTCCATATGTCAGATTCATCAAAGGACAAGGGTCCAAGGATAGAAGATTTCACATTATTGCAATAATTCCAAGATGTATTTTCGGATGAAGTGCTGAGACTACCCCCAAAGAGAGATATTGATTTTACCATCGACCTTGTTCTAGGGGCAACGCCAAATTCCAAAGCTCCTTATAGAATGAGCATGCCAGAATCGGTAGAGTTGAAGATGCAGCTACAAGAATTAATGGATAAGAGGTATATCAGGCCTAGTGTGTCTCCTTGGGGAGCACCAGTGTTATTTGTTAAGAAGAAGGATGGGACTCTAAGGCTGTGTATTGATTACAGGCAGCTCAATAAAGTGACAGTCAAGAAAAAATATCCCTTGCCAAGAATTGATGACTTGTTTGATCAAATGAAGGAAGCTAAAGTGTTTTCCAAGATTGACTTAAGGTCTGGTTATCATCAAGTAAGGATTAAAGAAGAATACATTCACAAGACGGCTTTCAGAACTAGATATGGTCATTACGAGTTCACCATGGTGCCATTTGGTCTTACCAATGCACCTGCTACATTCATGTGTCTCATGAATAGTGTATTCAACAAATATTTGGATAAGTTTGTGATTGTGTTTTTGGATGACATTCTTGTCTATTCATGGAATGAAGAAGAAAATGAGGAACATCTAAGAATGGTGTTGAAAGTCCTTAGAGAACATTAGTTGTATGCCAAGTTAAGTAATTGTGAGTTTTACCAAAAGAAGGTGCAATATTTGGGTCATGTCATTTCTGAAGAAGGTATTGTAGTGGATCCAGAAAAGATTAATGCCATCATAGATTGGTCTGCTCCAAAAAATGTTTTAGATGTTAGATCTTTTATGGGTCTTGCTGGTTACTACAAAAGATTTATTGAAGGCTTCTCCAGGATAGTTCATCCGATCACTTCATTGCAAAGAAATAACATCAAGTTTGTATGGTCTGAAAAATGTGAGAAAAGTTTTCAGAAGTTAAAGGAGTTACTTACCAGTGCTCCTGTTTTGAAGATAACAGATCGAAAGAAAGATTTCATGGTGTGCACAGATGCTTGCATTGAAGGGTTAGGTGGAGTGCTCATGCAAGAAGGAGTTGTGATTTGCTATGAGTCAAGGAAGTTAAAAGAGCATGAAAATAATTATGCCACACATGATTTAGAATCAGCAGCCATAGTGCATGCTCTTAAGATGTGGAGACATTATTAGATGGGAAGAAGATTCGAGCTTAGGACAGACCACATGAGCTTGAAGTATTTGTTTGATCAGCCAAACTTGAATGCTAGGAAAGCTAGGTGGATGGAATTCCTTTGTGAGTTTGATTTTGAAATTAAGCATGTAAAAGGGAAGGAGAATAAGGTTGCAGATGCTCTTAGCAGAAAATTTCATGTTTCAGCAGTAAGTATGTGCAAGTCAGATTTGAAGACAAGAGTCATTGAAGCCCAAAACAGTGATGGAACTTGCCTTCAAATTAAAGAGAAGTTGCAGTAGGGTAATGTGGACAAAAAGTGTGCGGGATATCAGCTTGGTGAAGACGATATCCTCATCTACAAGGATAGACTGCACATTCCAAATAGTGCAGATTTGAAGAAGCTAGTGATGGATGAAATTCATCAAATGCCATAGTCTAGACATCCAGGATATCAGAAGACTATAACAGCAGCAAGAAAGCAATACTTTTGGCATGGTATGAAGAAGGACATAGCTGAGTACATTGCTAGGTATCAGAAGTGCCAACAGGTCAAGGTAGAGCACCAACATCCAGCATAATTGTTACAACCCTTACCCATTCAGGAATGGAAGTGGAACGTGATCTCTATGGATTTTATAATAGGTCTGCCCATGACCGTGAAGAAGCATGATTCAATCATGGTTGTGGTGGACAAGCTATCAAAGGTAGCTCACTTTATTCCAGTCAAGTCCACTCACAAAGTTAATTACATTGTGAATATCTTCATGAGAGAGATATTCAAGTTACATGGATTGCCTAAGGCAATAATTTTTTATCGTGACACAAAGTTCACTTCCAATTTTTGGAAGGGATTATTTCAAGAATTGGGAACTAAAGTGAATTTCAGTACAACATATCATCCTCAAACAGATGGCCAAACTGAGAGGGTGAATCAGGTTCTTGAAGACATGTTGAGAATGTATGTGATGGACAAACCATCTAAGTGGGAAGATTACCTACACTTGGTAGAATTTGCATACAATAATGGACATCATGCATCCTTGGGAATGAGCCCATTTGAAGCATTGTATGGCAAAGGATGCAGGACTCCAGTGAATTGGGACAACCCAGTGAACAGGGTAGTACTTGGACTAGAGATGATCAAGGAAATGGAACAGGAAGTTGCTAAGATTAGGAAAAATTTAAAGGAAGCTCAGGATAGGCAAAAGAGTTACGCATATTTGAAAAGAGTGCATAAGGAATTTCAGATTGGGGATCATGTTTATTTGAGAGTGAAACCGAGGAAGAGTTCTCTCAAGTTGGAGAGTTATGCTAAGTTGTCACCAAGATATTGTGGGCCATTTGAATTCCTTGATAGGATAGGGCCAGTTGCATATAGAAGTGCATTTCCTACTAACATAAGAGCTCATAATGTTTTCCATGTATCTTTGCTTAAGAAGTATATACATGATCCTAATCATATGATTGATTGGAATGTGATACAGGTGGAACCCGAGGGAGAGTTCCAAGTAGAGCCTATGTGCATCCTCGAAAAGAAGGTCTCTTTGCTCCAGAACAGAGACATCGAGCAGGTAAAGGTCCAATGGGAGCACATTAGCTCCGATGAGGCTACATGGAAGCTGGAGGATGCCATGAGAGAGGCCTTCCCATTTTTGTTCAGTTTTGAGAACACCGAGGATGGTGTTGTTCTAAGGGGGAGGGGAATGTAATACCCCAATTTTGACCCTTATGAAATATTGGCTTCTAATGTAAATATTGTATACTTGTGTTGTATGTTTCCCTAGCGTGGAGCTCAAGGCCAAGGCCCCACTAGTGTATGTTCGGATTTTATTTAAAACAAGCAAGTATTTGATATTGATAGCCATGTGCTATTAAGCCATGGAATATTGTAAATTGATGTAAATGTTAATATTTCAATAAAATATCAAAACTGGCTATGGAAGCAACAAATGAGAAGGGGCCATGTGTATCCACTAGGGGGTGGTGAGGGGGCCATGGGGATGAACCATAGGCTGCCAAATGTCATTGTGTGAACCCATTTGACTTTCCTTGATGACATTTATTTCTGTTGTAAGAAAGTTGTTGAAGATTTCAGTCCATGGCTTCAATGGAGCATGGCAGCCCAGAAATTCGTATTTGCGGGTATGGACTCTATTTTCTTGTACCACAAGTCACTCTACCTCATGGAAGTTGCTTTTTCCTCATCCCCATTCCATTGTGGAAGGGACCAACATCATTTTTCACCCAAAAACGAATTACCAGTAGTGAGAAAAACCAGAAATCACAACTTTGCAAGAACCCACGTTTTGAAGTGCCAAAAACGCCTAGATTTGGTATTGGACAGTGAAATCCAATGGGGGATCCATACATATGAAACTTGGGGTGAATTTGAGAGTATTAGATACCCCAAAATCCATTGGAAAACCCAGTTTTTATAGCCCAGAAAACCAGTGACGGGATTGAGTTATTTGATGAACAGAATTGTGAGAAATCCAATTGTGGATGATTGAGCAGAGGTTGGGTTTGCTTGATAAACCTAGTGAAGGCTAGAATCTCAAGGATTAGTAGCTGGACCTTTCTATGCCCACCCTGAAGAGAACTGGAGGGAAGAGATGCCTGAGGGACTGTGCAGCAGAGAAGGTGACCTTCCTTGTGTTGGGTGTGGTAGGTAATGTGGGTGCCTTGACTGTTGAATTCATTTGAGATGCCTGTAGCTCTGTGGTTGAGATCACTAGCTTAACATTGCCCTCCTTTGTCTGTTGTATGCTTGATAAACCCAACTGTGTGTTATCTTAGCATAGTTGTTGAATGAAATCATGGCTGTGAGTGAGCCCAGCTAGTTCCTCCTTAGTGGATACATAACCCAACTTGGCGGTGATCTCTCAGTTGAAAGAATACAAGCTGGACAGAGATCTATGGTTGGGTGGAACGTTGCTCTCACATAGCCAGTTGTTTGGACAAATTCATCTTCAAGATAAATGTTCTCTGTGATTTACATTATATGCATTATGTGTTTTGCAGTGTGTTAATTCTGAATGTTAATTGCCCATGTTAATGAAATGAATGATTGTCTTAATAAAATCGACATGAAGTTTGTTCATAGCCTGGGAATGGAATTGAAATCCCTGGGTGTTGAATCATCTTATGCCTATGTTAGATATGAGGATGCATTACTGTTTGTGTGCTTGCTAGTATGTTTATTTCCGCTGTGTTTATTTGAAGTATGAGTCTGCACATAAGAAGATTTTAATTGTTATGAATTAATGAGTAATGTATGGGGCTGAGAGTGTCAATAAGCTCGATAAGTCAGTCATGTTTCCCTTCCTTACATTGGAATGAGAGAAGGGGATGCTACAATCATCATCATCATCATCATCTTCGTCATCATCATCATTATCAATGATGACATCATCATCATCATTATCAATGATAATGATGATGATGAAGATGATGGATGATGATGCAGATGAATACGAAGATGAAGATGATGATGTTGATGATGATGAATATAATCATGATCATGATCATCATCGTTATCACCCACTTTTTCATCCTCGTCCTCATCCTCATCCCCATCATCATCATCGTCATCATCATCATCATCATCATCTTGGTCATCGTCTTCATCATCATCATCATCGTCATCGTCATCATCATCATCATCGTCATCATCACCCTGTTCCTCATCATCATCAACATCATCATCATTGTCGTCATCATCATCATCTTCGTCATCATCATCATTTTCAATCGTCATCATCATCGTCAACATCATCATCATCTTCGTCATCATCATCATTGATAATGATAATGATGACGAAGATGATGATGATGATGATGATGATGACGAAGATGATGGATGATGATGAAGATGAGTACGAAGATGAAGATGATGATGCTGATGATGATGAATATGATCATCATCATCATCCTCATCATAATAATCTTCGTCATCGTCAACATCATCATCATCATCATCATCATCATCATCATCATCATCATCCTCGTCATCATCATCATCCTTGTCATCATCATCATATCCATCATCATGATCATCGTTATCGCTGACTTCCTCATCATCATCCCCATCCTCATCATCATCTTCATCATCATCTTGGCCGTCAGCTTCATCATCAACATAATCATCATCGTCATCATCATCATCTCCATCATCATCCATCATCATCATCATCATCATCATCTTCTTCTTCATCATCATCATTATCAATGATGATGATCATGAAGATGATGGATGATGATGTAGATGAGTATGAAGATGAATATGATGATGTTGATGATGAAAAATATGATCATGATCCCCATCCTCATCCTCATCCCCATCATCATCATCATCTTGGTCACCATCTTCATCATCAACATCATCATCATCGTCGTCATCATCGTCATCATCATCATCATCATCGTCGTCGTCATCACCCTGTTCCTCCTCATCCTCCTCATCACCATCTTCTTCGTCGTCATCATCACTTTCAATCGTCATAATCATCGTCAACATCATCATCATCATCTTCGTCATCATCATCATCATCATTATCAACAATGATGATGATGATGAAGATGATGATAATGATGATGATGATGAAGATGATGGATGATGATGGAGATGAGTATGAAGATGAAGATGATGATGTTGATGATGATGAATATGATGATTATCACCATCCTCCTCCTCCTCATCATCATAATCATCTTCGTCATCATCAGCATCATCATCATCATCCTCAATCTCACCATCAACATCATCGTCATCATCCTCGTCATCATCCCCATCCTCCTCCTCCTCCTGCTCATCATATAAATTTAATTTAATTCAATTTAAAACATTACTAATTATTAAAAAATATATAATTTATAAAATTATTTAATCACTATGACAAATTTCAAACTTTATTAAAAACAACGCGCACACGTCATTGTGCACGTACGTGCCATTGTGTGCGTACACGCTATTTAAATACACGCGTGGGCACTAGTTTAATTTTTAAATTTTGGTGGGTAATTTATTTCCCACCAACGTGGTGGATGACTTGGCTGGTATGGTTTTAGGTTTGGGTTGCCAAAATACATATAATAATATAAAAAAATACATCTTATTCTATAACTTCTTCTGTTTCGAGCATGATTCTGCGTATGCTACACTTGTTCACTGCTAATGAAATTGCACACACTTGTAGAACTATGTGTGCAGATTCCGAATATGTAATGTTTTATTAAATCTATTATTTGTTCCTATTTTTTAGTTGATTTCAATTGCACTAATGTCAATCTTACACAAAAAGTAGCTTATTTCTTCCGTCTATAACATTTTATTGGCTCACCTATTTTGAAAATGGAAAAGAACCCGCACAAGTACACACAAAAACCTACATCCTAAAAAAATAAAAAATTGTTGATTGATTATGTTAAGACCATGATATCGGGGGCTAACGCTCAGCCTAGTCATTTTAGGGATGGGCTGACTTCCTTAATTAAAAAAAAAATTAAAATTAACATAAATAAATATGGAAAAATAGTGCCGCACTAGAACGACTTGTTATCTACGACTGTATATAATTTTTTTAACAAAAATCCACCATTTGAATACCGAACCAGGGGGTTAACGCAAACCTATTCATTATGTTTTCTTAAAAAAATAACATACCAACCTTAGGAGAACCCCATTTTTTGGGATTTATACTTAATTTCCATAAATAATATTTATATATTCCGGAAGGTAATCCGATTGTCTGCGTTTGATCTTCTTGCGCCATATTCCAAAAAGTTGTGTAGGTAACTCTAATATTGCTTTTTGATGTTCAGATTTCTGTTTTTCCAGAAGTCCATTGCGACTAACGCGTCATGAATGGCCAGCATTAGCTTGCAGCAGCCCTTCTAGGATTCCTTTCTGTTAGGGTTTACAATATATGTGAAATAGAGAATTTTATATTTTATATACTAGAGTACATACCCTTTCTAAAATCAAATAGCCTACAATATTAAAGGAAGTACTACCAACCAATGTTGAAAAAGTCGACAAGGGTCCCGAAAACAATTTCTCGGCAACATCAGCGAAAAAATCGGGAAAAATCGGAAAAAGTCGGCAAACATTAACAAATACAAAATACATTCATTTTTTTTAGAATTTTAAACATATAAAGAAACAATAACATTAGATAAACATATTGGAACATAAATATGTAAAAAGCACTGATATATATCATCATCATGTAGTCATGTCAAATATAAAATGATACATCAAAGTCGATACTGAATCCTGAAAGTTTGAAACACCATAGTTGTCCAATCAAGGACTCAAAAGTAGATAACCAATACAAAATGACATCACATATATAAATGTATCTTGGGAAAACTAGTAACTATCTATCTAATATCAATTCCCTCTTCCCCTTTTACGGGAAAAGGTCATGGGCCGTTTGTTAGGCCTGCCCCTAGCACTAGAAGTAGCAGCAGAAGACCCTGCCCCTACATCTAACATTGGATGATGAGTGATGAATGGAGGACTAGCTGTATCAATCGGTGTAGAAGGTGGTGGTGATGCTATCACATCACCCTCCGTGGTGTCTCTGGCCTCCTCCTCCTCTTCCACCTTCGCCTCCTCCTCCGCCTCCTGCTGCTGCCCTTCCTCTGCCTCTAGCCATGTAGGTTCCTCCTCCATAATATGAGTCTCAATCTCCACCCTCCACTCAAACAATATATCAATATTTTATAAGGTGATGGCATCAACATCTGGTACTTTCTCTATCTGTCTCATCCATAAGCGGAGATTGTAATGGACGTAGACCAAGTCATTGAGACGTGTGAACTCCAACCTGTAAGAGGATACATTTTTTTTTATGAGTCTAGAGGTTCAAGTTTCAAAAATTAATGAAATATAATTATAATATGTGAGGATGATAGATTCACAAATTACATTAAATAAAATTGATTTGTTGAAAATTGAAATTCTAACCTTCTGCGTTTCTTTGTGTGTATTTTTTCAAACACACTCCAATTCTGCTCACATCCTGAAGCGGTACATGTTTGGCTAAGAATATTGATGGCAAATTTCTGTAAATTTGGTGTCCTTACACCATAGGTTTGCCACCAAGTAGCTACAACAAATAAGAAAGAAAGAAAACTAAATTACACTTCATTGCATTGGAAAACTGAAATAGGAAATAAATAAATCATAATTCAAAATTTCAAATTTCAACTTTCAAATAAAAGTTAAACACTTTAATAACTTACGTGGCATGAAATTGGTCCTGTCACGAATAACATCAACAAAACTAAATACTCTAGTACCATCCTGATACACCTCTATTTCGCGATTGATTGCATTGCGAGTCTAATAATCAGGTACCATCCTCTAAATACAAGTGAGGGGCCCCTCCAACACCTCTCCATCAAAATCAAATTTGCATTTGTAGGAAAATGTAAAGTTGAGGAAGAGTGCTGCTGCATGAATGGGTCTATGAAGCATCTCGGTCCATCGACTATCAATCATCTCCCATAACAACATGTTCCTATTGTGCCCTAGGGTACCCTTTCCCACATAATAATTCCGGATGGTCTCTTTGGTCGTATCCGTGGCCTCATACAAATAGCCCATTGCGGGATTATCACCATCAACAAGTCTCAGAACCCTTGCCAAAGGTTCACTCACCGAGCACACTTCCCCCACTCCTTCACAGAAGGAGTCAGTGTACACCAACTTAGCAATAGTTCTCCCATCCTCTCTCCTGCTGTAAGCACAATCATGCCACTCATCACAAACAAACATTTGCTTCAGCTCAAACTGACATTGAAGCAAGGATTGAAGAGTAATGAAGGTGGTGGAAAAGCACGTGATTGCGGGATGCTTCAACTCCCTGTTTTTGGTGTGCCTCCTCATGAGGCTAAGAACAAAAGTATGGTTGTAAATGAACTTGGGGATGCTCTTAGCTTGATCAATCACCACCTTGTTAAAGGGAATTTTCTCCATATCCTCCAGCATCAAATCAATACAATGAGCAGCGCATGAAGTCCAAAACAAAGTGGGGTGCCTCTCCATAAGCATCCTGCCAGCAACCACATTATTAGCTGCATTATCCGTAATAACTTGCACAACATTGTGCACCCCAATATCCTGTAGGAACCCATCTAACAACTCACATAAGAGCGTTGCATCTTTTACATATGCCGATGCATCGTCTGATTTCACAAACAAGGTAGCTTTAGGAAAATGTACCAAAAAGTTGATAAGGGATCTACCCTTACCATCTGACCAACCATCGGACATGACTGTGCATCCAATGCTCTCCCATGACTGCCTGAACTCCTCCAACCTATCATCGATGTGCTTGTTTTCTGCTTGAAGGATTGGACCCCGCAACTCCTCGAAGGTGGCACTTTTATACCCATGGCCAAATACTGCAATGACATCACACATTGGCTGCCAAAATGGATTGTTTTTTACTATGCTGAGAGGTATGTGACTCTAGTAAAGACACTTCCCCATCACCCTGTCCACTTCTACCTTCTCATTTTTCTTTATCACTACCCTGATAGAAGGTTGTGCTCCACCTCCTGTTCGTGGATCAAAATAGAATGAGGCCCGCCTCCTCCCCATAGGTGAATCTGTGGTTGTGGAGCCCCTCACACTACCCTCACCGACAGTGACAGATCCTGATGCCCCCACACTTCTTGCTAAGCCAAAAGCTACAATCTTAGCTTTGTTTGCGGCGATCTCATCCTTCTTTTTATTCTTTTCATGGATTGTGTCATGGGCAGATCTCATGATCTCTGGGGTGACTATAGTACAAAGGACAACATCATGCCTAGGGAGTTTAGCTAGATGGTATTTGAACCTGTTAACCCCTCCCGACATGTGATGCCCACACAATTTGCAACTCAAAATTTTATTGTTTGTTCCATCCTCGGGCTCACCATACTGCCAAAAGGGTCCAATGGCTTTGGCATCTTGGAAAATTGAATGGCAGCCTCAAAATGCAAACCTAGGGCACAAAAATACAAAAACAATAAATTAAACCCCATTTGAAAAAATTGCAACAACTTGGCTTAAAAAATCAGACCTCTAAATTTATATTTTTGCCCATGAAAAATGATAACAAGAGGGTGGCTAAAGATCTAAGAAAGAAAGCATGCTATTCCATTATAAAACCCCCTTACATTTTGACTCTTTTTTATATTTATGGACATGGAAATAATTGGCAAAATGGCAAAAAAAAAAAAATCAATATAGGAAAGAATATAGGCAATCAAACATGCAAAAAAATCATAAAAAAATACAAGAAAATGAATCTCTACATACCTGTGAGACGAATTGGTTGATTGACAATGTTTTGACTCTTGAAGTTGAACCCTTTCTCCACAAAAATTCACAATGGTGATCTTAGATGGTGTTTGGAGTCTTGGATGCCTCCAAAGTGGTTGATGGTGCCCTCTTGCCCTTCACACTCCTCCAACAACCAAATGAAACAAATGACAAAACAAAAATGACTTTTGACTCTTTAAACCGCGAACTTGACATCCTGGGTGCTTTTTTCCATCGACTTGCGCTTTTTTCAAAAAAGTCGCCGACTTTTGGAAAAAGTCGCGACTCGCCGATGTTTTAAAAAATCGCGATTTTTATAAGCCGATTTTTTGGCGGGGTTAAACCTCGTGACTTTTTGAAAAAGTCACGATTTTTGCAACTTTGCTACCAACAATGCTTTCATCGTATAAATTTAATTAACTCATACTAGATATAAAACATACTAGTTCTATTGTAAGGAAAATATTCTAAATTTAACTGATAAATACCAAACTATGAATTTACTTGAACATCATATACTTATTTGAAATTTACATTGACGATCAATTCTCTACTTCCCAACAATGCATCATTAATTTGGCATATTGGAAGAAAATGTACTATGTCATTGTCAATATGTTGGGCTCATATTGCAAGTCTTTAGGCCAGGTACATGAAGTACAAAGGGCCATACAAAGACAACATTCATTCTTTCTTTGAAAAAATTGTCCCAACTCCAAATGCCCTAAAATTTTCACTAAAGATGAATCTCTAAGTGCTCTTTTAATTCCTAACAAATGCATAGACTAATGGAATCTACTATTTTGTTTCTTATTTTTCGTCAATATAATTTAAATAATCTTATTTGGTATTATTGCACCGAGAGTAGCAAGGTGCTATACAACCCAATATTGGGGAGATGTTGTAACGTGTAATGTTAAATAACAGGGCATTCCAATAAAAAAAATAAAAGTAAAAATAAAAATGCAAATCATGTCCGCTTAAACATTTTTTTTTTTTCGTTTTAAAGCTAGATATATTAACCACATACAGGGATCAAATATCTTAAGATATAAATTGTTTCTTAAAATGTTAAACAAAAAAAGGCCCTCAAAAAATTAGATCATTTTAAGTACTTGATAAATTTAAGTTTAAGATAAATTTATGCTAATATTCAATATAAAGTAATCTATTTTCACAATTTTTTCATTCTAAAAAAATTACACTACAAATTTATCTTCCTTAACTTAAAATTTATCTTCCTTAACTTAAGACCGCCACTCAATACCTATACTAATACCCCAACTAAATGTTTTGAAGAACAACCGTCACCCTTCATTGAAACTCCTGTAAAACTTCCCTTCTTATGAAGAAATCCCAATTCACAATTTCTTATAAAATGATGTTTGCTACTTTATCCATGATCTTCTGGGATCAATCCTCCCATTTTCTTTCCCCATAAATAAATTTCATAGGGTTGCAACTCTGACTTAGGAATGGAATTTTACATTTTTTTTAATGGAATTAGCATTATTTTATCTTCTCTCTTTGGTATATCCATGATACAAATTGTATGAACTAGAGCCTAATTACAGTTAAGCCGTTTTGCTTTTTTATTTTTAATGTAGCCGTCTTAGCTCAGCTGGTAGAGCGCGTGGCTTTTAACCACGTGGTCGTGGGTTCGATTCCCACAGACGGCGTAAAAGATTTTATAAACGAATGTGCTTACGTTAACGTGCTAATTTCTTTGTCATATGCACCGTCGAGTTTACACACATATAGCAATTAATTTCTTATTTTATTTTTTACATTTTGAAATTTAATATTTTCCTGTGTTTTGTTTTGTCATACAAAGTAGTTTAACTATGTTATAATTAAATTGTCAAAAAATCAGAATGGTTGAAATTGTATAAGTTTAGTATATTTGAGAAAGTTAATTAAATTTAGAATGTGAATGCAAAAGTACAATTTGACAAAAAAAAATTATATAATAAAATCTCTTTAACAATAAAAAAAAATATCCAAATCATATAATTTAGATTACTTTGTACTTCATTTACTCTCTACATAGGATAAATGACATCTATTTAGATTTTGATAATATTTTTTTCAAAAAATAATAATGAAGGGGACGTATAAAAAAGATCCACTCTCCAACTTTAGTGATTTTATACGAAATATGTGCCATTATATGGATCACTGGGCCTTTCCTGGTCGAGGAAAAGTATGGGAAATTCCAAGCACTGAGGATAGCTCCTCGTAGGGATCATTCTCATTGCATTCTATATCTGTCATAGTAATGTGCTTAGCATGTCATTTAACTTGTGGTTGGTGCCACTAAGACTGTTATCCATGTATCAGTTATGAGTTATTCATGCATAAGCTATCAGTAATTTTTTATATTCTTTTTTATTTTATAATTACTTATTTCAAATTTGGAATGAATGCGATAAAATTGATCGGAGAGTACACTTGTCTCGTCCTCATGCTAACAACAGAGTAAACTAGAAACTACATGTAGCTAGTTTAAAGGAAGCGCTTTTCACTCAAAATTGCCAAGTAAAAGATCACTTAGTTTCTGTTATCATTACTAATGGTAGTAAAAAAACCTTTCATCCATCCTACTTAGGTTATAATTTTTTTTTAGAGAAGTCAGTGTGGACAACACTTACATATACCATTAACTCGCTCAATAAACCAAGAACATCCACACCTCAACCATAAAACCAACAAATTGAGCATAAAGGATGAAGCACAAAGAACTAAGAAGCTATAAACATGTTGAATACCAAACCTATAATATGTGGATCCATATTATTCAACACAACATAAATACATAGTCTCTCATGCACTCCTTTAGCTTCCAAGAACTCAAATGACTCAAATATAAATGATAGACTAAAAATGATGTTAATGATGCCTAAGACTCTAAATGTTATGCAGATTACAAGGATCTTCACTCAACTATGATTGACATGCCATTAATTATGGGTGGGATAACATATAAAACATCTCGAAAGATGGTAAAGTGTACAAACTCACATATACTTATTTCGCAACTCTCCTTTGTTTTCTGGGAAGCAAGTAGTAAAGTAGTTTGATCTCAATAAATTCTCAACACTCAATGTTGTCTAGCCAATGATAGATTTAGATTTATACAACTGTACATGCATCTAATAGATAAACATTAATGGTTGTCACTGTAATATGTTTATATAATCATGGCAAGAGGGAACAATGCTAATTGAGCAAGAAGGTCACGGATATTATCAACCAGGGGTGCACAGCTACGACATACTTCATTAGATGAAGACATAGGTCCCACAATGCCAATACTAATGTTGAAAACCATGACGAGGCAGAGGTAGTTTTTACTGGTCAACCATCAACCACAATGCAAGGAAATGCCAATACAGATTTTGAAACCCATAACGAGGAAGAGGCAGTCAATGCCGCTCCACCATTAACCAAAGTGTAAAGAGTTGGTTGAAGCAAGAAGATTAGTGGTATTAGGGGCTGGACAAAAGAGGACATGTTGAAGGCGATTAATGAAGTAGAATTCAATTGGTATTCAGTGATAGAAACTGTAGGGAAAATTGGGGATTGGACCTGTACGTCCTTGCATTATTGATTAAATGGTCTAAGTCATAACAAGAGGAGAGGGTCTCTTACAGAGTTGACTAAACAGGAGGAAGAGGAAGTGTTTGTTTGGTGTAAAGAGATGGCTGACATGGGCCATGGGATGGAGTTGATACAGCTGAAATTGAATGTGGTGCAAATATGCTGGTCAAGGCCAAATCCATTCAGAGATGGATCTCCTGGGAAATCATGGTGGGTAGGTTTCACGGCTAGATACCCAGATCTTGTATTGCGAACAACAAAGGTCTTAGATAGAGACGAAGCTCTAGATTTGCGGCCTATAGTTGTGGCTGAATTCTACGACACTCTATCAAGCACATATGACAATCACTCATATGGTCCATCTCGTATATGGAATTGTGATAAAATAGGATTACAAGCAGGAAATAATTGTGGCATGTGGGTAGTCACCAAGAGAGGTGGCAGGAATGTGCCCTAAATTCTTTCTAAGAGTAGGGAGTGGATTACTATTTTATGTTTCCTAAATGCATTCGGTGCATCAATCCCTAGATTCTACTTATTCAAGGGAAAGACCTAGCTGAAGAACTACATCAAGAATTGTGAGCCAGGAGCATGCATGACTACTCATCCTAATGCATGGATGACTAAATAGTTATTTATGAATTGGATTTTCCATTTTTCCGCATGGGTGGTGTATCTCCTAAAAATAGACACATACTGATATTTTATGGCCATGGAAGCCACATAGCTATACAAACCGTTCAAGAGGCAAACATGATGGGAATCGACTGATTGACTCTATCAACACATACCACTCATAGGTTGCAACCACTTGACGTGGGTGTATTTGGTCCATTTAAGTGTTACTTAAGGACTGAGAGAGCATCATGGATGGACAAGAACCCTGGGATAGAGGTAAAAAGGGTTGAATTGGAAAAAATTGCAAGTAATGCTTTTTAAAAGGGAACTGACGCCATCAAATATCAGGGATTTTTTTAAGCAAACTGGAATATGGACACTAGATTATGATTCTCTCATAAATGTCATGTCTTGTAGCCAAGCATTCAAAGGTGTAGATGATGTAGAATATGCAACTGTTGTGGATAACATCTTATCCCTCTGGAAAGGGAAGCGCCAACCATTGGGTGATAATGATGAACAGGTTAATGAAACTCAATATGATTGTCATATCAATGCTATTGATGTTGTTGATGAAGTAGTTGAATCAAGCATGGGTGTTGGAATACAACAAACACAATCAGAGCATGCAGGGAAGCTACATACTGACTCTACCCACAGAGAGAACAGTTGCATAGGCGAAGGGGTCATGGTGTCGAGTCATGGTGTCATAGTTAATGTCAATTGATGTTGCATGTGTCATAAATCTAGTTGCAAATTTGAATATGGAAAGAACATAAGAATAAATAATAATATCAATAATATTACTTTTAATAAATATGTGTATTAATCTTCAATATTTTGTTTAATAATTCTCTTAATCGTGTTCTATTAATTATAATAAATATATTTGATACTACTCCTTCTAAATTTATTTGGGTTTCCTCTCAGATCAACAAGCAAGAACAATTTTTTTTACCCACATCTTAATGATATGATTTTAAATATGATCTTAAAAATAAATCATATTTAAAAATATTTTAATAATATTTATTTATTTTGAAATTGTAAATCTATACATTAATGAACTTATAATAATAATAATAATTATTGATTTGTTGGCTTTTCTTTATTTACTAGCTTTCTTATTTTAATATATGTTTTTTATTTTCACTAATATCCCATAAATTAAACATCTCATTAATTCATAAAATATATATATATATATATATATATATACAAAATTTTCATTTCTATTTGCAAGCAATTTGAAACATATTTCTAGTCAAGTCATATTAGCCTAGTGGGTATTTAAGGGGTTTTGTTTGTTAGATGATCTTGTCTTATAGCTTTTATACTTCCACTCTTATATTAATAATTAGTGAATAGATTAATGGTTGAAAATTAAAGTACAACTTAAACACTAGTTATTTTTACATCAATATGTGTTTATATCTTAGAATTTGGGGTAGACTAGCATCTATGCTTTTCCTAGATTGCAGGAGGATGAAACAAGTGTACTCAGATTAATTTTATGACACTCATTCAAAATTCGAAATTAAAATTATAAACAGATTAATTTTATGACACTCATTCAAAATTCGAAACTAAAATTATAAAAGAAAAAATAATATAAAAAATAATTGATAGTTGATGCATGGATAAGTGGTAGCTAATGCATGGATAAGGGGATTCGTGGAAGACAAGTAATAGATAACTTGAACTACTTAAATTTGTGACATTTAACTTGTGACTTATCAATGTTCATGAGCAACAAGTTGAATGACTGCTAATAGTTAACTTATCTTAGCGATACTATTCACATTTTCAATATAACCAAATCTTACTAATGTCATTTACATGGAACAACTTAATATCTCAATTATGCTAAAAAACCCAACAAGTCAAGAAATTGTAACATGTTTGCATTAAATGCTTGTTAATGGAATAACCTAATTAATTGTAACATGTTTGCATTAAATGCTTGTTAATGGAATAACTTAATTATATAATAACTTAATTGCAGGCTATCAGGATTTAATGTTACAGAAAATCATGTTGTGAATGATGCAAATCTCTATTAAAATTTTCCACTAAATAAGTCAACAACAAACAAACCAAATCGAATATATTGCGGGTGAATCAGTCTTTTGGTGAAATGTGGTCTATTATGACAGTTTTTTATGTTATCTCGTCATCTAAGTTAAATGGTTTATGGTCGCCAGATTATTGAATTTATCACATTTTATTCACTGTAGTAAGAAACGTATTGCCTGTGATACATTTCATACATTGCAGACACAATTTATTGGCTTCGCTACATTTTATTGAGTGTACTCACAAATTATAATCCCAATGCCCCCATTTTCTTGGCATACTTTGTGCACAACACAGTAAATCATGGTTCACATTAGGTTTTGTTGATTGAAATTTATTTGCTACAATAAAGTACAGGAAGATTTGAGAATTAGTTAGATGGCGTGTGAGATATAGTAGAGGAAGATTTGAGAATTAGTTCAATGGTGTGTGAGATATACGGGGAGATCTTTTATTCAACTCTTTTGGATTTAATGAGATGTTTAGATATCATTTTTAAACTGAAAAAAAAGTATTTTATACAAATTTTATAAAAGAAATAAATTTAAATTATATTCAAAATTATAAAATTTAAAAACTTATTTTTATATTTATATTTTATTATTAGTATAGTCATTTAAATTGTGGCAAATGAATGTTGTTAGTTAAGCGTTATGAACAAGGTATATATTACTTGTTCTCCATACTTATTTGTAATTGATTGTTTTTTCTCCAGCGAAAAAAGCATACTATTGTTATTCAAAACTGAATCAAATAGTACATGATATCAACATTCAATGCTGTCTTTCCAAAACCATCCCTAGATCATAAAGTTCAGATCATCCCCAAAAAATAAAAAACAAAAATATTACATCAACCTTTTGGCCAAAATTGAAAAACATAAAGAGACTAGTCCAAAAAATACATAGTGTGGGAGTCTGTTGTGCATTAAGCTTACATACATTATAAATATGTAACTACATAAAACAACAGAATAGATAGCACACAGCAATCACACAAGAGACACAGAAATATACGTGGTTCACCCACTGAGTGTGGGCTACATCCATAGGACAAGGGCAGGCATTCTTTATTCATCATCAACATAGTTTACAAACTATCCCGGAGAGGGCTTAAAGCTCCAGCTCAATATCTGCCTCAATGGGCCACATATTTAAGATCCTCCTTCTTCAGTTACACATAACTGATAACTGATTATACCGTTGGTGAAACCTCCGTGAACCAACTTGATCTCAATCGTCAATTGGTTGTCACATTCCAACAATCTCCACCTTGAAAACAATTTACCTGATGCCCTACCCTTGTCCATTTGTGCTTCTAAATATCAAAGCACCCATTTCACTGCTTCACCTGGATTTGCCATGTATCCACTGACAACACCAACCGCATGTGAAAAGATCTCATCGCATACATCACACCAGTGTACCATACACGAGACATATAACCCTTTTCTTCATTACTTGGTCATCAACATGAAGAAAGCTTATGATGTTTACCAGTTTCACATTTCTTGAGTATCATTACCATGTACTCTTGCTGTGATAACCAAACCTTAACATCAATCCGTCTCTTGTACATGTTGTGCATTAAGCACACATACATTATAAATATGTAACTATAGAAAAAAACAGAATAGATAGCACACAACAATCACACAAGAGACACAGAAATATACGTGGTTCACCCACTGAGTGTGGGCTACATCCACAGGACAAGGGCAGGCATTCTTTATTCATCATCAACATAGTTTACAAACTATCCTGGAGAGGGCATAAAGCCCCAGCTCAATATATGCCTCAATGGGCCACATATTTAAGATCCTCCTTCTTCAGTTACACATAACCGATAACCGATTATACCGTTGGTGAAACCTCCGTGAACCAACTTGATCTCAACCGTCAATTGGTTGTCACATTCCAACAATCTCCACCTTGAAAACAATTTACCTGATGCCCTACCCTTGTCCATTTGTGATTCTAAATATCAAAGCACCCATTTCACTGCTTTACCTGGATTTGCCATGTATCCACTGACAACACCAACCGCATGTGAAAAGATCTCATCGCATATATCACACCAGCATACCATACACGAGACATATAACCCTTTCTTCATTACATGGACATCAACCTGAAGAAAGCTTATGATGTTTACCAGTTTCATCCCTGAGTATCATTATCATGTACTCATCCTATGATAACTAAATCTTACTATCAATCCGTCTCTTGTACATTTACACTCAAGATTGTTTTGTTGCTCCCTGATCCTTCATCTTAAATGTCCAACCGAACCAACCTGTTGAACGTATCCATGCTTGTGCTTGTTTCAAGCATAACGCCAACAATCCAAAGATGCCAAGATAGTGAATACCATAAACCCAATGGTTACACCCACTTCTTGTAAAACCTGGTTCACCATGAAGAAATCAAAACATCTTGTACCAATCACCTGAGTGCTTCAGGCCATACAATAATTTCTTGAGCTTTTGCAAACAACTCTTCCTATGCGATCTTGAGCACCTTCTATGCTCCACCTCGAACTTTTCATCCGAAGCCCTTAGCCAAATCCGGCCAAGACAACCAAATGAGCCTTTACCGCTCACCTTCAGGTCTTTTTACAATGGAGTTAACCAAGCCTTTAAAATATGCTTCATTACATGTAATCTCATGGACAAAAAACATAAACTCACAACCACCAACTCATGCCCTACCCCTTTTAGTTTACCTAAATCTATGTCTAGATTTTTCATAGGTAACTAAATAACCTAGGGTATGCATGCCATTCAGGTCTTACAGTCATATGCCCAATTACAAAATTTTACAACTCCAATTAATAATAATAATCTTTCTACCATTTTTTTTTAATATATATACCCTGCCCTTACAAATGTTACCAACACTTTCACTCTCTTGAAACCCCATGCTTGTCCGTGCTCTTTCTCCACAACGGCTGCTTCACCTGAAGATGCTTCACGCCCAGCTTCAGGTTGTACTCTGCACCAGCTGCTACAGGCTAGCCTCACTTGTTGTTCACGCAGGTTCCAAGACTCTAGAAATTAGATGCCTTGGTCGATAAGATAGTCACCGAGCCTCTCCACAATCATATTGCATTCACCTGGAGTTACCGGTTCATCATAAAGGCCAAAGATAAGGGCACAGGTTCTCATGGACTCTTCCAAAACGGTTTTCTTCCTCTGCACGGTTCTCCACTACGGTCTCCAGTAGCAGGATTCTTAATGTGCTCTTCTTGAGCCTCTGCGGCTCCTGCACGGGTTTCACGTTGGCTCTCCCTTCTGCACCGGCTCTCTCTGTCAGCTGCTCTCCTCCTTCATGACCGGCTAGTCTCTAGCAGGAACAAAGCTGGATCACGGGCTCCGGCAGCTCCAGGTCCACAGGCTCCACAACACTGTTTCACGCGAGCTCTCTCTTGGCTATCCTCTGCACGATTTCCTTCTCCACGACCGACTCACGCACTCCCTTACAACGGTCTTTCACGGTCCTCCAATCGGCGGCTATCTCCACGTCTTTCACGGCTAGCTCTTCTCCAATCAGCAGCTATCTCTCTCTGCGTTCTGTAGTCTTCTTGAGCTCGGCGGCTCTGACTCTTCCACAGTGGACCTACGGAGCCTCTTGCAGCTCCCTATCGGAGGTGGTTCGATGACTCTCTTTCTGGTACTGGCGGTTGAACTCCATGCCTTCTACCAGCAATGGGCATGACGGAACTCTCTGCCCCCATGCTTCCAACCTTCCATACATGCGATTTCTTTAAACCTCCCTGTCAGCATTCTCCACATAAGAGATCTAGCGCTCCTTTCCTCCATGCGAGCAGACTCCATGACTTTTCTTGGACCTCTCCTCCAGAGCACAAGTTTCTCCATAGCAACGGATTTACTAGCTCTCTCTCCAGGTCGACAGTCGCAGACTCCTCCACAGCAATGGTTTTGAAGAATGGCGGCTCTGCAATGGCTCTGCAGACTTCATGCGGAGCACTCTCACCATAAACACTCCACAAACGGAGGCTCTCTCTCGGGATCAGGATTTTGCATGACTCCCTTACAGACTCATGGGATGCATATCGCGGTTCTGTTCTGCTCTGCTTCACAGACAGGTAGCCACCAGAGGCTTCACACGCAGATCGGGCTCCGGCTCCCTCTTGAGCTCGAGGACTCCCACACAGGCGTCTAGCTCCTCCACGAACAGGCCTGTTGGCTTCTCCTGGCAGCCTCACAACCTCCAAGGGTTATAAGCAGAAAACTGCAGACGGCTGCTGGCTGCGACCTTCAGCACAGGGATGTGGCTGCGACTCATCCACCAGGGCTGCACCCGCAACCTTCCACACGGACTTGGACAGGCGGCTCTTGCTGGGTTCTTCCACTCGGACCTATGCAACCTCTCTTCCTCTCGACCGCGGGCTTCACCTTCGGCGGCTAATCTAGTTCTTGTTTTCTGCAACCTTATGCTCTTCACCTGAGCTCTGATACCACTTGTTGTGCATTAAGCACACATACATTATAAATATGTAACTACAGAAAACAACAGAATAGATAGCACACAGCAATCACACAAGAGACACAGAAATATACGTGGTTCACCCACTGAGTGTGGGCTACATCCACTGGACAAGGGCAGGCATTCTTTATTCATCATCAACATAGTTTACAAACTATCCCGGAGAGGGCTTAAAGCCCCAGCTCAATATCTGCCTCAATGGGCCACATATTTAAGATCCTCCTTCTTCAGTTACACATAACCGATAACCGATTATACCGTTGGTGAAACCTCCGTGAACCAACTTAATCTCAACCGTCAATTGGTTGTCACATTCCAACAGAGTCTATCATCAAGATTCTCACAGTATTCCACCCAATGTAAATAGCCATCCTCACTTTCCAATGCCAATTTTGACAGCTGATCAGCAATTGAGTTAAATTCTCTGTAAATGTGTTCCAATGACAGGAAACTGAATAGGCTAAGTTCACACTTAATTTTTTGACACCAATTGACTAGATTCAAAACCTTCAGATCAAATTCACCCCTTGCTGATTGTTGTTTATACCTTACCTGCATGTTACTTTATTTAGTTAAATTAGCCATACATCAGCTACCAATTATATATATATATATAATTGCTTATTTAGAATTTTGAATATTTCCCTTTAAACATCCACTCTCGACGGTAAATGTTATATACTGCAATGTATAGGCTGTGAATATATTATTTAATGACTGATCGATACTCATTGAAAGCAGAAGTTGGTCTCAGCTCGGTTGCTTGCTCTCTTCCGGCGTTTAATATGTTTGTGATGTCTTCCATCGAAATCGGGAAACATAGTATTGCTAAATAATGCCATATGAACAATGGTCAGCACGATGAGAGATACAACAGTGACCGTAGAAATTACGCTAAAACTGACCGCCATAATTTTTGCAAACGTAGATTTCACTTCATCTGCATACTTTATTGTCGCTATGGCAATCGCATTGCCAGGGAATGCGCACGCCCACCAAGCTACTGAGAATCTGCATGCACGGCCAGCACTTTGTGATTAACAATTTTATTTGTCAACGATTAGATTGAATAAGTCAAAAACAGAGTTGTGAAGCAAACCTGATTCCACGGAACAAGTTAATCCGAACCACCTGCAAAATGACACAATAAGATGGATGATGTATAGACAATGGGATAAATGCAAACAACATTAAAACAATGTAAATTTTTTTTAAATTTTCCCATATGATTGGAGTATTTACTTATCAGTGTTTATATAATAGAATTTAGTGTGGATTAATGTTGATGTTTTTCTTAGATTGTAAAAGGATGAAACAAATATATACTTAAATATTGATTATGTAGCATTCATTCTAAATTCTAAATAAAAATTCTAGAAAAAATATCAAAAATACTTGGGAGCTATGCATAAAAAACTAGTAGCTAATGTATAAATAACTCAGTTGAACCCAATTCATATAACTAAACATAAAAAAACAAATTTAACTTGTTAGGAGTACTTAATTTGTAACCTATAAATGTTAACAAGCCACGGGTTAAGTAGCTGTGCTAGATTCATAACCTTAGATTGATGTATGAAAAATATTGATAAAAAAAATTAGGTTTTAGATTCATGAATGTTTAACAAATGTTTGAAATTGGTTTTACATTTCAAAACGTTTTAACAATTTTAAATTTAGTTTCTAAATTCATCTCTCTGAATCTATTCAAAACATTTTTTTATTCTTGAACAGATGTCGAGTTTAAGGTGGATATGATTTGGAGTTGAAGGTGGATCGATGCTAAAAGTATATGTGAGACGCTTACAAATGAACTGGAACATAATTCCCAACAGGGTGACTTACCAAGGCCATGAACAGAAAAAGAGCGAGGAAATGTGTCATTTTCGACATGTAATCGAATTTTCCCGAGATAGATTCCCAGGACACGCTGGCTGTGCTTGGAGCAGCGACGAACAAGAAAAACACTGGGTGAAGTTGTTTTGGAAGCGAAGCGTTTGAAGGCAGCCTTTGATAAACCGTTATGAACAGTACAATATAGTGTGCCAGCCCTACAGAGAAGAGGAAAGTGGCCACTTCTCTCCATCCCGTTGCAGCTGCCAACATTGCTCCCACAAAATTCCCAACAATTGAAATATGTGTTGTTGAATTGGCAACTCTCGATAACAACCGTGTTTTGCCTCCCATGAACCACTGGCCGTATATTTTGAGTTCCAATACGAGCACAGGAGTCATGAAGACAAAGAATAATCAAGGGTGTATGCTTGTGGCCACCGAGCGGGGTACCCCTAATGCTAACAGCATGCAGGATATCCAGGGGATGAAGAAGTAGTTAACTCGCACTCTGTCCCTGTATTCTTCCTTGACGACCTGGATGTGAGATATGCACTTCCAGGAGTAAATTATGGTGACTATAACCAGGGCGAAGAGGGATAGAAACCAGATTGCTACTACTAGTAACTCCAGTGATATCCTATCCAAATAGAAGAAGGATGACATATGCATTGTTTGCCACAACCAGGCTAGACTACTGAGCCCCAGGCTGATCCGAAAGTGCCCTGCATGGAATCGTAGCAAGAAAGGAGATGATAATTCATTATTGTTACAAGCCAGCGACTCTAGTCCTCGTTCCTGAAAACATAGTATCATGAACACCATTTAGCTAACACCCTATTTCAATAACAAAGCAAACATCCAAAACCACTGCATATAACACAGTCTGCACATTTTCAAACAATGACCAGATTTACACACCATTACCAACAAATAAAATCTAACAATCCAATGTGATTTACTGCATAGTAGCATAATTCGAGTACAATTAGATATGAAAAAAAAATTTAATGAAAAAATCCATAATAATTATTTTAATAAGATATTGAATTTTGTATTTTTGTTTTATAACGTTCAAATAATTAAAGTTTGGTTTTCTTAAATTGTTTTTAAAATTTTAATTATTCATTAGTAAAAATCCATTTGTTTCCGTATTACACCTACACGGAATATTCCACGAATTCTAATTGATTTCGATACATAAATTACCAATAGGGCCGAATTATGCTACTATGATTTACTGTATAATCATCACATTTTCTATGTCAGAATGCTATAAGATAAAAGTACTTTTTGGTTGATACAGGGAAAGAGATGATATCTAAAATACCATTCCATAATGTAAGTTATTAATCTGTTCACTATATTTAAACCTTATTAAGTTATAAGGCATATCAGATGAGTATACTCTGTGTAAGTTTTAAGCTAAGCCATAACCTATATTTTATGAGTATAGTCTTAATTGAGTAATTTCTTATGATAAAGAAGTGAGATGTTTGATATTAGCTAACTAAATGAATAACATAGCATCAACCATCACCTTAGACCTACTTTATACACATGGTTTTTAATAATTGAAAGATATAAACACTATTTTTCTAAATGTAAAAAAATAGCAATTTAATTGCTTATACTTTTGTTATCAGTAAAAAAAAATCTAAGCACTTGGAATTAGGGTGCAAGGTTGACTCGATCTCTCAAAACAAAATACCTCTATTATAATGCTGCTAGAAACTCTCAAACAAATCAGATAAACTTTATTTGGCAATTAAGATGAAAAGCTTTCATATATTATGAAAGCTTTCAGCACTTTTATCGAAAAAACTTTGTTTAGCTAAATCCTAATATAAACATGGATATCATTTAACTAAAAAGCTCACAACACTAGCTTAGGTTTACTGACTTCAGGCCAAATTTATTAAGTTCATTATTTTTTCTTAAGTTTATTAAAAGGAATATTATTCAACTTGCAGCTCATTTAATGCAGTTGCAGTGAGCTTGTTGCAGCGATATTAAATGAACTGCAACAAGCTGAATAATATTAACCATACTGATTAGCAATTTCCTATACAAATCCCAATCTTAACCTTCGATACCAAAATTCATATTACACTGCAGACATTTATCTGAATGCCAAATTTATTAAGTATAGATTGAGAAACTTCCTATATAAATCCCAATCTAAACATTGGATACCAACTCAGAATCAGTAACAGTAACCAATTTAAACATTGGGTACTGTCTATCAATCATATAATTCAGTACCCAAGAGAAAAAACAAATTTAAACCTTGCACGACGCATAAAACAAGAAAGACATTGAAACCTGCGCCTGCTCGATAGTTTCCTGGATGATCTGTGGCGAACCGCTCAGACATCCGCCGGTAGCCATTTCATCTGACGCTCCTCTTCTTCTGTTGTCTTCTGTTTTGTTTTACTGCTTAGACCGGGAGAATGCAATGACAATATGACTTTTTATAGGCTTCTGGATTGAATTTGGTACAGACGTTTTGATAATGATAAAGATGACGGGGTCGAAACTACAAATGAGCCTCTTATCAAAGTCTTGAATCCTAGGCACATTTCATGAATTTCTTTTAATAGATAAGGAGAAACCGACTGTATAACAATATTCTGCCACTTGATAAAACTGACTTATGTTGCAGTATCACGAAACCTTCAGAGTCCAGACTTTTGGCAGCCATTTTCATTAAAGATTCGGATTCAGCAACAATAGCGCCAGTCTTCCAGGCCAAGCTTGAGAGTGAATTAGTATAATCTATGTTGTTATATGCCACTTGAAATATATAAAATTAGGCAGTCAAGGAGATCCACTGTTCTGAACAATGATGTGGACACTGTTTTAGGTTTATTGCTGGTTGTTGGTTGTACAGTTGAGTACATTCTCCACACTCAAAGCAACGTAAGGAATTAGAGGTTGCATCATATTATTACTTATATGCAAGATGTTCTCTTAAGCAGCAATAAAGGTAACTGGTATGCTTCAGTTATTCTTTCTCATTTGCCATTTAAGGCAGGATAGCCTCCCACACTCTTAGATTGCTATTTCCTATCCTCGTGATTAAGTGATTAAATAAGTCAAAGCAAACAAAGAGATATGTTTTGCTTTAAGTGTGGGAGGCTATACCAAAACGTATATATATAACGTATAACTTATATATATAACTATAACTTATCTGTGTTGACTTCTTCTCAAGGTTTATTGAAAGGTTGTCAAGAGAGGTAAAGAAAATCTATGTTATATAAAATAATAATAATAATAATAATATATTTTATTAGTTGGATCTATGACTTGTTTTTATAGATTCATTCCGGTTGTACTTGTTATATTGATTTGACTTTTAAAATTCATGAGTTTAGTTTTACTTGTAATGGATGAACTTTGGTTTCTACTTAAAATAAAAAAAATATTATATAAAAATTAATAAAAATGATTATTTTAAATATTTTATTTTAAATAAATGTATTTTATATTTTTATATTTAATAAATTTAAGATTAAAATAGATAATTATATGTTTGACTTAAATTTATTTTAAAACTTTTTTTATTATATAAGAATTCATTATATTGAGTATTTCAATTATTTCTATATAATATTTTAAGTTTTGAATGATAACTTTAATTACATATTTGAATTAAATTTAATTTAAAACTTTTATATTACATAAAAATTCATTCATATTGAGTATTTCAATATTTTCTATTTTCTACGTAATATTTTAAATTTTGAATGATAAGTTTAATACAAGAGGTAATGCAAAGTTAAAAGAAAAGTATCTCTACCATTAAGATCATGAGTTTTAAACCTACCTAAATATGGTTCACAATAGCTACAGGTCTATTTGCCATATCCACCACTTGATGCATCACACTATAGCTCTATTTGCCATATCCACCCCCACTTGATGCATCACACTATAGCTCTATTTGCCATATCCACCACCACTTGATGCATCACACTATAGCTCTATTTGCCATATCCACCACTTGATGTATCACACTATCTTCATTTAGATTTTTATTTCACATCTTCTTTTATTTTATTTTTTTCATTTAACACGTTCTTTTACCTTATTTTTCAATATTAACAGACACAAACTCTTTCTACTTCACACCACCTTTTGCACCCACTGTATTCTTAACCTAAGAGGTGTCTTCTTCTAGTTCACTTAACCAAAACAAATCAAGTTTGAAGGTATGGGATGAGCTTGGATTCCATATAAGGGAATTTCTTCATAACCAAATTTGTTTCAAAAGTAAAATAAGGACAATCAAATTATGGATAATATCAATAATCGAAACTAAGTATAATCTCAATATTAAAAAATATAAGAGTTAACAAAGGCATCCATAATTAGATGAAGCCTTCCTATCAATGATCAAATACAAACCAGCCTAACAATCTCAACAAGTCCATTTTTTATTCACCGGTCAACATAGTTACATAATAACTAACCTAGAAACTATTAAATAAAGCACCTAACCCTAACCAATATTTAAAAACACTACAAGCATGAAGATGATTCCCCTCGCCATATAAATATCATTGGGGATTTGTCCTTGTGCACTATATTTAAATAAATATTGTGCACACTGAAAAAACAAAAGTTATGAGGGTTGGCGCAAGGTAATGATACCCAATTATGACACGTTAGTTGCAATGACATGCTAGAAAAACAGAAATATTATCATTAAAATAAATTATTAGAGGTACCTACAAAACTTTTTCGGATTAGGTGTAAGAAGATGAAACGTAGAATGACGGATGACCTTTCGGAATATATAACTTTTATTTATGGAAACGTGGTATAACCACCCCAAAATGTCATTATTTTAAGATTGGTATGTTATTTTTTCTCTAAAACAAAATGCACATGTTTTAGTTGAGCCACCTTTTTGTTATGTATATTGTCAATTTATGAGGAAAAAAATATGTAGAGGCGTAGGCAACAGACAAATCTTGTGCGATGCTATTTTTCCAAAATTTTAAAAGTTCATTTTATATATTTTTTAAATTACAAAAGTCAATGAAGCCCTAAAACGACATGGTCAAGTGTTGGGCCACCATATCATGGTCTGAACACAATCAAAAAAAATAAAAATTTGCTTGTAGGTATTCTTGTACTCTTGTGCGGGTTCTTTTCCATTCTTGAAATAGGTAAGCCAATCAAAAGTTATAGGCCAAATAAACAACCTATGTTTTTTACAAATTTGACATGAGTACAGTTCAATATGAATAAAAAATAGAAAAAAATAACAGATCTATTCAAAAAATATATAATTAGAATCTTCGCAAAGAGCTCGACAAGTGTGTGCAATTTCATTAGTAGTGCAAAAGTGAAGCATATGTGGAACTATGCGTGAAAAACATGAAGTTATATAAATTGTTGTGTTCTACCACAAATCAGACCAAATCAGACCGAGCCTCAAGGTTTGGCAATCCGAAGCTAATACCAAACCTGCAAGGGCACCAAAAAAAATTTGAATCCAATCACACGTGTGTGCAAATACCCGCATGCGCAGATGCGTGCACACGTTTCTAGGAGCACGCACGTGTGTCAGAGAGCGCGCACGTGTTGCTTAATTTCATGTGTCAAGGGGATACATAAAGTTGACAAAGTAAATTAAAGAAAACATACAAAGGGATACGTAAAGTTGACAAATGAAATTAAAGATAAACATATAATTTGCAGTGAAAAAATAATAGGGTGGTAATTTTCTACACTTGTGTCATCCATTGTCAGCTGTACTTCCAGCTTGAAGGTGGTAGCCTTGGGACTAGACATAATGTGATGCACCTGCAACAATTAATTAATAAGAATATGCGAAATAGCAGAAATAATAGAACAGAATCACTTTTATATTGATCACGGGCCACTTCGAGGGGGCAACCTCCTTTGAGCAAGCTCAATACAATTAACTTCACGGTGCCTTCAATGACCTCAACACACACTTATATACTAAGTCTATGCCCAATACCATGAGTCAAAACCATGGGACATATAATACTACGGGACAACTTACAAAGCATATGCGTCCAATACTATGGGTCAATACTATGGGCTAATATAAACTACGGATCAACAAATACTACGGGATGACTTACAAAGCATATGCGTCCAACAACAATATACTAACATAGTAAAGAGAAGGGTTTACATAGGTTCCTAACATCCCCTCTCCCTTAGAAAAAGCTTTGTCCTCAAAGCTTTGGGTGGAGAAATTGCTGCAGAAGCTGAAGGAGTGGTTCCCCGGTAGCATCCTCGGGTTGCATTTCAGGCCACTGACGCCTTTGGAGTGTCAAGGAGGATTGCTTGGAAGGCTGTAGATGAAGAAGAACCCTGTCAGCTGCGTGGAAAATGCGCTCAGAACGGTGCTGATCGGCTTGTTGATTCAGGCGAATTCTGGCCATGTGAAGATTGTCCTGCAGAATGAGAAGAATCTGATCGCGGTTTCGAAGAACCGAGTCAATTGCCTGAACTGGGGAGCTGCTAAGGGTATATGGAAGAAGAACTGGCGGTGTTTCTCCATAGACCGCTTCATATGGTGCCCTGTGAGATGTGGTATTGTACCACCAGAGCGCTGCTAGGAAATCCATAGAAATAGTTGGCCAAAGCTGTTTAGGGATGGGCAAGGGTTTGAGTAATCCCGAAAGGAGTGTCGTTTCACCCTTGTTGACTTGGAAAGTATCATCGTCAGCCACCATCTATTGAATTGGCATTTTTAGTCCCTGCCAAAAGAAGTTACATTGTTCTTGGTCATACATGTTGCAGAACCCAGAGTGCCCTGTTGATGAAGAAGCATGGAGTTCATAGAAGAGAGAGCCCTGTTGAACATATTGCACCCAATTTGGAACAAGCAGAGAAGGAGTTGTAAGCGAAACTGGGTCATCAATTGTGCAAGAAGGAGCATCTTCCACCATATTGTCCTTACCCTTCTTGTAAGTGATCACATAGGGATAACCCATGAGTTGGATAACACATTTCAGGTGTGTTGGGGAGGCAACCCATTGTTCCAGAAAATTTTCCAGACTCGGGAGATCAGTCTTGATGCAGAAATAATTCCCTAATAGGTATGGCTGCCACTTCTGTACTGCATGCAACATAACCATCATTTCCTGCTGAGAGGTAGATGTGGCTAAAGTCTTACCGGAAAGGTCTCGTGAAGGTAGCAAGTGCATTGGTTCAGCAAAGATACCTGCATATCTATCCAAGGAAGTAGTGGAGACTGTTGATGGGTGCATCTGAATGGAATTGAGCTGAGCGATGACACCATGTGAATTCTTCTTAAGGATTTTTTCCAGGCAATGTGAACTGATGATGCAGAGAGACCCTAGTTGTAAGCCCATAAATTTGTGTTGTGCCCCATTGACTTTAAACTGCATCCAAAGTTCAGCAAAATCCCATAAGATGGGGCCAAGTGTGCGTAACCATTGAACGCCCAAAACCACATCACATCCGCCTAAGGGAAAGGAAAACATGTCAGAGCGTAGGTTATAATCTTCCATAGAGATACACACATTGTGACACTTCCCCTTGCAAGGTAAGGTGCCCCCATTGGCAACCATGACTTCAAAGTTGGAGCAAGGATGGACAAAACAATCAGCCTATTTGGCAATCTGAGGGTCAATGAAGTTATGAGTGCTACCAGAATCAATGAGTATGGTAAGAGGGAGCTTCTTGAAGTATCCCCTGACCCGCATTGTTTGTGGGGTGGTGACATCGGTTACAGCATGGAGAGAGATCTCAGGTGGGTCGTCCTGAAATGGGGTGTCAACAGGCAGTTGTTGAATGTCGATCTGATCATCCACTGTATCCGTAGCTTCTTCACCAAGTTCTAAGGCAGGCGGAGAATCCACATCCAAGAGATAGAGCTTTTGTTGAACACATCTATGTCCCCGAGTGACTTTCTCATCACAATTATAGCAAAGCCCTTTTTCTCGGCGTGCCTGCATTTCTCTCTCAAACAAATGCTTGATAGGAGTTGGTTGAGGAGAAGGCATGATGGGAGGTCGTTGGGAACCCATATTTCTGAAGGGAACAAGGGTGGGTTTGGAGCGTTGTTGAGCTGCAATCTTGTCCTCAGCCAGCTTAGCCAACCCTAGGACTTCCATCATTGTGTTGGGACAAAACATTTTGACCTCTGAGCGAATTTCATCCTTGAGACCACTTATAAAACAACTCCTGTAGAATTCATCAGACAATCCTTCTGTGTGGTTGGCCAATTTCACAAATTCTGTCTGATACTCTCTCACTGTGCCAATTTGGTGAAGTTTAGTGAGTGCTCCTGTGAAATCATCGAAAGCACTAGGGCCAAATCGTGGCAAAATGAGTTGGCAAAAATCTGTCCAGTTTGGCTCGGGATGAGCTTTGATGTACCAACGGTACCATTGAAGGGCTTCCTGTTCCAAATGAAAGGATGCAAGTGGAACTTTCTCGACATCAAAAGCATTATGCAGAATGAAATATTGTTCTGCTCGGTATATCCATCTAGTCGGATCAGTACCATTGAAGCGAGGAAAATCAAGCTTCGGCCCATGAAAATTGTTGGAAGAAGAGAACCCGGTGGCTGCAAAAGATTCTGGCTGTCAGTTATTGTTCATGGCTGAATGCTGGAGATGGAGGCTGAGAAATTTTTCATCCAGATCTTGGAGTTTGGTTTGGATGGCTGCAAGTGCTTCCTCCATGGTGTTTGCTCCTGCATGGGTGACAACCATAACCAGGTGTTTTTTTTTTTTTTTTTTTGACAGACTAGAGCGGCTACGGCTCGGAAGGAATCTGGAACAATGCCGAATGGATGGATCTGGAACGGCTGGAAAAATGGATCTAAAACGGCGCAGCAATGATTGACAATAGTTCAGCTGAAAGTAGATATGGACCCCAGGTATGTGCGGCTTCCTAAAAGTTCAGGGTTTTCACTCGGCCACCAATGCTGTCTGACGGCTTGCGTATTGGGGCAGTACCCCTCACTCCACGGCTCAGGTAAAACTAATAACCGCTTTGCCACAAACGACAACTCTTGGTTTACCTCACGGGTGGGAACTAGTCAATCAGGTAGGGGTCGTTGCCCATTTCGCTTGGCAGGTCCTCTCAATGGCCAGCTACTTTGGGGTTCTTGTGGTACTCCTCACAATGAGTTTTAGGGCTTATGACCAAGTACTTCCCACAGTTAAGCGGATAGGGATTATTCCCAGATCCAAACCTGCAACAGAAAAAAATTTGGGCAGAAATTCCACCCAATGTTCAAAAACCGGATCTATATTGCTCAAAATCGCTATTATAGCCTGTTTCCAGAACTAGAACAACCACTCTGCTTCTACCCATGAAAGCGGAATAGAAATCTGGGCACTCGGTCTAAAGATTTTCTCGCCGCAATTTCCGCGGCGGTCACCGAAATTCTGAAAAATTGCTGATTTTAAATCCGCGATATCTCCACTTTTAGAACTCCAAATGAGATGAATTTTTTTTTGAAACTGCGTATTTTTGAAAGAGGAATTTAGATATGCAATCGGTTTCTTCTGATTTTGTGCAAAAAGTTTCAGAAATTGATCTGAAAGTCGCCGCCCAAAAAAGAAAAAAATTTCCCACTTGTGCCAAGGAAAGTGCTCTAATACCAGATGTGATGCACCTGCAACAATTAATTAATAAGAATATGCGAAATAGCAGAAATAATATAACAGAATCACTTGTATATTGATCACGGGCCACTTCGAGGGGGCAACCTCCTTTGAGAAAGCTCAATACAATTAACTTCACGGTGCCTTCAATGACCTAAACACACACTTATATACTAAGTCTATGCCCAATACCATGAGTCAAAACCATGGGACATATAATACTATGGGACGACTTACAAAGCATATGCATCCAATACTATGGGTCAATACTATGGGCTAATATAAACTATGGATCAATAAATACTACGGGACGACTTACAAAGCATATGCATCCAACAACAATATACTAACATAGTAAAGAGAAGGGTTTACATAGGTTCCTAACACATAAGTCGTAGGTTCGAATATCCTCAGTTCAATTCGATGATGAACAAGATGATGATGATGATGATGGAGATGTTGATGAGGAAGGGGGAAATGAAAATGATGATGAAGAGGAGGACAATGATGATGAGGAGGAGGATGATGATGATGATGATGAGGATCGGGATGAGGATAAGGATGATGATGGTGATGATGATGATGATGGTGATGATGATGATTGTGATGAGGATGATGATGATGATGATGGTGATGATGATGACGATGGTGATACAGATGATGATGATGATGAAAATGATGATGATGATGGAGATGTTGATGAGGAAGGGGGAGATGACAATGATGATGAAGATTGGAATGATGATGAGAATGATGAGGATGATGGTGAGGATGATGATGATGATGGTGATGATGAAGAGGAGGACGATGATGATGATGATGAGGATGATGGTGATGATGAAGAGGACGACGATGATGATGATGATGAGGATGATGGTGATGAGAATGATGATGATGATGATGATGATGATGATGATGATGATGGTGATGAAGATGTTGATGATGATGACGGTGGTGATGAAAATGATGATGATGCTGATGATGATGATTATGAAGATGATGATGATGATGATGATGATCATCATCATCATCTTCTTCATCATCATCACCATAATCACCATCATCCTCATCACCACCATCATCATCATCATGTCATCATCATCCTCATCCTCATCATCATCGTCTTCCTCTTCATCGTCACCATCATCATCATCATCCTCACCATCATCATCCTCATCCTCATCCTCATCATCATTGTTCTCCTCTTCATCATCATCATCATCGTTCTGCTCTTCATCATCATGTCATCATCATCATCCTCATCATCATCATCATCCTCATCACCATCATCCTCATCCTTATCATCATCG